>OZ018326.1:135956438-136665441 GCA_963969495.1 Ceratothoa steindachneri
CACCCAGTACACCTTCCAGCGCAGTAATTCAGCGTTCACGCACTCGGGTTGTCCTGGAAGGAATTGGTGGTACAACTGGGTGGCTTCCATGAAGGTACTAGAATCGTCAGGATCCTGACAGTATGCCAGTAGTAGCATATTGAACACATATGCTTTCGCACTGTGCGATTTAAATCGCTCATCTAGTTGGCTTATACAGACGTCGATGTACGGGAGGAAAATATAATGTCTGTAGTAAACTTTTGGTGTCTTGGCCGTATGATTGGACCTCTGCGTCTGCCTGTCAGTCGTTCTTGGCATGCAGATTTCTTCACCAAACAATTCTTGAGCACGCATGAAAATGTCCCTGAAGACTTGTTCCTCTAATCGCAGTTGCCTCAGGACTTTCTCACAGTCATGGACACTGTCCACCGCGTTATGGATGTCCTGGGCTTCGGCCTGAAGCTTAACGGAAAGTGGCTTGGTGATCTCAAGAACCGATACAAGTACCTCTAGGGCAATTAAGAATCCACCATTGTCTAAGGCGAAAGAGAATAGTAGCGTCTTACCAGCGCAATCTGCGCGTGGCCATAGGCTAATTTTGTGTAGCGACACTTTAATGGCGGGTAGTAGTTCTTTGAATATGCGAACTGCTTCCTGACGCTCCAACCATCTAGTGGTGCAGTGGAGTTTCAGAAGCGAATGGGCGGCTTCGTACACTCTTCTTTGATAACTTCCTCAAGATTGAACAATCTTTTATTTGAGCCACAGAAAAAAAGCGCAATCTCGTGCATCAACGTCACTGCCTTTCTAATATTGGCACCTCGCTCGCCTCCAGCAACATAGATTGAATGAATCGGATACACAATGGGTGTAGCTGGCTGACGAGCATTCTTCACGGACGTACTTTTGCACACCATTTTTGCTCCCAGAAATAGCCGCAGCTATGTCGTACCCCTGTCCAACCATATTTCTAATGTCAACTCCAGAATCTTTCAGAATCTGTAGCAGTTGTTTAGCCAACTTTGCACCAATCAAATCAGGGACCTCAGCAAAACCGAGAAACCGCTCACATATTTGGCCGCCTCAGAGGTACCGTAAACATACTGTTAACTGTTCCTTTCTCGAGACATCTGTGGTCTCGTCCGCCAGAAGAGAAAAGAATCTGGCTTCTTTTGTTTCTTCAATGATTGATTTTTGAATCACTGTTCCAATGGCTGATATCAGTTCATTCTGAGCTTGGGGGGAAATGTATGTGGCATTCCTACTCGTGATCGTTAAATGTTCCCGTAACACTTTATCGTTGGAAACCGCCATCAGCGGTAGAGTCGCTCTCAGATTGCCTTGTCCGTAGTCTATATCAGCGCCGGTTCCTGCTGGAGGGAGCAACAGGGTTCCGGAACCGCGATGACCCCGAAGTGGTAGACCTAATCTACCCAGAAACTCTATAGAAAAGAGTATCCGCTGCAGAGCAGCTCGTTTTTGTCACGCTGCTTGGCTTCTGGGGTGTTTAGCTGCTACACTATGTCTCGAGTCTTCATCGTCGTTTTGAACGTTTCTGCGCGCGCGAAACTGTCTTCATGGAATTTGGTCGCTAGATGCGCGGACAAATAGCCATCTTTGCTGGTTAGGTGAGCGAAATTTTATAGGGATCTTCTGACCAGGCAACTCAATTGGTTTCCTCGGATTGCTTCAGGAACGAAAAACCTGCAAGAGCGACAAAATAGTGCACGTTTCGACACAGAATAGGAGAGGAGGCTATACTGCCCGATTAGATGTTGTGGTCAGAGATATTTACGTCTGGTTCTGCCTCCATCTTGACGCGCGCTGTAAGGTCACTGAAAATCCAATGGCGCAGCCCAAGGTGTAGTGGGTACGCGCAGTTTCTCTGCATCAATGAGCTCCAACCAGTTGATACGTCCTATATCTTCTTTACTGGAGTTGCCTTCAGGTAACGCAGACGTGGACGGTGTTAACGTCGGGGAAGAGGAAGAGGATTCCTGTGTCTGGGCTTGTAGTTGGACGTCTAGAAGATCCGGAGGTGACTCTGGGAAAGCCTTTCGTTTAACAGCAGTCGTGAAGTAATCGACGATACTTCTCTTCATCTCGACTTCCTTGATCTGGCCTGAAATGAAAGAAAATAAAAAATAATATAAATCAAAAACAAGAGATGACTGTAGAATATTAGAAAAAGAACCCTATATGTATGTAACTGTTACCAGCTTGAAAGGGAGAGTTGTACGGGCTCATCAGTTCAATAAAATTCAGACAGAATCATGTTTATTTAAGCCGTAAACAGCAAAAGAAAATAAATAAAAATACAGATTATACATATAGATATATACACACAATGCAGTAATCAAGGTCCATATGTAGGACTCTCATGTAAGTTAGAACTAAAAGAAAACGACTACAAAAGTAAACGAGGTATTTAGTCCCTTAAGGTTAGACATAACCATTTTTCTGTATTTTGCATTTCTATTTTCTACCGAGTCCAAAAGGCATTAATTTGCATTCAATAGCCCTAAAATAGGACTAGCACTACTTGAGTAGAAAAAAATACGAAAGTTTGCAGCAATCAGCGACTTGTGAAACAGGAAGTTGACGAGAATCAAGGTAAATCAGAAAGACAACCTGTGATTGGCTCAGATAGCTCGAATTCACATTCGGGGCGATATTTCAACCAATAAGGTGGTGTTATTTCATGAAATTGACCTTTCAGAATAGCGTTAAAGTTGATTCAACACTGATCATTTTGACACCAAATCTGCCAGATATTGCCAGCTAATTAGCTAAGAAGACAGTAGTTGACAGCTGTTGATTAAAAGTTATTTTTTGTAAATTTTGAGGTACTAAACGTGAAAATTATTTCGGGATATTGAAGATGAATAATTAACGATACATTTGTTGACAAAAACAGAAAGCTGACAAAATTTGCAAAAAAAGTCAAAAATGGGTTATATTGAGCCTTAAAGCATTTCCAGCATCATTGTTATCATCATCTTTATCAATGATAGGCAAATTGTCAAAGAACTTTTGGCTTTCGTATGAGAAAAACTATTTCAAAATTTGTAGGTCGGAATATTTTGTTGCTGCTTTGATAGGGAAATGCTCAGTGTATGTCTTCTTCAAAACGACTTTTTCCCATGGTCCTTTATAGTAGCAATGTTCACCAAAATTTCAACATCATCGGAACACATTGAGTCATATATCATTTCAAAGGGATTACAATACTAAGTTTAATACTAAAAGAATTTCGAAAAAAAGACAAAGTGGTTGCTGTGATATCTGGCATTAAATGTGAGTAGTCTCGTGATACTTTTCAGTCAGATCAGTGTTAGCGGAGTTGGAAATTTCAACATCATTGGAACACATTGAGTCATATATCATTTGAAAGGGCTTAATTTCAGACATGACCAATACATACGCAAGCTGAATTTGAAATCAACAGTAGAACATGCATGCCAAATTAGCTCTGTATGTAGTTCTACTTCTAGATTTTATGCATTTTTTAAATCTTAATGTTCGTTGTGGGTCTTAATTGATTTACTGATTTCTTCCTATCTACCAACGATTATTGAATGTTGATAGAGTAACAGCAAACTCTATACCCTCATAACCAACAGTTTATCAGCTTCAAGTCCATACACCCTGCCTAAACTTATCAATCCAATGTCTATTCTGAATAGGCATTGAATTACAAAATTTGGTGGTTGAAATAAATAGATACTATTCAGATGGAGCTAAGATACAAGTACTAATAAAAAAACAACGTTTTTTGCACTAGAAAATCCATGCCATACTCATGCTATTGTGTTTTAAAAACAATATATTGGCCGGTTAATGTTAGATATATGTCAAAATCTTACTCACGCAAGTTTGAGGAGAAATTTTCAGCAATAAAAAAGTGTTTTTTCAAGTCAAATTTCTTCTCAGGCGGATGGCAATCGTCTAAAATTTGCGTTTCTGCACGTGCGGACATGCGCAGACAGCTTACGTTCATAAATCAAGGGATAGGAAACGTCATAAGATACCTGCGGCCTGCGAGGCGTTTCCGGACGATTAGAAAAAATGCCGAAAAAATGTCACATTTTTTAATGACTGTACATTTTTTTTGTGCGAAATATGAAAGTAATTGAATATTAAAAATATTTACCATTGAATTCTGAGGGCAAATCAGAGGAAATGATGTATTTTGCTTTGTTTTATAACAGTTTTTTCCACCATGGCCTCCTGTGCTAATTTTGTAAGGGGTTGGTTTCCATTCCCTGAAGGGGTGCCATGGCCTAATGCCTCCCTCCGTAAATATGTCACTGATGATGGTGTATATTCATTTTTATAAGATGGTGGGGTAGTGGTAGATAAAAGTGGGTGAAAATTAAAGCGGGGAGGGGTATTTTGCCCTAGTAGGAGGGCATCATTTTATGTTTTTCTTTAGATTTTCCTTTTTGTCTTATTTTTGGTAAGTCATGTTTTTCTATCTTGTTAGCGTGTTCTTCTCATCGTTAGTGTTTCAATTTTTTTGTACTTATTTTTGAGTTAAATTCTTTGAGCATTCAAGCCTTTAATAGCTTTTAGCTCAGCAATTTAACTTGTGTTGTTTTAGTGTATTGTTATTTATTTTCTTTGTTTTGGTTTCGGTTGTCCTAAGTTAATTTCTAGTATTCCTGTTATGTGTATAGTGATGTAATGTTTTCTTGAGAGCAAATCTTAGTACTTGGGAACTGACCTTGACGGCAGACTTTCTCCCGTAGTCGTGCAGGTATATTAAGTCTGCCACCAGTTCCCTGTAGTTCCGGAATAACAACATTCGTGAGCGTTGACAAGACCTTTCTTCCCAATTTTGGGGTGCCGATAGTGGGCACGCTTGATGGCATTGTTAATTATTAAGGATGCGGATTTTTGGACACGTTGGAGTTTTCACATTGAGGTCTTGCTGGCCGCTTGTTCACTACCTCGGGGTAGATGAGCTTAGCTCGGACGTACATCAGGTTTATTTTCCTAATGTTGACCAAGCTAAGATCTCTAAACCTGAATAGCTTGGAGATTTCTCTCTTTGCCAGGTTCCGCCTCTGCGTGTAGTGTCTCGGATATTCGTGGTCGGAGATCTTTAGGCCCAGGACAGTGCCTTCGGCGGAGTAGTCGTATCTGCTCTCATCGATGATTATGGGCCACGTCAACCTGCCCCTCAGTGGGGCGATTTTGAACTTGTCCGTATTTGTTCTAATCTTCCATCGTCTCTCGTACCGGTTGATGTTATTGATTTCCGCTATTTTGGCGCATTGCCTGATCCCTTGCTTTCTGCTCCTGGCACGGCACAATCTGGGTGACGTCATCTGCGAATTGCAGATACATCGTGTCCCTGTGCACCGGAGTTGGGAGGTCGATGGTAAAGACCAAGTAAAGCAATGGGCTCAGGCAATTTCCCTGGGGAACGCCCGCTTTGAGTAAGGATTCAAGTCCTCTGTATCCTTCAATTATGAGACATGCCCTTCTGTCCATGACAAATTCACAAAGGATCCTTTCCAGGATTGGGTCTAGCAGAAGGTTCAGGATCTTGTATTTAAGTCCTTCCAGCCAGACTTTATCGAAGGCCTTCTGCACGTCCCTCAACACAATATCTACATAGAACCCATTTGCTCTGCAAAAGGCTACTTTTTATGTTAGGAGCGCCAGGGCTGTTTCTGTGACCCTTTTCCTGCGGAACCCGTGCAATAGGGTTTATGCGCTCCTAACTCGTTCAGTTGAGCTTGTAGCCTATTAGCTATAATGTTTTCAAAGATCTTGCCGTGCATCTCCAGAAGAGTGATCGGGCGATAGTTAGCCACCTGGTCTGGGGGCTTGTTTCCTCTCGGGATGAAGATGATTTTAGCCATCTTGTACCCGTCAGGAAAGTATCCTGTATTCAGGCAGGCATTCATGGTTTTAACCAGTCCCTGTATAATTTGCCTCGGGCATTCACGAAGTTGTTTCTCATGATCCCAGACCAGCCTGATGCCCTTTGCTTGAAGGACCTTATGGTGTATATGGTCTCTTCGAGGGTGATTGGGCACCCGTGGCCAACCATCTCTCTTTCCTGAGATACTTGCGGGTGAGGGTGGGTTCTATGTATTACTGTGCTGAGGTCATCGAGTAGTTGGTCTTAGAAGTTCTGGTCAAAGTCATCGTTCTCCTCAAGGGTTATAGCGAAAATCTTTTCCTAGTGAGTTCTGAATCTTATTTCGAGAACTCTGGATCCTCAATTATCTCATCTCCGTCTTTTATATGTGTTCTGGTTTTGGTGGGCAGTCCCCTAAGTCTTCGGATGCTGTTCCAAAAACGTACTGGACTGTCCCTCCCTGTCCACCAATGATGTCATTCCAGATTTCCTTGTTTCTCTGTGATTGTGTGTTTTAGCTCCTCGCTTAGTTGTCTCATTCTGGGTGTCCTTTCCCGATTTGGGCCTGTCCTGCCTATTTCCTCGTAGATTCGTATATGTTCCCGGGCGATTTTCCTCATCCCGTACGTCCACCTAGGTTTTGGGAGCATTTTATAGGAGATCCTGGGGACTCATCTCTCGTCGGCTTGAATGAGGAGATTAGTGATGGAGTTTATCTTCTCATCTATCTATTCGAGATTGGCGTCTCTCAGGTCAGCTGGTTGATATTCACTGAATATCTCTCTACATAGCCCCCAGTTAGCTTTCGAATAACTTTTTCTATGTGGGACGGGCTTGAGTATTGGAGCAAGCGAGATTGTTGTAATTATCGGGATGTGGTCGCTAAGGTACCACAGGTCCATGGCTCATTGCTGATGTCAAAGGGGAAGTACCGCTCGCTAACACTGTCTCCGGTTTAGTTGCCGAACTATGTGTTAGGAAGGTCGCGAAATCCTGTCCAACTCTCTGGAGTCTGTCTTTTCGAAAAGTAGGTCCAAATTCCCTCCCCTTTGGTCGGTGCGATCGTAACTGGACGCTCTGCATCTAGCGTTTCGGTCTCAACCCAGAAATGCCATTTTTTCCGCGCCGAACATAATGAAGAAGTTTGGAATCGGCAAGTAGTTTCGGCGGGGCGGCTGATAGGCCGCTGCCACAGTTAGGCTTCCTACCAGTGTTGGGATTTCGACAGCCACGAATGATTCTTCTTAATCTGGTAGTATTTTGTATGTGATGTTTCTTCGGATCACGATGGCTGCGCCGTCGTATCGATCTTGTGTATGTTTTTTTTTGTGATCACAGTGTAGTTTGGTATTTTTATTGTGTTAGTTTCTGTGTTTACACCGTGTTCGGAAATGAGGATCAGGTCGGGATCCACTGTGCGGAATATGTTTCCGTAGTGAATAGATTTCCCTCCCCATCCGTTTCCATTTAGTGAGAGTATTTTTAATGTGTTTTTTTGTGTTCTCCACGTTTTGTTTGTTTGGTGTGCTTGTAGTTTATGTGAGTGGGTGTATTCCGTTTTACTTTTTATCGCGGTTCCTTTTTCCGTTTTTTAAAAAAATTTTCGTACTTTGCTTCACTTATGGTGAGGCAGGAGTCCATATGGTTTTATTTTCGCTGCCATGAGCGCCTCGTATACTATAGCTTCTTGTGCCTGCGCGTCGTAAGTCCACTTTAGTGGACCTGTCTTTACCCCTTCAACAATCTTCCTAATGCTGGGGTTGGCTGGGAATGGGGTCAGATCAGTTCTGTATAACTGCATTTTCAGTTCTTTTCCATCATATTTGATGGTTTATTGAGGAGCCTTTTCCCTATTTTTACTTCTCGATCTCTTGTTTAATTTGGGGAGTTCGGCCTGTTCTTCGTCTTCAGAGTAAGATTCGGAGCTTGAGAGGTTACCCTCAGCTTGCTTTATTCTCCTTGCAGCTTTTTTCTCCTGTATCTCCCGTTTTCTTCTGGCATCTATTCTCGGGTCCTTATTTGTGGACTTTCGAGGGGCTTGTGATGTTTCCTGGTGTTCGTTTTCTTCCGCTCTTTCTTAATTTGCTGGAAACGGCGTCCGTCGCTGGGGCATCTTTATCGGGCTGGTATTGCAGTTGCAGGACGTCCCTCGATGGAGGGTTGTCTGGGAACCACGTTTCTTTGAATCCATTCTTTTTGAGCATGGTGTTAAGCTCAGTGGTGAAGCAGCCTGAGATGGTAAGGTTCCTCACGTGAGCGTACATAATACACGTGAGGATTTTGGTCGAGTTTTCGTTACTAACTTTCAGGTATGTCTTTGGAGCGACACAGTCTATGGTCCTTGCGGGGTGTCTTTTGCCGCTTGGGCGTAGGAGGTATTAGCCCTCCTAATTCCCTCCGCCTTTTTCACCTCTGCTTTTCTTTTTAATATCACGGGGCATAGCCAATGCCCCAAGCTTTTGTTCACAGTTTGGGCATTTTTCTTCAGCTGCCGGGCATTCCCGTCAGCCATGTTCTTTTTCACTGCATCTAGAACATGTCAATTCCTGCTCCTTGCTCTCTTTAGTGGTGTGGTGTTCAAGCTTGAAGCACCTGAAACAAATTTGCACTGGGGTAAACTCTTCCCTCTCAATTTGTTCCCCACTTATTTTGGCATTAGAGAGCAGCAACCCACTCTCCTT
This sequence comes from Ceratothoa steindachneri, assembly GCA_963969495.1. Classification (NCBI taxonomy): domain Eukaryota; kingdom Metazoa; phylum Arthropoda; class Malacostraca; order Isopoda; family Cymothoidae; genus Ceratothoa; species Ceratothoa steindachneri. The sequence goes on from OZ018326.1 coordinate 135,964,977, forward strand.
CGCCTTAGCTGCCATTGTAGTATCACTAAAGATTATTTTGAACACGCGATGGTACCCCGTGTTATTCCTTTTCTTTTCGAATTTTACTATTTCGCTTATATTAGCCCATTACTGTTTTTTCTCAATTTCATTTAAATCTCTTCCTTTGTATGCTGGCCGATCCACGAGTCCAGCCTTCGGCATATCACACTTTTGTGAGCCTGGGTCTGGGGAGGGGTACTGGGCTGGAGGTTTATTTCCCTCAGGATCGTAATTTCAGCTTCCTTTGTGGGGGTCTCAATATCCTTCTCCTTCTAGCATATAGCGACATATCCTGTCGGAGAGTCGATTAGGCGAAGGATTGCCACATTTAGCCTGCCGAATAAGGTTTCATACACCCTCCCCTTATTCGTTTTTTGTAGGCCACTTCGGCCTGTGTGCATCACGTTGAAGAAGGTAGTGCACTTACTTTCTCGCTTACCTTATTTGTTTTTTTGTTGTTTTTTTTGTATGGGGACCTACAAATCTGTATGTTTTTCAGAGTTTTAGGTTTTTTCCTTAGTTTTTTTAAAATTTATTTGCTTTGGGGAGAAAAATGCCCACCCCCCTCGCTTGCCCGCCGCCTCGATAGATGAAGGAATTGCCTTTTAGGGTGAATGATATCGATGGATGAGTTGAATCCGGGTGGGATCCTCTTGGGGTTGTGATTGTATGGCGGGTGTTTTAATCGCGACCGCATCCCAACATGCCATAGAGACGGTTGTATGTCCTCTATGGTCCTGGAAGGGGTCCCCGCTGTAGCAACGGAAGTAGCAGTCCGCCCCTTGTCCGGAATTGTTTCTGACATTAATATCGGCTGTGGGCTACACCTCAAACCAGCTTTCTCCAATGCCCCTAATTATGCAATGGCAACCGTTCGGCATAGTTGGGACAAATATGAATAGCAATATCTATTCACATCTAGGAGCAGTTTAGATTGGGGGGCAGGGCAGGGGACTTAAGCAATCATCTGCCTAAGTGGTATAGTTTATGTGATGGTTGGTTTAATGTTAAACTTGCTTAGATACGAAGGGTGGTCAATAACTTTTGCGAATCGGTAGGGCGAAACAGAGAAAGGGGGATGGCTGTTTGTGGGGGTGTTAGGACAAGTTATGACAAGTCAGGACCTGCAGCCGCACGCTCCTGCCTCGTCTAATTAAAAAGCAGTAGCTGATCGTAGATCGTCAATCACAAATTTTTCAACAATAAAGATAGAGAAGGTTGAGCACCACGCAGAGATCAAATTTTTGACCAAGGAAGGCAAGAATGCAAAAGAGATCCATGAACGCATGGTTGCAGTGTACACCGACATTGCCCCATTCCTATGCAACCATTGCTCGCTGGAATAGGGAGTTCTGCCATGGTCGTGAGTCCCTTGAAGATAACTCCCGTCCAGGAGGCCCGTCAGACGTGAGAAACGAGGACAATGTGGCCCGTGTGGAGAGGATGATCCTCAAAAATCGACGGGTGAAGATCGAAAAAAATCGAGCGAGAACTTGGAATATCATATGGAAGTGTTATCAACAACATCCACGACAATTTGGCTATGACCAAGGTCTGTGCCCGTTGGGTCCCTAGAAACCTCACGCCCCATGATCGACTTCAACGTCGTCAAAGGGCGGAGGAGCTGCTGCTCCTGTACAACCAAGACCCGGCGGGATTCGAGTCACGCATAGTGACAGGTGATGAAACGTAGGTCCATCACTGGGATCCCGAGACCAAGCTCGAAAGCATGGCCTGGAAGCACAGAGGCTCTCCGACCCCCATCAAGTTCCGGACCCAACCCTCAGTCGGGAAGATCATAGCAACCATCTTCTGGGATTCTGAAGGAATGTTGATGGTGGACTATGCGCCTCGTGGAAGGACCATCGCAGGCCAATATTACGCCGAGGAACTGGGTGGGTTGAAGAAGGGCATCCGTGAGAAGAGGCGCTACAAATTGACACGCGGTGTCCTGCTCCTCCCCAACAATGCCCCTGTCCACAAGGCCAGAGTTGCACAAGCTTCCCTGCGCGAGTGCGGATTCGAGGAGCTCAACCATCCCCCCTACAGGTCATATCTGGCCTCTAGCGACTACTTTTTATTTCGCCAGCTCAAGGCTACACTGCGTGGACTCCGGTTTGGGGACGATGAAGATGTCCAGCTCACCGTCCAGGAGTGGATTGAACAGCAGTCGGGAGATTTGTGATTGTCGGGAATTCAAAGCCTTAGGGACAAGTTGCGCAAGTGCATTGAAGTCGAGGTTAGTTATATTGAAAAATAATAAAACAATTTTCCTCATATCTCGTTTCCTTATATCCGAATTGCAAAACTTATTGACCACCCCTGGTAGCACTTATTAAACCTTGTTATATGAATTTAAAGATAAAAATGAGTTGAAAGAGAAAACGAGAGGGAGGATAACTAATTCAGCAGATAAGGTTTCAAAATCACTGACGCATAAATTTAACAAGATTTCTTGAACAAGAAATAATGGAATATGGCTAATTATTCAATTTAATAATACGGTTAATGAATATACTGTATATATATATATATATATATATATATATATATATATATATATATGTATATATATATATATATATATATATATGTATATATATATATATATATATATATATATATATATATATATATATATATGTATATATATATATATATATATATATATATATATATATATATATATATATATATATATATATATATATATATATGTATATATATATGTATATATATGTATATATATATATATATATATATATATATATATATATATATATATATATATATATATATATATATATATATATATAAAGAAAGAGCAAATACAGGTTCTGCGGATGATAATACAACCACCACAGGGCTACGACATTTTTATTTTCTGCCCTTCAAATAAATTTGAAGACAGAAAAAAAGATGCAGAAACTTTGTATGTGCCGATGGTAAGCGAGAGGAATGAGAGGACGAGGACAGTCAGATATTGAATAGTCAACTAGGATACGCCTGGAGGGACTGTCCGGCAAGTCGATCTAGCGAATGACAAGTTGAGAAGAGTGACGCAGTGTTTGCGTGTCTTTATCTTGTTCCTGGGCAAGCCCTATTGTCGCGTGATCGATGGGCGCAGTTTGGGAGAGTTGCCTGCCCGAAATGGATGAAATGCGAGAGAGCGTATCTGGTACGACGTTTAAAGAACCAGGAACGTAGCGAACATCGTTTTTCATCTGCAGGATAAAGTCAAGGTGACGAATATCAAGTGAAGAGTGCGCAGATGAGTGCGCTTGTGGTCGGTAAAGACAGTGAATTCACTTCTATCCAAATATTGTTGGAAGTGAAGGACGGCGAGGTATATGTTCAGTAATTCGCAGGAAAACGTACTTTACCTCTGTTGAGAAAGAAGAAGAGCTTTGGAGAAGAAAGCGAGTGGTTGCCAAGAGTCACCAACTTTCTGTTGTAGCGTCGCACCATCATGAGTAACAGACGCGCCTAAAGCAATGCTTATGGGAGCTCCTGGGCAAGGATGGGCCAGGAAGACAGCGGAAGCCATAGCCTCTTTGGTGCGAGAGAAAGCCACGCAAGCTTCGGGGGACCAGGAAAGAGGAAGGTTCTGCTTGGACTTGGAAAGCAATTCGTAGAGAGGTTGCATAATGTGGGAGATGTTGGAAATGAACCTGTGGTAAAAGTTTACCATTACACAAAATCTACGAAGTTGCTTTAGCTAAGAAAGTCGGGGAACAGCCCGGATAACTTCAATATTGTCATCGAGAGGACGAATTTCCCCAGGGAGAATGTGGTGTCCCAAAAAGGAGAGCTGTGTGACACCAAAGATACACTTAGAAGTGTTGAGTACGATACCATACTCTTCTAAACATGCAAAAATCTGGCGAAGGCGAGAAAAATGCTCCTCTAAAGACGAAGATGCTATCAGGAGGTCGTCTATATAACAAAATACGAAGGGAAAACCTCTCAAACCTGATTCATGAACCGTTGGAAGTCTGACCACTGTTACGAAACCCGTAAGTCATTCGGTTCATTAACAAGGAACCGAGTGGAGTGGTGATAGCCGTCTTAGGGATATCATCAGGGTGAATCGGGATTTGGTTGAAAGCGCGAACCAAATCGAGCCGAGAAAAAATGGAGCAACCGAAGAGAGCGGAGTTAAAATCTGATAAGAAAGGCAGGGGATACCTATCCGGAGCTGTACAGGCATTGAGTCGCCTGTAGTCACCTACAGCTTTGAATTTTTCCGGAGTAGACTTAGGTACTACATGAAGCGGTGAAGCCCATGGGGAAGCGATCCCGGCCTCCATCATGAACTTAAATTCCTGCTTCATTAGGGCAAGTCTATCCGGGGCCAGTCGACGGGGACGTGAGAAAACTGGTCCTCCTGTAGTCTCTATTCTGTGCACCCAATTGTGCTTAATAGGTCTGTCCTTAGAAGGAGGCAGACAAAAGCTTGGGAACTCCCGCAAAATTTGCTGAAAGTGTGTGTTGGGGAGGGGGGGGGGTTCTGTCAATAAGCTTGCGGCGACGAGAATCGACGAGAATGCTGTGAGCGGAAAGGAAATCGAGTCCCAAAATTGGAATGTAGACGTCGGCTATGATGAATGACCATGGGAAAACACGACGCAACCCGAGAGAGAGCTCGAGGATACGCCTCTCATAAGTCCTTATGTCCGATGAATTGGCAGCTTTAAGGACCAGATCAGAAGTAGTGCAAGCTTTCTCGACTGAAGATGCTGGAAAGACACTGCATTGAGAGCCAGTGTCAACCAGGAAGGATAAACCAGAGAGTGGGTCATGAATGCTAAAGGGAGGATCGACCTGATGAAGAGATGCGGTTGCAGAGGTGACAGACACACGTATCACTTGCGAATTCAGTTTAAAGTTCCCTGTGCTCAAGGTGAAATTTAGGTAAGGGAACTCGTAGAGTTTTGTAGGATTTGAGGTGGTGAATTTAGGGTAGGGTTGAGATGAAGATTGAGCATTTTGATGGTACGAGCATGGGTTTGAGCATTTTTCTGCTCTTGCACCAAATTTGAGGTGGTACCAGCAAACGGCTGAAGGTTGAAATATAGTAGTATGAACAGCACGACCAGAATGAGGGTTAAAGTTGTGGGCATGAGATGATGCCCGGTAAAAACTGCAAGTCTGAACACAGCGGACAGCGTTGCTCCCATAATTAGAGTGGTACCAGCAGCTACCCTGAGAGTTGTCAGGTTAGGAAGAATTAGACGAAGGTTGAAAATGAATCTGCCTTGCCTCACCTCTTGTGCTGGAGTTCCCTCGTTGGCTTTGCCTTTTTCGGGAGGAGGAACGACGTCTGACTCCTTCGTCCTGCTCACGATGTTGCTCTCGGTGAAAACCCCTTCGCACCTTTAGGGCACGAATATCTAGAACGGATAAAAGACCCAAAACCTTTGAGGATTCATCCTGAGGGAGTCCTGGCCGGTTGTAAGGAGCTCCGGCCGGTGACTTAACCTGAGAAATTGATACATGTGAGTGTTTATTTACATCGCTAAACGACCCTTGGCCTGCATTTCCCCAGTTGATGAAAGGGTTGTTATACAGGGCGTCAGCCGCCTCTGCCATATTTTCCACGTTCGCCGGGGGGGGGGGGACATTAAAAGAAGGAGCTTAATTTAATCCGGCATCCCACGCATGTTTATTTCGGTTATGAGTGGCTCCAGTTGGTCGAGCTGTGCTCCTTTGGCATGTGCGAGGGCTTTGAGATGGTTAAAAAAATGCATGGAATGCCTGTCCCTTATCTCCTGCGTATCGAGAAGGATCCGCAGGTCCTCTCTTTGCGATCTCCCAAATTGCTCCTTGAACGCCCTCTTGAACTTAACCCAAGAATGAGCAATTATCCCATCCATCAAAATATTCTTAAAAACGGAAAAGATACTCAGAGGTAATTTCTTGGCTACGACGATCGTTCTATGGTCCTCAACACCAGGAACTGCCTGGTGTTGAAGGATGAGCTCCACCATTTCTCACCAGCCAATGGAATTTTGTGAGTCGAATGGTGGCAGCTGAACCATAGAGGGAGTAGGAGGCGAAAGTGATTGAATAGGTCATCGTTGTTACTGGGGAAGATGCTTGGGTCGTTGTAACTGTGCCCGAAGTTGGGGCGTAGCTTTTGGTTCCGTTATAAGCCATTTATAAAATATTAAAAATGTGTGTGTGTATGTGTGTGTGTGTGTATGCACAAATCCAATTCACCCGCTTGAAGGTAAAAAAATTGAAAAAATATCGAATTTTGATCACTCTTTGTCCTTATTACTGTATTCATAATTAATTTTATGAAATTGCTAAGGGAGAACTTAAAAATGTTAAGGCAACCTTTGGAATGAAAAACGAGCACGTGTCGAAAATGAAAGTCCACGCGAGAAAAAAATTGAACTGCGTGATCCGAAAAAATGACATGTGACGGGGAAAATTAATTTATTATTACGAATGAATGAATGGATGGGAGATAATTAAACTAGTCTGGGCACCATTTATAGGCTGTTAGGTGATTATTGCGCCAATACTCTAGATAGCTCAGGTCACAATAAACCCCCAAACCTATATTTTTGTTATTCAAGGGAATGAAAATTGCTACGCGAAGTTTGAATACCAGCAGACGAAACTTCGTTAGGCCTAAATTGGCGACGTCGTGGGAATACGTGAATTAAGAACAAAGAGCTATGAAAAATATATATTACGGAATGAACAGTTATGATATAAAAGTTAAATTATACAGTTTATGATTGGATAGATTACGCGGGTGAATTAACTTTGCATGAGTTAATGAGAATTAGAGTACACATATGATGATTGATAATTAGATTGGTAATTATTAATTAGATTATAGTTGAATGTTAAATGACTAAATATTATAAATGTATGATAACTATTTATATGGTTTGATAAATAGATTATATGAGCAATTAGATTATATAGTTAAATGGATTGGGTAAATATTAAATATATTCATATGTATAAATATTGGTAAATAGATTGTATGGATTAAATTGGATACATAAATAGATTACAATTTGGATACATAAATAGATTATAACGGAGTTGGAAGGGTCTGTAAATGAGAGAAGAATCACGCGTTAAAACGAGATTCTTTCGGGACATATTTAACTAAAAATTACTATTCAAATATTACTGACCTGTTTACTGAAGCAGTCGAGGAACACGAATGAACTTCATTTATTTTATTTGAAGACGCTCGCGAGAGCGGGAGTAACAATCTCACGCATTAAGTCATGGTTACAACCCTTCTTGAATTAATATATATATATATATATATATATATATATATATATATATATATATATATATATATATATATATATATATATATATATATATATATAGTTATGATTAAATATTTCCACTTGTAGAGGTATAGACCGCTACAACAGTCAGCTAGGGATGTAGGGGGCGAAACCCGGTTATAGTTGAGGCTGGTTGTGAGTTCTTTATGCCATCAGCTCTACCAAGCGAGCACCCGGGGCGAGTAGAACCCGAATGTGCACGGAAATCATCGTGCTTATAGGTCTGGCGAGGCCAGGAACAGAGGATTTCCTTTTAAAAGTTGAAGCATAAGACGTCCCAGGCAGCGCCAGGACCAAGTCCTAAGCCTTTCGAAATGATAGAAGATCCGTAGCCTGAACGGCCAGGATTTCCATCTTCCAGTCGATACGCGCTATATTGCTTCGAAGAAGCAGAGCGCGGCTCTCTGCAATTGACACACTTGGCCTTACACGTCAGGGACTTTTCGTGTGCGGAATTAAAGCAGGTTACACAGACTTTGCACGTTTACAGGAGCGATTCGACGACTGAATCGGTGGCAGTAGTAGCACAAATGCCTTCACGCAGTAGCGATACCAACCGTCACGCACCGACGTAGGGAGCTTTTCATAGTCGAACGTCACGAAGAGTATAGGGGTGGATCTTGAGGCCCCTCCCTGTTTTCTCATCACACGCTCGACCTTGACCGCCCGATGGTCGGCCAGCTCTAAGGTCATGTCATCTATGGAGTAGTCCACGAGTTCACTCGCATAAACTACTCCTTTCACGAAGTTCATGGTAGAGTGCGGAGTCACACTCACAGGCGTGCCATCTAGTGTCCGAAGGGCATTAATCATGGCCGCCTCGGAGAGATTCGACAGAAACGGAACACCTTCTGGATCATGTTGCCCTTGGCCAACATGCTACCACTGTGGTGCGAATAACCAGAATCCATTTGAAGCCATCCAGAAATCTTCTCATTAAGGGACGTAATCGAAGTTCCAATCAGCGCCCTTCAGCTTGGTTTTGGTCTGGTACCCCTCATCCAGGTGCACTTCTGGGTCGTACGTGCCGATCTTGACCTGGTCGCTTCCCGTAACGACAGCGGACACCCCCTATCCCCGAGTTAGAGGAAGCAAGATTAGGCCGCCTGCGTCAACTCCTGGCCCATGTCCTTCTCAGGGAAATGGGGTCTCCGTATGGCCATCCTTCCCCAAAGCGCCACATATCCCATTTGAGGTAACCTGCTTCACACTCATGTCTCTGGTCAAATGGCTCCTCCTTCCCCGATACCTAGGGAGGACGAGGCCGCGCTAGCGGTGGCCCACTATTGCTTTCTATTATCACCCTAATCAAAGAAAAAAGGGGGCATCACGGAATTTAGATACAATCTCCTCCCTATGAGTGGGGAAGTTGAGAAAAGTTTCCATAGGATCAGAAATTCCAGAATATGATTATTTAAACATAATATGTCCCGGCCCGACGATGATGAGCTTTGTTAACCCGGCCCGCCATTTAGGAAAAATTGTCCTGGAACTTTGACCATAAAGGTTGGTGACGGCTTAGTCACCTTATATGGGTACTGGAGGAAGGTGAGCAGAGTCGACGGCCCAGCACACCCCGTACCTAATACTTGCCGTAGCCAGCGGGCTTTCGGCCCTCGCATCAGGTAGGGACTTCACGTTATACATTGCCACTAGACTAAGGCTTATAGGAGGACGAAAGGGCAAGGGTGGAAAGGGGTTGGCGCTCACCTATTATTACCAAGCCCTGGTACTAGATGATTCCAGGATAGCATGCATTCCACCAAGGCTACCGGACCGAACTCTGTACAGGTGGAAACACTCCTTCTGGTGCAAAGTGAGGGAAGAAAGCGTTGAGCGGAGAGTCGTAATGATAATAAAAAAAATAATACTTATAATTAATAATAATAATATTAAATAACATTAATCATAATAGATAATTATAATATATAATATTAATAAATATAAAAATCATACTAAATAATAACTAATAAAAAGGTAAAGTAGTGCAGAGTGTGGGCGAGGAAAAGCGCACAAACTTTCCCAGACCCCATTAGAGTTAAAGTCCACTCAGGCCGGGAGGACTTGAAACTCCTCTGGATACCAAGTGTAAAAAGCCACACAGAGTAACCCCTGCGGGGTCAGCTAGGTTGGTTACTGTTCACTTTCTACTTGACGTTCAGCGTCGGGTGGAAACGGAGGGTCAACTGTTCTCGTGGTCACCTGGGAGCGCTCTATATGCGGTGGGTGCCGTTCGCCATACCTCAATGTGGAGCAAGCGGGATCACGAATAGAATCCAATGACAGACAAAATTTTAGGTGAGATGGGCGGCTATGTCCAGGATCAGGGCGAACATCGGAATAAAGACACCAGATGATATTTTACTTCTAACCTTACGGTGGTCCTTCGAAGTGAGTCCCGTAAGGACAAACTTCATTCTCAAACAAGTACACTGAGTAGCTCTTGTTAGCTCCGCTACAGAGGCATCAATTCAGCCGAAGCTAGGGTGTGGCAACGTCATCAACCCAGCCCCGCCCCCCTAATTATTTATGTAATTATTTAAATGCCTCCATTTAATATCTGCCTGTGCATGGAGCACATTTTGTTTGGAAGTGTTTAAGACACCTTGAGCTTTTTCAAGTGCAGTCTCACTAACCATCACGCCACTTTGAACACTTAGGCTTCCGGCCTCTGACAGATTATAAAAGGCAGTAGAGAAAGTGGTGAGCTAAGGGAAAATGAAAATGTGACTTGGGCACCCAAGTCACATTTTAGATGGACAAAGAAATTACATACATTTATTTTATAAAGTTACATTTTGCCCTGGGATCTATGGTATGGCGGTTGCCACACCCAATTGACGCCACTGCTCGGTTATGATGCAAGAAGGAATTAATGGGTGTCGCGGGATTGCGGGAGTGCCTAAATAGGTGGTACCGAAAAACTTTCTGGGTAGTATGCGGGGGACTCAGCGGTTGTTATGGGATTAGGGAGCGTTCAAGGAGTATAATGGGATTACAAGATAGCTCATTAAGTCTTACGGTCTAGTTTACAAGAGTGGTGCTACGTCACAGTCGGGAGTGCTCAATGAGTGTCATAGCAGTGCCGTGCTACGTAATTGTTGGGAGGGCTCAGTGGGTATTACTTAAGGGTTTGATGGACGTTAGTGCCCCGATGAAACATGCAAAGACCTCCGCCACTTCGCTGCCGGGAGTTTCATGGGTTACGGAAGAGCTCAATGGGCGATACATGACGACTTAGTGGGTGTTACAGTCCTGACGAAACATGAAATTGTGCTGCGTCGCTATTGGGGAAGTCGGGGGCTGAAAGGGTATTACAGGAGTGCTCAATTACAGGGAGCTCAGGAAATTATATAGGGTAAAAAGAGAAGGAGAGAATCTGTCGGAATAAAGTAGGAAAATAAAATGGAAAGGGGCATGATAAAAGCCTTCATCGTCATAGGCAAGATTGCACCCCCCCCCCCCCCCAGACACTTCGCAGTGGGAGCAAGGTCGCAGCCAAACCAAGAAAAACCGCGGATAACGAGGGGTATAAAAGAAACTAAGACACCAGGAGTAGGGGCTCTTGGTCCGTTACCCCAGGCTACCTGCAGCACATGGAGGCCATTATGTGTAAAAATGACAAACATCAAAAATAAAAGTTAAATATATTTTATCTTGAGGAATATTTATAGCTACATAATTTAACAGTGGAATCACAAGAGCCATTAGAGAAGACCATCAATTTGGAGAAGAAAGTCATCTACTGCAGCCTGCAAAAAAAATTAATGCTTTAATAATTGAAAGGTTCAACACATTTATTAAAACTAGGTAGGTTTCATGCTTACAGCCTAGTGAGTAGGGGCAGAAGATGGTAATTATCATCATCGTTAGCATGGGGAAGAGAGGAAGAATACCCATACCATCTTCTAGCGCGTGTCGTAAAAGTTTAGGCCGGATAAACCTAACCAACTAAACCTGGAAAAAACACACCGCACTATGCGCCGACCATCTTCCAATTGTCTTGAAAGTTGCCTCTAGGAAGACCGTACCACTACCAACTCCACACATACACTAACTACAATCAAGGTGAGTTGAACCGTTTCACCAACTATATTAAAAAAATGAAACCAAAGAAACTTTAAAGCTATTCGGACACGCAATGAGCCACCATAATGTCCCTAGTAATCAAACAACCGCTAAAAACAAAGGAGAACCTACGAAACTAACAGACATTGTTAATAACGTAACATGCAACATTCAAACACTGATTTAACAACAGTAAAAACACAAATGGCATGGCCTACTAAACATTCTAAATCACAAAACTTAGCAAGAATTTCTGGAAGATTCAGGCTTGGCAACTCTTACAACGGGAAGCAAGACACGCAGGAAGCCACCTTCTCAAACGCAGAGAATCGCTTCAACAAACAGGCGCCAAACACCCTCATACAACAGTACAACAAACAAGGAAACACCCTCATACAACAAACAGGCGCCAAACATCCTCATACAACAGTACAGCAAACAGGAAAACACCCTCATACAACAAACAGGCGCCAAACATCTTCATACAAAAGTACAACAAACAGGCGCCAAATATCTTCACACAACAGTATAACAAACAGGCAAACACCCTAATACAAGAAAAAGGCGTCAAACAGCCTCATACGAAAGTACAACAAACAGGCGCAAAACATCTTCACACAACAGTACAACAAACAGGCGCCAAACATCATCATACAAAAGTACAACAAACAGGCAAACACCCTCATACAATTTTTTTTTAGTGATAACCCATTTGGCGACTACCAATTGGGCATAAGTCGCCATACAGAACACAGCCTACTACTATGCTATATTAAATAATGAATATATAAAAAATATAAATAACAAATAACCGATAAAAAGGGACAAAAGCTAAAATAAATAAGAAAAAGCAAAGAGACAAGAAAAAAGCGTCCTCCGGCGTATGGGGGTAAGCCTGCCTCCCACCGGCGCAGGAACATGCGACTTAAAAAAAAGAAACACAAAAAGGTCAAATAAAGTGGAGGAGGCCAGCCTCCTCCAAAAAGTCGTAATGTCCACAAATCGGTATGCATGAACCCATCCCGAGTACAAGGGACAAGCGGCAGCATCCCAGTACCGGTACAGGTAACGTGCGGGGAGATCCCCAAGACTGGGACATTTAACAAGAATGTGGCAAACAGTCTAGGGACAATACAGTCTTTACAGTATGGCGCAGGCAAGCGATCCATCAAATGGCGGTGCGTCCCGCGAGTGTGCCCAATTCGCAGATGACAGAAAGTAAACTGAAGCAATCGCGGCATTGGAGGGTAGGTCCATGTGAACAGTCGCGGCGCAATGGCACGGAACTTTAAGCTATCCTAGGCTGTCTCCCATCTTCTTTGCCAAGCAGCCCGGAGCACTGCCCGTATTCCTGCCATTAATCGGTGTGAAGAGGAGCGAAACGCTGGTCTGGCAGCTCAGTCCTCGCGGACTCTTTAACGCCCTCATTCCCAGTAATTCCTACATGTACAGGAACCCAGAAGATAATCTCGACATCCTCCCGGCTCACCAAAACCGTGTCGTCACGGATATCGCGAATCACGGGATGCGGAGATTCCAACGCATCCAGGGCGCTTTGTGAGTCGCTATAAATCACAATCGGGTCTCCGAACTGAGCACGTCGCGTTATCTCCCGTACCGAGCGGTGGAATGCAACCAGTTCGCCCGTGAAGACAGACGCAGTGCCTGGCAGAGCTCCGCTGACGTAAAACAAAGGGGATACGACGTGGAAACCGACCCCCCCCCCCTCTTGGGACTTGAGAAGCCATCCGTATACACTGGCACGGTTTCAGCGTGACACAAAGTGTGCTTCATAAAGACCAAACGCAATACTCCCGGCGCTGTAAAAGCTTTGAGGGCATGTAGGCGCTATAAGCGCCTACATGCGCTGATCATCCTACTCCGCTGAGAACCACGGGAGTGATCGGCGTGCAAAATGACCAGATGTTCTAGGAATAGTAGTTAGGCCCACGGCGATGAGGTTGCGGGAGAAGAACTCAACGGCCTCATCTACCGACCTAAACTCCCCGACTGAGAGAAATCAGTCATTTCCTGAAATGCGGACCACCGCGGCGGGCTCTCGAGCGGCAGTGGCCCAGAAAATGATATTTGAATGGGAAAGTGATCACTATCATGGAGGTAATCGCCCCCCCCCCAAAAAAAAAAAAAAAAAAAATCAGGATGTGCATCCGGAGAGCCAAAGATAGATTGAGAAAGGAAAATGAAGCGGTTCACGAGCAGTGATGCGGAAACTCATCCACATTTAGGACACCTATCTTCAGCTTGTCGATCAGGCCGGAAAGGACTTGACCCCTGGAATTAATTGAGCAGTCTCCCCAGATGGCGTGTCTACCTTCAGATCTCCGAGCAAGAGAAAGGGTTTTTTTTTTTTTTTTTAATTAAGGGGCTATCTGGCGACTGCCGACTTAGGCATTAGTCGCCGTAAACAAACAGCCTAGTTCTAGGCTACTTTAAAAATTAAACAGGAAACAATAAAAAGAAATAACAATAAAAAAGCAATAACAAAAACAATAACAAAAACAACAACAACAATTAAACAGGGTTAAATGAAAGGGAGAAGGCCAGCCTCCCCCCAAAAGTCAATAAGTCCACTAGTCATGGTGCACGCACTCGTCCCGAGTACAAGGGACGGGCGGTAGCGACCCCGCCCATCCCGGTACCGGGACAGGTATCGTGCGCGAAGATCACCCAGACTGGGACATTCGACAAGAATGTGCCGAACAGTCTGGGGGACTACGCAGTCGTTGCAATAGGGCGCAGGCGAGCGCTCCATCAAATAGCGATGCGTCACACGAGTGTGTCCGATTCGAAGACGACAGAAAGCAACCTGAAGCCGCCGCGGCATTGGGGGATAGGTCCATGGGAACAGTCGCGGCGCAATGGCACGCAACTTTAAGTTACCCTCGACCGTCTCCCATCTTCTTTGCCAAGCAGTCCGAAGAGCTGCCCGTATTCCTGCCATGTAGTCAGTGTGAGGAAAAGCGAAACGCTGGTCCGGTCGCAGAGTCCTCGCGGACTCTTTGGCGCGATCATTCCCCGCAATTCCTACATGTCCAGGAACCCAGCAGAAGATAATCTCGACATCTGCCCGGCTCGCCAAAACCGTGGCGTCACGGATTTCGCGAACCAGGGGATGCGGAGATTCCAATGCCCCGAGAGCACTCAGGGCGCTTTGTGAGTCGCTATAGATCACAATCCGGTCTCCGAACCGGCCACGTCGCGTAATCTCCCGTACCGAGTGGTGTATTGCCACCAGCTCGGCCGTGAAGACAGATGCAGCGCCTGGTAGAGCCCCGCTGACTTCAAACAGAGGGGATACAGCGTGGAAGCCGACCCCCTCTTGGGACTTGGAGCCATCCGTATACACTGGCACGGTACCAGCGTGACACGATGGGTGCTCCAAAAAGGTCGAACACAATACTCCCGGCGCAGTACAAGCTTTGGGAGCAGAGGCGTGGCGACAAATAGCCAAATGTGGTACCCTCCAGGGTGGCGTCCTGGGCAGAACCAGGGGCGCCACCGGCCCGAGAGCTATATCTACGTCTCGAAGGAGTTTCCTGGCCCTAAACCCAAAGGGCTTAGGGTATGACTGGCGTCTCTCGGAGGCATAGGCACCATCGAGATCAGCTGCGGATGCAGTGAGAGCTGTTGGCGACTGAGGGAGGCGCCGGGCTCGCGCGTACAGGCGAGTGATGCACTGCACGCGGCGCAGAGCGAGTGGCATCTCCCCAGCATCGACCAACAGGCTCTCAATGGGGGAAGTGCGGAAGGCACCGGTCGCAAGGCGAAGGCCGGTGTGGTGGATCGAATCCACCTTCCGCAATAAACGCTCGGCTGCGGATGCATAAAACTCGCATCCGTAGTCGAGCTTCGAGCGAACAAAGGATCGATAAAAAAGTAAGGCGGTAACCCTATCAGCGCCCCAAGCGCTGAACGTCACAGAACGGAGAATGTCCATGGCGCGGGTACAAGAGACCCTAAGGCTAGGAATATGAGCCTCCCAGGTGAGGCGTCGGTCGAATACAAGAGCAAGGAAACGGTGCGACTCAACCACATCCAGGCGCACCCCATTAAAAAACAAATCTGGGTCGGGGTGAAGCCGTGGATGGCGGCAGAAGTGCACCACCTTAGTCTTCGCCAAAGAAAACCGAAACCTGTACGCTTCGGCATAGCGAGAGACGCGGTTCAATGCCTGTTGGAGTCGACGCTCCAGAGTTGGCATCTGGGCCGCGCCAAAAGAGATCGAAAGGTCGTCCACGTAGAGCGTAGCGAGAACATCTTCCGGCAGCACCGAGGTGATGCCGTTGATGCTCAGGGCAAAGAGTGTGACACTGAGGACACTTCCCTGCGGGACACCCTCTTCCTGCTCCTTTGGGCCGGAGAGGGCTCCCCCCACCCGTACGCGGAATCGACGATCTCGCAAAAATTCAGATATAAACATTGGGAGGCGTCCCCTCGCCCCCATCGTGTGGAGAGTCTCCATGATACCGTATCGCCATGCGGTATCATAGGCCTTCTCCAGATCAAAAAACACCGTGGCGTAGTGCTGTCTACGAAGGAAAGCCTCGCAGACGGCATTTTCCAGTCGGAGCAGAGCATCCGACGTGGAGTGGAACTTACGGAAGCCACACTGTGCAGAAGACAGATGGCCTCCGCTGTCCAGGAAATAGGCTAATCTAACATTTACCAATTTCTCCATCAACTTGCACACGCAAGAGGTTAGAGAGATTGGGCGGAAACCAGTCGGAGTAGAGTGATCTCTCCCCGGCTTGCGAAAGGCGAGCACAGTAGCGATTCGAAAGGAGTCTGGGAGAAGACCTTCCACCCAGATCCTGTTGAACAAATCTAAAAAAAAGGCCATGCCTCGCTCACCCATGTGTTGAAGCATGGCGTACGGGACATCGTCCGGACCATGGGCGGTGTCCGCGCACGAAGCGAGAGCGGAACGCAACTCACTCACAGTAAACTTGTCGTTGAAGGGTTCTCCGCCTCTGGAGGTAAAGTCCAGCCGGCGGCCTTCCGCGACATCACGACGTGCATTGAATGCTGGCGGAGCAGCATCACGGCTAGAGAATGCGGAAAAAGCGGTCGCTAAGGATTTCGCCACGGACGCGGGGTCCGAGATTGCGGTCCCATTCTCATGGAGAACGGGAGGGGGGACCTGCGAGAACTTGCCCCGAATCCTTTTGACTCGCTTCCACACCTCAGCTAAAGGGGTCTTCCCGTTAAGTGAAGACACGTATGCCCGCCAAGAAGAGCGGCGGGCGTGCTTCGAAATATACCGGAACCTAGCCCTAGCCCGACGAAATTCAACGACAGTGAAATCGTTCGGGCGGCGCTTATAGCGCATGTAGGCATAACGCTTCTGTTTGAGGGCCGTCTCACACTCGGCCGACCACCATGGGAGTGGTCGGCGTGCAAAACGGCCAGACGTCCTAGGAATAGTAGTCAGGCCCACGGTGATGAGGTTGCCGGAGAAGAACTCAACGGCCTCATCTACCGACCTAAACTCCTCGACTGAGATAGAGAATTCAGTCATTTCCTGAAATGCAGGCCACCGCGCCCGCGCCAAGCACCACCGAGGTGGTCTCTCAGGCGGCAGTTGCCCTGAAAATGATATTTGAATGGGAAAGTGATCACTACCATGGAGGTCATCGACCACCCCCCAATCAAAATCAGGCTGTGCATCCGAAGAGCACAAAGATAGGTCAAGGCAAGAAAATGAAGCGGTTCTCGGACAGTGATGCGTAAACTCATCCACGTTTAGGACACCCATCTCAAGCTCTTCGATCAGATCGGCAAGGACTTGTCCCCTGGGATTTATGGAGTAATCTCCCCAGAGAGGATGCCTGCCGTTCAGATCTCCAAGCAAGAGATAGGGCCTCGGCAACCGTCCCACGACGCGGCGGAAGTCCCCCGCGTCGAAGTCAGCTGACGGTGGAATGTACGCAGAAATGATAGTATACCTCCTATCCAGGTGCAGCTGCACAGCCACTGCATGAAAGGAGGTATCTAAAGAGAAAAGAAGAACGGAGACATCATGCCGGGTGTAAACCGCGCATCCCCCAGCCCGGCCATCCCGCGGTGGTGGGGTCGCAAGACCACGCGCCTAGCATGGTCTCCTGCAAAAAAATAGCTAACGGGGAACGGGACGAGGCGAGCCTCCGCAGCTCCTCCCAGTTGGCCCGGAGTCCACGGCAATTCCATTGAAGGAATATGCCCTCCAGGCCTAGCTCGGAGGAGACGCGGGGGCCCTCCTCGAATTGAAGACCCTCACGGGAATGGCCGTACGCTTCCCGGGGACAGAACCCCGGGCGCTGTTGGCCGGACAAAGCGCTGGAGGCGCTGTCGCCTTCGAGGACTTATTGGGGGAGGTTGGGCTCGCCATGCGAGTCTTTTCCTCCCTCCGCCTCGAAACCTTAGGCGGGCGCTGCGGCTTCGGAGGCGAAGGGGGCCTCTTTTCGAGGAACCACCGTCTCCGAGCCACTCGCTCCACCTCGGGGCGTGGGCGAAGGAGCCGAAGCTCCTTTGTTGCTGTCCTCCTTTCGGGGGAGAGCTTTAGGAACCCCTGAAGATGGCCTAGCAACCATCTTCAGGGGTGTTGCCTCCTGTGAGTCTAACGACTCGGTGGAGGCGCGTGGCCGTTTCGCCTTGCGGGAAACGGTCACGCTGGGGGAAGAGGGGGGAGCCCTGGTTTTAGCCGGGGCTGGGTATGAACCCTTTTTGCCGCCAGCTTTACCAGGGGAGCGTCCGGGTTGGGTAGAGCCCGCAGAAGGGCTCCGAATGGGCGCGGAAACAACCGTGCTCGTTGGCCTGGATGGGCCAGGAGCAGAGGGTGCCTTTCGAACTACTGAGGCATATGACGTCCCAGGCAGAGCTGGGCGCGCCAGGACCAAGTCCTTAGCCTCGCGGAATGAGAGTCTATCCTGGGCCTGAACGGCCAGGATTTCTTTCTCCAGGAGATATGCACCACATTGCTTCGAAGAAGCAGGGTGCGGCTCTCCGCAATTGACACACTTGGCCACACACGATTTGGACTTATCGTGTGCGACCTTGGAGCAATTTACACAGACTTCGGGTGACCCCGACTTTGCACGTCTACATGAGCGATTCGTATGGCCGAAGCGGTGACAGTAATAGCACCGCCGCGGCAGTGGCACGAATGCCTTCACGCGGTAGCTGTACCAACCGGCACGCACCGACTCAGGGAGCTTGTCACTGTCGAACGTGACGAAGAGTGTAGGGGTGGGTCTCGAAGCCCCTCCCTGTTTTCTCATCACACGTTCGACCTTGACCGCCCCATGGTCGGCCAGCTCTAGGTTGATGTCCTCAATGGAGTAGTCAACGAGTTCCCTCGCATAAACTACTCCTTTCACAAAGTTCATGGTAGAGTGCGGCGTCACACTCACCGGGGTGCCATGAAGTGTCCGAAGAGCACTTATCTTGGCCGCCTCGGCGGGATTCGCCGCATTCGCCAGAAGGCTGCCGTCCGAGAAACGGGTCACCTTCGGCTCTCTACCAATTGCACTAGCTAATCCTCTCCTCTGATGGATCATGTTGCCCTTGGACAACATGGTGCCATCAGTGGAGCGAATAACGAGGAAGCGTTTGAAGCCAGCGGGCTCGAAAACGCCAGGTAACCTCTGAATCAGGGGCCCCGATGTCATCGAGGCTCCGCCCTGTGCACTCTTGGTGTTAGTCTTGGTCAGGGGCTCCGCACACGAGGGGGTAGAGGGGCCGGATGTGCCGATCTTGGCTTGGTCGCCTACTAAAGTGGTAGCAGACCCATCCGTCCCCGCAGCCCCCGCGGATGGAGAGGAGCCCCGAGTCTTTTTCGTCTTTTTAGTCTTCTTTGTCTTTTTCTTTTTTGGAGAGGAGGGCGGGGAATGAACCCGCTTTTCACCTCCGCCGGCAGAAGCCCCCAGGCCAGATGGACCGGCCTCAGCCAGGTCCCTCTCCGAAATGGAGAAGGTCCTGGTTGTCGTAGGGGCACCTGTCGGAGGAGATCCCTCCCCTCCTTTTACTGCCTCGGAGCCCTCAGCCATTTGAGGAGGACCTTGCATAGGGGCGGATTCGGGTTCGGTGCTTGGCGCCTCCCCCGAATTCCCCCCCATGGAAGGCCCTACCGTCTGAGGCTGGGTCTCCTCAAGGACCATGTTTATCACAGGAGGGGCCTCCAGTTGGCCATCCCCTCCCAGGACATCACAGGTCCCCTTGGCAGTGTCGCCAGTCTTGTGTGGGGAGGCACAGGCCTTGACCCCAGCAAGGTTTAAAATTCTGGCCAGCAGGTCTTTTGAGGGAAGCGACCGAAGGGGCCTGGCTTCCCTCTCCCCCCTAAGGGGGTTTGCCCTACCGAGCCGCTTGCACGAGGGGCGGTCGGCAATGGGCTGCCTGCTGGCTTTCTTGGCAGTCCCCTTAGAAAGCAAAGGAGGGACTGCCGCTGGAGATAGGGAGGTGCCCGAAAGCACGTCCAGAGAAGGGGGTGAGGGGGAGTCCCCTACACCCGTAGGCGTAGGAGAGGAGTAAGCCTCCTCTCCGGTTAAAGAATTATGGAGGGTCCCTTGCGCAAGCACAAGGGGAGGGACCTCCATTTTCTCGGTGGAGCTGCCCGAGGGCGGCTCCGTTGATTTTCTTGGGGAAGTTGGGGGTTGGGGTTTTTGTTTTTTTTTGTCATACATGGGCATGGTGACCCTCTTTTTAATACGGGACGCAATAGCTCATCACCTCTCGCAGTTGCCCGCACTGCGAGAGGTGCTTACAAGCCCGGCAGAGCCAGGCGCCGCCATTCGGGACCACCCCTCCCGCCTGGTGGCCTGGCAGTCCTTCGGCATGGCGGCTCCACCTTGAACACGGCGTAAAAAATATAGGTTGTGAAGAGGAGAGGAAAAGGGATGTGAGGAAGGTATGGGTGGGGATGAAGCAGGTTGTTAAAAAACCCCCATCCCGAACCGGAGCTGAGGGGTTAGGGAACAATGTCCCCTTCCCCCCCAGCCCCGATCCGGGGTGGTTGGCTTGAGAAGAAGGTCAGCATTCTACCCTGTGAAATTAGAGGCTGACCAGAGAAAGTTGTGGGAGAGGTTGTATGAAAAGCGACGAGGTAGGGGAGAAATCGGGCTATCTGAAGGAAGGAAGAGAGGCTAAGCTGGGGCCGGACGGAGCGCTGGATCCCGTCAGCACGGCGGCCAGGATGGCAAATCGCCGCGCCCCTTACGGGGGCAAGAGAAAGGGACTCAGCAACCGTGCCATGACGCGGCGGAAGTGCCCTGCGTCGAAGTTGGCTGACGGTGGAGTGTACGCGGTACTAACAGTATACCTCCTATCCAGGTGCAGCTGCATAGCTACTGCCTGAAAGGAGGTATCTAAAGAGAAAGGAAGAACGGAGACATAATGCCGGGTGTAAATGGCGCATCCTCCCGCCCAACCCTCATCCCGTGATGGTGGGGTCGCAAACCCCTTATACCCTGGAAGGGTGGGCAGGGTGCACGCTCCTAGCATGGTGTCCTGCAAGGGTAACGGGAGGAGACGAGCCTCCGGAGCTCATCGCAGGTGGCACAGAGTCTGTGGCAATTCCATTGAAGGAATATGCCCTTCAGGCCTAGCTCGGAGATGCAGGGGCCCCCTTCGAAGAGAAGACCCTCACGGAAATGGTCGTATGCTTCCCGGAGGCAGAACTCCAGGCGCTGTCGCCTTCGAGGACTTGTCGGGGATGGTTGGGCTCGCCATGCGAATCTTTGCCTCCCTCCGCATCGAAACCTTAGGCGAGCGGGTGGACGTCCCTCTTTAGGAGGATCTACCGTCTCCGATTCACCCAGCCTACCACGAGGTGTGGGCCAAGGAGCCGAAGCTCTTTTAGTGTTGTCCCCCTTTCGGAAGGCAACTTTAGGAACCCCGGAAGATAGCCTCACGACCCTCTTCAGGGGTGTTGCCTCCTGTGAGTCTAACGACTCGGTGGAGGCGCGCGCCCGTTTCGCATTACGGTAAATGGTCACGCTGGGAAAAGGGAGGGAAACCCTCGTTTTAGCTGGGGCTGGGTGCGAACCCTTTGTGCCGCAATCTTTACCAGGGGATGGATGGATGGATTATTTACAAGTCCCTTGGTGCTCACTGCGAGGTGATTGCACCGTTTACCAGGGGATCACCGGGGGTGGGTAGAACCCGCAGAAGGGTTCCGAATGGGCGCGGAAACGACCGTGCTCGTGGGCCTGGAGGGGCCAGGAGCAGAGGGTGTATTCTTAACATTGAGGGATAGGACGTCCCAGGCAGCGCCGGGGGCGCCAGGATCAAGTCCTTAGGCTCGCGAAATGAGAGACGATCCTAGGCTTGAACGGCCAGGATTTCCTTCTCAAGGAGATATGCACCAAATTGCTTTGAAGAAGCGGGGTGCGGCTCTCTGCAATTGACACACTTGGCCACAGACGATTTGGACTTATCGTGTGCTGCCTTGGAGCAACTTACACCGATTTCGGGTAACCAACAATTTGCGCGTCTACAGGAGCAATTAGTATGGCCGAAGCTATGGCAGTGGCATGAATGCCTTCACGCGGTAGTGATACCAACCGGCACGCACCGACTCAGGGAGCGTCATAGTCAAACGTAACGAAGAGTGTAGGGGTGGGTCTCGAGGCCCCTCCCTGTTTAATCATCATACATTCGACCTTGACCGCCACATGGTCAGCCAGCTCTAAGGTGACGTCATCTATGGAGTAGTCAACGAGTTCTCTCGCATAAACTACTCCTAACACTAAGTTCATGGTAGAGTGCGGCGTCACACTCACCGGCGTGCCATCAAGTGTCCGAAGGGCACTAATCATGACCGTCTCGGAGGGATTCGACGCATTCGCCAAAAGTCTCCCGCCCGAAAAACGGGTCACCTTCGGCGCTCTACCACTCAAGTTAGCTAGTGGAATAGCCAGAAAGCATTTGAAGCCAGCGGGATCGACAATGCCAGGTAACCTCTGAATGAGGGGCCCCGACGTAATCGAGGTTCGACGATGCGCACTCGCATTTTTTGCTCTTAGTCTGGAACTCCACGGCCGGGGAAGCACCGAGTCTGGTCATGACGATCTTCGCTTAGTCGCTTGCCGAAACAGCAGGTGACCCGTCCGTTCCCGTGGCTCCCGCGAAAAAGGAACCCTGTCTTCTTTGTCTTGAGGTTTTTTGGGTGTTTTTTTTTTACGAGGGGAGGGCGGGGGATCGACCTGCTTCTCTCCTCTGCCAGAAGGACCGGCCTCAGCAAGATCCTTCTCCGAGATGGAGGTGGTTATTGAGTCAAGGGGAGATCCCTCCCCTTTGTGCGAGGCCTCGGGGAAAAGAGCCGTATGAGGAGAAGCTTGCATAGGAGCGGGCACGGGTTCTGTGCTTGGTACCGAGCCTAGGTTCGACCCCATGGAAGGTCCTACCGTCTAGGGCTGGGTCACCTCAGGGACCATGTCCCCTACAAAAAAACAAAAACATCACGGATCCCTTTTGAGGTTCCTTTTTTCTCGTCTAATGGCGGCGAACCGGCATCCGTCGGGAAAAAAGGGGACAGGCACATTGGCCCCATGTAAACTAATAATACACAAGTGCAGGACGTTAGAGGGAACGAGCCATGCCATCTCTTTCCCTCCTAAGGGGGTTGGCCCTATCAAGCTGCTCCCACAGGGAGGAGTCAATATTAGGCCACCTGCATGCTGGAACGAGGGAGTCGCCCAAGGGCACCACCAGTGAAGGGGGTGCGGAGGAGTCCACCGCACCTGTATGTCTAGGAGAGGAGTAAGCCTACTCTCCGGTAGAAGTTTGCAGGGTCCCCTGAGAAAACACGGGGGGGAGGGGGAATATGCTCCTTTTCTGCCATGGAGCTGCCCGAGAGCGGCTCCGACGATGATACAGGATAAGTAGAGAGGGTATTTTGAGAATAATCATTGGGCATGGTGACCCTACTATTTCAACGGGATGCATACACTAATCACCCCACACAGTAGCCAGCTGTGCGAGGGGTGAATACGGGGCCGGGAATGCCAGCTGCCGCCATTAGAGGCCACTTCTCCCGCCCAGTGGTCAGGCAGCCGATCAGCATGGTGGCTCCACCTTGGGCTGGGCGTAAAGTTGATAGACAGTGAAAGGAGAGGAAAAGGGTGAGGAAGGTTGTTAAAAACCCACGCCCCCAAACCAGAGATCAGGGGTGAGTAGACTCCCCCGCCCTCCCCCGATCCAGGATGGTTGGGTGAGAGGAAGCTGGTCGGTGTCTACCCTGTGAAATTAGAGGTTGACCAGAGAAAGTTGTGGGAGAGGCTGTTGGGAAAGTGAGGAAGAAGACAAGGTATAAAAAAGAAGAGGCTAAGCTGGGGCCGGACGGGGCCCTATGTACCGTAAGCAGGGTGGCCAAGAATGCAAATCACCGTGCCCCTTACGAGGGAAAAGCGCACCAACACCTTTCTAGGCTCCTCCATCAGTGTGTTCAAATCAACCCAATGACGACGGGGCTTCCCTATTTGCACTCAGGCTGGGAGGATGTGCAGCTCATCCAGGGTACCCTCTGCGGGGTCTTTTTGATTACATGTGTGTATATCAGAAGGCTTTTTGTTACAGTATGTGGACACAAATGCATTGGAGTTGTGTAGGTGGCAGTTGACCAACTGTGTGCTAGGCATGGGAGTAATGTATGTAACTTAAGTGATAAGATATAATAGTGGGATTTACTTTTTTTTCTTCCTGGAAAAAGGTAATGGTGATCAAGTTGTGGCAGAGATATGTTTGTGGAAAATTTTCTTTTTAATGTAAGTCATTTATGGGCAGTTTATGAACAACAGGTGATTATTCAGGAAGGGGGGGCTTATTTTGCATAATCTGTAGTTTGTATGAGTGGGATGGCAGGTAGGTGCAATGAATTACAGAGGCATGAAGGAGATTTATGAGGAGGGGGCTAGGTGCTAGGGGACCTTCTGCCTGGATGAGATGCTACAGGAGATAGTATCACTATGAAGGGCCTTAAGCATAGACAAAATGATGGGTGGCCTTGTGCTTAATAGGGCATAAAGGGGTGAATGAGGTGGCATGGGTGATTTGTTTTACTCCTTTTGAACACACAAACCCCACTTCGTGGGGAAAGTGGCAAATGTTCAAGTTGGCAAAGTGTATAAAATTAACTCACCATTTTGTTCAGCTTCAGGAATCCTCCTTGAATTACCAAAATTCAGATTAATTTGCAGGTTATTTGCTGGTAAAGGTGATGGTTTGAAGACATTATTTGCGGTATTAACCTAGAAAAAAAGATTGCAAGGCAATGATACTTAGAATGTATGAATAAATATAACAAGATTACAAGATCATAAAAGCAATCAAATTCTCCAGGGATGTGCCAACTACAGGATGGTCCACCACAGACCACTTGTCCATGAAATTCCACTGGCAAGTTAAGATAAGAATCACACCTAAATTTTCAGAGCCCACCTAGTGACTGCATACTAGGGGCATAAGTCGCCTTAATCATCTTACAGCCTAATGATAGGCTATAATAAAACAAATAAAATAAACATATGCAAAAGACAAAAAAAAAAACTAAGCAAAAATAAGAAGGAAGCATGCTCTGGCGCTGGGTGGAGGCGGGCTTCCTCCTGGCTCAGTAGTATGCAACCAACAACAAAGAGAGTAAAGTAAAATGGAATAGGAAAAGCCTCCTCCAAAATGTTGGCTAGTCTACAAGTCTGTGTGCACAAACTAGTCCCAGGTACAAGGGATAAGCAGTAGTGACCCAGGTGGCCCTGGAACCGGGACAGGTAATGTGTGCGAAGATCACCAAGACTCGGACATTCAACAGGAATGGACCAAACTGTCTGAGAGACAATGCAGTCATAGCAGTAAGGTGCAGGGGAGCACTTCATCAAATGGTGGTGCGCCCGTGAGTGAGCCTAATTCTATGATAAAGTGGCCTGAAGCTGTCGCGGGATTGTGGGGTATGTCCATGGGATCAAACGCGGCAGGGCAAAGGTGATACTGTTGATGCTCAGAGCAGAGGTTGACACTGAGGACACTTCCCTCTTCGTCCCCTAAGGGGCCTTAGAGACATCCCTGACCTCTAAGTGGAATAGAGGCTCTCGTGGAATTCAGGAATGAAAATTACGAGGCAATTCCTCGGCCCCATCATGCGGAGAGTCTCCATGATACCACATCATCATCTGGTATTATAGGCTTTCTCTTGATTAAAATACTCTTTGGTGTATTTCTATCTATAAATAATGATAAACATGTAAAAAAAACATTACTCAAGGGATAGCCTAATAAATGGTTTGTAACACCGGAGTTGGAGCAGGCAATACAATTCTCGTCTCCAAACATGTAAAAAGACATAATGGAATGCATCCAGCAACAAAATTAATACAAGAACTTAGAAATATATCATACAAAGAAAGGCCAAGGCACATCAATGAAAATTATGAGGCAATCCCCCATCATGTGGAGGGTCTCTATGATATCATATCGCCATGTGGTATTATAGGCTTTCTCTGAAAAGTTGGCATCTGTAAGGCCAACTTCTTCAAGTATTTAAAATACAAAAACTGAGTATAAAGTATAATATAAATTCACACGCAGGAAGAAAAGCAAAGTAACAACAGAGGCAGAGTGGTGAAAATTTGTGTAGAAACAAATCGAGAGAATGACTCTCACATATAACCTCATTCAGACATTCACTGCATTCTGACACACCAAGAGGTAGATTAATGAAGACAGTTGGTATTAGAGGTGCAAATGGGGGCCAGCAGTTTCTGTAGCCAGTGGTTATAATGGTAACAATTACTCCCACTGCCTAAGCCTTTCTTGTTGGCATTGGGAGTGGGATAGGAAGCAGACCTCCAGATGTCAACTGTAGCATAGTTTGCTCACACCTGACACTCCCTTGTAGGATATAAAAATGCCAAACTCAATTTGCATACACTTAATTTCTCTAATTCATATGGATTCTGCTGTTCAATTCTACGAGGGGCGGTCAATAAGTTTTGCAATTCGGATATAACTACCCTCGACTTCAATGCACTTGCGCCACTTGTCCCTGAGGCTTCGAATTCCCGACAACCAGAAATCTCCCGACTGCTGTTCAATCCACTCTTGGACGGCGAGTTGGACATCTTCATCGTCCCCAAACCGGCGTCCACGCAGTGCAGCCTTGAGCTGGCGGAATAAAAAGTAGTCGCTAGGGGCCAGATCTGGACTGATGGGGAGATGGTTGCGCTCCTCGAATCCGCACTCACGCAGGGAAGCTTGTGCAACTCTGGCCTTGTGAACTTTGACGACGTTGAAGTCGATCATGGGGCGTGAGATTTCTAGGGACCCAACGGGCAGAGACTTTGGTCATGGCTAAATTGTCGTGCATGATGTTGATAACACTTCCAAGTCCCTGCTCGATTTCTTCGACCTTCACCAGTCGATTTTCGTGGATCATCCTCTCCGCACGGGCCACATTGTCCTCGTTGGTCACGTCTGACGGGCGTCATCTTCAAGGGACTCACGACCATGGCGGAACTCCCTATTCCAGCGAGCAGTGGTTGCATAGGAAGGGGTGGTGTCGGTGTACACTGCAACCATGCGTTCATGGATCTCTTTTGCATTCTTGCCTTCCTTGGTCAAAAAATTTGTGACTGACGATCTGCGATCAGCTACTGCTTAAATAGACGAGGCAGGAGCGTACGGCTGCAGGTCCTGACTTGTCATAACTTGGCCTAATACCCCCACAAACAGCCATCCCCTTCCTCTGCTTGCCCTACTGATTCGCAAAACTTATTGACCGCCCCTCGTATAGGAAGCACATCATCTCACATTCATGTAGTTAAAAAAAAGTTATGTATTACTGAATACCTATTCATTATACATCAAGAGACTAAACGTCAAAAAAGAAATATATAGAGTAATGAGAAGAAAAATTACATTAAAAGAGTTAATCAAACCAACTAATATTTTACTTCAAGAAAAAAAAAAGAAACACAAGAACAAAATCTTATACTAAGTACAGGACTTCAAATAAAAATAAATTTCCATGTTGCTTTTTTTCTTTTGATTTAGCAACAGGAACAGAGCTTTCTACATACTAATATTTTACTTGTAAATATTTTTGAGAAGGTAGGCCTTAATAAAGAACTGAAAAGCTCCCAGCAACCTGCCTCCAGCACCAGGAAGAGAACAGCAACCTACTGTCCCAGCACTGGAAGACTCGACACTTGACTATGTCCTCCAGAATGGGGCATGTGAGAAATATTAGTGAAACAGAAGAACATCTTTGCATATTTATCATTAAAACCTATATTGTATTATATATAAAACATTTTTATATGGGATTCTTGGAGGAAATTGGGGGGATAGAAAAGGCTAGTTGTATTTAATTATCTGTCTTATGTTTAGGTCAAGGTTAAATAGATTATGGCAAGAGGAATTGAAAAGAAATATAATTGCATTCATCAATTAAGATCTGAGTGTTTGACAGCTCACATTTCAGGTTATAGAGTAGTAAGCACACTACATAATCATAAAATATCAAATATATTAAGATCAACCTTAGGATAAATTATAAAACAAAAAATATCATACATACACACACTGATACTCCAACTTGAGTGACTATATTTGATAAGTGAGTAATATGGATTATTTAACAACATTATTACTTAGATACCTTGGAAACTAGTTGGGGAAGACCTTCAGATGATGTTACATTTGGCTGTGAAGTGGTTGGTGTATTGGCATATGACTGTCTTGCTCTGTCAAGCGATTGGCCAAGTTTATTTGTCAAAGTTAGTTCTTCCACCTAAAAAAAATAAAAATAATAAAAAATAAATAAATATAATAATCAAGTAACAAAGCAATTTTTCAAAGTTAATGTTTTTCATGCACATGTGACTATCAAGTACGCCAAAACAGTTAAATAAATTTGAATTTAGTTTATGTTGTCCACAGTATAGATAAAAGAATGAATCAAGAACAAAAGTCAGCAAGTTTCAATACATTAACTGACACACCTAAATTCATAGAACTTCCTTCAATGCCCCCAAATTATTCTGGCTGAAATTTACATCCAGGGAATTAACAAGATGGCTAAGAATGAATTATAATTTGCAACTCATGCAACTTTGTGAACTATCAATATTTTTAAGTTAAGTTGAGCAAAGTTTTAGAATCATATCCACCATATACGGTTAGGCTGAGTATATATTTTATAACTAAGAGAATTAAATATAACGCATTTGATTTTAGGTGCTAAGAACTATATAGGATGAATTTTCAAGAGAGAAGAAAGAAGAATGCAAACTAGGTTTTCAGTCAAAGCTTGTGATGAAGATTCCCATTGTTGAGGGTCTTTAGAGGGTTTGTACAAGAGCTTATTTGTCTTAATCTCCATCGAGTATGAACTACTTGCTTACTTACCCATGCGTGTGACCTTTATCTAAAGCTTTTTATTTTTTAGCATTCACACTAAATCATGACTAGAGGAGGGAGGGGGGAGAAGAAGGAAGTACACTTCAATGTCAGGGTGAGGTCCACCTCCCTGAGGCACAGGCACATGCGACCAACACCAAAGAGAGAAAAATAAAATGGAGGTCAGCCTCCTCCAAATGTCAGATAGTCCACAAGTCTGTCCCAAGACAAGGGATAGATATGCAGTAGCGATCCAGGTCATCCTGGTACCAGGACAGGTAACAGGAGTGAAGATCATCCAAATTGGGACATTCATCAAGAATATTCTGAATAGTCTAGGGAACAAAGCAGTCATCGCAGTAAGGTGCAGGGAAGCGCTTCATCAAATGGTGGTGCGTTCAGTGAGTGCCCAATTTAAGGACAGCGGAAAGTGACCTGAAGTCATAGTAAAATTAAAGGGGGGTAGGTCCATGGGAAAGTTGTGGCACAATGGCATGCAACTTTAAGTTCCCCTTGTCTTTCTCCTATCTTCTTTGCTAGGCAGCTCTGATTCCTGCCCTGTAGTCAGTGTGAGGAATAACAAAATGCTGGTCTGGTCACCCAGTCCTCGAAGACTCTTTGGCACCCTCATTGCTGGGCTCATTCCCCGCAATTCCCTCATGTCCAGGAACCCAGCCGAAGATAATTTCAATATCTACTCAGTGAAGCTTTTAATTTTTTTTTTTTGAGTTGGTAAGGATCACAACCCAGTCTCCATGCCTATCTCCCATCCTGAGCAATGTTTGCAACCAACTCAGCCATGAAGACAGATGATGCATCTGCTAGAGCTGTGCTGATTTCAAACAGAGGGGATACAGTGTGGAATCCCTCCTCCCCCCCCTGAGAATTGGACATATTGGAATACACGCACAGATCAAGCGTGTCATAAGGTGGGCTCCAAAAAGACTGAATGCAAACTCAGAGTTGTGGAAGATTTGGGAGCAGAGTCGTGGTGACAAATAGTCAAAGGTGGCACCTTGGGCAGAACCGGAAGCACCACTAGCCTGAGAGCTACACCAAGCCCTTGAAGTAGTTTGCTAGCCCTAAACCCAAAGGGTTGGGCTTAGGGTATGACTAGTCTTTTGGCTGCATAGGCACCAACGAGATCAGCTGCAGATGCAGTAAGAGCTTTCAGTTGCATCACAACATGCATTGAATGCTAGTGGAGCCAGGGTTGCAAAACCCCCCCAATCTTGAAAAAGCCCAATAAAACCCGGGTTTTATTCTGGGTTTAAAAAAAAACACCCCAAAGCTATAATCATTAGAATAACATAGAAAAAGAATAGCTATCTCTATTTTTATATATTAATAATTACTTTGTTTAATAATTATATTATAGTAAGAACAGATCACTGATTTTGAATTTTGGGTGCCCATGATAGCCATAACCTGTAGAAGGAGAGATGAATTATGAGTCAGTATCAGAGAAATAACCTTAATTTGATACATATTGGTTGAAATTATAAACATAAATAAGAATTTTGAATAAAATAATGATAAGTAGCATTCATTTCTTAAAAAAAAAGTGTAATTTTGAAAAAACACAAAAACCTGGGTTTTATTCTGGGTTTTTTTCAAAAAACAAATGCTATAAGCATTAGAATAACATAGAAAAAGAATAGGTATCTCTATTTGTATATAATATTAATAATTACTTAGTTTAATAATTATATTATAGTAAGAATAGATCACAGTAACAGATCGCTGATAGAGAATTTGGGATACCCATGATAGCCATAACCTGTAGGAGAGAAATAACCTTAATTTGATACATATTTGTTGAAATTATAAACAAATATGAATTTTGAATAAAATAATGATAAGTTGCATTCATTTCTTGAAAAGAAACCCCCTCCAAACCTGGGTTTTTTTTATTTGCCAACCCTGAGTGGAGAGTGGAGCAGCATCCCAGCTAGAGAATGCGGAGAAAGCAGTCACAAAGGACTCTGCCATGGACATGTGGTTGGATATGGCAGTCCCATTCTCATGGAGAACATGAGGGTGGTTATGCAAAAACCTGCCTTGCAAGAGGTGTCTTCCCAAATAGTGAAGGCGCGTATGTTTGCCAGGAAGAGCGGCGGACCTGCTTTGAAACATACCAGAACCTATCCCTAGTTCAACAATATTCATTGACAGTTAAATCGCTTAGGCGGAGTTTATAGCAGATGTAAGCATAATGCTTCTTTGACGGCTGTCTAACACTCAGCTGAGCACCACAGAAGCAGTCAGCATGCAAAATGGACAAATGCTTTAGGAATAGTAGTTAGGTCCATGGCAATGAGGTTGCAGAAGAACTCAGCAGCCTCATCTACCAAACTAAACTCAACTGGGACAGAGAAATCAGTAATTTACTGAAATGTAGAACAATGAGCTTGCACCAGGTACCACAAGGGTGGTCATTCAGATATCAGCGGTCCAGAAAATGATATTAGAATGGGCAAGTAATCACTGCCATGCAGGTCATTGACCATCTCCCACCAAAAATCAGGCTGTGCATCTGGATAGCACAAGGATAGATCAAGATTGCCCTGGGGTTAGCCATGTCGAAGGTGATGGCTTTGAAGTGGTCCATGAGTTCTCTCGTATAAACCATCCCTTTTACTAAATCATTGGTATAGTGCGGCATCACGCTCACCAGTGAGCCATTAAGTGTCAGAATAGCACTAATCATGGCTGCCTCAGAAGGGTTAGCGCATTTGCCAGAAGGTTCATGGCTGGGAAATGTATTACTTTCGTCTTTCTACCAATCAAGCTAACTAATGCTCTCCTCTGATGGATCATGTTGCTTTTGAACAACATGCTACCATCTGTGGAGCAAATAACCAGAAAACATTTTAAGCCAGTGGACTAAAAAATGACAGGTAGCCTCTCAATGAGGGGCCCCGATGTAATCAGCCTCAGCTCAGTGTACTTGCAGCTTTGGTCTTTGTCTGGGCCTCTCCACACAAGGGTGCCCTGGGGCTGGATATGCAGATCTTGTCCTGATTACTTGCTGAAACAGCAGCAGAACCATCTATCCTGAGAGCCCCTGCAGGGGGAGAGGAACTCTTAGTCCTTTTTGTCTTCCTCTTATTTTTCTTTTTCAGTGAAGGTGGAGATTGAACCAGCTTTTCTCCACCCCTGGAAGAAGCCCCTAGGCTGGATTGAACAGTCTCAACAAGATCTTTCTCCAAAAACGAGATGGTCTTAGTTGTCAAAGGGGAATCAGTCAGGGGAGGAGGAGGTCCATCCTCTCCTTGTGATGACTTGGGGATGCCAAAGCCATGTAAAGTAAAGAGAAGCTTGCACAAGGGCGAATTCAGGTTTGGTATTTGTCACTGAGGACAGGTCCACCCCCTTGGAGATCCTGGCATCTGTGGCTGGCTCATATCTGAGAGCCAGTGATGTGGCTATTCCCTTCTGTTCTCACCTTGGTATAAAAAAAGAAAAAGAATGCATGTAGATACAATGAACTTCCAAAGCCTTGACTCATTAAGAGAAAAGTTTCAAAAAGATCAGAAAATTCCAGAATGTGATCATTTACACACAATCAGCCCAAAAGGTCCAGCTAAGATGGGTTTCGATAACCCGATTCGCCATTCAGATGAAATTGTCCTTGAGCTTCAACCAAAAAGGATAGTGCTGGCATAGCAACCTTATATGTGTACTGGAAGGTGAGTAGAGTTTACGACTCAGCACACCCTGTTCCCAATACTTGCCTTAGCCAGTGGGCTTTCATCCTTTCACCAGGTAGTGACCTCACAATATACACTGCCACTCAACTAAGGACTCATGAGAGGATGAAAGTGCATCAAGCAGCCAGAACCTTTGTGGATAGAAGAGCAAGTTTGGAAGGGAAAGTGCACCAACAACTTTCCCAGGCCCCATCAGAGAGTTCATTTGACAGGACCTCCCTAATTTGCATTGAGGATAGTAGGACATGCAGATCCTCTGGGTACTGAGTGTAACAAGCTACACAGAGTACCCCTCTGCAGGGTAAAGAAGAAGCAGACAAAGACCAGGTCATGAGAAAGAAAGTTAGAAGTGCAAATTCAAGATTGCTTGGTAAGTGATGAATGCTGCCATCACTAGGATTCAACATTCTATACTTTGGAAAAGGCTGGCAAGGTACTTGCACAAAGTGGAGATGATAGAGTGCAAGTTTCAGAACTGCAAACCAAGAAAAGATCAGGATCCTCACAGATGAAGAACAAAGTAAGTATCATTGACTCCCATAAAAGAATTCTAATGAGGATAATAATAATATGCATTTTTGTATGGTGTTCTTCAAGGCCTTCACAGAGACACTCTTCCATCTATTAAAAGGCTTGGGAGAAGAGGTGGGTTTTTAAGATACATTAGGAGGCAAGAATGGAGGGGGAGGAGTGTATAAGATCTTGCGCATCATTTTACATCCAAAGAGAGAAGGAAGAACCTGAAGATAAGGAACTGACAAAGTTCAGAAAAAATGCAGAAATGGATGAAGATACAGAGAAATGGAAAAGCTGTTCAACATCAAGAACAACCAACTGGAGCAGTGTACCCTGCTCCAAGGGGCATTGGAGTATGCTGCCAACACAAAAGGAAATCAAATAAAATGTAGGCCAGCCTCCTCCAAAAAGTTCAGTCTGCAAGTCTGAGTTTACAAATCTGTCCTAAGTACTAGGGACAAGTAGTAGCAACCTTGCTCATTCTGTTACTGGGGCAGGTAATGTGCGAGAAGATCTCCTAGACTGGGGCAATCAACAAGAATGTGCAGAAGAATCTGGGGGAAAATGCAATCATCCTTGGAAGGTGCAAGGTAGCACTCCATCAATGGCAGTGCATCCTGTAAGTGAGCCCAATTTGAAGCTGGCAGAAAGTAGCCTGAAGCCACAGAGGGGATTGGAAGTATGTGCATGGGAAGAGTTGTGGCATGATGGCCCCAGTGTCACATCTGGGCTGACCAGATTCTGATGAATGAAACACTGGTATGGTCACTCTCATGGACTCTTTGGCACCCTCATTCTCTGCAATCCCTACATGTCCAGAACATAATTGCAACATCCAGGTGATTGACGAGTCATTATAGATCACGATCTGGTCTACAAACTGGGCACAATGTGTTATTTCTTGTAGTGACAAGTGTATTGCAACCAGATTGGCTGTTGGCTGTCTTAAAACAGAGGGGATAAGGCATTAAAGCTGACTTTCTCTTTGGAATTGGAGCCATCTGTGTACAGTAGCAGGGTTCCAATATGACACAAAGTGTAATCTAAATAGGTAGAATGCAATACTCCCAGTTCTGTTCAAGCTTCAGGAGCAGAGGTGTGGCAAAAAATAGTCAGACATGGCACCATCCAGGGAAGCATCATGGGCAGAACCAGAAGTGTTACAGGCCTGAGAATTACACTGAGCTCTAAAAGGAATTTCTTAGCCTTAAAGCTAAAGGACTTAGGGTATGACTGGCATCTCTCAGCGGCATAGGAAACGTCGAGATCGGCTGCGGATGCAGTGAGAGACCTTTGCGACTGAGGGAGGCGCCGGCCTCACGCATACAGGTGCAGAGCAAGTGGCATCTCCCAAGCAATGATAAATAGGCTCTCAATGGGGTGTGTGTGGAAGGCACCAGTTACCAGGAAGATACCAGTCAGTGTGTTGGCTCAAGTAAACTTTTCACAATTCACCCATGGCTGTAGATGCATAAAACTCGCATTTATAGTCAAGCTTTGAGCGAACAAATGAATGATAGAATAACAGTGGTAGGCCTACCAGCACCCCAAGTGATGAATGTTTGGAATGAAAAATGTCAATGGCGAGGGTAGAAGAGACCCTAAGGCTGGGAATATAGGCCTCCCAGGTGAGGCATCGGTAAAAAAACTGGCCAAGGAATCGACCACTTCCAGGTGAACCCCTTTTAGGAACAAGTCCACATTGGGGTGGAGCTATGGATGGGGAAAGGATGGCTAAAGAAAACCAAAACCTGTGCAGTTCCACATAGTGTGATATGACTGTTAGGATCAATGCTCCAGAGTTGGCATCTGGGCTGTATCAAGAGAGATCAAAAGGGCATCCAGGTCAGGCATAGCAAGAAGAACATCTTCCAGCAGCACCAAGATGATACCATCAATGCGCAGGGCAAAGAGTGCGACACTGAGGACACTTCCTTGTGGGATGCCTTCTTCCTGGCCTTTTGGGCAGGAGGGTGCTCCCTCCATTCATACATGAAAGACAATCCTGTAGGAATTAGGATATCTAGAAATTGGGAAGAGTCCCCTCACCTCAATCCTGAAGGGTCTCCATGATTCCATATCACCATGCAGTATCATAGGCCTTCTCTAGATCATAAAACAGTGTGGCATTTGTTGTCTACAAAGGAAGGCCCGGTAGATAGCATTTTCTACCTGGAGCAGAGCATCCAATGTGGAGTGGAACATGCAAAAGAGGGTTGGCCTCTCTCCCTGTCCATGAAAAAGGTTTGTCTAACATTTACCAATTTCGCCATCAATTTGCACACAAAAGTGGTTAGAGAGATTGTGAAGAAACCAACTGGGAGAGTGATCTCTCAACAGTTTGTGAAAAGCAAGCACAGTAGCCATTCACTAAGAATGTGGGAGGATACCCTTTGTCCAGATCCTGTTTAACAAATCTAGCAGAAATACCATTATTCACATACCTAGGTATCAAAGCATATGGGACATCATCCAGGCGCTTTTCAGTGTCCATGCAACAAGCGAGAGTGGAATGCAACTCACTCAGCATAAACATGTTGTAGAAGGGTTCTCTGCCTCTTGGAGGTAAAGTCCAATCAGCAACATCATGATGTTGCACTGGCTGGAAGGGGGAGGTATTCAAAGCAAGTAGAAGGGAGACCATGCCAGTGTAAATCAGGCAAGCTCCTGCCAGGCCTGGCTAACAGGAGGAGATAAGCATCTACAGCTCCTTCCACAGCAATTCCATTCGAAGGAAGATGCCTTCCAGAGCTAGCTTTGAGATGTGGGAGCCCACTTTGATATGAAGATGCCATGGGAATAGCTTTGCGCTTCCCAGAGGCAGAACTCTGTGAGCTATTAACACATTGACTGCCATGGCAGGCATATATGCGGCTTATAAGAGGGAAAAGATATGGAAATTATCCTAACTTTCAGTTAAAATACAATTTTAGTGTTTTATCCAGGTGCCAGTTAGATGATGGAACCCATTATTTTTTTATGTTTATATATTTTTCTTTTATTTTGTTCATTTATATTGTTTTTTACTTTTTACTTTTTTTTTAATTATTTGTGCATTTTCTTGAAACAGGGCAAGCATAGGAATGGATTTTCCAGGCATGAATTGCAAAATGTGAAGACCATGGCTGCAGTGGCAAAAAAAAAAGAAGCTAAATTTGGCACTTGTTGGCAGAATGACCTACACCACGCAAATTAACTCATTATAATCTGCGGAAAAAAAAAAATGGCTGCAACAAACATTTTCTGGATTTGGCCTTGGCAGTCAATGTGTTAACCATACAGGTCTTTTCATCACTCCACCTCAAAACCATTGGCAGGTGGGGGTAGCTTCGGAGTTGAACAGTCCAGTTTTGGGTAGGGATGTGAGAGACCAAGCTTCCTTGGTGCTGTCCCTTCTGGGTGGGGATTTAGAAACCCATTGGATGGTCTCACAACCGCTTTCGCAGGCTTGGCCTCCTGTGAGTCTAACAACTCAGGTGGAGGCAGGTGGCCTTTCTCCTTACAGAGAAACAGTCACATGATAGAAGGGGGAGCCATGGTTTTAGCCCTCTGAGTCGGTAGCTGTACTAGGGGCAGAACCTCAGAAGGATTATGATTGGGCACAGAAGCAATCATACTCGTAGGCCCAGAGGAGCCAGGAGCAGATGGAACATGCTTAACTTTTGTGACAAAGGAGATCTCAGGTCATGTAGGACCAAGTCCTTACCCTCACAAAAAGAGAGTAGGTCCATGGTGTGAATGGCCAGGACCTCCTCCTTCATAAGATACATGCCACATTGCCCATAAATGATAAGGACTTATCATGTACAGTCTTAGAGCAAATTCCCCCCAAAACTTCAGGTAAACACAACTTTGCGCATCTACATAACTGATTGGTATGGCCTAAGTGGTGGCAGCAATAGCACCTCTGCTGAAGTGGCACAAATACCTTCACGCAGTATCAATACCAACCACCATGCACTGATTCAAGATCCTGGCACAATCAAACATGATAAGTGTAGGGATAGGTCTCAAGGCTGTGAAATGCCCAAATAGGCAGTTGCCAGATGGGCTAAAAAAAAAGAAAGGGGAAGCGAGAGAGAGTATATTTGGGAGCCATTCTCCCCATTTTGTCCACTAGTGATTTTTCACCACTTTGCCTTAATCTCCTTTTACCCTACTTTTCCTTGTTTATGATAGAAGAGTGTGACTGTTTCCTAAGGAAGGTGGGTTGGGATAGACTAGGTTGTAGATAGAAATTAGGAGTGTAGAAATATTTTTTATTGTATAAATAGCATTATATTTTTTAAAAAATTTCTCTCTTTGTTGCATGAGATAATACTTTGTATTAAAATTTTAATATATACTTATTATTTCAAACAAAGGGATATTATCTTTCATAAATTAGAGACCACCTCTTGGCTGCTGAATTGAGGCTCAATTATTTGATAGCTTGGACCATTAAAATTATTCAAATTGTGGCAGTTGCCAATCCTTATTTTGGCATTTCAACCCAACCTTTGGCAGCAGATTTTCTGGGTTGATTCAGCTGACGTGCTTCCATTCATAAATTGGATAACTGCTACTGTTGTCAAGCCGCGAAAAACTTAAGTTGAAAGATGTCTTGCTCTCCCATTTCCCACTCCCTTCCGGGGATTGAAGAGGGTCCAAAATTTTGGGGGTACCAAAGAAGAGTCCATATTTTAGAGCATTATTGTAAGGCTGACATGGCCATTAATTTTTTTTTGTCATAGTCTGACAGCGCTGTCTCTCAATTTATTTCATTTGAAAATATTTATGTGTATATATTGTAAATTATTTGGGGAAATAAAACTAGATAAGGTAGAAAGTTAAATATCTGTCTCCTTTGCTGCCAGAAGTGGACTTTTATCTCCCAAACATGAGTCCCCAACCCTAGTGAAAAGTGTGGAAGGTAGTATTATCCTGCCAGAAGGCCATGTTGTGTTCTCATCACATGCTTGATCTTGCATAAACCACTCCTTTCAAGAAATTACTGGTAGAGTGTAGGATCACATTTAGTGAGCCAATGAGTGTCTGAAAGCCGGTGTGGTGGATCGAATCCACCTTCCGCAATAAACGCTTGGCTGCGGATGCATAAAACTCGCAACCGTAGTCGAGCTTCAAACAAACAAAGGATCGATAAAAAAGTAGGGCAGTAGCCCTATCAGCGCTCCAAGCGCTGAACGTCACGGAAAGGAAAATATCCATGGCTCGGGTACAAGAGACCCTAAGGCTGCGAATATGAGCCTTCCAGGTGAGGCGTCGGTCGAATACAAGACCAAGAAAACGGTGCTACTCAACCACATCCAGGCGCAACCCATTAAGAAACAAATCTGGGTCGGAGTGGAGCCGTGGTTGGCAGCAGAAGTGCACCACCTTAGTCTTCGCCAAAGAAAACCGAAACCTGTGCGCTTCGGAAGCGAGAGATGCGGTTCAATGCCTGTTGGAGTCGACGCTCCAGAGTTGGAAACTGGGCCGCGCCAAAAGAGATTTAAAGGTCGTCC
The DNA here is from genome assembly GCA_963969495.1 of Ceratothoa steindachneri. NCBI lineage: Eukaryota > Metazoa > Arthropoda > Malacostraca > Isopoda > Cymothoidae > Ceratothoa > Ceratothoa steindachneri. The sequence continues at coordinate 136,003,512 of OZ018326.1, forward strand.
ACATAGAGCGTAGCGAGAACATCTTCCGGCAGCACCGAGGTAATGCCGTTGATGCTCAGGGGAAAGAGTGTGACACTGAGGACACTTCCCTGCGGGACACCCTCTTCCTGCTCCTTTGGGCCGGAGAGAGCTCCCCCCACCCGTACGCGGAAACGACGATCTCGCAAAAATTCAGAGATAAAGACTGGGAGGCGTCCCCTCACCCCCATCGTGTGGAGAGTCTCCATGATACCGTATCGCCATGCGGTATCATAGGCCTTCTCCAGATCGAAAAACACCACCGTGGCGTAGTGCTGTCTACGAAGGAAGGCCTCGCAGACGGCATTTTCCAGTCGGAGCAGAGCATCCGACGTGGAGTGGAACTTGCGGAAGCCGCACTGTGGAGAAGACAGATGGCCTCCACTGTCCAGGAAAAAGGCTAGTCTAACATTTACCAATTTCTCCATCAACTTGCACACGCAAGAGGTTAGAGAGATTGGGCGGAAACTGGTCGGAGTAGAGTGATCTCTCCCCGGCTTGCGAAAGGCGAGCACAGTAGCAATTCGCCAGGAATCTGGGAGAAGACCTTCCACCCAGATCCTGTTGAACAAATCTAAAAAAAAGGCCATGCCTCGCTCACCCAGGTATCAAAGCATGGCGTACGGGACATCGTTCGGACCAAGGGGGGTGTCCGCGCACGAAGCGAGAGCGGAGCGCAACTCACTTACAGTAAACTTGTCATTGAAGGATTCTCCGCCTCTGGAGGTAAAGTCCAGCCGGCGGCCTTCCGCGACATCACGACGTGCATTGAATGCTGGCGGAGCAGCATCCCGGCTAGAGAATGCGGAAAAAGCGGTCGTGAAGGATTCCGGTCCCATTCTCCTGGAGAACGGGAGGGAGGTCCTGCGAGAACTTGCCCCGAATCCTTTTGACTCGCTTCCACACCTCTGCTAAAGGGGTCTTCCCATTAAGTGAAGACACGTATGCCCGCCAAGAAGAGCGGCGGGCGTGCTTCGAAATATACCGCAACCTAGCCCTAGCCAGACGAAATTCAGCGACAGTGAAATCGTTCGGGCGGCGCTTATAGCGCATATAGGCACAACGCTTCTGTTTGAGGACCGTCTCACACTCGGCCGACCACCTTGGGAGTGGTCGGCGTGCAAAACGGCCAGACGTTCTAGGAATAGTAGTCAGGCTCGCGGCGATGAGGTTGCCGGAGAAGAACTCAACGGCCTCATCTACCGACCTAAACTCCTCGACTGAGATAGAGAATTAAGTCATTTCCTGAAATGCAGGCCACCGCGCCAAGCACCACCGAGGTGGGCTCTCAGGCGGCAGTTGCCCTGAAAATGATATTTGAATGGGAAAGTGATCACTACCATGGAGGTCATCGACCACCCCCCAATCAAAATCAGGCTGTGCATCCGAAGAGCACAAAGATAGTTCGAGGCAAGAAAATGAAGCGGTTCTCGGACAGTGATGCGTAAACTCATCCACGTTTAGAACACCAATCTCAAGCTCTTCGATCAGATCGGCAAGGACTTGTCCCCTGGGATTTATGGAGTAATCTTCCAAGAGAGGATGCCTGCCGCCAGATCTCCAAGCAAGAGAAAGGGCCTCGGAAACGGTGCCACGACGCGGCTGAAGTCCCCCGCGTCGAAGTCAGCTGACGGTGGAATGTACGCAGAAATTATAGTATACCTCCTATCCAGGTGCAGCTGCACAGCCACTGCCTGAAAGGAGGTATCTAAAGAGAAAGGAAGAACGGAGACATCATGCCGGGTGTAAACCGCGCATCCCCCAGCCCGGCCATCCCGCGGTGGTGGGGTCGCAAGACCACGCGCCTAGCATGGTCTCCTGCAAAAAGATAGCTAACGGGGAACGGGACGAGATGAGTCTCCGCAGCTCCTTCCAGTTGGCCCGGAGTCCACGGCAATTCCATTGAAGGAATATGCCCTCCAGGACTAGCTCGGAGGAGACGCGGGGGCCCTCCTCAAACAGAAGACCCTCACGGAAATGGCCGAACGCTTCCCGGGGGCAGAACCCCGGGCGCTGTCGCCTTCAAAGACTTATTGGGGGAGGTTGGGCTCGCCATGCGAGTCTTTTCCTCCCTCCGCCTCGAAACCTTAGGTGGGCGTTGCGGCTTCGGAGGCGGGGGGCCCTCTTTTCGAGGAACCACCGTCTCCGAGCCACTCGCTCCACCACTAGGCGTGGGCGAAAGAGCCGAAGCTCCTTTGTTGCTGTCCTCCTTTCGGGGGACAGCTTTAGGAACCCCGGAAGATGGCCAAGCGACCATCTTCAGCGGTGTTGCCTCCTGTGAGTTTAACAACTTGGTGGAGGCGCGTGGCCGTTTAGCCTTATGGGAAACGGTCACGCTGGGGAAAGAGGGGGAAGCCCTGGTTTTAGCTGGGGCTGGGTGTGAACCCTTTTTGCCACCAGCTTTTCCAGGGGAGCGCCCGGGTTGAGTAGAGCCCGCAGAAGGGCTCCGAATGGGCGCGGAAACAACCGCGCTCGTTGGCCTGGATGAGCCAGGAGCATAGGATGCCTTTCTAACTATTGAGGCATATGACGTCCTATGCAGGGCCGGGCACGCCAGGACCAAGTCCTTAGCCTCGCGGAATGAGAGTCGATCCTGGGCCTGAACGTGGTGCGGCTCTCCGCAATTGACCCACTTGGCCCTACACGATTTGGGACTTATCGTGTGCGGCCTTGGAGCAATTTACACAGACTTCGGGTGACCCCGACTTTGCACATCTACAAGAACGATTCATATGGCAAAAGCGGTGACAGTAATAGCACCACCACGGCAGTGGCACGAATGCCTCCACGCACCGACTCAGGGAGTTTGTCACAGTTGAACGTGATGAAGAGTGTAGGGGTGGGTCTCGAACCCCCTCCCTGTTTTCTCATCACACGTTCGACCTTGACCGCCCCATGGTCGGCCAGCTCTAGGGTGATGTCCTCAATGGAGTAATCAACGAGTTCCCTCGCATAAACTACTCCTTTCACAAAGTTCATGGTAGAGTGCGGCGTCACCGGGGTGCTATGAAGTGTCCGAAGAGCACTTATCTTGGCCGCTTCGGCGGGATTCGCCGCATTCGCCAGAAGGCTCCCGTCCGACAAATGGGTCACCTTCGACTCTCTACCAATTGCACTAGCTAATCCTCTCCTCTGATGGATCATGTTGCCCTTGGCCAACATGCTGCCATCAGTGGAGCGAATAACGAGGAAGCGTTTGAGGCCATCAGGTTCGAAAACGCCAGGTAACCTCTGAATCAGGGGCCCCGATGTCATCGAGGCTCCACCCTGTACACTTTTTGTCTTAGTCAGGGGCTCCGCAACCGGAGGGGCAGAGGGGCCAGATGTGCCGATCTTGGCTTGGTCCCTTGCAAAAGTGGCAGCAGACCCATCTATCTCCGTAGCCCCCGCGGGTGGAGAGGAGCCCCGAGTCTTCTTAGTCTTTGTCTTTTTCGTCCTTTTCTTTTTTGGAGAGGAGGGCGGAAAATGAACCCACTTCTCACCTCCTTGTACTGCCTCAGAGCCCTCAGCCGTTTGAGGAGGACCTTGCATAGGGGCGGATTCGGGTTCAGTACTTGGCGCCGAGCCCGTATTCTCCCCAATGAAAGGCCCTACCGTCTGAGGCTGGGTTTCCTCAAGGACCATGTCTATCACAGGGCCTCCAGTTGGCCATCCCCTCCCAGGACATCGCAGGTTCCCTTGGCAGCGTCACCAGTCTTTTGTGGGGAGGCACAGGCCTCAACCCCAGCAATGTTTGATATTCTTGCCAGCAGGTCTTTTGAGGGAAGCGACCGAAGGGGCCTGGCTTCCCTCTCCCCCCTAAGGGGGTTTGCCCTACCGAGCCGCTTACACAAGGGGCGGTCAGCAATGGGCTGCCTGCTGGCTTTCTTGGCAGTCCCCTTAGAAAGAAAAGGAGGCACTGCCGCTGGAAATAGGGAGGTGCCTGAAAGCACCTCCAGAGAAGGGGGTGAGGGGGAGTCCCCTTCACCTGTAGGCGTAGGAGAGGAGTAAGCCTCCTCTCCGGTTAAAGAAATATGGAGGGTCCCCTGCACAAGCACAGGGAGGGGGCCTCCATTTTTTCGGTGGAGCTGCCCAAGAGTGGCTCCTTTGATGAGCAAGGGGAAATTAGGGGGAAAAAGATAGATTGTGAAGAGGAGAGGAAAAGGGATGCGAGGAAGGTATGGGTGGGGATGAAGCAGGTTGTTAAAAACCAGCCACCCCAGACTGGAGCTCAGGGGTTAGGGAACATTGTCTCCTCCCTTCTCAGCCCCAATCCGGGACAGTTGGCTGAGAAGAAGGTCAGCATCTACCCTGTGAAATTAGAGGCTGACCAGAGAAAGTTGTGGGAGAGGTTGTATGAAAAGCAAGGAAACAAGTGTTTTGAAGGAAGGAGAAGAGGCTAAGCTGGGGTTGGACAGGGTGCTGAGTCCTGTCAGCACGGCAGCCAGGATGGCAAATCGCCCGGAGGCTCCAGTCTGAGATACAGGTCACCTTTGGCTCTCTACCAGTCAACCTAGCAAATGCTCTCCTCTGATGGAACATGTGGCCTTTGGACATTGTTAAATATTTTTTTTTAGTAAAAACCACTCTAGTAAATTATAGATAATATTACCTGCCAAATTTGTAAAGAGTAGCGGAGACAGTAGGGCTTGAGGTACACCGGAAGTTGTGCATCCTGTTGGGACAGAAGAGCTGTTTTTTGTAGCCTCGAAGGTGTGACCAGATCACTATATTTTGTATCAAGCTCAGAGGCACCAGCTTTCTTTTTTCTGTAAGACGTCTCAGAGGCGCTAGCCTTGTTAGTCCTCTGTCAGCTAGCAGCCCCCTCCCCAACAGCTTGGGGGACCACATGAGGCCTTTTCTTTTTTGCATTTACCAGTTTTGTTTGCGCATTTATTTATTTTTTCTTGTCTCTTGGTTGGGTTATAGGCCTGTGATTGGATATTGAAATTGCAAATTGATCAAGCCCATTTTTTTTGTTGTGTAAATAAGTAAGAGATCTCTTATAAATATTTACCCCATATTTTTCTTGTAAATAAAGGACTGTACATACAATCCGTTTCATTCTCCTTCGATTTCTCACATCTGAATTAGCGTAGGAAGCAGGTTGGAATGATTGGGATTAGAGTATAGATATTTGGCCCACTACAACATCATGCTGAGTAAATAACTAAAAGGAGTTTGAAGCCAGTGGGTTAAAAAACACAAGGAAATCTCTTAGTGACAGGCGTCAACATTATTGAGGCTCCACTAACCAGACTAGCAAGTTTGATCTTGGTTTTGCTCTTGGTCTCCCCACCCAAGGGGACCCCAGGGATGTGTCAGTCTTGGCCTGGTTGCTTGCTGAAGCATAAATGGACTCGTTTATCCCTGAAGCCACTACAGGAGAGGAATCTCTAGTCCCTATTTTGCTTCTTTTTAGGAGGAGGGCATTGAATGAGGCTGCTTCTCTGCCGTGCAAGGGGATCCAAGCCCAGATGAACCAGCCTTAGCAATATCCTTCTCTGAGATGAAGAAGATTTTGGCCAGCAAGGGGGACCAGGTGAGGCTCATTGTTATCTGGCACCAAATGCAGGTTTGCCCCCGCGAAAGACCCTACAATCTGGAACAGGAGAATCTCTGGGATCATCTCCACCTCAAGAGGGGCTAACAAGTCGTTCCTCCCCAAAGGTGTTGGGTATCTTGACCAAGTAGTCATAGGACCTATGTTCCATTACAAAATGTTAGTGGGCAATGACATGATGACCACCATTGGGAAAGAGTGGGCAGTAGGCATGCCGGATTCCATCAGTGTCCTTAACTTCAGGTTCAAGGTATCTGAGAAAGTCCCAGGGGGTAATGCCTCCTCTTATACCTCTTTGAGGTGGTACACTTTCCCCCCTCAGGGGGAGTCAGGAACTGAGGCAGCGCATCCTTTGCTTGATTGTGTGCATGATGGGCCCCTGAAAAAGCAAAGGGGACCCAGTGGAAGTGGAGAGTCACCCAGAGGCAAGTCTGCAGAAGGGACTAGGGGGATAACCTCCGAACCTGTAGGTAAAAGTGACAGATAAATGCCCTCTCTGCTGAGATTCTCTGAAGCCCCTGAGAAAGCACAGGGAGGGCCACCTGCATCACAAGGTGGAGCTGCCTGGGAGTGGCCCCGAAGATGGCCGAGGGGAAACCCCTTTGCTGCATAAAAATGTCCCCTATACCAGTCAGTGGTGTTGTGATGAATTACCTTGTCTAATCCAACACCAGGGATGGGGAAGGATTTGAAAATAAGGAATTAGTCAGAAATTAGGAAAATCTGCCAACTATCAGAAATACCCAAGCCTGAGACAAATAAAAAAAAGGGTGGTAGGCTATATACCACACCAAGCCAGTCCCACTTATACCATCTCGGGTTTTCAGACTTTTCAGGTCTTCACCCTGGGTGCATTAATGGTTGGTTTTTGCACCTGGGCACTGATACACACTGACCAGAAGTTGCCTAGTGAACCAGTCATGCCCCAAAGGCTGCAGCTGCCAAATGAGCAGCAAGAGAGGCAGAGCAACTGGGTGGATTTCCTTATTAGGTTGTACTAATCATCGAAGAGACAACCAGGATCTGAAGATCTGTTGTGGCAGAACTAGAAATGAAATGCTAACAATTTTGGTTGGACTGGAAGCCAATGATGTAGTAAAACCTACCCGCCATATGCACACCAAGAACAACTGCAGGGAAGTGGTCAGCCCATTACACGCAGAGAAGGGGTTATTGGGACATAAACAACCTTCACATTAATTACGCTCTAATACACAAGATCCCTCAATTCATGGTCTCTTGCAACCGGTGGGTGCTAAAGGGCATTGTTTATAGATGTTCAAAAGCCTCTCCTCTGATACAGCATGAAGTAGCTGTTCAGGTCCTTAAACCTAGAGAAATTAGAGGGGAGAAAGTCAGAGAAAACTGAGTAAACTGAGAGGGAGCAGGAAATGCAACTGCTTCCCCAGGTCCTGTCAGTGTTGAAGACAACCCAGTAATAAGGCCTATGTGGACTCAGGCCAGAACTATGTGCTGTCTCTCCAAGTACCGAGTATAACAGTCAGCATAGAGCGCACTCCATACCTAATACCTCTCCCAGCTATTGGCTTTTGACTATGGCAGCAATTTGGGAATTTTTGGTATAAGCTGTCCCTGGGCTAAGTTATGGTAAGAGGATGAAAGAGGGCTGAAACACTAAAACTTGTCTAATGGGATAGACAAAAGAATGAACAAAAGAAAAATAGATATAGAAAGGTCCACAAAAGAATATGGTGTGATCACCTATTATTCCAAATCCTAACACTGGGGAAGCAGGAGGCTGTGCCTTTTCCCTAGATTTCAGTACTTGGAGGGATGTTACCCCCAGCTATACCATCCACCTTTGCATAGAAAAAAGTAGGGAATACTCGTAGGAAAAAGTGGGAGAGGGGGAAATGCATTAGCTTCCCCAGGCCTAGTCAAGGAGTCACCCCAATGAGCCTGGCCTTCCATATTTGCACTTGAACCAAGAGGACATGATTGGTCTTCAGGTTTCAGCTGTAGCAGGGGTGTTAGCCCCCAGCTATACACTGCAGTTTAGTATAAATAGAGAGGAGATAGCTGTAGTTCAAGTCAACCCAGTGAGTGGGACTTCTCTATCTGTAATTGGGCTGGGAAGACATGATGTGGTACCAGGTGTTGTTGTAGTTGTTTAAGAAGTCTGCCTCCCCTCACCTCCCCAAATGTCTAATCCTGTTCTTCTTTTCCAGGGTGTATAGAGCATAGAAGATGAAGAGGGCCATCTGGGTGGGTGATTTCTATCGTGCCCCCTATTCATCTCTGTCTCTTCCTACAGGCATATTTTCCAGTCATTTAAATAGATTGAGTTAAAAGTAAAAAGGATAAACTCTAAAATAGTAATTGAGCATAGAGAGAATAGTGAAAAGTTAATTGGACAAATGAAGCATGGGTCATTGAGAGTGTCTCCTAGTTTCCAATGTAGTAATTGGAACTAGTGCCTCCCAATCTATATCAATGGTTGAAGCCCACATGTCCCAATTCCCTGACCACCGAACACCCCAGGAATTCCTAGAAGAAAGCGGGCCCTTTCCCCCTGATTTATGCGCATTTTATCTTTAGTTTTGGGGGTGCAACAAGTAATTTATTGCTACTATTTGGATTTCTCTGTGGAAGGCCTTGTGTATATCTTTAGTATTTTGTTGGGGTATATCTATATGTATATATATATAAAGGGTCTTTCAATAAGGTCACTCAATTTTTAAATGTAAATAAAACAAGTTGTGTGTAATATATGTACCCAATTTATTTTAAATTTGAAAGTACATTTTATGGCATTAAGAGTGGAATATGACGTCGTTCAAAGGTCCGCTGCGGCTTTGCTTGGTGGAAAGTATTCGGTAGGCCCAATCTGGCTGAATTTGCTGGATGGTGTTGGTTATGTTGACATTGAGGACATCAACTCTCTATCTTCACATGAAAGTAGAGGGAGAGGTGACGCCCCCTTGTCACGGGAAGAGAGCTTGTGTGGACCTTGGACTTTTCGAGCTATGTCGGCGGGGGTACCTCCTCTGGGTACCCCTGGTAGGGCTTCCCTTGTCAATTTGGTCGGAAACGAGGTTCCAGACTAACTGCGTCATTCCTTCCTTTTTCTACTCTATCCCTCTCCTTTTTTACTTTTATCCTATCTCCCACTTATACAAAAAAAAAGAAAAAGAAAAGCCTACTCCTATCATGTCACTCTTTCCCTTTCTTCCTCTATCTACATATAAGGACCTGGCAGCTACCTCATGCGTCAGAAGAGAGGCTTTGGAACCTCTATAAACAACGCCAATCGACGCTCACTGGTTGCGAGAGACTAGAACTAGAGGTGTCCTAGGCGTTGGGGCACGATGAATGGGATGAGGATAGTGCCCCGTTAACCCCTTCCCTGGCGGGTAATTATTGACCGTTCTCAGTGCCCGTTGACGGGTGCTTATGGTAGCATTGGTCCGAGGTGACGGCCCTTTGTTCCCATGTTGGTTGCCAGGCCAATAAAAAGCCTTGGGTCGAGTTCCTTGGTGTGGCGGGATATCAATGAACGCTACTCCGAGATCCTGGCCGTTGTGAAGGGAACTAGTAGGAGTTTAGTAAGGGGCGTGCTTCGTTGTTGTTCACCTGGTGACAAATCGATGGCCCCTTCGGGGAGCGTCAGTGCTACTTGGTTGGGAGCCACGGCACGCCGAGGTTTGACGACTCGGTCAGGCGAACAGCAGCACATGGAGCGTGCCTTCTGAAAGATCCGAAACCTCTCCGATCGATAGGCGGGAGCGACTCACGCGGGGAGAACTCACCAGCCCCCCTTTTTTTATCATTGATTGGTCACGAGTTTTCAGAGAGAGAGAAAGCGCTCAAAATGACAGGCAAAAAAGGACCCGTTCGTCTAAAACACAACTGTGCAACATGCCAGTTAGAAAAGTGGTGTGTTGACTTTCCGGAGGGCTGCTACTCAAAATGCAGCCCTGAAAGTATCTGCACTACTTGCATATTGACGCGAGAGGTGGAGAAATTAAAAGACCTCTATAGAGCCTCAGAGGAGAGAGCTAAAATCCCTGAAAGAAAGTTGGAGAAACTCGAAGCCCTTAACGCAGCTCAGATTCGATGCCTAGAAGAGGCGAGGCCACTGACGTGTCGGAATCCCCTGGTACCCAAGCGGAGATTCCAGCATCATCTGAGGCTAAGCTAGCTGAGGCAAGAGAAAAAGAAGAAAGGAAAAACGAAGAAACAAAAGAAAAAGAATAAAGTTGAAACAAAAGTAGAACCAAAAAAAGAAGAAAAACGGATAAACAAGAAGAAAAAGAAAGATAAGAATGTGGAGAGTAAAGAGGAAAAGGAAAGGCCTCTTCCACAAGGAAAGGCCTCTTCCACAAGGGAAGACCCAGTCTTCAGAGACCAAGTGTCCGAAGGTCACCCTCATTGGTGACTCGCAAACACGGGATCTGCAGCCGCTGCTAGCGGCCCGCCTTCGCACTAGCGTGAAGGTAAGCTGCCTGTCAGGAGGGGGTAACCACAACATCGGAGTAGAGGCAGAGAAAGCTCAGATTTCTGAGAATTCAATTGTTGCTCTGATGGTGAGCGGCAACGACCTCTACCTCAGAGGGGGTAAGGTTGACCTCAGTGGTAAGACCATCCAAACGGTGATGGGAGCCGTGGATGACATAGGGCTTAAAACCCGCAAACGTGTGGTGGTTGGGATGCTTCCGAGAAGAGGTCCATCCCAAACCGCTCACGAAAGAAACGTCGCAGTGAACAGAAGGTTGGCGGATCTCTGCACGGCAGGAGGAGTCTTCTTCGTGGACCCCTATCGTACCTTTATCGGTAGAGACGACCTCTACTAAAGGGACGGGGGGTACATCTCTCCTTTAAAGGGAAGGCCTTTCTCGCCAACCTAAATCAAGATGTCGTGGAACGCACCCAAAGGAGCGTTCGAAACAGAGCGAAAGAGGACGTGCGCCAGCACGCCCGTGTCACTCCTGGAACGACCTTCTCGGAGGTCGTCAAAAAGGGTGTGACCACGAAAACAGAGAAGCCGGGAAACGGAAGAGCGTAGGGAGTCCTACACTATGGGACTCCCTCAAAGTTCTTCTGGTCAATGCGAGGTCAATCAGGAATAAGTTTCTTGAGCTCCGTGGCCTCGTAGTAACAGAGGAACCTGAGATGGTGGCCATAACGGAGTCGTGGATAAAAACCTCAAGCCGAGATTTTGAAGGCGAATTCACGATTCGCCTTCGCCTGGGGCAACTTCCAACTGCTCTAGAGTCCAATCAGAGAACACACACTGTTGTCTATGGTCGTTTACCTTAAGTTCCTGGGTAAGTTTGATTTTGTACGGGTACAGACCCAAGTCCCTATGCATAATTCGCCAAACTGAAGTCGCAGAAAGGCCAAGTTCTTGTGAACGACGAGAAATTGACTGCCTCGGATTTTCCTGCACACTCTCATTTACGGAAGCAATGTTTTCAGCAGACCTTGCGTTTCAGTGATATACGGGTGTTGGCTGATTGTTGATCGACCCTTTTGCCTCGAATTTGGCCACCAAGTGTCGAACAGTGGACTCAGCAGAGCGATTGTGGCGAGGATAGAAATCAGTAATGCGTGGAATGGAGCACTGATTTTGATAATAACATTTGATGATTTTCACACACTGTTCAAAGCTATAACCTTCTATCGTGACTTGCCAAGTACTACTGAACAGTTCACAGTGAGGTTGCCAGATGTCGCTTTAAAAACATGGCCACTATCGCCTGACAAAGTTTGAGCATCCTTGTTGAAAGACCCTTTAGATATATGCAAATTTTGTTAAAGACCATTGTGTATTTTGCCTTAATTAATTTCCTTTGGCAACTTTCTCTTCTTCTAACTATCTTTTTTATTCCATCTTGTAGATGGTGGATCACTTGTCCAGTATTCATCTCTTTTTTTTAAATGAATGTGTTTGGTAAAAACCAAACTAAATTGCTAAGCTTTCCAAAGATGATCGAATAAGATCAAAAGCTTAGCAATTTAGTTTGGTTTTTATCAAACACATTCATTTACAAAAGAGATGAAATCTGGACAAGTGATCCACCATCTACAAGATGAAATAAAAAAGATAGTTAGAAGAAGAGATAGTTGTCAAAGGAAATTAATTAAGGCAAAATACACAATGGTCAACAAAATTTGCATTCAGGAAAGACTGCTACCCAACCACACTAATATATATATATATATATATATATATATATATATATTTAATTTTTTGCATGATTTCTTTTACCATGTTGGCTAATATAATATTTAGTTGTAAGGCCCTATATATATTTAGTGTTCTTGTACATATATCTATTTTTGCATGTGATTTCTAATTTGCGTTGGGTGATATGTTGTAAGGCTGCATATATTTGGGTATTGTGATCATTTGGCATTTGCCCTTTTTTTGTGTGTGTCTTTATTTGCTGTGTTTTGTTTGTATAAATAAATTGAAATCATTATTAGATTACCCTCTCCTCAAACACTCTGGGCAGCTCTGTTAATGTGGAAGAGAGAGTGACCATAGACCTGCTGCCTGTGTAACAGCCTACATCGGATGCCTCCTTGTGGGTGTGAAAGGAGGGAGGCCCAGTTTTCGTGAAGGATTATATTTGAAGGAATTTTATCAGTGGTGAAGATTGCCAGTTGACAAGTATAATGAACACATAGAGGGGGAGGGAAAAGGAGGACATGCACTACCACACTGTCTATGTGACAGCACTAGGTGATAGATATATATATAGAGTTGACAAAATGTTCAATGGGAAGTACAATTCAATGGCATAGTAGTTCAACACTTCTGTCATACATCTTTAATAAAAAAGGTGACCAGTAAGACAATTAAAAACTATTCAAATTGCCATCCATAGAATCAGTAAACACTGATTCAGTTCTAAGACAAAAACAAGGAATTTTAACACTTACATGGACATATTCTCATAAGGGGGAGGGAAGCAAAAACCTATAATTTATACAGATCACTCTAGGTAGGAAAACGTAAATTGAATAGTTTATTATTATAAAGTTTTTATTATGTAACCTTATCAATTTTGTTAATTACATTTGTTTTAGTACCATCATGTTAGATCCAGCTTGTCAAATTTATATAGCAGAATGAGACAGGGTAGAATTTTCTGCTATGCCATGGACTCACCATCACAAAAGTCAGAAGGGTAAAGGGACTAGAGATATAGGGTTTCCAAGAAGAGCAAGGCATATAGACATACAATACTAGACAAAAGTATATAGCGCTTACATCATATGAGTGCCGCATATTTATGGCAAATTTACCATCATTGTGATTGATGGGAGTGGTAGCGATTGGATGTGTTCTCAATGAGAGCTCTATTCACCGCCATTTTTTGGGGGGGAGGGGGGTAATATATTTTAAGTTCAGGAACATAGTTAGCATTGAGTGTTATGACAAAATACAAGGAATTTTTAAATATATTTTAAATTAAATTGTGAAATAGCTCCCATTTGTTTTACGTTTCAGAGCTGCCTAATTTTGTCTCCCTTTTGTTTCCACTTTTTTGATTGCTTTATTAAATGGTTTTGAAAAGTTATCTCATATGGCTGTTGCTTTAATTGAAGAGAGTATGCCCTTTGATGGATGTAAGTAGCGTGCGACTCTTGTGGTGTTGAAAGAAGAGCAAATGTATCTGAATGCCCTTTTTGTTATGTGACTTGTGCAAATATGGCTTTGGTAGTAGAGGTGGTGAGTTGGTTGCCTGATGAATGTAAGATTAAATGATTTGGTGGTTGAAGTGAGAAGGTATGCGAGTGTACCCAAGAAGAATGTGGCTGGGACCAGGAGGGTGGAAGATAGGCCTAGACTAGGGACTGGAGAGAAAGAAGTGACTGATGTAAGTGAATGGCTAGGTTAGGACAGGTTAGGTGTGTGAGTAAGAGGGACATGAAACCTGTTAGGTTGACTAACAGATTTGATGCTCTGAGAGAGGAAGAGGTTGACAGGGATGTCTGATGTGGTTGTGGCAGAAAGTGGAATAAGAGGTAATTTGAATGAGAACAGGACGGAGGATAACCCAGTCTAACTATGCTGATAATTTTCTAAAACATACATTTGAAGGGATCTCACTCAAGTGTGTTTGGGGATGTATCTGTTCGGACAGTTTTTCTCCAGGTACAGAATTGGTTGCAGCACTCACTAGCCACATACGGAAACCTTTTCTGCTACATATACAAAGGGATTACAGAGTTACATTTGCTGATAAATATTTAACCTGGGATGATGAGGATTGGTTAGATGTACTTGTGGTCAGATGAAGCAACATTTACTATGACATAACCAATTTTGAGCTGTATACTGCCACAAGGGTAGTAATTCACTTGACCCACGTTATCTCGAACAAACAGTAATACACCCTGATTCTCTCATGGTTTGGGGTCGTTTCTCTGATTATGGGTTAGAATTTGTTTTGCTTCCTCAAAATGAAAAAGTGAATCAAGGTGAATATTTAAAGCTATCTGACCATCTACCCCGAGTCCTTCAACTTCACGGTATCTGGACAACTGACCTTGTAGCTGAATAGAAAAAATAACTTTACGCTATGCCCCTTGATAATCCATTGTGGTGCAATTTTCATAGTCTTGAACAAGCTTCCTGATTTACTTTGAACAATCTTTATAATTTCAGTTCTTTGGGGAGGCTTCTTGAACTGCTAAATTCTGTGTAATTTTTACTTCATTCAAATGTATGAATGAGAGCAAATAACATTCAATTGCATGTGGTTATACCATCCTTCCAGCAAATTATTTGTATATGATAAATTATCTAAAATGAAATCATACATATTCCACATGGTAATTGGAAAGCATGGGGCTCGTCTGTCACATCTTCTCATTCTTCCAATGTAGTTATCTCTTCAAAGTAAATTAATATAGCTTTTCCACATTCACTTTTAATAAATTATATATGAATTGAAGAGTTACCAAGAAAAAATGTATAATAACAAAACAAACTTGTAATGAAGCAAATATGGAACTGAGAACTGCCAAATCCATTATCACCTGGCTTGATGATTGTGAGATAGCCTTTATAAAGGATTGGCCAGACAATATAGCCCGCATACTAATCCAATTTAAAACTGGTGGCATCTCATCAAGAATGATATCCAGGGGAGAGACATCAGTTCAATCTCAAAGTCATAGTCTGCAATTTGGAATTCCTGGGCTAATTTCCCCCTTGATACACTTCAAAATCTTGCTTTATCCCTTTCTAGACATCTCCAAGCTGTCAAGTAAAATAAGGGATGTGCTACAAAGTACTAATTGTAAGTCTACTGCATTAATTGAGTTTATTTGAATTATGTTTTGTATCCCTACCATTAGTGTTATGTGAATTATAATACCAGGCACTGCATACTTTTGTCTAGTACTGTATGTTCAAGAGACTAGGTCTAGAATTTTAAATGGTACAAACTTACTTTGAGAGCATTAAGAGCGGTTTGATATTGAAAAATTAGACTTCTCAAATGTTCTTCTTCGAGTTTGAGGACATTTTTTTCTCTTTCATGTAATTTTAACTGTGCAGCCATTGAGTTTATTATTAGATGGCAGCAAAATTTAAGATGATCATGATTCTGAATAAAGATGAGTAAAAACTAAATAGAAATAATTATTTAATTTCCCATTTATATCAAGTAAATCAATAAAATTAAAAAAAATAAAAAAATTTATTGCCCAATTGCTTCCTTTATCACCAACTACTTTCTCACAAGGTACAGTTAACATGCATCAATGCTACTACCGGGACATAACTGGATAGGGTCCATTTGAGTAATGTCCTTTCTCACCATTATGCATTGTATTCACAGGAACAAAGCATTCGGGTATACAGTACCGAGCAAAAGAAGAGAATGCCTTTCCTTGATTAAAATATTTTTTAAAATATGACTAGGTAAATGAAATTTCCATGGAATATAAAGGCATGCATTTAACATATTTTATAAAGATTTCTTATAATATAATTGTATATTAAAAAAGTTATACAAATAAACTAACAAAAAATATTGATACATGCAAATTAAGAAAACAATTTTTTTCAAGAACATTCTAAAATTTCTTGAAATCATCTGGCAACATTTTGCTCAGTAGGTGAGACCTATACAATCACCATTGTTGTCATACTCACTCTACAGAGATGCTACAACATGTGAAAGTGACTGTTGAACTCCATCAGAGAATTGTTAGCTGGTAGACTTTGGAGAGGACTCTTTCTGCAATTTCAAGATATGTAGTAAGGTCCAAGAGTATGATTTTGCGCATTCTGAAGTTATACAATGAAAACCTAACCTATAAATCTCCTTCAAAAGTCAGTCAACCCCGCAGTGAGGCAGCATCATAGTATGGAGGATGTTTTCATCAGAATGAGTTGGCTTACTAGTGCGAATAATTTGAATGGTAAATGCAAATGTGTACCTAAACCTCATACAACAGAATTTTTATTATACTTTCACTCTGAGCATCTCTGAACCAGCCAGCAGTATTTATGCAGGACAATTTGCCATGCCATATTGGAAAGCAAATAAAAAACTATTTTGAGCAAGAAGATATTGAAATCATGAAGTGGCCTGCTTAGAGCTTGGACCTGAACCCAATTGAAAATCTCTGGAAGACCAGCAGCCTTCAACTGTGACAGATTTATGGACAAAAATTGAGCAGAAATAGAAAATAACACCAGAATTACACAAGAAATTTGCGAGGTCCTAAGTAATAGAGGCTTCAACACCTCATATTAATTTTTTTAAGATTCATCATTGTCAAATGTTGCTTGCTAAGCAATTCTGGGAATGATCGCTCTCTTATTTTGCATGTCAATATTTTACCTTGTTAGTTTATTTTGTATAATTTCTAGAATATACAATTGCATCATTTGAAAACTTTATAAAATATATTAAATGCATGCATTTATGTACCATGGAAATTTCATTTATCTATAGCCTGCCTCCATCTTGTCTTAATCACATTTTACTACAAGTGGTGGAAGATATGGGTATCTTTCCAGTAGTAGTGACAGTTACCAACACTGACTCCATCCTCCTCACAGGTGATGGGGCTGGGAAAGCCAACTCACCCAGGAATACTGGGGCAAGAAAAGCATGCCACTCCTCCAGATGCTATGGGTAACAGTTTGCACAGGTCAACCCTTTGCAGGTGGATGTTGATGCAATTTACCTTAGTAAGGGCATTCATAGTTCCTCACCTGATCCCTGGCTCTTTTTTTCCACTAACATGAAATGGATGAGAGGAAACCTCACTCTGCCAAAACTAAAGAATTGAAACTCGTAAGTGGCATATTATTTGCAGCTCTGATCAGTCTAGGCAGGACATAATAATCTGGCAATAATCAATTAAATATTGTTAATAATATAAAAATTTTGTGAATTAATTAAAACAATTATGTCTAAAGAACAATGGTATTAATGAACAACTCACATTATAAAAGAACTGTGCCCACTTGGTTTTGATTGCTTTCAGTTTTTCTTCACTAGTTTTTTTGAACAAAATTTCCCAAATATTTATTTCTTGATAGGCTTTGATTTTGAGATGGCTGAAGATGTTTGGGGACACTGCACTTTTTATTGGTGTTGAAAAAATAGGCGATAATGTGATTGATGTGTCCTGTGCAGATGAGACATTAGTTACATTACTGATACTAGCATCTGATGCAGCAGGAATGGAGTCAGAGTGACTGAAACTGTGCCTACCACAACAAGGGGTTCATCATGTTCTCTGGGACCAGCAGCACCTTGATTAGCCTGAGTTGTATCTTGTGGCTCAATTGCAAAACTTGATAGACAAGACTTAGAAGTTGAAGGTTGTGCTAATGTGGTGGCCACAGCTGTCTCTTCCTCCTCATTACTAGGAAGCAAATCTAACATTTCAGTATCTTGTTCTGAATTGTCATTGTCTTACATAGGTAGAATTGAGACATTTTTGACATCGCACTTTTGTGGATATCTTGGTATATTTAACACAGTGCATTTTTTGTTCTGTCTCCCAGTGGGCTAGAGTGCTACTTCAAGTTAGTAAATTTTGACATCAGGTAGAAACTTAAGCATACACACTTCTATTGAATACTTAATGGATTTGAAATGAGAAGTTTGTCATTAATTAATTCTTCAATAGAACTAAACTTATCACCATGAGTAACTGAAAAATATTTATTTCTAAATAACAACTTAAATAAGTAGAGTTTTTAATAGCACTTGTAGCTCACAATGAACTCTTGGAGAAGTTGAAAACACTGACACAATGGCAGCTAAGTAGGCTTGTTATAAGTGACAACAGTCACAACTCATAAGTTCTCACATAGCACATTACACTTATAGCTTTGTAGGTACAATGTACTTACAAGGCAAACTCGCTGAGGGATTGGGGAATTCATTTTCCCTTGATCTTAAGCCGCTTTGTGTTCCTAACGATACCCCCCGTCCGCTTCTATCGCACAGATGGTTTGACTTTTTGCTGGGGTCAACATTTTTGCTGAAGAGGGACAGAGGGGTCATTTGAGGTGTCAAGTACCACAAGTGGCGCTTGAAAGTGGTCAACGCTGCTTTCGCCACAGTCTCGTTGGTGGCACAGAATGCGTTCAGCTCCTGCAGCAACTGGAGATCATTGAACAAGAATATGTGGAGGGAGCACAGACACTTCGCCATCCAACGAGAATGGTGAATTGGTCCAATGAACACTTTGTACTCTCCACGGTTTCCTTGTTGGTTTTGAAGGCTTTTCATATTTCCGGGTCGCTCCATCCATCCTCGTAGTCTCCCTGGTCCACGGAGGCTCAATGATCCTTGAATTTATTAAAAAGAAGAACGTCTGGCCTAGTGGAGGACCTGTGAAGGGCCATGAAGACATGCCCAACCAAAACTTCGAGGACATGGTGACATGTGAAGTACAAAAGATCGCGGCCAAGCAGTCTCTCTAGTCGAACACAGCAATCTGCGGAGGATCCTGTGTTTGATGAGGCCGTGTTGAAGCACAAAGCCACAATGTTCTCTTCCAAGTTCCACTCCCGCAGCGCTGACACCACTGCCTCCGCTTGTGCCTCATCAGTTCCTCCTTCAGGGAGCCGAGGAACACCAAGAAGTTGGGCGGATTCCCCTTTCTGAGCAATATCTGTTCCCATCACGTAGATGGGCAGTCGGTCCACCATTCCACTTCCAGCGGAAGCATCAGGAAGGATCTTTCTGTCCCAATGGATGAAAAGAGCCATCCCTTGGCACGCCGCTAATCTATCCTTGACGGAGGACGTCGTAGTGCTCTGATGATGCATCCTTGAATGCTGAATGGTGGATCGGTTGATGGCGAGGTCACTCACAGCAGTTGCAGCTCCTCCCAGGGGTTCTGCTGTGGCTGCCAAGATGTAAACAGCATTTCAATTGCTAGTTTTCATTCTGTCAAGAGCAGCTGTGACCTCAGGGGTGACTATGCCCTTGGGATGCACTGAAGGGCAGGAAGTGTCTGAGGATGAACTACTTGACAGGAGCACGACGGCCTCACTGGAGGTCTCCTGCCGCTGTGCTTTAGCTTTTTGATGTGCCTGATTGTGTTCAGCAGTCTCCAGCCGCTTCCTCTCTGCTCTGGTGTGTTCTTTGTCCTCCAGACCCATGTATCCCTTGTGCTAAGTTTCCTGGTCCAAGAGAAAGGCTTTGTCTTTGGGAATCTTGATCAGGAAGTTCCTATCTTTGTGTTTGATGTTAAAGAGGGAATTAATCTTCCCCTGGAAAGTGGTTTCTTTGGTCTTCTGGTTGACTGTCTGATTCTTCTCATGCTTATTCAAGAGCTCCCACTCTCCAACCATACCTCCCAGCTTTCGAACAATGTTCCTCTCCTCCATAATTGGTATCCAAGCCTTCTCCCAGATCCCTAGCACTTCACACACTGTTGCCGCCGAGCGCTTCATAGTGGACCCTAGTGTACCCATCTTCAGGTGGTAGTAATACAGTTGAAGTACCTGGAAAGATGAAAAGAAAGGGTCGCTACAAGACCAGGGAAAACTAATTCAAATTCAGCTTTATTTCAATATAAACAGCATATTTATTTTACAAACAAAGCACACATCATACAACATTTTTGCACAATAGCGATATGTATCGAAAGCCCACTAATGAGCTATTGAGCTTGCTACTCTGGGGCACAATTCACAAAAACAACAAGGTGTAGAAATGGCCATCAGCAGAGACACACAACAAAAATTATAATTAATTACTTAGTTATTTCATCCAGCAACGATGCCCAGTCAAGAAACAGGATGAGACAGTTTATGCAATGCAGGAGTTGTATGTTACTAGTAAAATAATGCAGGAAATAAGCAAATTTAAATTATAGTAAGAAAACAAAGTAGACATAACATAGAATCAGAACTAGACCGACAAAGGCCATCTCCCATTGTGTTCCAAGAAATCTGAATTAACTAACAGATTGTTGGAAGGTGGTTTTCTGGGATTTTCTCCAAGGTTGAACCAACAGCATACACCAGCATGTTTCAGCAACTGAGAGAATTGATGATCACCACAATACACAATAGAGTTGAAACATTGCTGCTGCATAGCATGCCCTAAACGAAGTCTGATTTCCTTCTAATTTCACCTCATATGTTCACTCACATAGCAGCAACGAATAAGCACCAATGAAAAAATAAAAATTTTGTTTTCACTACGATTTGAGGACCATCCTTAGGTACATGTTCTGACATGTTTACATCATGTAGGGAGAAGACCCTGGGCTGCTGTAGCTTGCATATCTGCTTGCTTTTCCAAGTCAGCCAATAATGTGCAAGAGAGCAAGCCAAGCCTCCGGACCATTACTGTCTCTTATTTTCTCATAACGTTTTGTTTTGTTACAACTTTCTGTATTATGACAGTGATAAATTGAATGATAATATATGTATATGTATTAGGATCCCTAAAAGCTAAAAAATAATATTGTATGTTAATAAGCTGATTCTCATTATACTTAACTAATTAGATTCATAGTAAATTTAGTAATTAACTATGGACAGGTAACACTGGGAAGGAAGACATGTTTTTCTCCATGCAATATAGAATTCCAAATGCTGTCATGATGAATTATAAATTTAATTATTTTTTTTACTTTGTAATATACAGTAATACAGTGCTTATATACAATTAATTTATAAAATTGCAAAAAAATATCTTTAAAGGGTTTTTCCCAGCTTTCCCTGGGAAAAAATGGTTGAAAGATTCCAAAGGTTTTTCCAAACCAACTCTTCTCAAAAGGCTTTGAGTGTTGCTAAACATCACAATAGTCTCAAACTAGGCCCAATGCATTATCTCACATACCAAGGGTGTATTGCAACCAGCTTGGCTGTTAAGACAGACCCTGCACCTGGTAGAGCCCCGCTGACTTCAAGCACAAGGGATACAGTGTGGAAAATGACCCCTTCCTGTGACTTGGAGCCATTACTAAATACTGGCGCGAATCCAGTGACACAAATTGTGCTCCAACAAGGATGAACGCAAAACTCACAGCGCTGAAGAAGCTTTGGGAGCAGAGGCATGATGACAAATAGTCAAAGGTGGTACCCTCTACTCTCTAGGGTGGTTTGTGGGCAGAAGCGGAAGCGCCAGTGGCCCGAGAGCTACACCAAGCTTACTAGCCCTAAACCCAAAGGGCTTAGGGTGTGAATGGTATCTCTCAGCAGCATATGCACTGTCAAGATCGGCTGCAGATGCAGTGAGAGAAGCTAATGAGGGAGGGAGGCACCAGGCTCATATGTACAGGCACACAACCCACTGTGCACACAACAGAGCGAGTGGCATCTCCCCAGCATTGCCAAATAGGCTCTCAATGGGGGAAGTGTGGAAAGCACATGTGACCAGACAGAGACCAGGAGGATAATGGTGTGGTAGTTCAAGTTCATCTTCAACTGTGGATGAATAAAACTCACATCCATGGGCAAGCTTTGAACAAACAAATGATAGAAGAAAAAGCAAGGCAGTAGCTCTATCAGTACCCCAGGTGCTGAATGAAGAATGTCTATGGTGCAGATACAAAAGACCCTAAGGCTGCATATATGAGCCTCTCAGTGAAGTATAGGTAAAAAATATGACCAAGGAAAGGGTGTGAATCCAGCACTTCCAGGCAAGCCATTTTTAGAAACAAGTCCAGGTAAGGGTGGACCCAAGGATGGCGGCAGAAGTGCACCATCTTAGTCTTGGCCCCAAAAAACTGAAACCTGTGAGCTTTGGCATAACGAGAGATGTGGTCCAAAGTTGGCATCTAGGGCACACCAAAAGAGATTGAAAGGTCATCCATGTAGAGCACGGTGAGAACATCTTCCAGCAGAACTGAGGTAATACTGTTGATGCTCAGAGGAAAGAGTGTGACACTGAGGACATTTCCCTGCAGGAAACCCTCTTCCTGCTCCATTGGGCTCGCCCCAGCCATACAGCCACCTAGCATGACAACTTTTGGACCCAAAATGTGGAGGAATGAACACATCTAAGGGACATTTACCACCCGTCCAGACTTGACCTTGTTTTCACAAAGACAGCTGGCAAAATTGATGATATCAAATACCTTCCCCGACTAGGATTGAGCAAGCATGCTGTCCTGTGTTTCAGTATCATAGCAGATTCCAAGCCAAGGATGCAAGATGACTATTCATAGAAACTTAATTATTTCAAGGCTGATAATGTGAAAATGAGAGACCTGTTTCAGGAGATAGACTGAGATATGCATATGAGGGACAAAACTGCAAGCCAGAAATGGGAAACATTCAGAAATCACTACAACAGGGTTGTGAAATTGTGTGTCCCTACCCAGAAAAAGAGACAACATGAAAGCAGGCCCAAGTGGATGACTACTGCATTGCAAAGAATAATAAGGAAAAAACTAGACACATGGAGCAGATACAGGGCAAACAAAACTGATAGAAACTGTGAACAGTATAAAATAGCAAGGAACACTGCAACTTTGGCAACAAGAATGGCAAAATATAAGTATGAGAAGGTAGCAAATAATGGAACCAGTAACACTAAGCACTTTTGGGCATATGTACGCTCCAAAACTATAGTAAAGGACCGCATCACAAAACTGAAGACCATCAATGGAGAAGACAGAGACATTGCACAGGAAATAAACAAAGCCTTCAACAGTGTTTGTAAGGGAGGACCAAAGCCAAGTGCTCCACAGAAACCAGCTACAAGACATCACCATAATGATGAAAGATGTCCAGAAAAAACTCTCAGAGCGAAGTGACAGCAAAGCACCAAGTCCAGATGTAATATTGCCATATGTACTGAGACAGTGTTCTGACATTCTTTGTGCACCACTACTGGACATATTTTTATTAGCTATGAGGACTGGCGATGTTCCACTTGACTAGAGGAAGGCCAACATCTTACCCATACATAAAAAAGGACCAAAGACAAACCCACTCAACTATCGCCCAGTATAGTGCCCCAAATCATGGAAAAGATCATAAGGGAAGATATTGTGCAGCACCTCACAGATAATGCATTGATAACGGATGCACAACATGGTTTCAGGAAAAACTGGAGTTGCCTAACCAATAGGTTGTGCTACCTAGACGACCTGGTCAATGCAGTGGACTTCGAACACTGTGTGGATGTGAATTACCTAAACTGTGAGAAAGCTTTTGACAGAGTCCCTCATGAAAGGTTAATGGTGAAACTGAAAACAATGAGTAAATGGAAATGTCCTGAACTGGATTAGAAGCTTTCTCACAGATAAGAGACATCGGGTTTGCATCAGGAAGGAGTATTCAAGTTGGCTACCAGTGCTAAGCGGAGATCCACAGGGGTTAGTCCTTTTCCTGGTGTATGTAAATGAAATTGCCTTCAGCTTTGAATCATCTGTGAGTCTGTTTGCTGATGATGCAAAGGTATACAGAGTCTTGAAGACCAAGGACAATGTAGATGCCCTCCAATGAGACATGAAACGCCTGGAGGAATGGAGCAGTAAGTGGCTGCTCACATTCAACACCACCAAGTTCAAGTTCTCAACCCATGTTGAAACTGTGGCTGACAAAGTGAACAGCAGACTAGGCATTATCAGGAGGAATTTCAGTGTGCCACTCAACCTCTCTTTAGTCCACCCTATTATGGACTATTGAGCCCAGTTATGATCCTTATACCTGGTGAAGGACATCCAGACC
Source organism: Ceratothoa steindachneri (assembly GCA_963969495.1). Lineage (NCBI taxonomy): Eukaryota > Metazoa > Arthropoda > Malacostraca > Isopoda > Cymothoidae > Ceratothoa > Ceratothoa steindachneri. Next base: position 136,027,226 of record OZ018326.1, read on the forward strand.
CTAGAGAGGGTGTAGAGGAGAGCAGCAAAGCTGGTACCAGGCCTCGCCCAGCTGCCCTATGAGTCATGCTGCCAACACCTTGGTCTGCAGACGTTGCAAGAAAGAAGAGTTAGGGAGGCATGATTGAGACATCCAAGCTCTTGCACAGTTATGAAGACGTTCCCTATACTACTTTCTTTCAGCTTAACACTAACAAGCTGTGGGGCTACTCCATTAAACTGCATAAACCTGACCAGTTGTGGTGGAGTGAATGTGAGTGTGTGTATAAGGGGCCATTCTCCCACCCTTTTTCACAATACACTCTCCCTCCTTCTGTAAGAATGTGTGTGTGAGTGGGAATGGGTTTTTTATTATATTTTCTTTTGTACATATGTATTTGATTTAATGTTGTATGAATAAGGTTATTTAACATCTCATGTTTTTTTTAATTAGTTACTAAATGTTAAAGATTTTATGAGACAGCATTCAAGTACCAGAATAAAAAACACAAACAAACAAACAAAAACATTGCCTGCATTTTGCAAGAGTGACTGGAATGAAAACATTTTGGAGAAATTTAAAGAAAATTTAAGAAGTCTTCTAATAGTAGTTGACTGGATCTTGAAGAAAATTGAGCTCGGAGGCGGCAGGCCCCATAAGACCCACACCCCCAATTTTGTCACAAGAGTGACTGCCGAGAAGATTTTCCCCCAGGGAGGCCGGCAAATCGTAAACCGTGGTACTACGTAAGAAAACTCCGTTTTTTGTTGTCTCTTGTTTTGGTTGTCCCTTTTTGTATTTGCTGTCTCTTAGTATTAATATATTTATCTTTTGATTGATTGGGTTCCAAGATAAGATTGTTTTAGTATATATATATATATATATATATATATATATATATATATATATATATATATATATATAGGCTCATTGGGTGCATATTTACCCATATTTTTGTAAATATTGTATTTTCTTGTTAGTAAAGGACTGTACATACAATCCGTTTCATTCTCCTTCGATTTCTCACGTCCGGATTAGTGTAGGAAGCGGGTTGGATCGATTGGAGTTAGTCTAGATTTTCGGCCCGCTACATTTGGCGCCCGAATAGGGACGTGAGATCTCGAAACTGGGAGCATGACGGGATTGGATTGCAGTCCATACCCAATTAGCGTGGCAGGTAGTTTGGTTGTTTTTCACTTTTGTCTATCGCTGTTACTAACCTGGAAGGATGGCTTCTGTGGAACAGGGCCTCCATGATGAGACAGTGAGACTGAGGCTGGAATTGAGGCAGAAAGAGGAGGAATGTATGATGTTGAGGAACATGATTGATGGATTGAAGAGTGATGTGATGAGTATGGATGAGAAGACAGACAGGATGAGGAAAGAAATGGATGAGAGACTGAAGCAGGTTGACCAACGGATGAAGGACTTATATGACATGATGAAGGGGTCAGGACCGGCCCCAGGACCCTCGACCTTGACCCCTGCTTCGACTGAAGGGGATAAGACTAATGGGATCAATGGGAGTGTGTGCGTGTCTAGAGAGGATAGGGTGATTATGAGTGATAGGAAGGACGGAGAATGGAAGAGAGTTGAATGCAAGAGAAGGAGGAAGAGTGGTGCAAAGGGAAAGGATAGGAAGGTAAGAGGCAAGAGTGTGGACTCATTATACTCTGATGAAGGAGAAAGTGATGGTATGATTGATATGAGTGAGAGTGAAGGCAGCTCAAGTGAGAGTGAAGTGAATGTGGGAAAGGGTATTTTGATAAGGGAAGTGCCAAAAGCATGGAAGAATTCTTCGGGGAATTTGAGCGATATTGTAAGCTCAAGTACCCGGAGAATAAGGGATACTGGATGAATGTTTTGGGGGAATGTTTGGAGGGAAAAGTATTGGAGTTTTTCCGTGTGATTACAAGTGTAGGGGAACTGAGGTATGATGTGGTGAAGGAGAGATTGATTGGGCAGGTGAAACGAATGAAAGAGAGTGTGAAGTATAAAAGGGTGAATGAATTTGAGAAGGCTCGAATGGGGAAGAGTGAAAGTGTGAACATGTATGCACATAGGCTTGAGAGTAGGCGAGAAAGAGGTATGGTGATGATGATGTAAATGAATGTAAACCAATGATGAGGAAGTTTTTGGACACAATCCCACGAAAGGTGAGTGAATAGCTGAGTGGAAAGAGAAAGGAGAGAATGAGACTGACAGGTGAACGGTTGATGTGGGAGGATGTGTTGGAGCTGTTGGAAGATGGACGATTTGATGATGAAAGCGATCTAGAAGAGGATGGATGGTACAGTGTGAATGTTGTGGGTAAGAAGCCTAGGAGCTTTCATCCACCCCAGCAGTTTGTCAGCTAGCTGGGATGCCCTGAGGGCTGTGCCAATTGGAGTGATGTCGAACTTCCTGGGCCGGCAGAATGGATGGGTAAATGGAGGGTGGTCGAACGGAAGGGGACAGATGAATTTCAAGTGTGGAAATGGATATATGAGAGAGAAACCAAGGTATGTCCCAGCAAATGAGAGATCGAATGGTGGGAGAAAGATTGTGGAATGTCATCGGTGTGGAAGGAAAGGTCATATGTTGGCAGAATGTAGGTGGACATCTGGTGCATGTTTTGGGTGTGGTAAGAAAGGGCATATGATAAAGGATTGCCAGGAAAGTGTGAAAGAGTGCTTCGAGTGGAAAGAAATAGGCCATTTGAAGAAAGATTGTCCGAGTTTGAATGGTGGAGCAACTGCTGGGGGGAGTGTGAAGTATGCTTGTGGTAATTGTGGAAAGGCTGGTCAAGTGAAAAGTGTTGGATTAGACTGAGAGCGCAAGGTGTGAATGGAAAGTCTGAAGCAGGAAACTGAATTGTAAGAGGGTACCTGCTGAAGTATTCTCTGGGTGCAGGAGTGTGAGTAATGTGTTGGTAAGTCTGTCTAGTGTGAAAGTGCTGTCTGGTAGGAAGTATGAGTGTCTGAGTGTGAAGGTGGAATTGAATGGAATTGAGTGTTTTGCTTTAATAGATTCTGGATGCAAGGCGAGCTTGGTGTATAAAGATATGTATGACAAGGTTAGCGGGAAAGCCCTCGTGTCTGAGTGCAAGGGTAGTTTGGTAGGTATTGGAAATAGGAGAGTGCCTGTGATTGGAATGATAAGGTCAGCTGTTCGAATGCATGGTATGTTGATGAATGAATGTGAATTCTCAGTGATTGATAAGGTGACTAGTGAGTATGGTGTGATTTGGGGCTATGATTTTATGAAAATGAATCGTATGGTTGTGCATCCTGCAAGTGATCAGATTGAGAGAAAGATTGGTAAAAATGGGGTGTATGAGTTATATGTAGGGAAAGATGGTAGTTTTGAGGAGTGTGTTTACTGGTATTGAGGTGACTGCTATGGAGAATGTAAGGCTTGTGAAGGATGAAAGGGTGTCTGTTAGAGTGAGTTGGAGTAAGGATGTTAGTTTGAATGTGGGTGAGAACATTGTGATATTGGATGGAAAGGATGCATATTATAAGGTAAGGCATGTTGCTTGTGTGTTTGATGGCTTGATGAGAATGAATGATCCTTTTGTATGTGTGCAGGCGGACCCCAGGGTGAAGGGACAGGTGAGGGGTATCCAAGTCGGAGATGTACTAGGACACCTCTCCACTGTCACTGAGGTAGGTATGGATGATAGCACGGATATCAGGGTGAATGTTGCGAATGAAAAGAAATGTGAATGGATGTATAATGAGGTGAAGGGCATGGTGAAATTGGATGGATGTTTGACTGAGTATGAAAGGGAGGATGTGTATCGAATGATATTTGAACGAAAGGGAGCCCTCAGTAAGGGTGATCTGGATTTTGGGGTTGCAAAGCTCCCGGAATTCAAGATTGTCCTGAAGGAGGACTCCCCAATCTATCAGCGGCTGAGGCATTTCCCACGTCCAGTTGCTGATGAGATTGAGGAGCAGTGTTTGGAATTGGAGCAATTGGGGGTGATTGAAGAGAGCGAGAGTGCATGGAATAGTCCAATTGTGCCTGTACATAAGCCGGATGGAAGATTGCGTCTGTGTGTGGATTATCGAAAGGTGAATGAAAGGACTGTGAAAGAAAGGTTTCCAATGTGTGTGGTATCTGAGTGTGTGTATAGTATGCATGGGATGGAGTGGTTTACGAAGCTGGATCTGGTACAGGGGTATTACCAGATGCCTATTGCTGAGACGGCCAGTAACTGCCTTCTCTTCCACAAAGAGGCATTACCAGTTCCGGAACCTCAGCTTTGGGTTGGCTAATGCTCCCGGAGCCTTCCAGCGGGCAATGAATGTTGTGTTGAGTAAGTTTGCAAGTAAGAATATGATTGCGTTTTTAGATGATATTTTGATTATGACTGAGACTTTTGAGGAGCATATGAGATTGGTGAATGATGTGTTGAGAACGTTGGAGAGTGTTGGTGTGAAGGTGAAAGTGGCGAAGTGTGAATGGTTTGCGAAAGAAGTGGAATTCCTTGGTCATATGGTGAGTGAGAATGGGTTACAAAAGTCGCCGAAGTATGTTGAGAAGGTGCGAATGTTTCCGAAACTGGTGACTGTGAAGCAACTGAAGTCGTTTTGGGGTTTGATTGAGTTGCAGCGAAAGTTTATACATGATTGTTCGGGTGTAAGTAAGCCACTGACTGGGTGGATGGGCAAGAAAGGTAGTATGGTTGTCAGGTGGAATGATAAGATGAATGAGGCGTATGAGAGACTGAAAGAGGCAGCGGCTGAAGATGTTGAATTGGCTTACCCAGATTATAGTGTAAATGCTAAAATGCTTGAATTGTATACAGATGCAAGTGGGTATTAAATGGGAGGTTTTCTGATGCAAGAGCAGTGTTTGAATGGAGAGAATGTCAGGCGAATAATTGGGTATGTATCCAAAGCTATGAATGTTGCAGAATGAAAGTATTCGACTGTGGAGTGAGAGTTAGCTGCGATAAGGTATTGTTTGAAAGTGTTGCGTCCATTTTTGTATGGTGTGAGGTTTGTGATCAAAACAGATCATCAACCTCTTGTGTATCTGCAGCGTATGAACTGGGCTGATAGTAGGATTGCAAGGACTTTGGAAGATTTGAGTGACTTTGACTATGTGATTGAGTATGTGCCTGGTGAACGGAATGGAGTGGTTGATTTGATGTCAAGGTATCCTGGTACGAATGATGAAAATGTGTGTGGAGTGAGTGATCCTGAGTATTTGCCGAAAGGAATTATGAATGGAAAAGAGAGTAAGGGTGGTGGTGATTCCTTGTTTGAGAGTGTATGGAATGGTTTGCAAGATTTGAAGAGTGATGGAGTAGATGTGAGAGTGCCCAATAGTGTGGATGACTTAAGGAAGGAGGTAATGAGTGAAGTATGTAGGAAGCCTGAAAGCATTGGTATGGCAAGGATGCAGAACTTCATGAAAGAATTGAGAGCGATGTATATGCAAGGGGTCCCGCCATTTCAGGAAGTGTTGATTGTAGTGAGTTGTTTGTATTGAGTGATTGTTTATGTGCACTTTGGTGGTAAGAGTCTGATTGTGTACAAAGATGAGAAGATGAAGGGTTTGAATGCTAGTGTAGTGCATCTGCAGTGTTTGAGCGGTGTGCACTACAATTGGGCGATTGAAAAGTGTTCATATATGAGAGAGAAGAATGATTGTCTGGATGAAGATGAGTGTGTGGTGAGTGATGATGTGGGAGTTGAGGATGGTGTTGATGTCAGTGCTGATGTTGGTGTGCTTGTTCCTTCTGTGTATTGCGAACATGGTGGACCTGATATGATGGAAGCGAGAGTGAAAGTTGGTGAAAGGTTGTTCTGTGGTTTGATTGATACTGGAGCGCAAGTGTCTTTAGTGAATGAGAGGATTCTGAGTAAGTATGATGAGTTTAGATGTTGCGAGCATAAACCTGTGAAGTTACGGATAAGTGGATTAGGGAATGGCATGATAGTGGCATGGAAACAGGTTAGTCTGAAAGTGAGTTTGGGTAATGGTGTGAATGTGAAGCATGACTTTGTAATTCTGAAAGATGAGCAAATGCTGTGTTGTTTTCTGCTTGGTGTAGACTTTATGAGATTGAATGATTTGTCTTTGGATGCTGATAAAGATTGAATTATGAAAGGTGAATGTGAGGTGAAGAGGTTGAATGAGTGTGCGAAAAATGTTGTCAAATTTTGTGGTATGATTGAGTTGGTCATGGATGATGAGAATGAGATTTTAAGTGATGATGATATTCTAGAGATGCAAGAGATGTGTCCTTTTGTTAGTGAGTTGAAGAGGTGTGTAATGACGCGTGTTGATTTGAATGAATGGCCTGAGTGTTTAAGTGATTTTAAAAGGTATGCTAAGGATTTTGTTGTTTGTATGGATGTTGTATATTTTTTGAGGCATGTGAAGGGTGGTGATGATATGTATGTACCTGTGATGTCCTTGGTTGGTATGATTGGTCTGGTGAAGGTTGTGCATGATAATTATGGGCATATGGGCAAGTTTAAGCTGTAAGAGTGTATGAAGGAGCGTGTGTTCCATCCGTTTCTGAGAACTGTTATGAATGATGTTGCAACTATGTGTGAAAGGTGTGCAAGTGAAACCACCAATGTTGAAAGTTGATGCGAAAGAACCGTTTGAATTGGTAGTGATTGATTGTGTGTCTTTGCTGCATACGAGTGCTGGGAATGTTGGTATGGTTGTGATGGTTGATCATAAAAGTAAGTTTGTGTATGCAGCACCTGTGAGAGATAAAAGAAGTGTGACTGTTGCGCGTGTGGTTGAGCAGTTGTTTTTTCCTATGTGTGTATGAAAGCCTAGAAGATGTCTGAGTGATAATGGGCCTGAATTTATAGGAGAAGTGTTTGAGCAAATGTTGAGAGAGAATGGTGTGGAGCATATGAGAACAACTCCGTATGTACCATCTTCAAATGGATTAGCTGAATGTACTATAAGAACCTTTTGTGAGATGTTGAGAACGATGAGTATGACAGTGAATGACTTGGATGTATGTCTGGGGAGAGTGTTGTGGGTGTATAATTCAACTGTGCATAGTGCAACTGGAATGTCCCCATGTCAGTTTGTGATGAATTTTGAAAGGTGAGTGAAAGATAGGTTTCGTTTGAGTGAAAGTGAGCAGAGTGTGCGCATGAGGCACATGAAAGGTTCCGTTCATTTGAATTGGGTGCGAAAGTATTGAAGGTGAAAGAAGTGAAGGGTAGGTTGAATGTGGCAAAGATGAGTGAGAAGTTTGATGGACCTTATAGAGTTGTGAGAGTTTGGGAAAATGGGGTGACGTATGTTTTGGACAGTTTGAATGACGGTATGACTGAGAGTGTGCAGGCTCATCAGAGTCAGTTAAGGAGATGGAGAGAACCTCCTGACTACCTGGTGAGCCATCCGGTATATGGACTGTGTAGATGATGAGATTGAATGTGATAGTATGGATCAGTCTGGGAAAGAGCTAGTCTTAGTCTCGAGGAGTAGAAAGCGTACAAAGAAGAGTGAAAGGAAGAATGCAAGTACAAATGAAAGTAAGTCCGAGCAGAGTGTTTCTGGTATGGGGGATCTTGAAAGGGAGATTGAGTTTTTGCGTAAACAGGTGAGTGATTTGGCTGGTATAAGTAGACGAGTGAGTGAGCTGCCTGTGCCTGATTTTTCTGGTTTTGGGAACAGTATGAATGATAGTGTGTTTGGTAGAATGAACCTAGTGTGGGTGATTTAGTGGCTGATGAAGTGGCTGATTTTTCAGGTTTCTGGTGGAAACCAGTCAAGGGGGTTTCTGGTATGCCTGTTGAGAATACAGGGGATATGAGTGACCTGTCTGTTTCGCAAGAGTGTACCTTGAATTGAATGTGAGCTGTGAGTGAGGAGCTGATGAATGGGGGTATGAAGAGTGAAGGTTCTGAACGGAAGAGTATGAAAGAGTTCTGTCATGAGATGGGAGAACTGGTAATGAGGGCTAAGAGTATGGTGGATGATATGATCAATAGTGATGATGAAACTGACAGGACGACTGATGAACAGCCCCGACTGATTGCTACGTGTAGCCAGGGACCAGTAGATGAGTGTGAATGGGTGCAGAAGGGTGTGATTGAGTATAAAAGGTACTGTGAGTAAGGATTGAGAGTGTATTGTGAGTGACTGTGGTCGAATGGCTTAAGGAAGGAGGGGTGTGGTGGAGCGAATGTGAGTGTGTGTATAAGGGGCCATTCTCCCACCTTTTTTCCTAATACACTCTCCCTCCTTCTGTAAGAATGTGTGTGTGAGTGGGAATGGGTTTTTTATTATATTTTCTTTTGTACATATGTATTTGATTTAATGTTGTATGAATAAGGTTATTTAACATCTCATGTTTTTTTTTAATTAGCTACTAAATGTTAAAGATTTTATGAGACAGCATTCAAGTACCGGAATAAAAACAAACAAACAAACAAAAACATTGCCTGCATTTTGCAAGAGCGACTTGAATGAAAACATTTTGGAGAAATTTAAAGAAAATTTAAGAAGTCTTCTAATAGTAGTTGACTGGATCTTGAAGAAAATTGAGATCGGAGGCCACAGGCCCCATAAGACCCACACACCCAATTTTGTCACAAGAGTGACTGCCGACAAGATTTTCCCCCGGGGAGGCCGGCAAATCGTAAACCGTGGTACCATGTAAGAAAACTCCTCTTTTTGTTGTCTCTTGTTTTGGTTGTCCCTTTTTGTATTTGCTGTCTCTTAGTATTAATATATATATATATATATAAAAAAATAAAGTCCAGTGTGTACAAACTCGTCCCAGGTGCAAGCGGTAGCGACCTCACTGGTCCCGGTAGCAGAAAAGGTAACATGTGCAAAGATCGCCCAGACTGGGACATTCAATAAGAATGTGTTGAACAGTTTGGGGAACAATGCTGTATTCACAGTAGGGTGCAGGTGAGCAGTCCATCAAATGGCGGTGCGTCACTAATGTGGCCAATTCGGGAGAAGACAGAAAGCAACATGAAGGCATTGTGGTATTGGTGGGTAGGTCCATGGGAAAGTTGTGGTGCAATAGCACGCAACCTTAAGTTCCCCTCAACTGTCTCCCATCTTCTTTTCCAAGCTGCCTGTATTCCTGCCATGTAATCATTTGAAGAATGAAACACCAGTCTGGTCACCCAGTCATCACAGACTCTTTAGTGTGCTCATTACCCGGAATTCCTACATGTCCAGGAACCCAGCAGAAGATAACCTCAACATCCACCCAGCTCACACAAACTGTGGCCTCACGGATATCGTAAACCAAGGGATGCAGAGATTCCAATGCCCTGAGAGCATTCAGGGCACTTTGCAAGTCGCTATAAATCAAAATCCAGTCTCTGAGCCTGGCACGTCGAGTTATCTCCGGTAGAGAGCAGTGTATTGCAACCAGCTCAGCTGTGAAGACAGACACAGCGCCCTGCTAACTTCAAACAGAGGGGATATGGCTTGGAAACTGACCCTCTCTTGGGACTTGGAGCCATCCATATACACTGGCACAGTTCCATCAAACGCAATACTCCAGGTGCTGTGGAAGCTTTGGAGGCAGAAGCGTGGCAACAAAGAGTCAAAGGTGGTACCCTCCAGGGTGGCATCTTGGGCAGAACCAGGAGTACCACCAGACCAAGAGCTATAGATGGCTCTCAAAGGAGTTTCTTAGCCCTAAACCCAAAGGGCCTAGGGTATGACTGGCATCTCTCGGTGCCATAGCACTGTCGAGATCAGCTGCAGATGCAGTGAGAGCTGTTGGCAACTGAAGGAGGCGCCAGGCTTGCGTGTACAGGCGAATAATGCACTGTGCACAGCACAGAGCGAGTGGCATCTACCCAGGTGAAGGCTGGTGTGGTAGATAGAGTTCACCTTCCAAAATACACACTCAGCTGCAGATACATAAAAGTCGCATCCATAGTTGAAAGGTCGTCCACGTAGAATGTAGTGAGAACATCTTCCAACAACACGGAGGTGATGCCATTGATACTCAGGTCAAAGAGTGTGATGTTGAGGACACTTACCTGCGGGACACCCTCGGTAAATGTTGCAAGTATGGGCAGATGCAATTCTAGCTTATTTTGGGGGCTATTTTTCAGTGTTTTTCTGCTATCCTGCTGGCCAATCACAGATCTGTATTCAGTTCCATCAATGACCAATTAGAAAGCTATTTGTTTCAATGCTTCATATTGATCAAAAGTAGGTTTTTCTTTTATTTTCTATGTTTTTTGCCTTATTTCTTTTCTATATATCCTACCTACTCCATGACTGAAATTATTTAGTCTTTTTAATTACTTTTTAGTTTATTTTCCATTGTTTAATGATCACTAAAACAATAGTTTAGTTTAGTTAATGAAGCCTGACTTCTTAACTCTGACTAAAATGTGACTTATTCTTTTGTTTTGAGATTTCTCTTCTTTGATTTTTTAAAAAGGTTTTTTTTACGACCTTAATTTTGATTCTTGTTCCAAAAGGATGCATTCAGTATTAATGTTTTTATTACTATATATGTGTAGTTCAAGAAACACAAACGATAAATGAGTTGCTTTTCTCAAAGCCCATGGCCTATTAAAATCTAAACGCAAGTAAGGCAGAGCTTATAATGAACAGAAATTGGGTGTTTTGGTGCGATAAATCGTATATTGACACTGATGGCAAAAGCAACCACTGTAAGTACAAATCGATGGCTTGATTATAATAATGTAAGAAACAATAATTTAATTTTGAGCTTCGGCTCATTGTTGGGGATGGCTCATTGCAGGGATGGCTCATTGCAGGGATGTGCTTCGATGACTGAGTTTCGATCCTTTGGGGAGGGTCTAGGGGGCATAGCCCCCCAGTATATAATAGTAAATCGCCAGAAACTTCATCAACATAGATTTCAGCTCAGAAAAACTAACTAGGAAAAATAGCCCAAAATAAGCTATGACTCAGATCTGGCCATACTCTACACAAATACCACACCCTCTTCCTGTTCCATTGGGCCAGAGAGGGCTCCACCCACGTGTATGCATAATTGACAATCTTGCCAAAATTCAGATATAAAGATTGGGAAAGGGTCTCCTCACCCCCATCATGTGGAGAGTCTCCATGATACTGTATTGCAAAACAGCTAGACATTCTAGGAATAGTAGTTAGGCCCACGGGAATGGGGTTGTAGGAAAAGAACTCATGGCCTCATCGGTAAACCTGAAGATCAGTGATGCGGCCCAAAAAGTGTTGTTTTTTTTAGCTGAAATGACACTAAGTTGGGTTTATGTTTCATTCACCTGTGCATGAATATTCATGTGCAATTGGTCAAATAAAAATGGTAAAAAATGTTAGAACATTATTCTATAAACAATTATGATTATATACTGGGGGGCTGTGCCCCCCAGGTCCCCCCAATTGGTTGAAACTCAGAATCATCATAGGGGGAGGGGGGCCCTGCAGTGATATCTCCCCCACAAGCAGTCACCTTGAATTTACTCAAAAAAGGTGAAACATATTGGAACAGGGACAAAATACTTTGTGTCCCATCGGTTGCACCGCCGTTCTTCAAGTTTACCACCTCATCTACCAACCTACTAAAATCCTCAGATACCTCCTATCCAGGTGCAGCTGCACAACTATTGCCTGAAAGGAAGTATCTAAAGCAAAGAGAAGAATGGAGACATCATGCCGGGTGTAAATCGCCCATCCTGCTGACTGGCATTATGTTGTTGTTCCTCTTGATTTGTGGAGGGGTTCACTCCTCTTGCATGAAGTATCTCTTCCCACCAAGTCAGTAACTTCTAATTTTTTTCTGTCTTGACTTCAAGAAGTAGATTTGGTTTGTTTTGCACAGATTTAGATTTTAAAACATAGCAGTGTTAATACTACAATTATCTAATAGAGTTATACACTACACAGTTTGCTGCACTGTATAATCTTATTAATTGAAATTAGTTATGGATCTATATTTGTAATTAGAAGATTAATTATTCTTGATTTGAGCTTTCAATGCCCAATCTTATTGATTTGGCTTTAAGTGTAAAATCTTATTGATTTTTCTTTTAGAGGATGAGTACCTGTGTAATAATGTTTAAGTGGGATCATAAAGTAATTTTAGGTTGTACCTGCTTTCAAATGCTAGTTAAAAGTGATGGCTGTAGTTAGTAAATTAAAGACCAACACCAATCTTTACCCATGGGGCTCCTCTCCATAGGGCTTCGGAAAAGTGGAACCTTGTTAGTATCTTTAATATTTGGGCTTAAGTGTGTTCTTAGCTAAATTTAGATAACGGTAATATTTATATATGTAGTCATAGACAGCTTAAATTAATTGATCAGGTAGTTATAGGCATGTTAAATTAATTAATCAATCAAACATTGTTTATAGATATTAAGTTATTTATGGGTATGGCAATAATCCAAGAGGCACATAGTACCTATTTTAGTAATATAGCTGTTATTTACAAATGTAAAGGCGGCAAATGCAGTTGTTTAAAATGAGTTTTATAATTTTGATAGTTTTCTGGTAGAGGCGAGAAATTTAAGAATTTTTTTTATCTTTTCTTGGATGTGTGGGCTGAAGCCACCTCCTCCCAATAGAATTTTAAGAGTTATATTTTTAATATTAAGAAAGCTTAGATTGTGTATCATTTTTTGTCTTTTTATATTATAAGCCTGACAGTCTAATAAATAATGTTTTACTGTTTCAGGCAAATTATATTGGTCGCAGTTTGGTGAATCTATTAATTTAATTTGTTTAGATGGTAATTTAAGCCTACATGTCCTGATCTTAACCTAATGAGTGCTGTTTCAAGTCTCCTATGTCTATCAAAAGACCATGGCCAATGATTGAATGTTTTTTATTTCACCAAATTGAGTAGAAGTTACAGATCTTTCCCATATAGAAGAGTATTCTTTTTGTATCTTTTCTTTTAATAAATTTACAATTCCACTTTTAAAAAATGGTGTTGTTTCTATATTATTAAAGTTGTGTGAAGCTTTAGCCAGTAAATCTGCTTTTTCATTTCCTACAATCCCTATATGAGAGGGTATCCACTAAAAATATATTTTATGATTATTACTCTGAAGAGAGTGCCACAAAGATACTATTTCACTAACTAGATTAGAGTATGTTTGGTTTGTCTTATGTTCTTCTAGTATATAAAGGCTAGATTGTGAGTCAGTGAGTATAACGGCAGATGTAGCAGGGTAGTTTTTGCAATGCCAAAGTGCCTTTTTAGTAGCAAATAGTTCAGTGAAAAGTACAGTATGATCTCCATCCAATTTCCAAGAGTAGCATTGACCAGAGTTTTGAATAAAGATTGCAGATGAACATGACTATTTATCATTTAAGAGTACTTTAGATCCATCAGTAAATATTTTTTGAAATCCGATGAAATTGCTGTTTATATAATCTTCTATTAATATTTTACTAGTACTCAGCATTGATTTTGAGTAAGTTAATGGTAAATTTGATTGTATAGGTAGTTTCATAATTTCCCATGGAGGTATATTACTAATGGAAGATTCTCTATATATCAAGTGGTCCAGGCCAAATTTATTATATAATTTGATAGCTCTATAATAATAGGTGGTTTATTGTTGGTAGTCCACATAACTTCAGTGACAGCTTCTTTGTAGGAATTAAAATTTCTTTCAAAATATGATTGCTTGGTGATGATAGTATTTTTATAAACTATTTGATGCTGGCAAAATCTCTTTGAAACTGAAGTGGTAGCATACATGTTTCACCATAAAGAGAGGTAATGGGAGAAGACCTCATTGCTCCAATGCTAATTCTAATTCCTGCATTAACAATAACATCTAGTTTCTTTTTTACAGATTGGCAGGCGGAATCATAAACTTCACATCCATATTGTATCTTGCTGATAATATATGCCTTGAGAAATATAAGTAATGACTTTCGGTTAGCTTCGTATGATAATTTACTGAAAGATTTCAGTATATTCAGGCATTTTTGGCAATTTAATACAAGGTAATTTATATGACATTTCCAGGTCAAGTAAGGTGCATCAAAAAAGAGACCTAGAAATTTATTTTCTTTAACATCTTTTATTCTTTGGTTATTTATTGATATAAATGGTGTTCTAAGTATTCTTTGATTCGTAAAATACATTAGTTTAGTTTTATAAATGTTAATTGTAGTTCCCCATGTGTCACAGAAATCTTTTATTTTATTAATGGCTCTTTGAAGATTTTCTTCAGCTTCCTGTAGTGTGTTCCCACTGGTGTATATTGCCTGATCATCTGCAAAACAGGATATATTGCAGTTTATTAATTGAGGCATGTCATTGTTGAAAATAGTGTATAGAATAGGTGACAATATTGAACCTTGTGGTATTCCTCTATCAAATTTAAAGCTGTCTGATAAGAATTCTCCAATGGAGATTTTAAATGAGCGAATTTTAAGATAATTGACTAGAATAGTTAAGTCTTCCTGTTACACCAGATTTTGAGAGTTTGTACGTTAGGGCCAGATGTGGGACCAGATCAAATGCTTTTTTTGATATCGAGGAATAGCGCTATAACATGCTTTTTTGTTTTATATTTATCCTAATAAAAATTTTTAATTTCACTAGTTTATCAATTCTTACGGAAACCACATTGGAAGGATTTTATTATGTTATTTTTTTCAAGAAACCAATAAAATCTATTGTAAATCATTTTCTCAAAGCATTTTCCCAAAATAGAGAGTAAGGAAATTAGTCTATATGATCCTGGATTTGCAGGATCTTGATCAGGTTTTTTTATGGGTATCAATAATGTTTCTTTCCATGTGGATGGGAATTTACCTAGTGACCAGCAGCTATTAAATATTTTTAAGATTTTCTTTTTTATATTCTGGTGGAAGATTTGTTAGGAATGCTTTATGTATTAAGTCAGATCCCATGGCTTTTCCTCCTTTTTCTGAGATGCTGATTAAGCTATCAATGTATTCTTCCCAAGTGAATTCCTTGTTAAAATCTTCTGATAAGTCTTTTGTAGCATCACTGATCAGTTTATTTTGTTGTTCATTTAAAATAACCTGATCTCCATCTTTAAGGATATCTTCAAAATTCTGTCCAAAAATATTTGCCTTTTCTTTTTCATCTAGCATTGGATTACCATTTTGAATAAGAGGAAATGTTTGTTCTCTATAAGTGCATCTAAACTTTTTAAAAAATTCCCTTCTTAACCATCTTCTCAAGAATTTTACAGACTATAGAAGTTAAGCTTACCGGTCTAAAGTTATTTGGGTCCTCTTTGCTTCCCTTTTTAAAAATTGGCACTACATTTGCCAATTTCCAATCATTTGGTATTTCTCTAGACTAGTGATCTAATAAATATCTTCTCAAGAGCTACTGCAATACTTTCTACAACTTCTTTGAGTATCCTAGAATGAATGTTGTCAGGGCCAGATGCCTTACTAGTATTTAACTGCATTATAAGCCCTTTAATTTCTTCTCTGTCTATATTAATAGAATTTATCACTACTTCCCTTGACATAGAATTATCATCAATTAATCTAACTGGTTTCTCTTCTGTGAATACTGAAGCAAAATGATCATTAAGGACCCCTACTATTTCCTTATCAGATTCTTTCAAAACCCCTTTATATTTAATACGCCCTATTTTATCACTGTTAGATTTATCATTGATTCTATAATAGCTAAAGAATTTTTTAGGATCTTTATTATTATTTTTAGCTAAATAAATTTCTGCTGTCCTTTTGGTCTTCTTAATAATCTTATTTAGTTCATTTCTGGTTAACCTATAATGGTTTAAATTATCTAAACTACTCTCACTTTGTAATCTCTGATATGCCCTTTTTTTTCTCTGAAACTTTATTAGCTATTTCTTGATTACACCATAATGGTTTCCTACATTTCTTCCTAGTAGACTTCATTGGAATACACTGTTCCTGAACCATGTTTAATATAGTCTTAAAAATATCACACATCTCATAAGTATTCTTTCCATGGAATTCTATATCCCACACAATCTGATTTAGCATGCTGTGTTATTTATCGCAGTCTTCCCTATAACATAACATAACATAATTACACGGATGACAAAAGCCACAAGGGCTTATCAAAGGTCATCCGCCTCCGTCAAAACCCACCCACAAAAAGCACCATCACCAGGGGAAGACAAAATCAAAGTCCCCCACAATATAATATAACAGATGACAAAAGCCACAAGGGCTCATCATAGGTCATCCGAGTCAAACGGCCTCTTTTTTAAGGCACCCACACTCCCAGGAAAACTACATCCAGAGGATTGCATCCAGAAGCAAGGGTATCACCAATCAAGGCTTGTCAAGAACTAAATCATGCAGCTATAGATATATACAAACAATATTAATATATACAAAACTTAGGAGCCATCACGACCTTCCCTTCCCATAAACTCATCCAACCTACTCTTAAATACATTTAGATTTGGACTACCTACTACCCTCTGCGGCAATTTGTTCCAGAAGTCTACCACTCTATTGGTGAAAAAATATTTTCTTAAATCCAACCTACACCCTTGCTTTTTAATTTTCAAGTGGTGACCTCTAGTCCGATTTCCATCATCTAACTCAAAAAACTTGCTAACATCCAATTTATCTATCCCAGAAAAAAATTTAAAGAGCTCAATCATATCCCCTCTCACACACCTCCTTTCCAACGAGAACATATTTAATACCCTCAGTCTATCTTCATATTCAAGGTGCCTCAGGGAAGGAATAATCTTTGTTGCCCTCCGTTACACTGACTCAAGAAGGTTAATATCGTGTCTAAAATGTGGGGACCATGCCTGTATACAGTACTCTAGATGTGGCCTAACATAAGAGTTATAGAGTTTAAGAATAACCTCCTTACTTTTGTAACTGACATTTCTCTTAATAAAACCCAGCACTCTATTTGCCCTATTTCTTGCTTCAATACACTGCTTAGAAAACCTTAATGACTTATCTATTACTACTCCTAGATCTTTCTCATCCTCTACTGAGCTCAGCCAATGCCCATCCATTTCATAGTTAAATTCTCTATTATCTTTTCCCATGTTAATAACTTTGCACTTATCAAGGTTGAAAGTCATTTGCCACTTATGTGCCCAGGATAACAATTAATTTAAGTCCCCCTGCACTTTAAAATTATCATCAATATCTTTAACTACAGCTGCTAATTTGGTATCATCCGCAAAAATTGACACTATTATTAACTGCCTCCCCAAGATCGTTTATATAGATGACAAATAATAATGGACCGAGAACTGATCCCTGAGGAACCCCACTGATAACATCCCTCCACTCTGACTTTACACCATTTAGCACTACCCTTTGCTTCCTGTCTTTCAGCCACTCAGCTATCCAATTTGAAACACCCCCACATATCCCAATCATTTTTAATTTATGAACTAGTCTCCTATGTGGTACCTTATTAAATGCTTTACTAAAATCTAAGTAAATTATATCTACATTCTCTCCCTTATCTACTTGATCTGTTACAAACTCAAGAAAGTCTAGTAAATTAGTCAAACATGATCTACCTGATGTAAACCCATGCTGAGCATTGCTGATTAACCCCTCCCTCTCTAGATGTTGGCAAATCCCTTTTTTAACTATTTTCTCAAGAATTTTACAGACTACAGGAGTAAGGCTAACCGGTCTAAAAATTTGGAATTTTTGTGGAGTTTGTCATTGTTCTACCCTTAACTATTTGCAAGTTAAACCGAACCATCTGATGAGCACTGTTTTCCTTACACTCAATCCTTGAACTAAGTGATCATCATTTGAAAGAATTAGATCTAATATATTGGCACCCCTTGTTGGCTTATTAACAAATTGGGTCAAAAAGTTATCCTCAAAACACTCCATAAACTTACAACTTACTTTGTCTCTTCCTATCATATTTTTCCAGTCTACAGAAGTTCAATTAAAGTCACCAAGAATAACTGTATCTTCTTTGCATCCTTTACTTATTTCCCTAATCATTAACTCATCGATACAATCAGTCTGTCCTGGTGGTCTATAAAAAGCTCCCAAGTGTATTTTCCTATTTTTACCAACCTTAATATCTATCCATAATGATTCACCTTCTCCTTGCTTTATAGAGTTATTTAGATTTGAAGAAATGCTATTTCTGATATAAATAATCAACCCACCACCAGTCCTATCTCTCCTTTGACTAGTGTACATAGTATAACCTTCTAGTTCAAATTCACTGACATTATCATTAAATATATTTTCATTAACCCATGATTCAACTATACATATTATATCTATATCTTCATGAATGATATAACTAAATAATTCATCCCTCTTGTTTCTAAGACTACGAGCATTTGTGTAAAGACAACTCAGCCCACCTATCCCTGAAGCACCTGAGGGCCTATCTCCTCTGCATCTCCTTTCTCTCCTTCCCCGACCCTGTACACTTGTATTTCCCTGACCACTATCACGACTCAAGTAATTTAACCCTAAAGCACTTCCATTAGCCTGCCTACCTTCTACAAATCTGTGTTTGCTTCCTTTCCCTGCCTCACTTTGAGTCATTAAATTTCCCTGACCACTATAAACAGATATCAAGCCAATTTAGTTTTTTCAGCCATCTGAAAGAACCGTCTTCAAACGACCTTCAGGCCGCAGCAGAGCAACTCGTCAGGTATTATCTAGATGACTTGGACATTACATTTATTGATGAACTGTGTCAGTTTGTAACATTTGCCAATATCTTCACAGACGAGGAGCCAAAAGATATCAGCACTGAGCTTTCCCTGTACAGACTTATCAGAGACAAGGGTGTGCAGGACACTTTCCCAAACAATGAGATAGCTCTACGGATATACCTTATCTTGATGGTATCAAACTGCAGTGGCGAGCGCTCCTTCTCAAAACTCAAATTAATTGAAAACCGATTACGGACATCCATGAAGTAGGAACAACTTATAAATCTGGCTATTATGAGCATCGAGTCAGATATACTGTGTGAATTGAACTTTAGTGACATCATCAGCGACTTTGCAACACAAAAATCGAGAAAAGTGTCTGGACTGTAATGGTTATAACTAGCCATTCTCTGATTTGAACTATGTTTACTTGTTAGTTATACTATAATTTTTCAGGAAAAATTAAATAATTGTAACTGAATTTCTGTGTGTAAATAAATTTGGTAAGAACTTGGGTTCATTTAATTTTGTGTGTATGCATTACATATTATAGCATTGGAAGAATAATCCCCATTCAGTATTTCCTAAGTAAAAGTGTCCTATTTATATATTAGGATTTAGGTTACTAGTCTGTGGTGTATGCAATAGGGCCCCTATTGCCCCCCCGCCCTCCTGAAACAATCTTGGATCCGCCATTGCCCAACAGCTAACAATGGGCCCCGGGCCACCCACATCGTAAATACGGGCCTGTTGGACTGGTGTGTCAATTCAGGAGAGCAGCACCCTGCTTCATCGAAGCACTGTGGCACGTATCTCCTTGAAGCCCTCGGGAGGCGCTCTTTGATAAAGAGCTAGTTAACCAAAAATTTGCCTTCTTAACCGCATGATTATGATTGAGCTAATGCAAATAATTCTTGATTTTACAAGGTGGAGCTAGAGTGGATAAAACAAATTTTCCAGTCTCTTCGACAAAAGATAGTTTGTTGGCTGTCTCCGAAAAACTTATTTTATGCGTTATCTTATAATGTATTTGAGAAGAGCTTCTTCTAAGGGCTTTGATGAAGAGCTAGTTAGCCCCTCAAATTGCTTTATTAACTGCATAATTATGATTGTGCTATTGCAAATAATTCTCGATTATACAACGGAGGGTTAGAATGAATAAAACAATTTTTTCATTCTCTTTGACAAACGAGGATGACAATTAAAAATACTGATTGAAAGTCAGTTTTTTTGACTGCCTTAGAAAAGCCTATTTTATGCGTTATCTTTTCGTGTATGTGAGAAGAGCTTCTTCCGAGGGCTTCGATGAAGAGCTAGCTAGCCCCCCAAAATTGCCTTCTTAACTGCATAATTATGATTCCGCTATTGCAAATAATTCTCTCTCTCTCTCTCTATATATATATATATATGGTAAACTAGCCAACTAAGACTCACTTATGAGAAAAAAACTGCTCAGCAAAAACTTAATGCACACAATCAAAATATTTTATGCTCAAAATGATATAAAAGCATCTACCTAAAAGATTTTGATTATGTGCATTAAGTATTTGCAAAGCAGTTTTTTCTCACAATTGCGTCTTAATTGGAGAAGATATGTCTCAAATGGCTAGTTTACCCTAATTAAATTAATGAATAATATGTAATTTTTCCACTCTAATTCAAACGAAATTTTATCTTCATCGATTTTGAACTCGCTTTAAAATTCCTCGCCGAGAGATTCCCAGATCTTATTGTCCAGCCATACACGTGACTCGTATTTTGGTTGTTGACTATCAAAATTCTTTGTCAGAGTGAGTCTCATATAGCCAACCGCAGATACTAATCCACTTAACTCAACTCTGAATTTTTCTAGGGCAGTCATCCGATTCACTCAATTGCGTTTATTCATTTTATTATCTTCCCTTTAAAAAAAACCCACTAATTAAGTTGAAATTTATAATTAATATTTGTTGTTACAATAATGGAAAATAATAACAGATGTAACGCGATACCTGCTTCCACAATGGATAACAATCATATGTTTTGCACCTAGAATTTCCACAGTCTCCACCTCGGCACTTTGAATGGTCTGCAATAGTTGATTTAAAATTCTGCCACACCAACAATATGCCGTTCATGCAAGTTTGTGTTTGCCTGTCAGCATTTGACTCCCCCAAATTCCATTGAAAAACTGGAATTATGTCACGTTATCTTGTTCACATCAAACATTGAAGGACAACAGAAGACTGTGATTCCAGCGTAAAATATTCCAATTGCATATTTATAAACTTTTTAATGGCATCATCATGAAGAGTGGACTGGAGAGGTGGCTGGGAGGGGGCTATGTGCATGGAATTAAACTTCACTTTCAATCTAAATAAAAATGGTTCACACGTAGGCATTGGGGAGAATGACAGGCTGTAGGCCGGGCATTCGTTTTTTTTGCGAATGACTGGTGAGGATTTAGCGCCATGGTCGCTGCCTCAGCAGTAAAAGCAATTTTCTGATTCCTCACCCCGTTTCAGCTTGGTGATGTCTCTCTTGTTGTGCCTGTATGAGCTTGTGACTGATTCGGTGTTGTGTGAGTCGAGCAGCCAAGAGCCAGAGTGTTTACCAGATTAGTTTACTTCGACTAGTTGAAGGACCTGTTCCATTGACATATTCTGATTTGGATTGCCCAGTAGCTCTATTTGGATCTCTGGATCTTCGATACCGCATATGAGGACTCACGCAAAATGGCTTTGGTGAACTGTAATTGTTGCAGTTTATTGAGTATTTGCATGTTTCTGCTTGGCTGCGCAGGCAACTTGGCAACCATGATATTTTCTTCTCGGACTGCTAATTTTTTGATGGCTAATAGTACTTCACCCTCTGTTTTCATCATGAGGCTGCCATTTGAGGAACGTGTGAGGTCCTTGCGCAAGGGTTCATCGCAGCATTCGAGGAGTTGCATGATTGTGTCTCTGCCTTATATTTTGGTCTCTTCAGCGTAGTCATTCCATCGAGATAGGAAATATGACCATTTCTCACTCATGCCAGTAAGTGCTAATGTGGAGCGCTTGACTTTCTCCACTGGGTTAGCAGGGTTGCTGCTAGCGGAGTGTGTGTTGCTGTGGGCCATGAAGAGAGCTGCGACAATGGCGGTCATAGTCAGGAGTTTCGTATGTGTATCCTGCGATCGGACACTTAACCTTTGACATTTAGGCAGTTGTTTGAAGGAATTAAAAATTAAATTTTGAGTTAGTGACAAAGGAAATGGAGATAGTGACAAAGGAAATTGATAAAATCAAAAGTAGTAAAGCACCCGGTCCTGATGAGGTCTTTCCTAGAATTTTGAAAGAATGTAAGGATGTGTTAAGTGAGCCCCTAGTATGCATCTTTAGAAAATCATTGGAGAGTGGCATTGTGCCAGTGGCATGGAAGAAAGCCAATGTGATACCTATATTTAAGAAAGGGGATAAAACAAATATGTCTAATTACAGACCAGTAAGTTTGACATCAGTGGTAGGGAAAATGATGGAATCTATTATAGCAAGGAATATTAGAGATCACTTGGAAAAGCATAAGTTGATAAAAGAATCACAGCATGGCTTTAATAAGGGTAAATCCTGTCTGACTAATTTGCTGTCTTTTTATAGTAAGGTGTATGAAGCAGCAGATAATGATGAATACTATGATATTTTATACTTGGACTTTTGATCGAGTGCCACACTTACGGCTTCTGAGCAAAGTTAAAGCACACAGGATGGATGGCAGTATATTTAGGTGGAGATTGGGAGGAATTGGTTTACAAATCGTGTGGTAGATGAATGGAATAGGCTCACTAGACATGTGATAGAAGCCTCCTCTCTGGGTAGTTTTAAGAATAGATTAGATAAATATATGGATGAAGCTGCTAGATGGGACTGACTTTTTTTTATGTACATATGTATATATTTTTCTAAGGAGTGGGGAGATTATATTTTGCGGTTGCATGAATGGACATAATCCTCTGGATGAATTTTATGTATATTGTAGATTAGATCTGACGAACTCCTGTAAAGGGTGACAATGTTGATGACTTTGCTCTGGTAAGAAATCTTTTGTGTGTTGACTGGATTTTTTTTTTTATTTAAGGGGCTATCTGGCGACTGCCGACTTAGGCATGTGTGTTGACTGGAACAGGAGCTGCCAAGTGTAGGCCATGAATGGTCTTTTGCAGTCTCCTTCTTTTCTTATGTTCTTCTTATGCCCAGGACTTATCTTGGTCACTGCAATGTCAACGATATGGCTTAGGCCTCAAAATTGATCAATATAAACTGTTCCATCATAAATTAAAAACACTTTTTGCAATATATTTATTCATACCAAACAATGATGGAACATGCTGTAATAATGTAATATAAGATAAATATAAATAGTATAAAAATATATAACTCAAATAGACGTTCGTATGATTAAACAATCCTAAATGATGTATAAAATATAATATCCTTATATACAGATACACAATACCGTGAAGTCAAACTGTATTTGTTTGTTATTGCATTCTTCTTTTAAAATATATTCGTACGCGTCAAAGTTGTATTTTTCTACAATCACGAATTTGTAAAGCCTGAGGTGGACGAATTTCATGAGCCTAGAGACCATGCAAGTCATGGCAGACAGACCTCCGCGTCGTTTCCTAAATCACTTGAAAGAATTAGCTCGGACTGAAGGCACCTACTCACTCCTTTTTTTAAAAGAGATTTTTAGGTGAGGGATGCATGAATATATTCGTCTCCTATTGACGGTTTTGATCCCAGGAAATTTGGGAAAACGGGCTAAAGTGGCTGATGAGCTATGAAAATTAGGGGATGGGGTGCTGCCTATATAACTCTAGCTCCGATTTCTAATTTTGTGCTTTGATTACAGGGCCATGTCTCAACGAAGCTTCCTAGAAACCTGCGAAAGTATAGTAAAAATAGGGCTTTCACCTTCGTCGAACTTTGCTAGAATGTTTAAAGCAAGAGCTCCGTGACTTAAAGTTGTTGTGAGAGGACAAGAGAGCATGGTCACATTTAAAATAGGCATGGCGAAAAGCATGGATCGTTCTCCCAACCACGTAATCAAGGAATGAATTCAGCACAAGAGGAGAGACGGCCTTCCCAGCATCATCATTTACTTTAATATCCTGTCTATCCCCACCTCCTTATTTCTCCCTCAATAGATACATGCTACTATCACGCGGGCGGTGTTGAGGTGCTCGCCGCTGCCTGAGTGGCGAAAAAGCCTGGTTCAGCTTTCGTGTGCCCTCACATGTCTGAGCAGCCGGAAACGGAAACCTCACTGATAACCCAGGAATGGGAAGGACCGTTACCATGGCCTCGGTTTAAAAAAAGGCAGCCTTACAACAACCTGGGCAGAAGACGGCGTCTGCCAAGGCATCCCTGATTGCGGTCGTAAACTTAAGGAAAGGAAAATACCACTTAGAGTTGCAGAGTGGAATATCAGAACCTTATTAGATAAGAACCCCAAACCAGACCTCGCCGCAGAAAAAATATTATAGCTCATGAACTAAACAGATACAATGTTAGCATAGTTTAACAGAGGTTGGTGAAGGATATACAGTACTGGAAAGGCTATGATGAATACGAACGGAAAATCCATGGAGTTGGCTTTGCCACGCGTAACAAATTACTCGCCAAAATAACTGATTCGCAAGTAGGCATATCCCCAAGACTGATGACATGGCGTATACCTTTTGGAAAGCGTCGCTTCACCACCCTAATTAGTGCATATGCTCCGACACTAGACTCCAATGAAGAACAAAAAGATGCATTCTATGAATCGTTACATTCAGCACTAGTCGCAGTACGCAAAGAACACAAAATCCTATTGCTTGGGGATTTCAATCCAAGAGTAGGAAAACAAGCCCATCTCTGGCCAGAGGTCATTGGCAAACATGGAATGGGGAAAATGAACAGTAACGGTCTCAGACTGCTAACACTCTGTTCAGAGCATAATCTTGTAATCACTAATGCTATATTTCAACTTCCGAACAAATATAAAACCACTTGGACTCGCCTACGTTCCAAGCATGGGAATATGATTGATTTTATAATAACCAGGCAGAGTGACCAAAAGGACATTTACCTCACACGAGTATGGTATATGGTTATTCATGTGATTTATTTTCGGGTAATAAATCAGCCTAAATAGCGTTTCGAAAACCATAACCATAAATTTGTTTGATCGAAGGGTAATCGAGCACTCTGTGAAAATAGCAGAGGAATCTCTAAAATTGCCAGATTATGTCGCCATATATCAGAGAGCACCTTGCCAGAAACACAGTGCGGATTTCGTAAGGACAGGAGCGCCTGCGACATGATATTCTGTGTAAGACAACTATAGGAGAAGTGCAATGAACAAAACACAAACCTCTACATAACTTTCATTGACCTTCAAAAAGCTTTTGATACAGTGAATAGGGAACTATTATGGATCGTTTTAGAAAAGTTTGGCTCCCCTCCCAAATTTCTTTCAATTCTGAAGAAACTACACGATGGCATGACAGCAACAGCAATTGCCTCAGGAGAAAGATCCGAACCTTTCAGCGTTGAGGTTGGTGTCAAACAAGGATGTGTCATAGCCCCAGCGTTATTCAACATCTTTAAATCTGCCATCACCTTACTCAGTCAGAATGCAATTCCTCAGGTGGACAGGGTTGCTATCCAGTAACGACATTATGGCAACATATTTAATTTAAGAAGATTTCAAGCCCGCACGAAAACTGTGACCAGTCATATTCTGGAACTTCAATATGCAGACGACTGTGCGCTGATTGCACACACACCACTTGCTCTACAAAGATCCCTCAATGTCATAGCCGGTCTTTACGAAGCAATAAGTCTGAAAATGAATGTCAATAGAACAGAGATACTAATGCAACGACAAAATCCAGAACCACGTCTAACTTTCCGCATCAACGGTGATGACATTAAACAGGTCACAAGTTGCAAATATCTGGGCAGCATCCTGTAGGATAAGTATAATATAGATGAAGAGGTCTGCAACAGAATAAATCAAGCCTCTGTAGCCTTTGGAAAACTGCGCATAAGAGTCTTCCAAAACGATAACCTCAGTCTAAAAAAGAAAATAGCAGTCTACACCGCTATATGTATAACTACTCTACTCTACGGTGCTGAAACATGGACTGCTTACAGAAGGAATTATGGTCTTCATAATTGGGACCAGCTCTTCAAGCGTTTTATGGATGAGGTTCTGAGACATCTTTTCATCTTTTGTTACATATACCACCTCCTGATATAATCTTCGTTCTTAGAAAAACCATTTCACATTCGTCAGGTCTTCACTCTCCTTGAAGAGTATTGTATTGTACTCACCAATTCGAAGTGTCTTTTCGGTGTCTTGCAACTCTCCTTTCTCAGATACTATGTTTATAGTGACGGAATTCGTCCTTCGTGGTCAAGGTTGCAGTCATTCCGGATTTTTCAACCATCTTTTCTTCAAGCAACTTCATCGTTTCTGTAGTATGATTAATTTCTACTACATAGTTATTCCTGACGATGTTCTGGTAATGCAACCCCTTTTTATCCATAATAGGAGAAATATTATCTTCTATGGTCTTCCGAGTCATGCGAATAGTTTTCTTGTACCAACGTGACTATTGCCTCATTTGCTAATTTGGCCCATCCTTGACCCGGTGCACTTATCAGCGTTGCTTCAAGCTCGTCCTCCAGCAATGTTGGTGCGACGTTGCACCAGAAGGTCCATGGCTATTGACCACAATTTTTAGTTAGTTCACTTTCTGTCTATGGCACGTTTTTAGTGCAATCTACAGTTGACGTTCGTTTTCTTCACTATATCATGCAGCTCTCAACAAAATTCGTCATGTCCTGATCCCCTCAACGTCGTAGTGGATGCATTTTCTCGCATTTCTGCAATTTTGGGAACGCAACTCTCTGTCTCTTGTTTATGGATTTTGTTGCATTAACCCTAGCTCAGGACTAAGGTATAGATAATCAATCTTCGCATTATCGTCACAATTCGTTGTTTTAGAAAATAACTTTGAGGTGAATCATGTTCGATTTTTTTTATCAGACTGTCTTCCTCCTTTCTTTACTGTCCCTTACTGCCACCAGCTTTTCCAATAAATTCACGGTCTTTCTCATCCTGGTGTTCGAGAATATTAAAAACTCATTGGACCCCGTTTAGTGTAGCCAGGTATGAATGGCAATGTGGCCAAATATATTCCATCATGCCCATTTTGTCAGCGTGCCAAGGTTGCAAGCCATACGAAGACTCCTCCTGGCAACGGTTTATATTCCTTCATCGCGCTTTGACGTGATCCATCTCGATCTTGTTGGTCCTCTACCTTATTCTCAACGTTATTCAAGCTGTCATCTTGTGTAGAGTTTCGCGTTTTAGTTCCTCTTCAACGATCATGTCTGATCGTGGGAGCTAATTCGAATTCTATTGTTTGCTTCGTTTATGTAACACGAGTTACCACACTCAGAGTCATGACGCAATTGAATGTATCCACCGCCTGATCAACTCTAGCCTACGCTCCACTGATCAGAGTATTATTGGGTGGACAAGCTGCCTCTTTTCCTGCTATGGATTTTTTGCTCATTGAAGGATGATTTGTTTCGCTCTACAGCAGAATTTGCTTATGGTACGCACTTTCGTCTTCTCAGTCGATTCTTTCCCCATTCTGACCAACCTCTACATTCTTTTCTCGATCATGCTTCCCACGTACACAACTTGGTACGTGCAATGGCTGCGGTTCGTCTTACCGCCCCTAGAGTGTTTGCTAGTCGAGTATCCTGTATGGCAAATGAATTAGCAACTTATCAGCATGTAATTTTCAACTGCAACTCATCCCGCTCATCATTATACTCTGTGTAAAGGAGATAATTTCTCGCCATTTTCAGGAAGCTAAAATTCTCTGCACTATAGTGTGGCACCAAGCAAGATGCTGTCCTCTTAGATCGCACGAAACACGCATTTACCAACGCTGTTAACTCCTATAGCGTACGAGAAGTGAAGGCGAGCGGCTTAAAAGCTTCGTTTGAATGAGTCTTTTTTGAGACTCAGATGGCCGAGTGGTTTCGCAGCTGGCTAACAGTGGTCCAGCGACGCGGGAAGCTGTTCGAAACTCGCATACGCTATTATTTTTCTTTGCCCCCTTTCCTACTCTACTCTATCTACAATGGTGCCCAGACCCGGGGGGGGGGGAGCGTTAGCCCTTGGATTACATTTCCAAACGGGCTCTCTTCATTTCTTCAAAATACGCTCCGCTTCTAGGAGGGGGGTTGTATAGCGTACGAGAAGTGAAGGCGAGCGGCTTAAAAGCTTCGTTTGAATGAGTCTTTTTTGAGACTCAGGATGGTCGAGTGGTTTCGCCGCTGGCTACAGTGGTCCAGCGACGCGGGAAGCTATTCGCAACTCGCATACGCTATTATTTTTTCTTTGCCCCCTTTCCTACTCTCCTCTCTCTACACTCTGAAAAGCACCGCATGCTTCTCCTTGTATTTTTAATAGTCCATATATTTTTTCGAATTCTTCCTTCTATCTCCTATGTTGCACCACCTCCCAACTTCCAATACCCGAACTGTTGCCACCTCCTCCTCCTCCTCCTCCACCTCGCTTGTATAAATCTTCGTGGTCAGCATTAGTCATTCAAGAGCAACAAATCTTCGTTGGTCGCCCAGGCTTCGGCAAACCAGCTTTTAAATGTTCCTGCCTCGTTTATCATCAGTTCGGAAGAACGCCCGAAACTTATCAAGTTCTTTCTAACCATTGTTATACATGCCAGAGCCTCGTCTTATCAGTAGGATCAGCCAGTAATCGCAGCTCTAGCATATTGGCATTTCAAAAGACTTGTGACACGCTCTGGTAGGATTGAGAAAAGGCCTATTCGTTTGCATTATATCTTCATCCTAGCAATCCTTTGTTCGTGACCACTTTTCGATCCGAACGTATTTCGGCCCAAAACGCTGTTTGTTTGTATCTGCATTGTTTTTCTTTGTTATAATATTCGTTTTTCCACATATAAATAATTCTATATATTTATCTAACCAATTCTACATCTTCTTATGCAATAATTATATATACTCTTAAAGTCAATCAAATTCATATGTAATAATTTCATATTTTGACTTGCTCATTCTGCTTTCTTTATTGTTTCAAAATTGAAATATTGGTAAACCTGAAGATCCATACCCCACGGACCCTACTATGGGTTGCTATATTGGGGCTGGGCATAGCTCCCCCATATCCCCCCTGCTCGCTACGCTTGCCCTCAGGAACAAGTAATAAAACAAGTTAATCACACAGTTGGGTGAAAACATGTTGGGAGGTAGAATAAATATTATGGGAATGCGAGCGGGAAAGCTCATGGGGTATGGATCTTCAGAATTACTGAAATATTTATTTTATTGTTCGGTAAACATGTAGATTGGCAATGCGCCCGAAAAAGTGGATTTTTGTGCGTTTATATTTCTTTTACCCGTACCTAAATATTCATGCGCATTTTAGTCCTATTCCAAATATACCCGCCGCCATTTTTTTAACAAAAATACCTGAAAATAACCAAACAAAAAATGCTGTTTACTTACTGTATTGCGGTGGGTATACCCCTGAAATAGCGATGAGGAAAGCCCATTTTGTTCACAATAGTGAAAAGTGACCTCTCTGCAGAAACTAAACCAATCAATCAAATTTTGGTAATACTTCAGATTCGAGGTGCATGGTAGATGGCGCTGTTAGTCGGCTACAATTTTGGGCTACAACATATCTCTTATGATGTCAGACAGTAGCGTCAGATGTGACAATCACTGCATTATATTTTTTTGTTCTTTTGGGGATTTGTAACTTTTAGTATATTATTTACTAAATATCTGCGCTCTGCTCGTTTATAGTTTTTTTTCTAAGTTAGGTAAGGTTTCTTGAAGTCTTATTGTTTTTTGTTTTGTTTTCGTATTTTTTGTTTACTGTGAACGATAACAGCTTCTTACTGGCAACATCGTAGCTTATAAATAGGACCCGTTTTGCAAATGTTTTTCTTTCGTTATTGTGTTTTCGTGTTCTCCATGTGCTTCTTTATTATTCAAATTCAGCTTTACTTTGTATGATCGCGAAAAACTTTTAGATTATCTAGAGGCGCATAAACTAATCAAGAAACCTATAAAAGTAAGAATTGTGGTAATACGTCAGATTCGGGGCGCACGGTAGATGGCGCTGTTAGTCGGCTACAATTTTGGGCTACAGCATATCTCTTATGACATCAGGCGGTAGCGTCAGATGTGACCATCACTGCGTTATATTTTTTTGTTGTTGTGGGGATTTGTAACTTTTAGTCTATTATTTACTAAATATCTGCGCTCTGCATGTTTATAGTTTTTTTCTAAGTTATGTAAGGTTTCTTGATGTCTTTTATTGTTTTTTGTTTTGTTTTCGTATTGTTTGTTTACTGCGAACGATAACAGCTTCTTACTGGTAACATCGTAGCTTATAAATAGGACCTGTTTTGCAAATGTTTTTCTTTCGTTATTGTGTTTTCGTGCTCTCCATGTGCTTTGTTATTCGAGTTCGGCTTTACTTTGTATAATCGCGAAAAACTTTTAGATTATCTAGAGGCGATAAACTAATCAAGAAACCTATGAAAGTAAGAATTGTTTGTTATTAGGTTAGGTTTTTCTGCCAGTAAAAAGCTGTTGGGGAGAACCCCCCCTCCCCCAGTAAATTCAACTTACCGTCTGACGTCATAAGAGATGCTGTAGCCCCAAATTGTAGCCGACTAACAGCGCTATCTACCGTGCGCCCCGAATCTGAAGTGTTGCCAGAATTGTTTGTTATTAGGTTAGATTTTTCTGCCAGTAAAAAGCTGATGGGGAGAAAACCCTCCGGTAAATTCAAGGGGACTGCTCGTGGGGGAGATATCACTGCAGGGGGACCACCCTGCGATGATCCTGAGTTTCAATCAATTGGGGGGGGTCTGGGGGGTGCAGCCCCCCAGTATATACTCATATACAAAAAATATTACGCTGATATTGTTCACATCTGACGCTACCGTCTGACGTCATAAGAGATATGCTGTAGCCCAAAATTGTAGCCGACTAACAGCGCCATCTACCGTGCACCCGAATCTGAAGTGTTACCCAAATTTTTTGGTGTGACCTTGATTTCATGGGACAGAACTGACTAGAAACCAGTAAATAATTTGCAGAATAGTTTCTACAAAGATCCAGGCATTTGAGAAAAAGGTGCCATTCAATGTTGATTTCTTAAAATAATGGCGCTCACTTGAGTCACATTTAGTTTTAGAACATTTAAATTCAAAATTATCGTTAATATCTAATGCCTGGCCACAAACCTCACAATTGATTTTAATCTTGAGTAAATTATGACAGTTCAAAAAGGTTAACAATTTATCTCAATCCGAAAATAAAGTATAAAGTTCGACAATAGATGAAGGGCTAATTTCACAAACGAAAGCCATATTCAAACTGCATTGATCATGTAAAAGGCATCTTTACTCCACCCAAAGGGCTCAACAAAAACTAGTTCCTTTAAATGATCTAGCTAAGTATATTTAAATATATAAAAAAGGTAATAAAAATAGTAAAATGGGGACATATATTGACAAATAAAAATGACTCCAAATGAAGATAATAAAAAGATATTAAGTGAAAAACAAAATAAAAATTCAATTCAGTCATTTCTGAGGTCAGACCCCACCCCCACCCCCATTATAATTTGCAAAACGATTAAAGTTGCAGAAATGATTTGGTTAAATCATTCACTTCTGTAAACATTAGAACATTATTCTATAAACAATTACGATTCTATACTGGGGGCTGTGTCCCCTTTCCTCCCCCTCCCAATTGATTGAAACTCAGGATCATCGTAGGGGGAATGCCCCTATTGTGTTTACCCCTACATGAGTAGTCCCCTTAAATTCACTTCCAAAACGTGAAACATATTGGAACACGGATGAAATAGTTTATATCCCATCACTTGCGCTGCCAATCTACATATTTACCTACAATGATCCTACTTCAACTGATGTTGTTGTATCATATAGCATCATCTTTATATTGAAAATAAACCAGTAACTTACAACAGTGAAATAACTGTATAACAATGAAAAAACAAAACAAAACAAATGATGGAAAACTAGAAAAACAAGGATCAGAGAGACATTTTTCGGTGATGAATAGTTACTGACGTGTTTGACAGCTGCTGTTCTACGATTATTGTGATTTATATTTATTTTTGATATATAATTTAAAATAAGCCTAATCCCAAAACGAATAGAGTTGAACCCTCATAAGAGCGAAGGTACCAATTTACTGAGCGTGAACACTTTCCAGTTAATAAAACTTAATATCAGGAACCTATAGCATATTCCCATTTGGAGATGTGCTCAACCAGGGATCCGCCTCGGATGAAATTCCAGATGAAGATGAACTAATCAATCCTCCAGCACACTCGGCAAAGCGAACACGATCACCGTCTCATAATGGGGAAGACACATTGGAAGGTATGCCAAAAAAACACGGATAAAAGAAACGCATGCTAGGATCGCTCCTCTCTAGGCAACAGGCTAGTCCACTGATGAACTCTTCATAACGTACCATACTCAAGAAAATTTTGGAACTAGGGTATTTACTAACCCCCCAAAATAACAAGCCATAGTGCAAAGCCCCTTCGCTTAATAAGAACATAAGAAAAGAAGGAGACTGCAAAAGACCATTCATGGCCTACACTTGGCAGCTCCTGTTCCATTCAACACACAAAAGATTTCTTACCAGAGAAAAGTCATCAACATTGTCACCCTTTACAGGAGTTCGTCAGATCTAATCTACAATATACATAAAATTCATCCAGAGGATTATGTCCATTCATTCAATCGCAAAATATAATCTTCCCACTCCTTAGAAAAATATATACATATGTACATAAAAAAAAAGTCAGTCCCATCTAGCAGCTCCATCCATATATTTATCTAATCTATTCTTAAAACTACCCAGAGAGGAGGCTTCTATCACATGCCTAGTGAGCCTATTCCATTCATCTACCACACGATTTGTAAACCAATTCCTCCCAATCTCCTTCCTAAACCTATACTTATCAAGCTTAAACCCATTGCTACGTGTTCTGTCATGTTCACTAAGTATAAGAACCTTACCCAGATCCCCTTTATTATATCCTTTTACCCATTTGAAGACTTCAATCAATTCCCCTCTGACTCTTCTCCTTTCCAATGTATGTAGATTTAGTTTTCTGAGCCTTTCAGCATAAGGTAAGTTCCTTAGCCCACCAATCATCTTTGTCATCCTTCTCTGCACAGACTCAAGCAAATCAATATCCTTCCTATAATATGGTGACCAAAATTGTACTGCATAGTCTAGATGAGGCCTAACTAGCGCCAGATACAGTTTTAGAATGACTTAAGCACTCTTATTGCTTACACTCCTCCTAATGAATCCCAATATCCTATTAGCTTTATTCTTAGCATTTAGACATTGCTTTCTAGGACGAAGGTCTGAACTTACCAAAATACCCGTCTCTCTCACAATCAGTCCTCCCTAAAATTCTGCCATTTAATTTATAACTATTCAATGGATTATTTCTACCTATACTAAGTACACTACAAGTTTTGTATTAAGAGAAATGTCAGTTACAAAAGTAAGGAGGTTATTCTTAAACTCTATAACTCTTATGTTAGGCCACATCTAGAGTACTGTATACAGGCATGGTCCCCACATTTTAGACACGATATTAACCTTCTTGAGTCAGTGCAACGGAGGGCAACAAAGATTATTCCTTCCCTGAGGCACCTTGAATATGAAGATAGACTGAGGGTATTAAATATGTTCTCGTTCGAAAGGAGGTGTGTGAGAGGGGATATGATTGAGCTGTTTAAAATTTTTTCCGGGATAGATAAATTGGATGTTAGCAAATTTTTTGAGTTAGATGATGGAAATCGGACTAGAGGTCACCACTTGAAAATTAAAAAGCAAGGGTGTAGGTTGGATTTAAGAAAATATTTTTTCACCAATAGAGTGGTAGACTTCTGGAACAAATTGCCGCAGAGGGTAGTAGGTAGTCCAAATCTAAATGTATTTAAGAGTAGGTTGGATGAGTTTATGGGAAGGGAAGGTTGTGATGGTTCCTAAGTTTTGTATATATTAATATTGTTTGTATATATCTATAGCTGCATGATTTAGTTCTTGACAAGCCTTGATTGGTGATACCCTTGTTTCTGGATGCAATCCTCTGGATGTAGTTTTCCTGGGAGTTTGGGTGCCTTGAAAAAGAGGCCGCTTGACTCGGATGACCTATGATGAGCCCTTGTGGCTTTTGTCATCCGTTATATTATATTGTGGGGGACTTTGATTTTGTCTTCCCCTGGTGATGGTGCTTTTTGTGGGTGGGTTTTGACGGAGGCGGATGACCTTTGATAGGCCCTTGTGGCTTTTGTCATCCGTGTAATTATGTTATGTTATGTTATGTTATGTTACATTTGTCTATGTTAAACTTCATTTGCCATTTCTCGGCCCAATTGGACAGAATGGTCAATTCCTCCTGCATTACCCCGTAAGGGGCGCGGTGATTTGCCATCCTGGCCGCCGTGCTGACGGGATCCAGCGCTCCGTCCGGCCCCAGCTTAGCCTCTCTTCCTTCCTTCAGATAGCCCGATTTCTCCCCTACCTCGTCGCTTTTCATACAACCTCTCCCACAACTTTCTCTGGTCAGCCTCTAATTTCACAGGGTAGAATGCTGACCTTCTCAAGCCAACCACCCCGGATCGGGGCTGAGGGGGGAGGGGACATTGTTCCCTAACCCCTCAGCTCCGGTTCGGGATGGGGGTTTTTTAACAACCTGCTTCATCCCCACCCATACCTTCCTCACATCCCTTTTCCTCTCCTCTTCACAACCTATATTTTTTACGCCGTGTTCAAGGTGGAGCCGCCATGCCGAAGGACTGCCAGGCCACCAGGCGGGAGGGATGGTCCCGAATGGCGGCGCCTGGCTCTGCCGGGCTTGTAAGCACCTCTCGCAGTGCGGGCAACTGCGAGAGGTGATGAGCTATTGCGTCCCGTAATAAAAAGAGGGTCACCATGCCCATGAATGAAAAAAAACACCAAAAAACCCAACCCCCAACTTCCCCAAGAAAATCAACGGAGCCGCCCTTGGGCAGCTCCACCGAGAAAATGGAGGTCCCCCCCCTTGTGCTTGCGCAAGGGACCCTCCATAATTCTTTAACCGGAGAGGAGGCTTACTCCTCTCCTACGCCTACGGGTGTAGGGGACTCCCCCTCACCCCCTTCTCTGGAGGTGCTTTCGGGCACCTCCCTATCTCCAGCGGCAGTCCCTCCTTTGCTTTCTAAGGGGACTGCCAAGAAAGCCAGCAGGCAGCCCACTGCCGACCGCCCCTCGTGCAAGCGGCTCGGTAGGGCAAACCCCCTTAGGGGGGAGAGGGAAGCCAGGCCCCTTCGGTCGCTTCCCTCAAAAGACCTGCTAGCAAGAATTTTAAACCTTGCTGGGGTCAAGGCCTGTGCCTCCCCACACCACCTGACTAGAGACAATACTGCCAAGGGGACCTGCGATGTCCTGGGAGGGGATGGCCAACTGGAGGCCCCTCCTGTGATAGACATGGTCCTTGAGGAGACCCAGCCTCAGACGGTAGGGCCTTCCATGGGGGGGAATTCGGGCTCGGCGCCAAGCACCGAACCCGAATCCGCCCCTATGCAAGGTCCTCCTCAAATGGCTGAGGGCTCCGAGGCAGTAAAAGGAGGGGAGGGATCTCCTCCGACAGGTGCCCCTACGACAACCAGGACCTTCTCCATTTCGGAGAGGGACCTGGCTGAGGCTGGTCCATCTGGCCTGGGGACTTCTGCCGGCGGAGGTGAAAAGCGGGTTCATTCCCCGCCCTCCTCTCCGAAAAAGAAAAAGAAAAAGACAAAAAAGACTCGTGGCTCCTCTCCATCCACGGGGGCTGCGGGGACGGATGGGTCTGCTGCCACTCTGGCAAGCGACCAAGCCAAGATCGGCACATCCGGCCCCTCTACCCCCTCGTGTGCGGAGCCCCGAGTCGTTAGACTCACAGGAGGCAACACCCCTGAAGATGGTCGCTAGGCCATCTTCCGGGGTTCCTAAAGCTGCCCCCCGAAAGGAGGACAGCAACAAAGGAGCTTCGGCTCCTTCGCCCACGCCCCGAGGTGGAGCGAGTGGCTCGGAGACGGTGGTTCCTCGAAAAGAGGGCCCCCCCGCCTCCGAAGCCGCAACGCCCGCCTAAGGTTTCGAGGCGGAGGGAGGAAAAGACTCGCATGGCGAGCCCAACCTCCCCCAATAAGTCCTCGAAGGCGACAGCGCCTTCAGCGCTTTGTCCGGCCAACAGCGCCCGGGGTTCTGCCCCCGGGAAGCGTACGGCCATTCCCGTGAGGGTCTTCAATTCGAGGAGGGCCCCCGCGTCTCCTCCGAGCTAGGCCTGGAGGGCATATTCCTTCAATGGAATTGCCGTGGACTCCGGGCCAACTGGGAGGAGCTGCGGAGGCTCATCTCGTCCCGTTCCCCGTTAGCTATTTTTTTGCAGGAGACCATGCTAGGTGCGTGCCCCCTCCCTGCCCTCCCGGGGTATAAGGGTCTTGTGACCCCACCACCGCGGGATGGCCGGGCTGGGGGATGCGCAGTTTACACCCGGCATGATGTCTCCGTTCTTCCTTTCTCTTTAGATACCTCCTTTCAGGCAGTGGCTGTGCAGCTGCACCTGGATAGGAGGTATACTATCATTTCTGCGTACATTCCACCGTCAGCTGACTTCGACGCGGGGGACTTCCGCCGCGTCGTTGCACGGTTGCCGAGGCCCTATCTCTTGCTTGGAGATCTGAACGGCAGGCATCCTCTCTGGGGAGATTACTCCATAAATCCCAGGGGACAAGTCCTTGCCGATCTGATCGAAGAGCTTGAGATGGGTGTCCTAAACGTGGATGATTTTACGCATCACTGTCCGAGAACCGCTTCATTTTCTTGCCTTGACCTATCTTTGTGCTCTTCGGATGCACAGCCTGATTTTGATTGGGGGGTGGTCGATGACCTCCATGGTAGTGATCACTTTCCCATTCAAATATCATTTTCAGGGCAACTGCCGCCTGAGAGACCACCTCGGTGGTGCTTGGCGCGGGCGCGGTGGCCTGCATTTCAGGAAATGACTGAATTCTCTATCTCAGTCGAGGAGTTTAGGTCGGTAGATGAGGCCGTTGAGTTCTTCTCCAGCAACCTCATCGCCGTGGGCCTGACTACTATTCCTAGGACGTCTGGCCGTTTTGCACGCCGACCACTCCCATGGTGGTCGGCCGAGTGTGAGACGGCCCTCAAACAGAAGCGTTATGCCTACATGCGCTATAAGCGCCGCCCGAACGATTTCACTGTCGCTGAATTTCGTAGGGCTAGGGCTAGGTTCCGGTATATTTCGAAGCACGCCCGCCGTTCTTCTTGGCGGGCATACGTGTCTTCACTTAACGGGAAGACCCCTTTAGCTGAGGTGTGGAAGCGAGTCAAAAGGATTCGGGGCAAGTTCTCGCAGGACCCCCCTCCTGTTCTCCAGGAGAATGGGACCGCAATCTCAGACCCCGCGTCCGTGGCGGAATCCTTAGCGACCGCTTTTTCCGCATTCTCTAGCCGTGATGCTGCTCCGCCAGCATTCAATGCACGTCGTGATGTCGCGGAAGGCCGCCGGCTGGACTTTACCTCCAGTGGCGGAGAACCCTTCAACGACAAGTTTACTGTGAGTGAGTTGCGTTCCGCTCTCGCTTCGTGCGCGGACACCGCCCATGGTCCGGACGATGTCCCGTATGCCATGCTTCGACACCTGGGTGAGCGAGGCATGGCCTTTCTGTTAGATCTTTTCAACAGGATCTGGGTGGAAGGTCTTCTCCCAGACTCCTGGCGAATCGCTACTGTGCTCGCCTTTCGCAAACCGGGGAGAGATCACTCTACTCCGACCGGTTTCCGCCCAATCTCTCTAACCTCTTGCGTGTGCAAGTTGATGGAGAAATTGGTAAACGTTAGATTAGCTTTTTTCCTGGACAGCGGAGGCCATCTGTCTTCCGCACAGTGCGGCTTCCGCAAGTTCCACTCCACGTCGGATGCTCTGCTCCGACTGGAAAATGCCGTCTGCGAGGCTTTTCTTCGTAGACAGCACTACGCCACGGTGTTTTTCGATCTGGAGAAGGCCTATGATACCGCATGGCGATACGGTATCATGGAGACTCTCTACACGATGGGGGCGAGGGGACGCCTCCCAATGTTTATATCTGAATTTTTGCGAGATCGTCGATTCCGCGTACGGGTGGGGGGAGCTCTCTCCGGCCCAAAGGAGCAGGAAGAGGGTGTCCCGCAGGGAAGTGTCCTCAGTGTCACACTCTTTGCCCTGAGCATCAACGGCATCACCTCGGTGCTGCCGGAAGATGTTCTCGCTACGCTCTACGTGGACGACCTTTCGATCTCTTTTGGCGCGGCCCAGATGCCAACTCTGGAGCGTCGACTCCAACAGGCATTGAACCGCGTCTCTCGCTATGCCGAAGCGCACAGGTTTCGGTTTTCTTTGGCCAAGACTAAGGTGGTGCACTTCTGCCGCCATCCACGGCTTCACCCCGACCCAGATTTGTTTCTTAATGGGGTGCGCCTGGATGTGGTTGAGTCGCACCGTTTCCTTGGTCTTGTATTCGACCGACGCCTCACCTGGGAGGCTCATATTCGCAGCCTTAGGGTCTCTTGTACCCGCGCCATGGACATTCTCCGTTCCGTGACGTTCAGCGCTTGGGGCGCTGATAGGGCTACCGCCTTACTTTTTTATCGATCCTTTGTTCGCTCGAAGCTCGACTACGGATGCGAGTTTTATGCATCCGCAGCCGAGCGTTTATTGCGGAAGGTGGATTCCATCCACCACACCGGCCTTCGCCTTGCGACCGGTGCCTTCCGCACTTCCCCCATTGAGAGCCTGTTGGTCGATGCTGGGGAGATGCCACTCGCTCTGCGCCGCGTGCAGTGCATCACTCGCCTGTACGCGCGAGCCCGGCGCCTCCCTCAGTCGCCAACAGCTCTCACTGCATCCGCAGCTGATCTCGATGGTGCCTATGCCGCCGAGAGACGCCAGTCATGCCCTAAGCCCTTTGGGTTTAGGGCCAGGAAACTCCTTCGAGAGCTAGATATAGCTCTCGGGCCGGTGGCGCCCCTGGTTCTGCCCAGGACGCCACCCTGGAGGGTACCACATTTGGCTATTTGTCGCCACGCCTCTGCTCCCAAAGCTTGTACTGCGCCGGGAGTATTGCGTTCGACCTTTTTGGAGCACACATCGTGTCACGCTGGAACCGTGCCAGTGTATATGGATGGCTCCAAGTCCCAAGAGGGGGTCAGCTTCCACGCCGTATCCCCTCTGTTTGAAGTCAGCGGGGCTCTACCAGGCGCTGCGTCTGTCTTCACGGCCGAGCTGGTGGCAATACACCACTCGGTACGGGAGATTACGCGACGTGCCCGGTTCGGAGACCGGATTGTGATCTATAGCGACTCACAAAGCGCCCTGAGTGCTCTCGGGGCATTGGAATCTCCGCATCCCCTGGTTCGCGATATCCGTGACGCCACGGTTTTGGCGAGCCGGGCAGATGTCGAGATTATCTTCTGCTGGGTTCCTGGACATGTGGGAATTGCGGGGAATGAGCGCGCCGATGAGGGCGCCAAAGAGTCCGCGAGGACTCTGCGACCGGACCAGCGTTTCGCTCTTCCTCACACCGACTACATGGCAGGAATACGGGCAGCTCTTCGGACTGCTTGGCAAAGAAGATGGGAGACGGTCGAAGGGAACTTAAAGTTGCGTGCCATTGCGCCGCGACTGTTCCCATGGACCTATCCCCCAATGCCGCGGCGGCTTCAGGTTGCTTTCTGTCGTCTCCGAATCGGACACACTCGTGTGACGCATCGCTATCTGGTGGAGCGCTCGCCTGCGCCCTATTGCAACGACTGCGTCGTCCCCCAGACTGTTCGGCACATTCTTGTCGAATGTCCCAGTCTGGGTGATCTTCGCGCACGACACCTGTCCCGGTACCGGGATGGGCGGGGTCGCTACCGCCTGTCCCTTGTACTCGGGACGAGTGCGTGCACTTTGACTGGTGGACTTGCTAACTTTTTGGGGGAGGCCGGCCTTCTCCCTTTTTTTAACCAGGCTTAATTTTTGTTGTTGTTGTTTTTGTTGTTGTTGTTGTTTTTGTTA
The DNA here is from genome assembly GCA_963969495.1 of Ceratothoa steindachneri. Lineage (NCBI taxonomy): Eukaryota > Metazoa > Arthropoda > Malacostraca > Isopoda > Cymothoidae > Ceratothoa > Ceratothoa steindachneri. The sequence goes on from OZ018326.1 coordinate 136,067,035, forward strand.
TTGTTTTTTTTATTGTTATTTCTTTTTTGTTGTTCCCTGTTCCATTTTTTGAAGTAGCCTAGAACTAGGCTGTTTGTTTACGGCGACTTATGCCTAAGTCGGCAGTCGCCAGATAGCCCCTTAAATAAAAAAAATAAAAAAAATCCTCCTGCATTACAACAGCATCAGAATCAGCCCTAATGGCCCTACCTAGCTTAGTATCATCAGCAAATTTACTCAGGTCACTACTTATACCTATGTCAAGATCATTAATATAAATTAAGAATAGCAAGGGACCCAAAACAGATCCTTGAGGAACTCCACTGCTAACACACCCCCACTCAGATTTAACTCCATCTATACTAACTCTTTGCTGTCTGTCACCAAGCCATGACTGAATCCACCTAAATATACTGCCATCGATCCCGTGTGCTTTAACTTTGCTCAGAAGTCGTAAGTGTGGCACTCGATCAAAAGCCTTACTAAAGTCCAAGTATAAAATATCATAGTTTTCATCATTATCTGCTGCTTCATACACCTTACTATAAAAAGACAGCAAATTAGTCAGACAGGATTTACCCTTACTAAAGCCATGCTGTGATTCTTTTATCAACTTATGCTTATCCAAGTGATCTCTAATATTCCTTGCTATAATAGATTCCATCATTTTCCCTACCACTGATGTCAAACTTACTGGTCTGTAATTAGACATATTTGTTTTATCCCCTTTCTTAAATCTAGGTATCACATTGGCTTTCTTCCATGCCACTGGCACAATGCCACTCTCCAATGATTTTCTAAAGATGCATGCTAGGGGCTCACTTAACACATCCTTACATTCTTTCAAAATTCTAGGAAAGAGCTCATCAGGACCGGGTGCCTTACTACTTTTGATTTTATCAATTTCCTTTGTCACTATCTCCTTTGTGATCAAGATATCCTTTAATTTCTCTTCATCATTACCCCGAAAGATCATTGACACCTCAGGTATATTTAGAGTATCCTCCTGTGTAAATACTGAGAGAAAAAAGTCATTTAGCATTCCAGCCATTGAGTCCCTATCACTCACTAATTCTCCATTAGAATCTATAAGTGGGCCTATTTTATCTCTAACCTTAGTTTTGTATAATTGATAAAAACTTTTAGGATCTTCCTTTGCCCTATTTGCCACTTTAATTTCATAATTTCTCCTTGCTACTCTAACTAACTTTTTAACATCTCTTGCTAGTTCATTATATCTCTGCCTTAAGTGATCCTCTCCATTTTTTATTTTCCTATAAATGCCCTTTTTAATGCCAATATAATGCTTAATTTTATCTGTCATCCATTTTGGGTCATTATTTTTAGTCCTAATCTCCTTATATGGAATGTTAATCATCTGACCTGTAATTAATTGCTCAATTATTCTTTCATACTCCTCTTCAATTGTAATCTCTTCCTCCTGGTGATTATTGTCTCCACTAACTGATATCATTGAATCTATTCCTGAATTGATTTCATTGCCTGGTTTCTGTACAACTGCCTCCAGGTAAGTCCTGAGCCCATTATAATTTGCTCTTCTAAAGTCCGGAATTTTAACATTGTTCATGCTACTATCAATACCATTCCATTTCATCTTGAATCTAATTTCACAATGGTCACTATTACCCAAATTTCCTCCAATCTCAGTATCCTTAATAACTTCTTCCCTATTTGTCAGAACTAAATCCAGTATATTATTACCTCTAGTGGGTTCGTTAATTATCTGCCTCAGAAAATTATCTTGGACAACATTCAAAAATTCCTCAGCCTCCTGATCACCCACAAGAGCTTCCCAGTCTATATTTCTGTAATTAAAATCGCCCATTATACACACATGCTTACTTCTACATGCCCGTTCAATCTCCTGCCACAGAAGATTTGAAGCTTCCTTACTAAGATTTGGTGGTCTGTATAATAATCCTAAGACAAGCTTGTTTTTACCTTCCTTTACATTTAGCCATAATGACTCTGTGTTATCATCTAATTTAATTGTACTGTTTACACAACACTGGAGATTATCTTTAATATAAATAATAACCCCTCCTCCTCTCTTCCTATTCCTATCTGTATGGAACATGTTAAAGCCCTCAATCTCAACCTCAGGTTTAAAGTTATTACCTGCCAAATCAAGCCATGACTCTGTTATCGCAATTATATCAAAATTCTCTTCACTTGCTAACGCTCTTAAGAGATCTATCTTATTCCTTATACTCCGACCATTTGTGTAGTATATTTTTAAGTTTTTTTTATTATTCCCATCTTCATTGCATTGTGCTTTTTTATTCCTAGTTATCTGCTCATTCACTTGTGCATTAGTCCCCCTATAACGCATCAGTATGCCCTCTCCCTTAGCTATTCCTCTATCACTGCATCCCTTCCATTTCCTACACCTGCCCTCTATTCCTGTTATTCCCTTACCTCTAACAGCTTCTAGTTTCCCACCCGTAAGGACCTAATCACACTATCCAGCTCCCCCCATAGAACCTCAACACCTGCCCGACTAAGATGGAGCCCATCCATCGCATACAACCTCCTATTCCCGTAAAACCCTCCCCAGACATCTACAAACACCAATCCTAGCTCCTCACACAGTCCTTTCACAAATTCATTCAAACCAATTGCACGCGACAACCATTCTACCCCCACATCCAATCTCGGAAGCACACCAGAAACAACACCTTTTACCCTGCTTTTACTCATCCTTTCAACTAACCTTTTATACTGCTCACGTAACTCACATGTACCCACCTTCTTTACATCATTCACTCCCACATGCGTAATCACAACTGCATCCCTCTCACACCCAAAAACCAGCCTATCATACCTCTCACAAACATCACTTACACCAGCACCCGGCAGACAAACTCTCATTCCCTTCCACCTGCTATCACTCAACTTCCTATCTAAATACCTAATCTGAGAGTCACCCATCACTAGCACCTCAGTCATTCTCCTATTCTGTCTTGGCCTAACATTACCCTCCCTCCTGCTCTCAGTCACGCTACCACCCATCCTGCTTTCATCCACAATCACACCAGGCAAATCACTTTCACACTCTTCCTCTCTCAGGACATTGAATCTGTTAGTCAACCAGAAGTCAAAAGATCCAGCAAAACATTGGTCATTAAAATAAGGAAATGAGATATCCTAAAACTCAAACAACCAATGTAAAACCTTAAAATTCTGGGACCTTGGACAGTGAAATGTCATGAGGCTATTTGAGTGGTCAGTCATTCAAGGTACAAGTTGGAATAAGCTTTTCCAACTCTAGGGTACTTCTCTGGGGTGTTCCTCAAGGCTCAGTACTGGATCCGGTTCTTTTTTCCATCTATGTACAACAGCTGACTGAGATTCTTGACAAACATTCAATCAAACACCAATTATTTGCAGATGACAGCCAGGGAATGCTCATAGTAAATAGTGTTGTAAATACTAAGGCTCTAGTTGTAAGAATTATAATGCAGAATCAAATACTGGCTTAAAGTTCGTTTTCAGAAGTTGAATGAAGATAAAACCAAATTCATGTTTGTAGGATCTAAGAAAAGTCTGCGAAGACTAAGAGCAGAACATGATTTGGATACCATTCAGATAAATTTGTTTGATGTGGATACTGAAAACACTGAGAAATTTGAGATTTATATTTGATGAGAATCTAACATTCAAAAGCCAAATTAATCAAGTTATCAAGAAGGTAAACTATCATCTGAGGAATATCTACTTCATAAGGAAACATTTGAACAAGAAGAGTCTTCAATATGATTCAGGAACAGTGTATTCCGATGAAGTCTATTAGGAAGAAATGTAGGAAACCATTATGGTGGAATCAAGAAATAGCTAATAAAGTTTCAGAGAAAAAAAGGGCATACCAGAGATTACAAAGTGAGAGTAGTTTAGATAATTTAAACCATTATAGGTCAACCAGAAATGAACTAAATAAGATTATTAAGAAGACCAAAAGGACAGCAGAAATTAATTTAGCTAAAAATAATAATAAAGATCCTAAAAAATTCTTTAGCTATTATAGAATCAATAATAAATCTAACAGTGATAAAATAGGGCGTATTAAATATGAAGGGGTTTTGAAAGAATCTGATGAGGAAATAGTAGAGGTCCTTAATGATCATTTTGCTTCAGTATTCACAGAAGAGAAACCAGTTAGATTAATTGATGATAATTCTAGGTCAAGGGAAGTAGTGATAAATTCTATTAATATAGACAGAGAAGAAATTAAAGGGCTTATAATGGAATTAAATACTAGTAAGGCATCTGGCCCTGACAACATTCATTCTAGGATACTCAAAGAAGGTGTAGAAAGTATTGCAGTAGCTCTCAAGAAGATATTTATTAGATCACTAGAGTCTGGAGAAATACCAAATGATTGGAAATTGGCAAATATAGTACCAATTTTTAAAAAGGGAAGCAAAGAGGACCCAAATAACTTTAGACCAGTAAGCTTAACTTCTATAGTCTGTAAAATTCTTGAGAAGATGGTTAAGAAGGGAATTCCTGATTATCTAGAGAGTAGCAGGTTAATTAATGATGCTCAGCATGGTTTTAGAAAAGATAGATCGTGTTTAACTAATTTACTGGATTTTATGGATTATGTAACTAAAGAATTAGATAGGGGTGAGAAAGTGATGTGATCTACTTAGATTTCAGCAAAGCTTTTGATAAGGTTCAACATAGAAGACTAGTTCATAAATTAAAGCTGCATGGGATATGCGGGAACGTTTTAAATTGGATAACTGAATGTCTGAAAAATAGGAAACAGAGAGTTGTACTAAATGGAGTGAGGTCAGAGTGAAGGAATGTTATTAGTGGCGTACCTCAGGGATCAGTTTTAGGCCCTTTATTATTTATAATCTATGTAAATGATCTTGGGCAAGGTGTGAATAGCAAAGTATCAATTTTTGCTGATGACACTAAATTGGCAGCTGTAGTCAAAGAGGTTGAGGGTAGCTTTAAAGTGCAGGGTGACTTAAATAAGTTGTTAGCTTGGGCTCAGAAGTGGCAGATGACTTTTAACCTTAATAAATGCAAAGTTGTTAATATGGGGAGAGATAATATGGAATTTAGCTATGAGATGGATGGGTATTGGCTTAATTCAGTTGAAGAGAGGACTTAGGAGTAGTAGTAGATAGGTCACTGAAATTTTCAAACAGTGTATTGAGGCAAAAAATAGAGCAAATAGGGTGCTAGGTTACATTAAAAGAAATGTTAGCTACAAGAGTAAGGAGGTCATCCTTAAACTATACAACTCTTATGTCAGGCCACATTTAGAGTACTGTATACAGGCATGGTCACTACATTTTAGACAGGATATAAACTTATTAGAGTCAGTACAAAGGAGGGCAACAAAAATAATACCATCCCTGAAGCACCTTGAATATGAAGATAGACTGAGGGTATTAAATATGTTTTCATTTGAAAGAAGGTGTGTGAGGGGAGATATGATTGAGCTTTTTAAAATCTTTTCTGGGATGGATAAATTGGATTTCAGCAAGTTATTTGAGTTAGAAGGTAGTAATAGAACTAGAGGCCGCCACTTAAAAAGCAGAGGTGCAGACTGGATGTTAGAAAATATTTTTTCACTAACAGAGTGGTGGATTATTGGAATAGTTTGCCACCTGAGACTGTAGATAGCCCAAACTTGAATTTTTTCAAGCGCAGATTTGATGATTATATGGGGATGGAAGGTTAATTTCTTACTTTTTGGTATGTGGATATGTTTCTTGACTCATTCCTGTGGATGCAGTTATTTTTTATTCTATATTTTGGGGGACTTTGATTTTGTTTTTGACAGACTCCTATGGAGGCTTTAAATTATATATTGTAGATGCATGATCTGACAAAATCCTATGGATGCATTATATGGGTGGGATTTGATGGATACAGATGACCTTTGATAGGCCCTTGTGGCTTTTGTCATCCGTGAAATTATGTTATGTTATTTTAATCACATTCTCAGCCGGATTGATTATTGCAACAGCTTATACTATCGACTCCCAAAGACCCTCCTGAAAAAATTATGTTATGTTATGTTATGTTATGCAATGGATGGACTGCATTTGAGTAGGAGGGGGGTAGATGTGTTGTGGGTGGAGTATGATCGTGTTATTAGGTCTTTGCGGGTGGGAAACTAGATACTAATAGTGTTATGTTATGTTATATGTTATGTCACATGTTATGTTACTGAAAGTAGAATGGACTTGGCAGATAACAGAAATAGGTTCCAAGGCGATAGAGGTGAGGTCATTCAGGTTTCAAGAGGTGCTTCAGGGATAGGGGGGTTAAATTGTTTCTATACAAATGCTCGTAGTCTTAGAAACAAGAAGGATGAGCTATTTAGTTATATTAGCAATGAGGATATAGATATATTATGTGTTACTGAATCATGGGTTAATGAAATAGAATTTAGTGACACTATAAGTGAATTTGATTTACAGGGCTATAATATGTACATTAGTCAAAGGACAGGTAAGATTGGTGGAGGAATAATTATCTATATAAAAAACAACATTGTTTCAAGTTTAAATACTTCAATAAAGCAGGATGGAGTTGAGTCACTTTGGATAGATATTAGGTTCAGTAAAAATAGAATGGTGCATTTGGGACCTTTTTACTGGCCACCTGGGCAGACTGATGATATGGATGAACTTATGATAAGGGAAATAAGTAAGGGGTGTGAAACAGATGCAGTTATTATTGGGGACTTCAACTTAAACTCTGTGGACTGGGAAAATATGATAGGTAGGGATAGAACAAGTGGCAGGTTCATAGAATGCTTTGGGGATAATTTTTTGAATCAATTTGTTAATGAGCCAACAAGGGGGGACAATATATTAGATTTAGTACTTTCTAACAGTGATCATTTAGTTCAAGAATTGACTGTTGGGGAAGCATTGGGAAATAGTAACCATCAGATAGTTCATTTTAACTTGGGAATTGAGAAGGGTAAAATAACCCAGAATGCTGTAAAAGTTCCAAATTTTCATAAGGGAGATTATGTAAAACTCCGAAGCTTGCTAAATTTTGTAGACTGGGATGTGGGATACTTTCAAGCATATAATAAATGTAGTCCAAGAACAATGTATCCCAATGAAGGCCATTAGGAACAAAAGTAGGAAACCATTATGGTGGAATCAGGAGATAGCTAGAAAAATTTCAGAGAAGAAAAGGGCATATAAAAAATTACAGGTACATAATAATATTCAAAATTTAAGTGATTATAGAATGGCTAGGAATGAGTTAAATAAGATTATAAAGAAGAACAAAAGGGTGTCAGAAATTAAATTAGCTCAGGATAGCAACAAAGATCCTAGAAAGTTCTTTAGTTACTATAAAATTAATAATAAGTCTGGCAGAGTTAAAATAGGGCCTATCAAATATGAAGGGGTTGTGAGAGAAACTGATGAGGAAATAGTTGAGGTACTAAATGGTCATTTTGCATCAGTATTTACGAAGGAGAAACTAAATAGTCTTATGTATAGTACTCATGGGTCAGGGAAAGAGGTGTTTACTACCTTTAGTGTGGATTGGAGGACGATAAAAGGCCCTGATAATATCCATTCTAGAATACTTAAAGAAGGGGTAGAAAGTATCTCAATAGCTCTGGAAAAGTTGTATATTAGGTCACTGGAATATGGAGAAATACCCGATGATTGGAAGAGAGCAAATGTAGTGCCCATTTTCAAGAAGGGTAGTAAAGAGGATCCAAATAACTTCAGACCGGTTAGCCTAACTCCTGTAGTCTGTAAAATTCTTGAGAAAATAGTTAAAAAAGGGATTTGCCAACATCTAGAGAGGGAGGGGTTAATCAGCGATGCTCAGCATGGGTTTACATCAGGTAGATCATGTTTGACTAATTTACTAGACTTTCTGGAGTTTTTAACAGATCAAGTAGATAAGGGAGAGAATGTAGATATAATTTACTTAGATTTTAGTAAAGCATTTGATAAGGTACCACATAGGAGACTAGTTCATAAATTAAAAATGATTGGGATATGTGGGGGTGTTTCAAATTGGATAGCTGAGTGGCTGAAAGACAGGAAGCAAAGGGTAGTGCTAAATGGTGTAAAGTCAGAGTGGAGGGATGTTATCAGTGGGGTTCCTCAGGGATCAGTTCTCGGTCCATTATTATTTGTCATCTATATAAACGATCTTGGGGAGGCAGTTAATAATAAAGTGTAAATTTTTGCAGATGATACCAAATTAGCAGCTGTAGTTAGAGATATTGATGATAATTTTAAAGTGCAGGGGGATTTAAATAAATTGTTATCCTGGGCACATAAGTGGCAAATGACTTTCAACCTTGATAAGTGCAAAGTTATTAACATGGGAAAAGATAATAGAGAATTTAACCATGAAATGGATGGGCATTGGCTGAGCTCAGTAGAGGATGAGAAAGATCTAGGAGTAGTAATAGATAAGTCATTAAGGTTTTCTAAGCAGTGTATTGAAGCAAGAAATAGGGCAAATAGAGTGCTGGGTTTTATTAAGAGAAATGTCAGTTATAAAAGTAAGGAGGTTATTCTTAAACTCTATAACTCTTATGTTAGGCCACATCTAGAGTACTGTATACAGGCATGGTCCCCACATTTTAGACACGATATTAACCTTCTTGAGTCAGTGCAACGGAGGGCAACAAAAATTATTTCTTCCCTGATTCACCTTGAATATATAGATAGACTGAGGGTATTAAATATGTTCTCGTTCGAAAGGAGGTGTGTGAGAGGGGATATGATTGAGCTCTTTAAATTTTTTTCTGGGATAGATAAATTGGATGTTAGCAAGTTTTTTGAGTTAGATGATGGAAATCGGACTAGAGGTCACCACTTGAAAATTAAAAAGCAAGGGTGTAGGTTGGATTTAAGAAAATATTTTTTCACCAATAGAGTGGTAAACTTCTCGAACAAATTGCCGCGGAGGGTAGTAGGTAGTCCAAATTTAAATGTATTTAAGAGTAGGTTGGATGAGTTTATGGGGAGGGAATGTTGTGATGGTTCCTAAGTTTTGTATATATTAATATTGTTTGTATATATCTATAGATGCATGATTTAGTTCTTGACAAGCCTTGATTGGTGATACCCTTGTTTCTGGACACAATCCTCTGGATGTAGTTTTCCTGGGAGTTTGGGTGCCTTAAAAAAGAGGCCGTTTGACTTGGATGACCTATGATGAGCCCTTGTGGCTTATTATTATTATATTGTGGGAGACTTTGATTTTGTCTTTCCCTGGTGATGGTGCTTTTTGTGGGTGAGTTTTGACGGATGCGGATGACCTTTGATAGGCCCTTGTGGCTTTTGTCATCCGTGAAATTATGTTATGTTATGACTAGTTCACAAATTTAAAATGCATGGGATATGTGGTAAAGTTTTGAATTGGATAACTGGATGGCTGAAAGACAGGAAACTGAGAGTTGTACTCAAGGAGTGAGGTCACAGTGGAGGGACATTATCAGTGGCATACCTCAGGGATCCGTTCTAGGCCCTTTATTATTCATAGTTTATATAAATGATCTTGGGGAGGCTGTAAATAGCAAGGTGTCAATTTTGCTGATGGCACTAAATTGGCAACTGTAGTCAAAGAAGTTGAGGGTAGCTTTAAAGTGCAGAGTGACTTAAATAAGTTATTAGCTTGGGCTCAGAAGTGGCAGATGACTTTTAACTTTAATAAATGCAAAGTTCTTAACATGGGAAGGGATAATAGGGAATTTAGCTATGAAATGGATTGGCATTGGCTGAATTCAGTTGAGGATGAGAAGGACTTAGGAGTAGTAGTAGATAGGTCACAGAAGTTTTCAAAGCAGTGTATTGAAGCAAAAAATAGAGCAAATAGGGTGCTAGGATACATTAAGAGGAATGTTAGCTACAAAAGTAAAGAGGTTATCCTTAAACTCTATAGCTCAGAAGTGGCAGATGACTTTTAACTTTAATAAATGCAAAGTTCTTAACATGGGAAGGGATAATAGGGAATTTAGCTATGAAATGGATTGGCATTGGCTGAATTCAGTTGAGGATGAGAAGGACTTAGGAGTAGTAGTAGATAGGTCACAGAAGTTTTCAAAGCAGTGTATTGAAGCAAAAAATAGAGCAAATAGGGTGCTAGGATACATTAAGAGGAATGTTAGCTACAAAAGTAAAGAGGTTATCCTTAAACTCTATAACTCGTATGTTAGGCCACATTTAGAGTACTGTATACAAGCATGGTGACCACAGTTTAGACATGACATCAACCTGTTAGAGTCAGTACAAAGGAGGGCAACAAAAATAATACCTTCCCTGAAGCACCTTGAATATGAAGATAGACTAAGGGTACTAAATATGTTCTCATTTGAGAGAAGATGTGTGAGGGGAGATATGATTGAGCTTTTTAAAATCTGCACTGGGATGGATAAGTTGGATTTTAGGAAGTTATTTGAGTTGGAAGGTATTAATAGGACTAGGGGTCACCACTTAAGCATTAAAAAACAGGTGCAGGTGGGATGTTAGAAAATAAATTTTCACCAATAGAGTGGTAGATTATTGGAATAGTTTGCCATCTGAGACAGTAGACAGTCCAAACTTGAATGTATTCAAATGCAGATTAGATGATTTTATGGGGAGGAAGGGTTAATTTTTGGGGGGGGTATTCTGGACTCATTCCTGTGGATGCAGTTTTTTTATTGTATATTACGATTGATTTGGATTGTGACGAGTTTTGACGATGATGCTCTTTGTTTTTGACACATTCCTGTGTATGGTTCGAATTGTATATTGTAGATGCATGATCGGACACAATCCTATGGATTGTTTAAATTGTATATTGTAGATGCATGATCTGACACAATCCTATGGATGCATTTTGTGGGTGGGTTTTGACAGATGCAGATGACCTTTGATAGGTCCTTGTGGCTTTTGTCATCTGTGAAATTATTTTTCTTATGTTATGAGTCACGTCATGTCTTATCAACTTGCATTGGCTGCCTTTGAAAGCCAGAATTGAGTTCAAAATCTGTATGACCATACACTCAGTTATGCTTACTAGGTATCCTAAATACCTAAGAAATTTTATCCCATCTAAAATTGAAGCTGGTTTGCAAAATGAGTTATTTCTATCAAGAGTCAACTTAGATTCTGGCCTATGTTCATTTTCCTATAGTTCACCATATTTATATTGTTGTCTGCCGAAAGAACTTCACAGTATTGCTAATCTTGTGACATTAAAGAGAAGATTGAAAACTTACCTCTTTCAAAAAGCCTATGACCTTGACACAAAGATTATTAAAGTTGAATACAAATTGTAAAGCCTATAAAATTAACTAAGAGGGCTCCGCCTGATGAGCTATAAATAGTCTCGACTGGAGGGCCTTTCATCCAAACACCAACAGTAAGTTAGAGGTCGGCATAACAGATAACCAACATTACACATTCGGCATTGTAGGCCCAGTGGACTTAGAATATGAAACAGAGGAATTCTTGTGAGATGTTAGTATCATCCAGCCCAACAAGGAAAACCCACTCGACCCTTGTGAAGTGGTAGAGGCCTACAGGCTCCCAGCCAAATTCCCCAAGCCTAACCAGCCAGTCAAATCTCAATATATTAGACTTGAGATTTCGGGGCCCATTACCAATAAGAGTAAATTGTCACAGCATGTCATTCAGTCTCAACATACCACTTCCAAGTTTTACATTGTTTTGCATCTTTACAATTTGGCCACAGTTCTGCCACGTGTAGAAACAACAATAGATGCACAATGTGCAGTGGTCACCATTCTTAGAATTTAAAGATGAACAAGGTGAAAAATGTAATAAATCCCCTTATTGTTATCTGTGCCAAGATGACCACAGACCTGTCTCACATATATGCCTCATTTATCTTGAGGCTTCAAATATCCATAAGAAAGCTATTGCTGACAAACTCCTGTCCAAGATATAAATACCCAATTGAAGGCCCTTCCAATGCTATTCCGTCAAAAAAGGGCAACCAACAGGACAAGGGACCCACGATCCAATATAACTACCAACACCCAAGTAGTTAATAGCCAACTAAATACCAGATAAGAGAAGATACAACACAGACCCCACCCACAATTAATCACCCCAATGTCCAACCGATTTCATCTACTACAATCCCAGGATATCATGGAACATAAGGAAATACAAGAAATGGAAAACATACAACCAATTTCAGTATCCGCTCATCCATCTTCTCATGCATAAATAGTAAGACACTGTCCTCCAACTCCTCAACCTCATCCGCAATGTAGACCTACACACTCAAAAAGTATTTCACCCAAATGTTGAATGACACCTCGGATGAAATTACAGTGGAACCTCACAGCCAACATGAAAAAGATAAAATTGACTGAAGTAACTCCAGGTCCCCACATCAAACCCCTAAATTTGCTCACACTTGTGGCCCTTCCTCCCCTCCAGCTAACTTCAATGTCTGCATAATGACACTAGTCCACATTCTTACCCAAGGTATTCCTCTTAAAAATCTCTGAACAACTCATACCTAGGTTACTAACTCTCCTTCCCTCTTCATAAATAAACAGCTCAATTCCCTTTACTTCTTATTATGGAATGCCCATTCATTGGTTAGAAAAACCCAAGAATTTAAGATTTTTATCAATAAATTAAAACCAGCAATTATAGGGATTTGCGAGACATGGCTACAACCAAAACTGAATTTCGAGATCAGAGGATATGCTGTCATTAGGAAAGACAGACAACCACACAGTAGTGGAGGATTAGCCCTCATAGTTAGGGAAAATATATGTTGCAAGCCCCTCACCTTAACTAGATATGAAGGTGGTGTCTTGGAAACACTTGCAGTCCAAGTAAAGATGTTTGATGGATAGACTACAATACTGTGATAGTGTATAACCCTTGCAAATATGTCACCTCATCTGAAATTGCCCACTACCTTGAACAACTCCCTTCCCCTACACTGATCCTAGGGGACTTCAATGCCCCTCATAGTCTATGGGAACCAGATATACCTGTTAGCTCCCGTAATACATCAGGTATTTCTCTCTTCAATTATCTTACAGATACAAATTGATATATCCTACTTTCCCCAGCAGGATTGTATACTCAATTTGACCCACACACTGGAACAAAATTAGTCCTAGACTTATGCCTTGGAGAATCTCAATCACTGGGTGTGGAATTTGCAACAGGTCCTTATATGGGAAGTGATCATCTACCCCTTATCCTGCACTTCCCAACAAAAAAGATTACTACTAAAATTCCATGTCCACCCAGATGGAAGTTAGAAAACAAAGGTTGGCCAATATTTAAAACAAGCATTACAGCTTTCTCACCAAAACTCACTCTTCCACTAGAGGAAGCTGTGGGTTCATTCTCTGATTGGTTGCAGTCAGCAGGACACAAGGCCTTCCACCTAGTAAAACAAAGATCAGTTCCTAACTGTGGCATACCTTGGTGGACAGAAGCCTGCAAAGAGATAGTGACAGCCAGATGCCGAGCTTGGAATAAATGAAGGAGATGCATCACACAAGAAAATATGTTAAAATATAAGACTTGATGCAGAATGCAAACGTACCCTCACAACAGCACAATGGGAAGCATGGTCAAACTTAGTATCATCCTTCTCATTCTCCACACCCACTACTAGAACTTGGAGGTTCCTACAAGCCATGAAAGGGAAAGCGTCCATCTTCTCATATCCACTACGCAAAGAAGATGATCTGTCAGGCTTTTCTAAATCAGAATTCCTAGCATCCTTCCAACATACAAAATTGGGTTCACCAGCCCCACTTACCAATCCAAACCATTTTACCCTTCCCATACAACGAGCCATAGAAGCATCTCCCACACCTGATCTATTGATCTCCTTTACACTAAATGAATTGAACTCTGCCACTTCCAATCTTCCCCCAAGAAAAGCAGCAGGCCCAGACAATATCCCATACAAGTTCCTGACTCATCTTCCACAAAACTCCAGAGAATTACTGCTACAACTATACAACCAAAGCTGGTCAACTGGAACATTCCCTAAGGTCTGGAAGGAATCAATCGCCCTTCCTATCCCCAAGCCTGGTAAGGATCCAACTACCCCTGCTGGTTACCACTCCATTGCCCTTATACCTTGCCTGGATAAGCTCCTTGGATGCCTAGTTACTACCCAACTACAATGGTGGATGGAATCAAAAGAACTACTCCAAGGAGAACAGTGTGGTTTTTGGCCAGGCAGGAGCACCCTAGAAGTCCTTCATCAACTAGACCATCTCATACAAGTCAATTACAGAGACAAAGGAGTCATGCTTGCTCTATTCATTGATTTAGAGGATGCCTTTGATTTAGTATCACATGAAGGCATACTTTCTAAAATCTCAAGAATGGGCGTACAGGGCACCCCTCTATCCTGGCTACAGAGCTTTCTAACAGAGCGAACCTTCAGCGTTGCAATTGGTGGGATAGACACCACCCCGCACCCTATCCAGCGCGGAGATCCCCGAGGTTAAGTCCTTAGTCCACTATTATTTAACATCCTCATGGCAGATATACCCAGACCTATCGGAACCTCCACACTAATATACGCAGATGACCTGACTCTAGTCAGTACTGCATCCACCCTCCTAGAAGCTCAAAAAATGCCTACAGTCAGGAGTGAACAATCTAGCTGAATGGTTCAATAAATGGGGACTTCAAGTCAACCCTCAGAAATGTGTGCTCATGTGCTTCACTCGGAAACCCACCTTTCCATCCCTCCCCAACATAGCCACCAATGGTATTACAGTTCTTATCTGAAGACAACACACATTCTTGGGATTCCGTCTAGATGGACCAATACTCACCTGGAAACACCACATTGATTATTTTCATACTTCATGCATGAAGAGATTGGATATAATGAAAAGCCTGGCTGGCACCCGATGGGGAGCTTCAAGAGAAGTCCTAATTAAATTCTACAAAATATTTATTCTCAGTAAAATACAGTACGGATGTACTATCGATGGCTCAGCCTCTCAGACCACAATAAGAAAATTAAATATCATCCAAAATCAGCATTGAGGATTGCATTGGAGGCATTCAGTTCCTCACCAGTGCAATCATTACACGCAGAAGCAGGACTATTGCCCCTTGACTGGGCAAAGCACTATCGAAATTGTACACAATATCACACTCATGACACATCTTCCCTATCACCCCGTAAGCATCCTCTTCACTCACTCCCACATTGACACATCACATCCAAATTGGCCCCTCCACGGACATGCCCCATTCCAGGTCCGTGCCCTGCAATCACTAGCCTCCTCATCCCTAACACCTCCTCCACCATCTCCTATACCCCGTGTCTCATCTATCCCTCCCTGGTTCCCACTTTCATCAAAGTTCTCTCTTGACTTTCATGTTCCATTATGAAAGGCCCAAGATAATATCCTTGCCTCCCAACTCTTTCTGGAACTAGTTAACCTTCGCTACAAGAAACACCTTAGAATTTACACACATGGTTCCCATTCTCCTCCTTCCTCCTCAGCAGCCATATATGTAGAAACCTTATCTGTTAGTTGAACCTGGTGCATAGACAAACAAAACTCAGTAGTTGCCACAGAACTGTTTGCACTGCTGGGAGCCCTGTCCTTTACCAAAGAAATACTACCCCCACTGTCCATAGTAATATTCTCAGATTCTAAGTCTTCCCTTTTGCTCGTTGCTACAACCCCGCCCTCCCTCTCATAGAAAATTGGTATTCGACTCACAATCCTTCCTCCTCTCCCTTCATACCCTGGGATATGACATTAACTTCCGATGGATCCCCTCCCATGTGGTCATCAGGGGTAATGAGATTGTGGATAAAGCAGCCACTCTAGCCCATTTCATCACCAGAACTGACTTGATATCCCATAGATTATCACAGCTTCTCCAAAACTGTCAGGAATTCATGTAGATCCCTTTGGGGTGAGTCCTTAGACCAAGATCTATCCCAAACTCATTTAGGCAAATTTAGAAGAGACTCCACTCCACAACCTTGGGTAAGATAAAACAACAAATAACTGATACTGCCTTGGTCAGACTCAGGATAGGGCATGTTGACCTTAATACACATCTCTACAAATTGAACCTAGTGTAAGTGGTGTCCCTCGACTGAAGACAATGGAGCATTTCTTACTGTGGTGCCCACATTTACGAAACTGCCTTTCCTCTCTCAAGATAAAGCTGTCCCTAACGCTTTCCAAAAGAAAGTCCTCCAACATACCCTTGAATTCTTAAGGCAGTCAGGACAATGCCACCACCTCTAAGCAAATGAAATCTAAAGACAATGGTCCATGTCAGGGTGAATGAGATGCTTGTTTCGAACTCCCTAAACTCAACATCATCATCAAGAAGGATTGAAATAGCCCTCCTTAAAGTTTTTTGCACATTTAAAGTGAGTCCCCTCGATCTCCTTGAGTTTGGAGTTGGGGTGGTATCTGGCTAGATCCATCCTGTCCCCGTGTTCTTCTCACTAACAATGGACCAGGGAGAAGGACAAATGGAGGCCCCAAAATTGCACCACATAATTTTTGTGTTTAGATCAATAGCCTTTCTTTCCTTCCTGGCAGGTTTAGTAGAATATAATGACATTTTCCTATTGGTAGATATCTTGGGGCAATATTGATGAAAATTTTCCAAAGTGAAAGACAAAGAAATACAGAATGTTGGGAGCTTTGTGCGGGAATGATGTGAACATTTTCAGCTCTAAACCTCCCAGCATGAAAAGCTGGCAAATTGTCATATAGTGTTGTAAATTGTATTTACACTGTGTTCTAGTACTGCTTTCATGCATTGTAATCATGAAAAAGTGCCGGAAATTAATACTGGGGGTTCATAAATGGGTGATGGAATGCAACCCCCTAAAATTAATGTAAAGATAGGTTTGATATATGAAAATTCACACTATGCAAGGTTTGCGTAGAACCTAACCCTCATATATAACAAAGACCTGGTGTATCTTAGAAATATGTACTTTCTGTGCCAAACCAAAACTATATATGCCAACTAGAATGTGTAAAGTGACTTTTGTATTTAAACAAAATAGGTAAATGAAATATAAAAAAAAAATAATACACTACTAAACATAAAAAAAATCAAGCTCCTTTTTACATGTTTCTAGAACTTTGCCCTAAAGCCATCTGGTCTTGCTGCTGAGTCAGAGTCTATTTCATTTCTGTCACTTAGTTTAGGTGTGCAATGGATATTTGATTCCTGGAAGAAGGTTTCTGGATCCTCTATAATTTTGTCACCTTGTGGTATGCTAAATACACTCATACTGTAACTTGAGGATCTGTGCCATTTCCTTTGGGTCTCCCACTAGGTTTCCTTCTTTATTTTCTAGGGGGCCAATAGCTGATACATTTCTTGATTTCTTGTTTGCATAGGAGAAGAATAATTTTGGGGTTTCCTTTATATTGAGGACTGCTTGGAGCTCCTCTCTCCTCCTCTGTTCTTCTTGAGATTTTAGTAGTCTGATTTCTATATCTTGGAGAGCCTTTTGTAGTTTGGCAGCAACGTTTTGCCCAAGTTTTCTTGCTAGTTTGTTTTCGTAGTGGTTCCTATTTCTCATATGAATACGTCTATCTCTCAGTATTTGCTTCTTCTTGGATGCACCACTCCTTTTTCAAATTTGGGCTTCGCAGATATCCTGGCATTTACTGTTAAGGGTCTTCAAGATCTCTTCACAATCTATGTCCAGTTTATTAATCTTGGTTTGTTTTGAATTTCTGTCCAATTTATTTCTTTGTCATAGAAGTTTAGTCATCCCATGTTTGACAAGAATATTTGTCCATGCTGTGTTTGGTTTGCTATTAGCTTGTTTATATTGACAGTGACCTCATAGAGCTTGTGGTCTGACATGGCAGTTTATGTAAGCTCATACTTGTGTATTATGCCATGGTTATTACTGAGGACTAAGTCAAGTATATTAGAAATTTTGTCTGCATATACACCAAACCTCTTGCTCGATGTATGTTTCTCTTCATTCATACCCCCAGTCACATTCAGAGATTCCCAGTTCACATGCAGGAAATTAAAGTCACCAAGGAGAAGGACTTCTGTGTCCATGGTTGGCAGGTGGTCCAAAATATGCTTAATTTTGTCTAAGACCTCTATGAATAGGTCTTGAGTCAAATTTGAGGGCCCATAAGCTATTATTGCTACTAGTTTGAATGTTTTGACAGAGAGGGCAAAAAACTTGTTTGTTCCATTTGAAAAACTAGAGGGTGTGTCTGTATTTATTGCTAGATTTTTGTCAAGATATATAGCTACTCCGCCATGGCTTCTCTCTCTCCTGTCTGTATGGAAAATTTCATAATCTTGAATATTTACCTCTGCATCCGAGATATCCATGTGCAGGTGTGTTTCTGTGAGAGCCATTAGGGAGATTTGTAATTTTTTGCTAGGAACTTGCATGTTAGGAATTCTATTAGTGGGTGGTCCAGGACCCTCACTTCTACATGGTTTGGTATTCTATTCTGTCCAGTATACATGGTTTGGTATTCTATTCTGTCCAGTATGTGGTTCATCATTTTCTGGAGCTGGTCCTGTTGTGTTACTAACCTCTTCACTGTTTTTCCTAAAAAAGAATTTTCCTCATGACTCACATCTGGTGGTCTGCTATACTACTTCTGCCACTCTGGTGTGCTGGTATTCCAGGATTTACCACCGATGCAGTCCTGAAATGGTTCATGTGAGGAGGTTTAGCTGGAGGGTATTGCACCCCTGTTTTTGTTTCAGGTGGGTGCTCCCAAATTGTCTCCTCCTTGTACTCTTTGTGTGTGGATATCAGCAATCCATATTTGTGCAGGGAAGATTTGCACATTTCCAGATGTAGGCTTTTGCACTTACTGCCTTGCTTGCATCCCACTCTATCATCCCAACCATGCTTCTTGAATTTATTGCAAGTCCTGGGGTGAGAAAATGGACATCCATTTTCTTTAGTCCCATATCTGCAGACCCCATGTTTGTAGTACTTACATACTGCTTTGGGCCTACTTTGGTGAGTACTCTGCTGTGTTACTTGTGGATCTTTCATTTTGCTGTGTGTTACTTGCAGCACTGTGAATGTGGTGTACTGGTACTTGACTGTTTTCACTCTGGCCATTCACAGGGTGTCCTGTTTCCTCGGATTTTGCTAATTGTTGGCTTGAAATTGGGGAAAAATTAATGTCTTCCAGGGTTCCTATATCTATCCGCCTGGCTTGGGCTTCATCCTTTACAGTCCTACATCCTTCATTTCTGGTGTATAATTTCACTTCTTTGCTTCCTTGGGTGGTCGCTACCTTTGCTACTATAGGTCTAGGAATTGCTGTTTTTTGATTACTTGCTGCATCTTGCACTTCCTTCACCCAGTTATCATTGTCACAATCATACTTGCAACATTTCTTGCAGGTGTATTTTCTATTTGACTTTGAGAAACACAGTAGTTGGTATATGGGCAGTTTGGTACAATAATAGTGGATCCAATCCCTGCAATTATCACAGCGAATTGTGTGGGCCATATCATCCGTGAGAGTGCATTCTCCACAGCTGACCTCTTTGTTTACATCACTACTGGGGGCTGCCATTTTTCTTGTATTCGTCAGGTTAGCGATTTATATCTTTAATATATCTCATTAATCCTCAATAAGAAAGCAAGGACAAATTTAATTATTATTGATTTATGCTTTCAATGCCCAATCTTATTGATTTGTCTCTGAATGTAAAATTTGATTGTTTCCTTTAATATCACTAATTGTCTAAGGTAATCAGAAGAGTTATTTAGAGATGCACTCTCATAACGATGAATCATGCTAAATTATGAATGGATTTTGATATAATTTTAATGGGGTATTTATTCCTAAGATATTTGTCAACCTAAGTTATGAAATTTATGAAAGTATACTTAATATTTTTCTAAGTTATATGGGGCCAAACCCGTGGTCCCTCTTACATAACACTTGATAATTTTGTAACTTACTATAAATGCTTCTTATTTTTCCTTTTTATTTAATATTTGTTTCTGTTACTATTTATATTATTTTTCACCTAGGTACTACAGTGTTTTTTCTTTACAGGAGACAGAGCTAAAATGCCTAGAGAATGCAAAAATTCCCCAGATACTTTGTTATATATGTGGAGCAGTTACATTTAGACAATACAAGAGACAGTTGACTAAACATGTGAAGAAACTTTATGAACTGTACTTTGGATGTAAAGTGGGTGACCAGGACAAATGCTGGGCACCTCGCATATGTTGTGTCAGGTGTACAAGTTCCCTTTCTGTCTGGGTGAAGGGTGTACCAATCGCCTGGAGGAAGCCAAAGGACCAATGGATTGCTACTTCTGCTTAACAGATATTAAAGGATATAAGGAAAAGTGTTTTATTATTTTTCAATATAACTACCCTCGACTTGAATGCACTTGCGCCACTTGTCCCTGAGGCTTCAAATTCCTGACAACCAGAAATCTCCCGACTGCTGTTCAATCCATTCCTGGATGGCGAGCTGGACATCTTCATCGTTCCCAAACCGGCGTCCATGCAGTGTAGCCTTGAGCTGGCGCAATAAAAAGTAGTCGCTAGGGGCCAGATCTAGACTGTAGGGGGGGGATGGTTGAGCTACTCAAATCCGCACTCGCGCAGGGCAGCTTGTGCAATTCTGGCCTTGTGGACAGAGGCATTGTCATGGAGGAGCAGGACATCACGGGTCAACTTACCGCGCCACTTCTGACAGATGCACTTCTTCAACCCAGCCAGTTCCTCCGCATAATATTGGCCTGTGATGGTCCTTCCACAAGGCGCATAGTCCACCATCAACACTCCCTCAGAATTCCAGAAGATGGTGGCCATGATCTTCCCGACTGAGGGTTGGGTCTGGAACTTGATGGGGGTCAGAGAGCCTCTGTGCTTCCAGGCCATGCTTTCGAGCTTGGTCTCGGGATCCCAGTGATGGACCTACGTTTCATCACCTGTCACTATGCGTGACTCGAATCCTGCCAGGTCTTGGTTGTAAAGGAGCAGCAGCTCCTCCAAACTTTGACAACGTTGAAGTCGATCATGGGGCGTGAGGTTTCTAGGGACCCAACGGGCAGAGAACTTGGTCAGGGCCAAATTGTCGTGGATGATGTTGATAACACTTCCATGTGATATTCCAAGTTCTCATTCGATTTCTTCGACCTTCACCCGTCGATTTTCGAGGATCCTCCTCTCCACACGGGCCACATTGTCCTTGTCGGTCATGTCTGATGGGTGTCCTGGATGGGAGTCATCTTCAAGGGACTCACGACCATGGCGGAACTCCCTATTCCACCGAGCAATGATTGCATAGGAAGGGGCAGTGTCGGTGTACACTACAACCATGCGTTCATGGATCTCTTTTGCATTCTTTCCTTCCTTGGTAAAAAATTTGATCATTGTGCGGTGCTCAACCTTCTCCATTGTTGAAAATTTGTGACTGACAATCTATGATCAGCTACTGCTTCTTAAAATAGACGAGGCAGGAGCATGTGGCTGCAGGTCCTCACTTGTCATAACTTGTCCTAACACTCCCACACACAGCCATCCCCCTTCCTCTGTTTTGCCCTACTAATTCGCAAAACTTATTGACTGCCCCTCGTATGTACCTAATGTATACATATTTTATACATATTCAACTTCAACTATCACAAGATTGGAAAGAACCTCTATTCTTCAAAGCAGCACAATTCCATTGGCATCTATAAAAGAGTTCTGTTTAGCTATCTATGATGAACACTGGTATCTTGCATGTGTCCTGAAGGTCAAGCATGAGAGCAATGAAGTTCAGTTGAGCTTTCTTCACCCACATGGACGGCCCTGCCAACTTGTTTGTGTATCCTGCACCACCTGATGAACTTCTTCTGGATGCTAGTGGTGTTAATAATTGTTAGCCCAACAACCATTATGGGCCAAACCTATACATTGACAAAATTGGAAATGAAGAAAGCTACCACTATGACAAATGCCTGCAATAGAGTGTTATTGCAACATATATATATATATATATATATATATATATATATATATATATATATATATATATATATATATATACACAATATACTGGTATATATTTTCAGTGTATTCAAACCATGATTTGAATCTTCAAGACCTCATTTCAGAATTATAAAGTCTTATCACATACGAGTATTAGTTCATATATATAGTAAATTCCTTATCATCCAATTTCAATGTGTCATCCTAAATACTATTTTAATATAATATGCCTATAGAGCAGTATTTTATTAATGCATACATTAGATATTTATAAAAAAGCAAGGGTACTGGTATAAGTACCGTAGATGGTGATTACAATAGTGTATTTAACAGTAAATGTCAAATACCAAAATCATCACTTTTTCGGCTAAGTTGTGCTCACATAAAAATCTGTAGCTTGTAAAATAAACATTTCTCAAAGAAAATTCTTTATGAACACTACTATACATATGTACAAATTTTTAGGGATAGTTTCCAAAAAATCAATTTCTACATCAAGTGAACTTTTCAAGGTCAAAGGTCAATTTTTTTGTTTGACCTTGTAAGGAAATATATGCATTAATAGAAGTTGTAGGGAATCTTATTAGCTTTAAAATGGTATCAGATTGAGCTCTGTAGGTGCAATAGCCTCTGAGATATTTGATTTTGAACTTTTTCACTTTTTGCAAAAATGACTTTTTGACCCAAATTTGAATGGTCATATCTCAGTAATCATTTGACCTACAGAGGTAAGACACATACCTGTGAATTTGTCTCATTAAGGTATACAAGTACAGTAATTTGCAAGAAAATCTGAGTTGGTGGCCAAATCTTGGTTGAATTGACATGGAATGACCCAGAAGTAAAATGTGGAAAAAAATATATATTTATTCAATTTGACAATAAAAGGGTGTTTTTATTTAAACATTTTTCCCAAATAGTATTTTATATGAGACTCCTGAGGTCAAAAACAATTAATGACTTAAATTTACTTGGCACTTTTTTAAAATCATTTCAAAAATACTAGTCTGAAGTTCAGAACACAATAAAATTTTCGCTGGAAAATGGCAACAGCTATGTCCAAGTGTTGTATAAATATCGTAGGGCTCTTTGGAAATATAAAATAATAGCAGCTATTTTTATAGTTTGGTTCAACATTGTGTTCCACATCATCAAATATCTCTTCCTACATTTTAGAACATTGTTTCCTTGGCTCTTTATTATGTATTAGAAGCTTGCCCATGGAAAATACACTGCAATAAATTTTATTAACAATTAACTATGCAAAAGTTTTTTCTCAACTTTGAAAATAAAAAATTTAAAATAGTCTTACGATCATTAACATTTAATTAGGCAAAAGTTTTTTCATCTCAGAGAAAAAATAAAAATAGGCTTACAATTGCAAATTATTAAATTTGCTCAACTTTTTAAGCATATCTTAAATTCCCCCACTGTTGGGTATAGATTGTTGGCACATGGTTGCAGTCATGTTTCAACACTCAATGATATTTGCCTGACATGTTTGGGTCACTAAGGTAGTCGCTTTGTATGGAGTGATCTCACTCAAACACTGTAAGTCTCAATTTCCAACTATTTCTTTCAACCCTGTAAGGGGTGTGGTGATTTGCCATCCCAGCCGCCATGCTGACAGGACTCAGCACCCCATCCGATCCCAGCTTAGCCTCTTCTCCTTCTTTCAGACAGCCTGTATTTCTCCCTTACTTCATCGCTTTTCATACAAACCTCTCCCACAACTTTCTCAGCCAACCATCCCGGATTGTGGCTGAGGGGGAAGGGGACAATGTTCCCTAACCCCTGAGCTCTGGTCTGGGTGGTTGGTTTTTAACAACCTGCTTCATCACCACCCATGCCTTCCTCACATCCCTTTTCCTTTTCTCTTCACACTCTATCAATTTTATGCCAGCAGGCAGGAGGGGTAGTCCTGAATGGCGGCACCTGGCTCTGCCAGGCCTGTACGCACCCCTTGCAGTGCGGGCTACTATGAGGGGTGATGAGTTATTGCTTCCCGTAGAAAATTTAGGGTCACCATGCCCAATGATGAGAAAAAAAATCTTCCCTTAATTTCCACTTCTACATCGACGGAGCTGCCCTTGGGCATATCCAAAGAAAACTGGAGGTCCCCCTCCACCTGTGCTTGCGCAGGGGACCCTCCAAACTTCTCTAACCGGAGAGGAGGCTTACTCCTCTCCTACACCTATGGGTGTAGGGGACTCCCCCTCAACCCATTCTCTGGAGGTGCTTTCGGGCACCTCCCTGTTTCCAGGGGCAGTCCTTCCTTTTCTTTCCAAGGGGACTGCCAAGAAAGCCAGCAGGCAACCCATAGCCAACTGCTCCCCATTGAAGCGGCTTGGTAGGGCAAACCCCTTTAGGGAGAAGAGGGAAGCCAGGCCAGGCCCCCTAGGTCACTTCCCTCAAAAGACCTGCTGGCAAGAATATTGAACCTTGCCCAGGTCAAGGCCTGTGCCACCCCACACCTGACTAGTGACAATGATGCCAACGGGACCTGCGATGTCTTGGGGGGGATGGCCAACTGGAGCCCCCCTCTGAGATAGACATAGTCCTTGAGGCAACCCAGCCTCAGATGGTAGGGCCTTCCATGGGGGCGAATCTGGGCTCGGTGCCAAGCACTGAACCCGAATCCGCCCCTATGTAAGGTCCTCCTCAAACGGCTAGGGTTTCCGAGGCAGTACAAGGAGGGGAGGGATCTCCTCCGACCGGTGCCCCTTCGACTGCCAGGACCTTATCCATTTCGGAGAAGGACCTGGCTGAGGCCAGTCCATCTAGCCTGAGGGCTCCTGCCGGCGGAAGGGACAAGCAGGTTCATTCCCCACACTCCTCTCATAAAAAGAAAAAAAATAAGAAAAAGACTTGGGGCTCCTCTCCATCCGCGGGGGCTGCATGGACGGATGTGTGTGCTGCTACGGTAAGCGACCAAGCCAAGTTCGGCACATCCGGCCCCCTCTCCCCCCCAGGTGCGGAGCCCCTGACTAAGACTAAAAGTGTGCAGGGCGGAGCCCCTGACTAAGACTAAAAGTGCGCAGGGCGGAGCCCCTGACTAAGACTAAAAGTGCGCAGGGTGGAGCCTCGATAACATCGGGGCCCCTGATTCAGAGGTTACCTGGCGTTTTCAAGCCCACTCGCTTCAAACGCTTCCTCGTTATTTGCTCCACTGATGGTGGCATGTTGGCCAAGGGCAACATGATCCATCAGAGGAGAGCATTAGCTAGTGTAATTGGTAGAGAGCTGGAGGTGACCCGTTTGTTGGATGGGAGCCTTATGGCGAATGCGGCGGATCGCTCCGAGGCGGCCAAGATAAGTGCCTTTCGGACACTTGATGGCACCCCGGTGAGTGTGACGCCGCACTCTACCATGAACTTTGTGAAAGGAGTAGTTTATGAGAGGGAACTCATTGACTATTCCATAGAGGACATGAACTTAGAGCTGGCTGACCATGGGGCGGTCAAGGTCGGACGTGTGATGAGAAAATAGGGAGGGGCCTCGAGACCCACCCCTACACTCTTCGTCACGTTCGACCTTGATAAGCTCCCTGAGTTGGTGTGGGCCGGTTGGTACCGCTACCGCGTGAAGGCATTCGTGCCACTGCCGCGGCGGTGCTATTACTGTCACCGCTTCAGCCATACAAATCGTTCTTGTAAAGTCGGGGTCACCCGAATTCTGTGTAAATTGCTCCAAGGCCACGCATGATAAGTCCAAATTGTGTCAATTGCGGAGAGCCGCACCCTGCTTCTTCGAAGCAATGTGGTGCATATCTCCTTGAGAAAGAAATCCTGACCGTTCAGGCCCAGGATCGACTCTCATTCCGTGAGGCTAAGGACTTGGTCCTGGCACACCGGCTCTGCCTGGGATGTCTTATGCCTCAAAAGGTAGAAAGGCACCCTCTGCTCCTGGCCCATCCAGGCCAACGAGCATGGTTGTTTCCACGCCCATTTGGAGCCCTTCTGCGGGCTCTACTCAACCCGGGCACTCCCCTGGTAAAGCTGGTGTCAAAAAGGGTTCAAACCCAGCCCCGGCTAAAACCAGGGCTCCCCCCCTTCCCCCAGTGTGACTGTTTCCCGTAAGGCGAAACAGCCACGCGCCTCCACCGAGTCGTTAGACTCACAGGAGGCAACACCCCTGAAGTTGGTCACCAGGCCATCTTCCGGGCTTCCTAAAGCTGTCCCCTGAAAGGAGGACAACAACAAAGGAGCTTTGGCTCCTTCACCCACGCCTAGTGGTGGGCCCAACTTCCCCCAATAAGTCCTTGAAGGCGACAGCGCCTTCAACGCTTTGTCCGGCCAACAGCACCCGGGGTTCTGCCTCCGGGAAGAATACAGCCATTCCTATGAGGGTCTTCTGTTCAAAGAGGGCCCCTGCATCTCCTCCGTGCTAGGCCTGAAGGGCATATTCCTTCAATGGAATTGCCGTGGACTCAGGGCCAACTGGGAGGAGCTGCGGAGGCTTGTCTCATCCTGTTCCCCGTTAGCTATTTTTCTGCATGTGCCCCCTCCCCGCCCTCTCAGGGTATAATGGTCTTGCGACCCCACAACCACGAGATGGTCGGGTTTGAGGATGCACGGTTTACACCCGGCATGATGTCTCTGTTCTTCCTTTCACTTTAGATACCTCCTTTCAGGCAGTGGCTGTGCAGCTTCACCTGGATAGGAGGTATACTATGATTTCTGCGTACATTCCACCAACAGTTGACTTTGACGTGGGGGACTTCCGCTGCGTCGTGGCATGGTTGATGAGGCCCTTTCTCTTGCTTGGAGATCTAAACGGCAGGCATCATCTCTGGGGAGATTACTCAATAAGTCCCAGGGGACAAGTCCTTGCCGATCTGTTTGAAGAGCTTTAGATAGGTGTCCTAAATGTGGATGAGTTTATGCATCACTGCCCAAGAACCTCGTCATTTTCCTGTCTCGATCTTTCTTTGTGCTCTCCGGATGCACAGCCTGATTTAGGGTGGGGGTTGGTCAATGACCTCCACAGTAATGATCACTTTCCCATTCAAGTATCATTTTCTGGGCCGGTGGTGTTTGGTAAGGGCGCAGTGGTCCACATTTCAACAAATGACTGATTTCTTGATCTCAGTCTAGGAGTTTAGTTTGATAGATGACAGGGTTGGCTAAAACCCCCAAGTTTTGTAAAAGCCCAATAAAACACCGGTTTAATTCTGGGGTTTTTCAAATCTCGTGCTTTTTCAAAAAACAAATACTACAAGCATTAGAATAACATAGAAAAAGAATATCTATCTTTATTTTTATATAATATTAATAATTAGTTTAATAATTATATTATAGTAAGAAAAGATCACGGTAACAGATCACTGAATGAGAATTGTAGGTACCCATGATAGCCATTTTCTGTAGGAGATATCAATTATGAGTCAGTATCAGAGAAATAACCTTAATTTGACGCATATTTGTTGAAATTATAAACTTAAATATGAATTTTGAATAAAATAATAAGTAGCTTTCATTTCTAAAAAAAAAGAAGTGTAATTTTGAAAAATAAACCCAAACCCATTTTTTTTCAAATTTCATTTGAAAAGCCCCCCCTCCCAAATGGTAATAAAACCTGTGTTTTTTACGGCTGGGTTTTTTTGTTTTTTTTTCAAACCCTGGTAGACAAGGCTGTTGAGTTCTCCGGTAACCTTATCTCCGTGGGCCTTACTACTATTCCTAGATGTTCATGGCCATTTTAAATGCCGACTACTCACGTGGTGGTCAGCAGAGTGTGAGATGGCCCTCAAACAGAAGCATTATGCCTACATGCCATATAGGCGCTGCCTGAATGACTTCATTGTCTGTGAATTTTGTCCAGCTAAGCCTAGGTTCTGGTATATTTCAAAGAAAGCACACTGCTCTTCTTGGCATGGGAAGACCCCTCTAGCAAATGTTTGGAAGTAAGTCTAAAGGATTCAGGGCAAGTTCTCACATCCGTGGCGGAATCCTTCATGACTGCTTTCTCCACATTCTCTAACCAGGATGCTGCTCTACCACCATTCAATGTGCGTCATCATGTTGCGGAAGGCTGCCAACTGGACTTTATCTCCAGAAGTGGAGAACCCTTCAACAGGTTTACTTTTAGTGAGTTGCATTCCACTCTCGCTTCATCCTAGACACTGTCCCTAGTACAGACGATGCCCCATACGCCATGCTTCTACACCTGGGTGAGCGAGGCATGGCCTTTCTATTAGATTTGTTGAACAGGATCTGGGTAAAGGGTATCTTCCCAGACTCCTGGTGAATCGCTACTGTGCTTGCTTTTCACAAACCAGGCAGAGATCACTCTACCCCATCTGATTTCTGCTCAATCTCTCTAATCTCCTGCATGTGCAAGTTGATGGAGAAATTGGTAAATATTAGATTAGCCTTCTTTCTGGACAGTGGATGGAGGCCATCTGTCTTCTGCACACAGTGTTTTTCGATCTGGCAAAGTCCTATGATACCGCATGGTGATATGGTATCATGGAGACTCAACACGATAGGGGGGCAAGGGGACGCCTCCTAATATTTATATCTGAATTTTTGCGAGATTGTTGATTCCACATATGGGTAAGGGGAGCCCTTCCCGGCCCAATGGGGTAGTAAGGTGTCCTGCAGGCAAGTCTCCTCAATGTCACATTCTTTGTCCTGAGCATCAAGGGCATCACCTCGGTGCTGATGGAAGATGTTCTCTCTATGCTCTATGTGGATGACCTTTCAATCTCTTTTTGCGCAACCCAGATGTCAACTCTGGAGCATCCACTCTAACAGGCATTGAACCGTGTCTCTCACTATGCCGAAGCACAGGTTTCGTTTTTCTTTGGCTAAGACTAAGATGGTGCATTTCTGCCACCATCCACGGCTTCATCCTGACCCATACTTATTTCTCAGTGGGGTTGTGCACCTGGAAGTGGTGTCCTCACCCTTTCCTTGGCCTTGTATTTGACTGACACCTCATTCGCAGCCTTGGGGTCTCTTATATCCGCACCTTGGATATTATTCATTCTGTGACATTCAGCACCTGGGGCACTGCCTTACTTTTCCATCGATCCTTTGTTTGTTCAAAGCTCGACTACGGATACGAGTTTTATGCATCTGTAGCTGAGCGGGTATTACGGAAGGTGGACTTAATCTACCACACCGGCCTTCGCCTGGCTACCGGTGCCTCTGTACTTTCCCATTGAGAGCCTACTTGTCGATGCTGGGGAGATGCCACTGGCTCTACGCAATGCACAGTGCACCATTTGTCTGTACATGAGAGCCTGGTGCCTCCCTCAGTCGGCAACAGCTATCACGGCATTTGCAGCTGATCTCAACAGTGCCTATGTGGCTGAAAGATGGCAGTCATACCCTAACCCCCTTGGGTTTAGGGCTAGGAAACTCCTTTGAGAGTTAGCTATAGCTCTCAGGCTGGTGGTGCCCCTGGTTCTGTCCAGGATGCCACCCTGGAGGGTACCACCTTTGAATATTTGTCACCACGCCTCTACAGCACTGGGAGTATTGTGTTCAGCTTTTTTGGAGCACACTTTGTAGCAGGCCGAAAGCAACACTAACCCCGCATTCCAACCTTATCCTAGAATTTATGAACCTTGAGAACCCCGGGGAAGAATTGATACAATTTGATATACATTCCTTTACTTTACAAGAAAAAATACGATAATAATTACGAATACAATTACAATTTATATTTACAAGAAAAATAAATACAGGTGTGCACTCAAAATACAAATTGTAATTCTGCCAACCGAAAACAGAATAAAATATGACGGGTGCAGAGACAATCAGTACAAGCCCAAACAAGGTTCCATGCAACAAAACAAACAAAAAAAAAACACTGAACAAAAAGGGGCACAGGACTATCACTTGTGCGTGGGGGGGGGGTTAGTAGGCCAATATAAAAGATGGGCAGGCTCATCAGCCCATGCAGGTGGAAGAACTCAAGAACTCCTCTTGCAGTGCGTAAAAGCTTCCACTCTGTAGAAGAGATGATATCCCCTATTTACTATAGAGGGAAGGGCAACCAATAATTGGGCACTTGACCGAAGAAATTCTGTTAACTTCTTACCTCTAAGTGAACATCCAAGTGCGTACGACAAATTCCCGTTTATAACTTTTATAATTCCTAAATATTTTACTCTTATATTTATAAACTATTTCAACAAAATATATATCTGAAAAGAGAATACAATCGGTTATTATTCGTATTAATCAAAATTGTCTACCCACGCACTCACATAGGGGTAGGGAAAGATATATGTAAAGGGGGGTGGGAGAATGGCCCTACAGACACACACACATACACTGCTCCCCCACAACTTCATGTTATGCTGGAACTGTGCCAGTGTATACAGATGGCTCCAAGTCCCAAGAGGGGCTCGGTTTCCATGCAGTATCCCCTCTGCCAGGTACTGCATCTGCCTTCATGGCCGAGCTGGTTGCAATACACTGCTTAGTGCCCTGTTTGGTCTAGACCAGATTTTTATTTATAGTGACTCACAAAATGCCCTGAGTGCTCTCAGGGCTTTGGAATCTCTGCATCCTCTGGTTTACATTATCCTTGATGCCTCAGTTTTGCAGAGCCAGGTGGATATCAAGATTATCTTCTGCTGGGTTCCTGGACACATAAGAATTGTGGGGAATGAGCATACCGGTGAGGGCACGAAAGAGTCTGTGAGGACTGGGTGACCAGACCATCGTTCTGCTCTTTCTTACATCAATTACATGGCAGGAATATGGGCAGCTCTTTAGGCTTCTTGTCAAAGAAGATGGAAGACAGTAAAGGGGAACTAAAAGTTGTGTGCCATTGCGCCGTGACTCTTCCCATGGACCTACCACTTAATGCCACCATCGCTTCAGGTTGCTTTCTGTCATCTCTGAATTGGGCACACTCGCGGGATGCACTGCCATTTGATGGAGCGCTTGCCTGCACCCTTCTGTGAAGACTGCATGGTCACCAGACTGTTTAGCACATTCTTGTTGAATGTCCCAGTCTGGGTGATCTCTGCACACTTTACCTGAGTGGGGTCGCTACCACTTGTCCCTTGTACTCAGGAGGGATGCGTGCACCCCGACTTGTGGACTTTATGATTTGTTTTTGTAGGTCACATGTTCCTGCGCCGGAACCCGCTTCCTCATTGCCTTTTTGCTTTGTTTTCCTTTTTTGTTATTTTTCTTTACCGTTATTTATTTATATATCGTTATTTATTTTTTAATATAGCCTAGTAGTAGGTTCTGGTGTGTATGGCGACTTATGCCCCAAGTAGGCAGTTGCCAGATGGGCTCCTAAATTAAAAAAAAAATTTATACTGACCTTTATTTCTTTTTCATTATCTGGTCAGGATCTGCCTGGATAAAGGTAGGTTGGTGATCTACTATTACCTCCCCCCCCTCCTCATTTTCAGGCACCTGATGAGGTGAGAGAATATAATACGGTTGTATCCTCAGTCATTGACTAATTAAAGGCTGTCTGCTAGTGAGTTTAAGGTCTTTCAAGACAATCGCCCAACAGTTGAATTCTGATTGATATGGCTAAAGTTTGAGTTAATTCTAGAGTAACCCTCAATTAATACTCATTTCTGGTATGGGTAATGAATTTTGTATTCCACAGTTGGTTTTATATCAGTATTCATTTTTGCATTCCTTTTAATTCTAGTACTCTGGTTATGAGTACCAGATGGGCACCTAAAATTTTAAAAAAAATTCTGGTACTCAAATCAGCTTTGGCACATCCATGTTCAATGGACAAGAAAATGCCATTTCACCCCACTTGTAAGAGTTAATGAAAAGTATGATAGCAAAATATTGGAGAAGAAAGATTATCTGAATCCCACTCTATGACATTGTCAAGTGCAAATCTGTTGTTAAAATTGTAAAAAATAATATTTTTTACTTTAGTAATAAAAGAGCCAGAGACTTATTTTGATTGTTCCCCCATCAATTTATGATACTAAGGTAGCATACCATGCACCTATCATTCATCCATCCTCCATTCACCTAATAAAACATGGAAACTATATAAATTTGTGATCAAGGCATCAAATCTTTATTCATATACTTTCAGCCATATATAGCTTATTACCCAAAAGGATCGCTTATGTATATTTGCTATACAGGTTTCTTATTTTTCATGTGGGAAACTTATTAAATATTCCTATGAAATTATATAGTTAAACTTAGTAAAGTATACTATTAATTTTAATCTTATTATTTTCAGCAATTAAAAAAAAATTCCCTATGTAACCTTTTGCTAAAATTGCATTAGGTTTTTACGATGAATATTTCCAAATTATAATTTTGAATTTCATTAAACTCAGCACATTAAATATGTGTTCAAAATTGCCCTAAAACTCTAATTGGAATCCAGAGTTTAAATAATTCTGAAATTATGATAATTCCATAGCCCCAAGAGATCTATATGAAATTTTACTTCTATCTAAATGAAGGGCCCTCTGAGATCCAAGCCCAATGTAGTTACTACTCTTATCAATAGAGAATATGGAACACCCTGCCCCTTATGGTAAGTATCCCTAAAGGTTATTATATGATCACATTGTCTTCATCAATTATATTTTGTTTCTTAATTTCAAATAGAGGTTAAATTTGTTCATTTGGTTTATTTTACTGTTTCTATCACTTGCTTTTCTTGAGGTTTTGCTTTGTTTTAAGTATACTATTTTTACTTTCATTTGTTCTGTATATTATTTTTCTTCTAAAAAATTTATTAGAAGTATAAATGCAACATCAAACCTGATATATAAGGCATAGATTAATATTATGAGAGATTATTAGCTGTGTCAAAGTTCTACCCTAACACCATCCCACTTTGCTCCACCATCTTGAGATTTCACTCTCTTATCTCTAGATGAATCACTCCTACTTCATCTTTGGGGTTTTATTCAATTGAGATCTAGATTCCTTTTGTGAGAATGGGGTCATCTTCCAAATTGCATTGTAACTTCTCTGATACAGAATTACAAGCTTGTTTAGGAATTCATGGAGTGTGTGGGTGGTCCAATAAAAATATGTACTGAATTTAATTTTTCCAAAAGGGGTTTATAAATTCCCAACTTTAATTCAGTTAGATGTGTTTTACTTTGTCAGGCACCACTAGAGCTATCCCACTGCATTTGTTAAAGTTTGCAAATAGCTCTGGGTAATAATGAAAACTACATATTTTAGTTTATTCAAAGAATGTACACTATTATTTTCAAAGAATTTATAATTAACAACAATCATTTACAAAGCTCAATAAGTAAAGTTTCCCAGATCAGATCTAAGGGAGAAAAAGGTTGTTTCAAAGGAAGTGCAGAGAAAAGTTAGAGCAGGAATATGAGTGTGTGTAGACAAGAAAGTGCAGAGACAAGTTAGAGCAGGAATGAGAGTGTGGAGGCAAGTTAGAGCAGGAATGTGAGTGTGTGTAGACAAGGAAGTCCAGAGACAAGTTAGAGCAGGAATGTGAGTGTGTATAGACAAGGGAGTACAAAGACAAGTTAAGCAGGAATGTGAGATTATGGGGCTCCGGGTGCAAGAAGCTTTTGAATGAAGTCACAGGGGTCTTTTCCCATAGTCAAGATTTATAATCAAGCTTTTGGGATAAGCTTAAAAAAAAAAAACACCCAGGGAAAAAGTGTTCCCTTAAATTTAAACTGAAATACCAATGAGTATGCGGAATGAGCCATTTTCTGGCTTTTGATATTATTGTTATGATTTAGGTTAATTTCGCTATGTATACATACAAAAATTACTTTCTTTTTCAGGGAGATAAATGTATGCAAAGGCCTGGTTCATTGTCACTGAATTTATATTTACCTCCTGATACTAAAGGAATGATACATTATGTATCAAATTTAAAAGGATTGAAGTTCAAGTTAATATATTCATTTGTAATACTATTAATCACCTATAAATTCAGTAACCAGCATTGAATCTACCAGAGAGCTCCTACTCCATTTCTGAATCCCTGCAGAATTCCACCATTCCCCACTCCTTCCCTCTGGGCATTTTGTGTACAACAAAAGAGCTTGAGTAGCTGCTCGAGA
The DNA here is from genome assembly GCA_963969495.1 of Ceratothoa steindachneri. NCBI lineage: Eukaryota > Metazoa > Arthropoda > Malacostraca > Isopoda > Cymothoidae > Ceratothoa > Ceratothoa steindachneri. The sequence goes on from OZ018326.1 coordinate 136,101,041, forward strand.
ATACTTGTGACACTGATTGAGGGTGTGTCAAAGCTGGTGATTTGGAAGATTGCGGTTGTCATATTATTGACTTTCACTATCATGTATTTAATAGTTATTTTTTGCAAAAATATTATTGTTATTGAGCTATGAGAGAATACTAGACAAATTTTATAAATTGATTCAACTCTTTAATAGGAATTTTTATGAGGTTAAATTTATATACCCATTGTTATATCTTGGTGTCCACACTTGTTTAATTTTTTATCAACCTTGTAAATAGTCTTTCAAATTGGATATGATAGTCTTGGGCCAACACTCATGGCCAACATTGCTGCTACCTATGCCGCTGTGAGATGCCAATCATACCCTGTCTTTTGTGTTTAGGGCAAGGCAACTCCTTTGAGAGATCTATTTAACTCTCAGGGCCACTTTCACCTCTGGTTTAGTCCAGGATACCACCCTGGAGGTGACTATCTCTGAATGTTTGTTGCTGCACTTCTGCACCCAAAGCTTCTTCAGCATTGGGAGTATTGCATTCAAACTTCTTGGAGCATACCTGGCTATTTTCTGGAGCTATATTGTGTAGACAGATGGCTCCAACCTGAAGAAAGGGGGTTGATATTCATGCCTTTCTCCCCTTGTTTGAAGTCAGCAGGGTACTTCCAGGTGCTGTGTCTGTTTTCAAGGCTGAAATACTTGCAATACATTGTTCTGTACAGGAGATTCCATGGCATGCCCATTTCAGAGCCCAGATTGTGATCTTACGGATATAGAATGCTGAGTGTTGATAAGGGCACAAACTGCAAGTATTGGATGACTGGACTAGCATTTTGAGGCGGCAAATGCATGTGAGGTGGGGGGCCATCTTTTGCAAGAGTTGCATTGAACTGAGCCCTTACTCTGTTGGCACATGGTGATATGTTTGGAGCATGTTGGGCATGAGTATTTGCAAATGGGTCCAAAGTTGCTCTCAATATTTCATGCTAAATGGAGAATTGGAGAAAACACAAGTGAGGTCTTTTCTCAAGTGTCAAAAAAAGTGTGCAGTACATATGTTATTGTGATGATGGATGTGGTGCTTGCTTGGATGACTTAAACCACTCCCAGGGACTTATGTCCCGTATGGTACATGCTATTGAAGCATTTAGGGAGAAGATGAATGAGAATCTGGACTTAGTTACTTTGTCTCGCTTACCATTTTCTCCAGTCTAACCCAGCAGGAATCTTAGTGATGGCATGGCATTTGATCTTTGCCTGAGGTCTCCTAGAGAGGTTATATGGAAAGTAGTTAGTGGGGTCAGTGTCTTCAGGTTGCTGCCAGTGTAGGGGTATTCTATTTTTGTATTTATGTAGGGAGAGGTAATGTTGTGATTGCAGGAGGGCTAGAGAAAATCTGGTTCAAAAATCTAGAGTAGCTTTGGATTGGTGACTATCATCCCAGGGGTCAAGTCCTTGACAACCTGATCGATGGGGTGGATATAGGTGTCCTAAATGTGGATGAGTTTACACATCACTGCCCGATAACTGTTTCATTTTCCTGCCTCAATCTATCTTTGTTCTCTCCGGATGCACAGCCTAATTTTGAGTGGGGGTTATTGATGACCTCTATGATAGTTATCACTTTCCAATTTAAATATCATTTCCTGGGCTGCTGCTACCTGAGAGCCCGCCCTGGTGGTGCTTGGTGCAGTAGTCCACATTTCAGGTAGATGAGGCCGTTGAGTTTTTCTCTGGCCTAACTACTATTCCTAGAACATCTGGCCATTTTGCATGCCGAGCGTGAGACAGCCCTCAAACAGAATCGTTATGCCTACACTTGATATAAGTGCTGCCCAAACGATTTCACTTTCGTATAGCTTTTGAGCCAGTGGCACCCATGGTTCTGCCGAGGACCTTCTTTCCCCCCTGGAGGGTACTATCTTTGAGTATTTGTCACCATGACTCTGCCTCCAAAGCTTCTACAGTGCAGGGGTATGCGTTCAGCCTTTTTGGAGCATGCTTCGTGCCAGTGTATACGGATTCAGTTTCCACGCCATATTCCCTCTGTTCGAAGTCAGTGGGGCTCTACCAGGTGCTGCGTCTGTCTTCACGGCCAAGCTGGTTGCAATACGCTGCTCAGTACCGGAGATAACACAACATGCCCGGTTCAGAGACTGGATTGTGATTTATAGTGCCTCACAAAGTGCCCTGAGTGCCCTTGGGACATTGGAATCTCTGCATCCCCTGGTTCGCTGCTTGGCAAAGAAGATGGGTGATGGTCAAGAGGAACTTAAAGTTAGTTGCTATTGCACTGCATCTGTTCCCATGGACCTACCCCCCAATCCCCCCGACAGCTTCAGGTTGCTTTCTGTCATCTCTGAATTGAACACACTCGTGGGACGCACTGCCATTTGGTGGAGCTCTTGCCTGCACCTTATTGTGATGACTGCATTGTCCCCCAGACTGTTTGGCACATTTTTGTTATAACGGGTGTTCCAATAACCGATTTTAAATGTGAGTTAAGTTTAAGTGTCTAATGATTTTTTTTTCTTCTTTCAGATTTAACAACTTCAGTCTTTGGCAATTTCAACCACGGAAAGATTAACAATCAAACAACGTGTCAAAGTTATCGAAGCCTATTGCGAAAATGGATGTTCAAACAGAAATGCATTTCGGGCACTTCGCGATTTTTTTGGTCAACATAATCGACCAACCGAGAGTGCAATTGGGAAAATTGTTCGTAAATTCAAACAAATGGGGTCGGTGGCAGATATGAAAACGCCATTGCGTGCTCGTTTGCGCCATTCAGCTGAAAACATTGCTGCAGTGCGCGAGAATGTGGCCCAAGATCCAGACACCTCTCTTCATCATCGCACGCAGGAATTGAACCTCTTCACAACAACCTTACATCAAATTTTGACAAAAGATTTGTCTCTACACACTTGCAAAATTCACTTGACACAAGAACTGAAGACTGCTGACCATTTGAAGTGCCGTACATTCGTCAATTAGGTGCACAAGCAAAGAAGCTGATGATGATTTTTCGCAAAAAATCATCTTTAGTGATGAAGCCCATTTTCATCTTGGTGGATTAGTTAATAAGCAGAATCGTCGCATTTGGGCTGATGAAAATCCCAGGAAGATTGTTGTAAAGCCACTGCATCCACAAAAGGACACTGTTTGGTGTGCATTTTTTGCTAGCAGAATCATTGGGGCGTATTTCTTCGAAAATGATGCCAGGAATTCTGTTACGGTGACAAGTGAGCGATACCGTGCCATGATAACCAACTTTTTATGGCCTGAATTGAATTCTATGGATGTCAAAGATTTGTGGTTTCAACAGGATGGCGTCATGTGCCACACAGCCAATGCAACAATGGCTTTATTGAATGAGAAGTTCCCAGGTCGCATCATCTCTCAAAACAGCGAGGTCAATTGGCTACCACAATCGTGTGACTTGGCGCCTTTAAATTTCTTCCTTCGGGGTCATCTCAAAAGTAAGGTCTATGCCAACAAGCAAGCAACAATTCAACAGCTGAAGGATGAGATAATAAGGCATATTGGTGAGATCGAGGAGCAACTATGCAGAGACGTCATCAAAAATTTTGACCATCGAGCGGAGCTGTGCCGCCGAAGCCTTGGCAGATATTTAAGTGATATTATTTTTTAGACATAATTGCCATGACTCAAATAACATGATCCAATAGTGAAATCATTAAATTTTCACCAATAACACTGTTTTATTTACTGCTAACTTCGATCCGTCTTAATGGAACACCCTGTATATCCCAGTCTAGGTGATCTTCATGCACATTACCTGTCCCAGTACTGGGATGAGCGGGGGCGCAACTGCTTGTCCCTTGTTCGTACACACTGACTTGTGGACTATGACTTTTTGTATGAGACTGGCCTCCTCCACTTTATTTCACTGTTTGTTGTGGTTCAAATCTTCCTGTCCTTCACCAGGGAAAGGTGGGCCTAGCCCAGATGCTGCAGTGCGCTTCCTTCTTCTTACCTTTTTGGTTTTTAGCCTATGATATTTTTATCCTTGTTAGTTGTTATTTACTTGTTATTTGTTTTTTTTTTATATAGTCTATTTGTAGACTGTAGTGGGCTAATAAAAAAAAATAAAAAATAATAAAAATGGTGTCTATCATCAGGGGCATTGTGGTATAGCATTTTTGTGGCTGGTTTTGGAAGTGCGTGCATTTCATTGTGCTCTGGCTCTTGGGGTTGGGGAAAGACTTCTACTAATTGGGTGTTAAGAGTAGTTTTTGTTATTATCAGGGTGCGAATAGAGACAGTGTAAAAAATAATTTTTATTTCAGCAAGGTTGAGGTGGCTTGGGTTGTTTTTATGTAACATTTGTGATGTGAAGGTCACTGTTTTGAAGTGTTTCTATGTTTTTATTGCATATGGTTGGTTTTTGGCCTGGAATGCATAGTGTAAAGTCATGAAGATGAACTGTCCTCATACGAAGGGCGATCAATAAGTTTTGCAATTCGGATATAAGGAAACGAGATATGAGGAAAAGTGTTTTATTATTTTTTAATATAACTACCCTCGACTTGAATGCACTTGTGCCACTTGTCCCTGAGGCTTCGAATTCCCGACTGCTGTTCAATTCACTCCTGGATGGCGAGCTGGACATCTTCATCGTCCCCAAACCGGCGTCCATGCAGTGTAGCCTTGAGCTGGCGGAATAAAAAGTAGTCGCTAGGGGCCAGATCTGGACCGTAGGGGGGATGGTTGAGCTTCTTGAATCCGCACTCACGCAGGGCAGCTTGTGCAACTCTGGCCTTGTGGACTTTGACGACGTTGAAGTCGATCATGGGGCGTGAGGTTTCTAGGGACCCAATGGGCTGAGACTTTGGTCATGGCCAACCAAATTGTCATGGATGATGTTGATAACACTTCCATGTGATATTCCAAGTTCTCGCTCGATTTTTGAGGATCCTCCTCTCCACACGGGCCACATTGTCCTTGTTGGTCACATCTGACAGGCATCCTCGATGGGGGTCATTTTCAAGGGACTCACGATCATGCCGTACTCCCTATTCCAGCAAGCAATGGTTGCATAGGAAGGGGTGGTGTCAGTTTACACTGAAACCATGCGTTCATGGATCTCTTTTTGCATTCTTGCCCTCCTTGGTCAAATATTTGATCATTGCGCGGTGTTCAACTTTCTCCATTGTTGAAAAATTTGTGACTGACAATCTACAATAGACGGCTGCAGGTTCTGACTTGTCCTAACTTGTCCTAACACTCCCTACAAACAGCCATCCCCCTTCCTTTATTTTGCCCTACCGATTCGCAAAACTTATTGACCGCTCCTCATAGATTGTTCAGTTTCTTTGTATTGTCCAAAGTTGGCATGGTTGATTGTTTTAAGAGTGTTGAGTTTGCATATATAGTTTTTTTTTGTGTTTGGCTAAGGTCCTGTGTAGCTCTAGGAGGATACCCCTTACTGTCACGTTATGATTGAGTGGGAGAAGATGGATGTGTTGATGGTATGTTGACTCATGCTAGTCTGTGGTAAAGAGAGTGACTTGATTTCTGAAGGGAGGTGTACATTCTTTTTAATGTGAACCAGTTTTGTAGGTTTAGGTTTATGGAGGTGAATTTTGATGCAATTGATAGGTAATCTGCATAGAAGTTTAGACAAACTAATTGTTTTGGATAGAAAATGCTAACAGTTATGGCGGTGGTGGTGTTCTATTAGCAGAGAAGTGGAAAGAGTGTGTTACATATGTGAAAAGAATTAATGACAGGATATTGGTGTTAAGGTTAAATTTCTGTATCATATCTGTATCAGTGTATGCACCCTAAGTAGGCTTGGAGGCTGCGGTCAAGGATGAGTTTATCAGAGTTGTTGGTGGCATGGCAGAGAGTAAGATGGTGATCCTGGGAGGAGACCTGAATGGACATGTAGGGGCGGAGGCACTGGGGTACAAAGGAGTGCATGGAGGTTGTGGATATGGCATTAGGAATTTGGAAGGCGAGTGAATTCTGGAATTTGGGGAAGCAATGGACACAGTCTTTTGTAACACCCTGTTCAGAAAAGAGAGAAGAAAACTGGTCACATATGCATGTGGAGACAGCAGTAGAAGAAGAGAGAGAGAAAATTAGTGAAAGATTTTAAAGTGATACCCAGTGAAGAGTGTGTACAGCAACATAAGTTAGTGGTGTGTGACCTTTGGTTAGGGAAATTGCAGGCCTGTTTGTGCTTGGGAGGAAGGTGTGGAAGCTTAAAAACCAGGAAGTAAGCAAGGCTTTTTACAAGTTTGGTACACTAGCAGCAGAGAATAGAGTGACTGACAGAAGTGTGAGTGAGCAGTATGGGAGACTGAAAGATAACCTTCTAAAAACCACTGAACAGATTTTTGGCTGGTCAAGAGGCCCATCTAGACACAAGACATCTTGGTGGTGGAATGAGAAAGTTGAGGCTGCAGTGAAAGAGAAAAGATCATTTATGGCATGGAATCAGGGTGGGAGTAAGGAAGTATACTTGGCAGCGAAAAGAAGGGCAAGTTGGAGGTGACAGAGTTGGGAACTGTGAATTAAGGGATAGATTGGGGATAGAATGCATTAGTGTGACACTGAGAAGAGGCAAACTGAGGTAGTTTGATTATGTGGAGAGGATGTAGGATAATAATTGGGTGAAGGGTGTTAGGAGATTGGGTGTGTAGCTGCCAGAGGAAGACGTGGAATGAGGTCATACAGAAGAACCTCAGAGATATGAGTTTGAATAGAGAAACAGCCAGAGATCGAGCAGCATGGAAAGCTGCCATTAGGTAAATAAGGCCGACACATACAAGCATGTATGGAGCCTTCAAAAATGATGATGATGATGACTGAGCATTTTTCCAGACTTTTTTCGTTGAAGCCTTCTAAGATGTTTGTCATGGTGTCAGTATTATGAATGTGGTGTATTTTGATCTGAAGCCATATTAGGTGTGTGATGTTTGATTTTATTGAGGTTTAGTTTTGTTTTTGAGATAGTTGAGACAAGCAAGATGGCTCTGTAGGAGGTGAGAGAGGCTTTATTTTTAGGATGGGTATGATGGATGAATTTTTCTAAAGGAAGTGGAATGATGATATGTAACCAGGAGTGGTTGAAGACAGAGTGCAGATATGGCTGTGGGACTAAAGTGTTTTAAGATGGATGTTTGAGATGTGGTCTGAGCCTTAAGCTTTAGTGATTTGATGTTGACTGCAGGTGTCTTATGGGGAGTAAAGGGGTAAAAGGAGATTGAGATGTGAGGTGTATGTATAATTTGCATATTTTTTTTTTGTGTTTTCCTATTGTTTCAACTCATAAATGTCTAATTTTGGAGTAGTGGGATATGAGCAGGTTGCATTATTGGATTGGATTAGGAATTTGGTTATTTTTGCTGGGTGGTGTGGTGTGTGATGTTTTTTTTTTGTTTTGTTTTTTCACCAGAGTTGAGAGCTGTTTGTTTTGTGGCTGATTGTTTGAAGGCTTTGTTTCCAATGTTTGTTTCTGTTGATTGGTGCTGTATTGCTCTCTCCGACCACAGGAGATTAAGGGAGAAAGCTTTGACCCCAACAGCCTGTGGACTGTAGGTCACGTCAATGTTACCACAACTAAGTATGGCTGCAATCTCAGACAGTGTGTTCATGGCGGATTCCTTCATGGCCGCTTTCTCCATTTTTACCAGGAATGCTTCTCCACCAGTATTTATTGCAGTCAAGTGCTCACTGAAGGCTGCTGATTGGACTTTACTTCCTGAGGTAGGGCACCCTTTAACAATATGTTTACCAAATCAAGTTGCATTCCACCCTCAGTTCATGTGTAGATACTGTCCCTAGCCCAGACCATGGGCTAGGAACATGGGCTCTGTACCTTGTGCTCTGACACCTGGGAGAGTGAGTCATGGCTTTTCTGTTAGATTTGTTCAACAGGATCAGGACCTAACCTACAATATTTGTTTGTTGTTGGGGAGAGATCACACTAGCCTGGCCAGTTTTCACCCAATTTTTCTTAACATGTGTGTGAAGTTGATGGTGAAATTGGTAAATATTACATTAGTGGTCTTCCTGGACAGTGTAGGCCACCTGTCTTGTGCATTTACATCTTTCACAAGTTATCAGATTCTTGCTCTGACTGGAAAATGGTGCATGCTAGGCCTTCCTTCTTAAATAGCACCAACCACTATGTTTTTTGATTTGGAGAAGGACTATGATGCTGCATGGAGACCTTCCAAAATATGGTGGCTAAGGGATTGCCTCCCAATCTTTATATAGAAATTTCTGCAAGATGATTGGCTCCATATACAGGTAGGGGAGCTGTCTCTGGTCCAATAGGATAAGAGGTGAGCATCCTGCAGGTAAGTGTCCTCACTGTCACACTCAATGGCATCACCTCTGTGCTGCCAAAAGATATTCTCATTACACTCTACATAGATAACCTTTTGATCTTTTTTGGTGCTGTACAGATGCCAACGCTACAGTCTCAACTCCAACAGGCATTGAATCCCATCTCTCACTATGCTAAAGTGCACAGGTTTCGGTTTTCTTTAGCCAAGTCTAGAGTAGTGCACTTCTGTTGCTGCCCACATCTCCATCTTTACCTGGACTTGTACCTAAATGTAGCTTGCATGGAACTAGTAGAACTGCACAGTCTTCTTGGTCTTGTTTTTGACTGGCATCTCAACTAGGAGCCACATATTTGCAACCTTAATGTCTCTTGTACCTGTACTATGGTCATTCTTTATTCTGTGATGTTCAGTACCTGTAGTGCTGAGAGAACTACTGCTGTACTCTTCTACCATTCCTTTAGTCGCTAGAAGCTCAACTACAGCTGTGAGCTTCATGCATCCACAGCTGAATGTGAATTGCAGAAGGTGGACTCAATCCACCACACTGATCTCCATTTGGCTATCAGTGACTTATGCACATCCCTTATTGTGAACCTGCATGTCACTGGCTCAGTACAGGAGATTGTGATATGCCCAATTCAGAGAAGAAATTGTAATTTTTAGTGACTCAGAGAGTGCTCTTGAGTCATTGGAATCTCAGCATCCTTTTATTTGCAGTATCTGCGAGCCACAGCTACTGCAAGCTGGAGGGATGTTAAGATTGTCATCTGCTGGGTTCCTTGACATGTACTTATTGCAGGAAATAAGGGTGCGATAAAAGTCCATAGGGACTGGGCAATTGGAGCAGTTTCACTCTTCTCCACACTGACTACATGGTAGGAATCAAGTCTGCACTTTGGTCTGCCTGGTAAATATGAGGGGAGATGGTCATTGGAAACCTAAACTTGCATGCCATCGCACCATGACTGTTCATCTGGTCTTACCCCTAATGTTCTGATGGCTGCAGTTTGTCTTCCATCATCTCCAAATCAGGTAGACTCGCTGGATGCCACCCCCATTTGATGAAGCGCTCCCTGCACCTTTGGCAACTGCACAGTCCCATGGACGGTCTGTTACATTCTTGTTGTGTCCCAACCTTGGGGGATGGTTTCACATACACTACCTGTCCTGTTACTAGGATGAGCAGGGTCACTTCCTCTTGTCTCTTGTACTCAGGATAGAATCATGCAATTCTGATTGTGGGATTATGAAAATTTGGGAGGAGGGCAGGCTTTCTCCATTGTATATAGTGGTGGTTGCCAGTATAATCCTCTTGATAAAAAGTCACTTTTTTTTTAACAAAAGTTATGGACAACCAATAGATTCTATATTTCCGGAAAGTGTTATTTATTTAGCCCATCTAAAAAAAAAAATAATTAAAATACCATTCTTAAACTAAACTATGATAGGTTTGTGTGAGAATGAATAGTAAGCCTTTCTTTGGTAATCTATATTTATCTATCACCCTCTGACAATCAGTGTGCACTTCAAATTTATGATTTGCTGAATGTCTATGTTAATGTTAGACTTTCACAAATATTATTTTAAGCCATTTAACATGAATATTCTGTGATCAGAAATATACATATAATAACTCAATGAAGAAGTAAATATCTTAAGTTTCTCTAATTTATCAAAGTCTTTAGGAATATACCCTATTCAAATGAATTTAATTTTGTATCAGATTATGGTAAACATCTGATGTATTTTAATATCTTTGATGGATATTGCCCCCTCAGATAGACAATTCATTATTTACACAACTTTTATAAAATAAACTTAATAATGATAGGATGATTTGGGAGCTCTTTTAATTTCATTATCTCTCAGCTTTTGATTGTCTCAATTTATTTATTTATTTTTTCAGGACAAGTTGTTTGGTTCTTCGCTTATCTATGTTTAGTTCAAATCGAAAATGGGCATTAGTTGGAAAAGATAGAAACAGCTGCGTTGTTGATTTCAATTATGATTTACAATGGATAAGCCTTGCAAATAGTGGCTCAGGTTTGTATGATATTGCCTTATACTTGGTTTGATGCATTGAGGTATGATAGTACATTGATGAATTACACAAGTGAACAATTTTGAAGGTAATTTCTGTTGTGTTCAATTTTTCACTTGATTTAAACTAAAATTGGTATGCTGATTTCAAAACTATAGTCAGTTTTCTTCTATCACATTGTTTTTCTATACAGCTTACTCTCTGAATAAGTACAATTGTATTATTTGTCCCTAAGTAATAGGACTAGTCAGCAGATTGCTTTTATTAATTTAATTTATTTATTGCTAATCCTAAATATTGGAAGGAAAAAACTAAATTAGCTATTTTATTAATTAATTTTATTAATACTTTGATCAGGACTTGTAGAAAAGCCACTATTAGCAAACAGCAATAGCTTGTAACTTGTAGATTAAGTTATATGTGAGACAGTGCAGTGAGAGGTTGTCTGCTGATCTATATAGGTGATTACTATTGTATGCTGCATACAATACCTAAAAGTCTGTATACAAGGGGTTAGCAAACCTTATGTAAGCATTTTTTGTATCATTTTTCTAAGCTATGACTATTTAACTTATTTTTATTTACATACTTATTTTTTTATTTTCATACATCACGCATTTGTCAAGCAAGCCTTTTTTGCATATTTGGTGATCAAGACAAGTTTTGGGCCCCTCACAAGGTGTGCAAGCAGCGAATTGAGAGTTTATGGATGTGAACCAAGGGAAAACATAAGTTGGCATTTAGTATACCTATAATTTGGAGAGAGCCATAAGATCATTACACAGACTTTTACTTTTGTTGAGCAAAAACCCAGGATATAACAAGGAAAACAAATGTAAAATTGAGTATCCTAGTCTACTATCAGCTATATGTCCTTTCCCTCATTCGGCTGAAATTCCAGTGCCAGTTTTTGTTCAAATACTATCTCTTAAAGATATGGATCATGATTAAGAAGTGAGTGACAACAATAATGCCAAATTTTGGGACCATCAAAAAAGGCTTCAGAACTCCTAGCATTAAGACAATGAGAAAAACTTGCTTGAATTAGGAGTGAAGGTATCCTACTTTTGATCCAGAGAAACTGCTTTTCTGCACTACTTTTGAAGTGACAGTTTACTGGAGGAATTGGGAATTCAGATCTACAACTCAATTGAAGGACCACTTTACAATAGCTCAAAGTGTGTCCTCCTCCACAATGGCAATTTATATGGTGCAGTCACAGTTGGGCATTCAGTTTGTTTTTGTGAAAAACATGGAGACAGTCATTGAGTTGTTGCAATATCACATACACAATTGATCATCTGTGTTGCCCTTAAAATGGTGTGCTTCTTTCTTAGTCATTAACCCAGGTAAGTGAAGTATCCCTGCTTTCTGTGCATGTGGGACAGCAGACCTTGAGAGAACCATTGGCTGGAGAGGAATTGGCCTCCAAGATCTGACCTCACATCTGTTGATCCCAAAATTCTACATAAACCACTCGTAGAAGAAAAAAATATATTTCCACCTCTGCACATCAAACTGAGTCTGATGAAGCAGACTATTTCAATTACCCCTTTTTTAGTATTTCTTTGCCTGTCAAGTGAAAAAATCAAGGGCAATGTGTTTGATGGTTCACAGATTCAGCAGCGCATCAAAGATGAACATTTTATTGGGACAATGTCAGAACTTGAAAAGAATGCTTGGCTATCATTCAAAGATCTTGTCCAGAACTTTCTTTGAAATACACAAGCAAAGAATTATACCAAAGTACTTGAAAGATTAAGGGAGAAAGCTTTGATCCTACAGCCTGCATTGTAGGACCCCTGCCAATGTTAATACAATTCAATGGGGCTGTGCTTTTTGTAAGACCACAACCCTATTCACTGACCTCACGCAAAACATACTCATTGGCTTCTCTCATGGACAATCATTGCTGCCATAGACATTAACAACACAATCGCCAACAATGAAAAAAAAATGGCTAACAAACTTCATCTTCAGTAGACAAGGACAAATGAGACATAAATCATGTGCCCAGCTGCTTCAGAATGGCATCCCACCCAAGGCACCATCTCCAACCATTACCTTTTAACTTAATCACACACGACATACCACAACCACAATCTCCAATCATCAAAACCAACACCTACAGGATGCAAGGGGTAATTTGTCACTGTTGGCAACTCTGGGTCATGCATGTTGTCTGGTTTCGGTTCTCTTCTTCCTATCATAGTAGACTCATTGTGCGTCATCTCTGAAGGAAGAAATACCATGGCTGAATTCAATCCTCCCAAAATTTTGGAAAGGCAAGCAGTGCTGGCTGCTTGATATTCTCACAGGTAGCTCCAATGTCAAGATCTCTGAGTGCTAAGTTGTCCATCTGAGGATGTTGCGGAGGTTCACGAAAGAGTTGGATAACTCAGGCTGTGATTACAAGGGCATAGTGGCTTGGAAACCTCACTCTAATGGTTCTGATACAAAAAGAACCCTGCATTTGTCATGGAGATCCAGGCCATCATTGACAATGATCCCAGTAAGTCAATGAGGTCCATAACCAGGGACAAGGGAGTGTCTGTGTCTCTCATCAGGCAGTTATTGTGTGAAAGGAACCTGCTGCCAAGCTTGTGAACAAACAAGCATTCCTTCACGCCTGGGGGATCTTCTCAGATGAGATTAATTTTTGCCAAGACCAAATGGTGAACTTGCATAACCGCTGGCTTGGTGTATCCCCTAAGGATGTACTGAGAGTCAAGAAGACCAAGTTTCCAGTCTGCATCATGCTGTTTGGAGGATTTGGTGTTGCCCTGAATCCAGGAGGTTGCCATTGGAAGGCTGTATGTATAGCAGCAAGACTCTGCACCATGCCATACAAGCAGGAGGACCCAAGCTTCGCTATCAGACATTTTCTTTGACCGCATCCCTCCGAACTTCTGGCCTCTTAACTCAGGAGTTTCATCCAAAAATCCTACAGCAGGTTCTGAAGCTGCCTGGAGGCTGTGGTTGATTCCAAGGGCGATTTTTTTTAAGTTAGGTGACAATTACACCCACTGTACCCTGTATGACGACATCTCACCCACTGCACAACACCCATCTGTCTGTACAACAAACAGAACACTTCCACAATACATAAACTCACTAGAACATTGGCTCTCACAAAACCACCTGCCAGCCTCACCCCCAAGATCAATCATTAATTACACCCTTCATACCAGACTACCACAGACCCTACAATTGGACTAAATGGCCAACACCTTCTCCCTACACCAAGCTCCCACTCTTCTTGGAATCAGACTAGACATGGCATTTAAAAATCATGTCACCAACATCACAAACAAATCCATAAAGTAAACCAACACCCTCAAAGTACTATCAACCATCACAGAAGTAGGTACTCACCACACTACCACCCTCATCTATGCATGCAGTGCCACCATGTTACCCAACCCTTGCCAAATCCCATACAAACAAGCTCCAAACCACTCAGAATAACACACTTAAGTCATCGCAGGAAGCACTTGAACCACACTACTCCACTGCTACATACCAAAACAAAATGCTCCCACTCAATGTTCACTTGGACATGATTGAAACCCAACACCTCAACAGAACATTGAACCCATCCAACCCTAACAACTAAACTTCCACTACTTAGACAAAAAATAGAAGCATCAGGAAACTACTTCCAACACCTTTTCTGCATTTTTCTGCCCTGGCCCTCACAAAATTACAACTCTGGTCCGTCTATACTAGAAGTCCACCACAGATTGGTGAGTGGCTCCTTTGTATGCATTTTTCCCATTTTGTATTTTTTAGACCACCACATTCCCATGACCTGACCACATGTAATAAGTTATTGTATTGTTTAGACCACCACATACCCATGCCCTGACCACATGTAATAAGTTATTGTATTGTTTAGACCACCACATACCCATGACCTGACCGCATGTAATAAATTATTATATTTTTAGACCACCGCATACCCATGACCTGATCACATATAATAAGTTATTGTATTTTTAGACCACCGCATACCCATGACCTAACCACATGTAATAAGTTATTGTATTGTTTAGACCACCACATACCCATGACCTGACCGCATGTAATAAATTATTATATTTTTAGACCACCGCCTACCCATGACCTGATCACATATAATAAGTTATTGTATTTTTAGACCACCGCATACCCATGACCTGACCACATGTAATAAGTTATTGTATTTTTTTAGACCATCACATACCCATTACCTGACCACATGTAATAAGTTATTATATTGTTTAGACCACCACATACCCATGACCTGACCGCATGAAATAAATTATTATATTTTTAGACCACCGCACACCCATGACCTGATCACATATAATAAGTTATTGTATTTTTAGACCACCGCATACCCATGACCTGACCACATGTAATAAGTTATTTTATTGTTTAGACCACCACATACCCATGACCTGACCGCATGTAATAAATTATTATATTTTTAGACCACCGCCTACCCATGACCTGATCACATATAATAAGTTATTGTATTTTTAGACCACTGCATACCCATGACCTGACCACATGTAATAAGTTATTGTATTTTTTTAGACCATCACATACCCATTACCTAACCACATGTAATAAGTTATTGTATTGTTTAGACCACCGCATACCCATGACCTGACCGCATGTAATAAATTATTATATTTTTAGACCACCGCATACCCATGACCTGATCACATATAATAAGTTATTGTATTTTTAGACCACCGCATACCCATGACCTGACCACATGTAATAAGTTATTGTATTTTTTTTAGACCATCACATACCCATTACCTGACCACATGTAATAAGTTATTGTATTTTTTATGACCCGGATTGTAGAGTGCCTAGGCCAAGTTTACCAGCCCCTTGAAGGTCAGTTTATGGTGTCCTGAAACTGTTGCTGTACCCCACAGTGGTATACCCTCTGTAGCACATCCTCCTGGCATGAACTCAAATTAGGGCAGCCCCCCTCCATTACTGAGTTGACTTAAACTCTGAAGGGCCTGAGGAAGTTGTTGTTGCCCTTTCTCCTCTCTCCCTCTCAGCACTACCTTTTTCTACAACTATCCGCTCCAACTTTTGCCTGCCACCAAGAAGGTTGAGGGTGTATCTCGAGGCAAAACCTCCTGCTACAGCTGAAACTTGAAGGAGAAACATGGCCTCCCATTCAAGGTGTGCTGCAGGGAGTACCCTCCTTTGTACCTGGAGGAGCTGCACATCCTCTGAGCCTCATTGCTTACAAGGATAGACCCAATACAGAGGGAACCTACACTCTGGATCCAGGTCTAGGGGAACCTGGTGCATGCCCCTGGTCATTTGTGCACCCTTTCTACTACCACATCTTCCCCTTCTATTGCCCATCCTGAAATATGCCTCTGGCTCCTCTACCGATGTAGGGTGTGGTGACCCTGACCTCACCAAGCTGGACCTGCCTACCGCCCCATCTGTAGGTTTTGGTCTGGTGTTCCCAAGGAGTTGTTTTGATGGCATATACTGCCCCTCCCAGTGGCAATGACCCTGGACATGGATTTCATAAAAGGATTTGCCTGAGACTGCTATATCCAGCCTTGGGGCCCTGTCCAGTTGTGGTGAGAAGCAGCTTTACTTCCTGACCAACCTCCTAAAAAGAAAAATAAGAAGAAATCAAAGAGGACCAGTGGTTCCTCTCCCTTCAGAGGGGCTTCAGGGATGGACAAGTCTGCCGCTGTTTCAGCAAGCAACCAGGCCAGGATTCACCCTCGGGAAGGAGAGACCCAAGATAAGACCAAGAAAATTGCTAGTGTGATGAGCAGGGCCTCAATTACATCAGGGCTGCTCATTGAGAGATTACATGGCTTTTGAACCTTATGTCTTCAAACACTTACTAGTTATTTACTCATGATGGCAGCATTTTGGCCAAAGGCCATATGTTCCATCATAGGATAGCATTAGCTAAACCTAGACTGTAGCTGAAGGTTACCCATTTCTCAGATGGGAGACTCCTGGCAAATGCGGCAGTTCCTTCTGAGGCAGTCATTATCAGTGCTTTTTAGACAATAACTCGCAGGTGAAGGTGACACTGCACACTCCCATGAAATTTGTAATAAGGGTGGTTTATGTGAGTGACCTCATGGACTACTCCTTAGAAGATATTACCAAGGAGCAGTCAAGGTAAAATGTGCGATGATAAAACAGGGGGAGTTCAAAACTCAACCTTGCACTTTTCATCATGTTTGATTGTGACTGGCTCCTTGAGTTGGTGTGTGCTTCTTGAAAAGCATCCTTCTGTGAATGCAGTAGACCCTTCTGAAACAGCCATTATCATTGCTCATTCAGACAATAGCTTGCCAGTTAAGGTAACACTGCTCTCTGACATGAATTTCCTGAAAGAGGCAGTTTATGTGAGGGGAACTCAATGACTACTCCTTAGAAGACATTACCAAGGAGTAGTCAATGTTAAATTGTGATGAGAAAATAAGAGGGAGGCTTGAGACCCACCCTGAGTCGGTGCATGCTGGTTGGTATCACTACTGTGTCAACAGATTTGTGCCACTGCCACTACTTCAGCCATATGAATCGTTCATATAGACATGCGAAGTGAGGTTGCCTGAAGTATGTGTGAATTGGTCCAAGACTACATGATAAAAGTCCTTATTGTGTAAGACATGGTGTGTCAATTGCCCAGAGCCACACACTGCTTCCTTGAAGCAATGTGGCAAGTAACTCTTGGAGAAGGAGGTCCTGGCTGTTTAGTTCATAGACTGACTCTTTTTTCAAGGCTAAGGACTTGGTCCTCTTGTACCCAGTGCGACCTGGAACATCCTATGACTCAATAGTTAAAAAAAAACCACTTCTCCAGTCCCCTCCAGGCCTACCTTTCCTCAGGTTCTACTCCCCCAGGCACTCCCCTAGTAGAGCTGGCAACTCAATCCACTCACACCCTACCTTGTACAGCCAATAATCCCAGAGTTCTGTCTCTGGGAAGCATATGGCCATTCCTGTGAGGATCTCCTCCAAGCTAGACTTGAAGGACAGATTCCTTCAATAGAATTGCTGTGGACTTTGAGCCAACTTGTAGGAGCTGCGGAGGCTCATCTCCCCCCATTCCCTTTAAGCTGTCTTTTGACAGGAGACCATACTGGGTGTGTGCCCCCTGCCTACCGTCTTAAGGCATAAAGGTTTTGCAACCCCATCACCACAGGATGGAGGTCGGGCCAGAGGATGCATGATTTATACCCAGGATGATGTTGCTGCTCTTCTATTCGCTATAAATACATTCCAAGCCACAGTAGTGCAGCTATGCCTGGATAGAAGGTATGCTGTTATTTCTGCATATAGTTGCTGAGGCCCTTTCTCCTAGGGATCTGAACAATAGGGGCCCCTCCTCTGGGCTGACTACAGATCAATCCCAGGGTCAGGTCCTTGCCAATCTGATCGACGAGCTTGAGATAGGTGTTTTAAATGTGGATGGTAGTGATCACTTTGTGGGCCACTCTCACCTGAGAAACCACTTTAGAGGTGCTTGTAATGGGCATGGTGGACTGCATTTCAGGAAATGAATGATTTCTCTGTCTCTGTCACAGTTTAGGTTAGTTGATAAAGTTGTTGAGTTCTCTGGCAACCTCATCACTGTGGGCCTAACTAATATTCCTAGAATGTTTAGTCGCTTTACACGCTGTTGGCTTCCCTGATTATTGGCTGATTGTGACATGGCACTCAGAAGTGATATGCCTACATGAGCTATAAACGTCGCCGGATGCTTTTGCCATCAGTGAATTTTGTTGAGGTATGGCTAGGTTTGGTATGTTTCAAACACGCCCGCCACTCTTCTTGGCAAGCATATATGTTTGCACTTAATACGAAGACCCCTCTTACAGAGGTGCAGAAGCGAGTCAAAATGATTAGGGTTGAGTTCTCACAGAATCCCCCTCCCATTCTACAGGAAAATGGGACTGCAAACTTGCACCTCACATTCGTGGCAGTCTTTTATGACTTCTTTCTTTGCATTCTTTAGACAGGATGCTACTCCACCAGCAGTCAATGACTTTGCCTCCATAGGCACAGAACCCTTCAGACAGGTTTTTGTTGAGTAAGTTCATTCCACTCTCGCTTCATGTATAGATGGCCATTAGTCCAAACAATGTCCTGTATTGCATGCTTCAACACCTAGATGCCTAAGGCATGGCATTTTTACTACATTTATTCAACAGGATCTCCCAGATTCCTGGTGAATGGCTATTCTGTTAGCTTAACACAAACTGGGGAGAGATCACTTTACCCTGGCTGGTATCTACTCAATTTCTCTAACTTCCTCTGGTAAATATTAGATTAGACTTTTTCCTGGACAACAGAGGCCACCTGTCTTCTGCACAGTGCGGCTTCCACAAGTTCTGCTCTGACTTAAAAATTCTATCTGCAGGGCCTACTTTCTGAGTCAGAACTGTCATGGCGTTTTCTGATATGGAGAAGGCCTTGGATCCCACAATGCAATAATGTTTCATGGAGACTCTCCACACAATGTGAGGTGAAGGGATGCCTACCAATTTTTATTTCTGAATTTCTGCGAGATTGTCAATTTTTTTTTTTTTTAAGAGCTCATCTGGCGACTGCCTACTTGGGCATTAGTCGCCATATTCAACATTGCCTAAAATTAGGCGTGAGATTGTCAATTCCGCATCTAGGTGGGGTGAACAATCTCTGGCCTAATGGAGCAGGAAGAGAGTTTTCCTCAGAGATGTCACACTATTTGCCCTGAGCATTAACAGTATCACCTTTGTGCTGCCAGAAGATGTTTTCTTAAGCTCTATGCGGATGACCTTTTGATTTTTTTTTTGTGCGTGTGCATTCCAGATGTCGACTCGAACAGGCATTGAGCCGCATATTTTGTGATGCCAAAATGCATAGCTTTGTTTTTCCTTGCCCGAGACTAAGGTGGTGCACTTCAGCTGCCATTCATGGCTCCACCCCAACCCAGACTTGTTTCTAAATGGGGTTTGCCTGGAAGTGGTTGATTTGCACCATTTCTTTGGTTTTGTTTTCGTTTGATGCCTCACTTGGGAGGCTCATATTTGCAGCCTTAAAGTCTCTTGTACCTGCATCATGGACATTTTGTTCTGTAACATTCACAACTTAGGGTGCTGATAGGGCTACTGCCTTACTTTCTTTACTGATCCTTTGTTCATTTGAACCTTGACTATGGATGTGAGCTCTATGCATCCACAGCTGAGTGTTTATTGCAGAAGGTAGATTTGATCTACCATACCAGTATCCGTCCATCACCTGCTGCCTTATGCGTATCTCCCATTGAGTGCCTACTTGTAGATTGCGGAGATATGCACTATACTTGTTAGCCTGTTGCCTCCCTTAATTGCCACTGAATGGCCCTCACTGCATCCGCAGCTCATCTTGACGTTGCCTATACTGCCAAGAGATGCCAGTCATAGTGTGGCAGGAGGGTCTCAGGGCCTGCACTACAATCCCTGCTGTTTCAACAGAGCCACCTGGGTGTTTGAGGGGAGGATAATGAGGGGTTGGTCTAATAATTACTTTTTAAACCATGGCAAATGGCAAACCTCAAATGATCGCAATACTAAAATATGTACAATACCCCCAAATATATACAGCCTTACAACGTCAATATATTGGCCAATGCAAAAATAAAACTTAGTCACGCAGCAAAATAAATAGGTAGAGGTACAAGAAGATAAATATATATAGGGCCTTAGAACTAAATATAGGCCAACACAAATTAGAAATCACACACAAAAATAAGCAAATATATATATATATATATATATATATATATATATATATATATATATATATATATATATATATATATATATATATATATATATATATATATATATATATATATATATATATATATATATATATATATATATATATATATATATAGGGCCTTACAAAATTGGCTAATGCAAAAATATTAAGAAGTCGCAAAATTATATATATATATATATATATATATATCTTTGATCCAATCACAAAGTAGGCTATAACCTGTATCGGGTGGAAAAGGGAAATGGAGGTGGGCCTGCTGTCTTCAAGGAATACCTTGGTGGTGTCTTTGTCTTTAGGGACTGGGAGGCACAGGAAATGTGAGTGGAGGGTCAAGGCTGGCTGCCACTGCCTCTCAAAGCTAGATGTCAATCGACTGCCTTGTTGGTACCAAGGAGCTGAAAAGGAGAAGGCATCTTCAGTTATAAATTCACTGCCACACTCATTCATTCCCTACCACTAACATCTCTCCACCACACCTACTCACACACAAACTACACTCACCTATCATTTGTCCAATAACTCTTCACTATTCTCTCTATGTTCAATCATGAGTTTATCGCTTTTATTTTTAATTCAATCTATGGAAATTGCTGAAAAGTATTCCTGTGGGAGGAAACAAAGATGAATTGGGGGCACGATAGAAGTCTATCGAGTCCCTCACCTGGATCATCCTCAATTCATCTTCTACGCTCCATGCACCCTGGAAGAGAAGAAAGGGATTAGACATTTGGGGAGGGGAAGCGGACTACTACTTACTACTACATACCCTAAGCTTGGGTTTAGGACCAGGAAACTTTGAGTGCTCAGTGTAGCTCTCAGGCCAGTGGTCCCTTTGGTTCTGCCCAGGTTGACACCCTGGAGGGTACCACCTTTGACTATTTGTCACCATGTCTCTGCTCCCAAAGTTTTGTGTCATGTTGGATATGTACCAGTGTAAATGGATGGCTCCAAGTCTTCGGACAGAGTTGGCTTCCATGCCGTATCCCCTCTATTTGAAATCAGCTAGGGTTTTCCTTGCACTGCGTCTATCTTCATGGCCAATCGGGTTGCAATACACTGCTCAGTACAGGAGATAATGTATCAGGCTGGGTTCAAAGACTGGATATTGCTCTTTTGGTATTGGAATTTCCACACACCCTGGGTTGATGGTATTAGTGATGCTACAGTTGCCATGAGCTGGGTGGATGTCAAGATTATCTTGTGCTGCATTCTTGTGCATCTGGGAATTAGGGCACTAATGAGTTCATGAAAACTGGGTGACCAACCAGTGTTTCACTCTTCCTTGGCTAATCAGGTAGGAGGTTGTGGAAGGGAACTTAAACTTTCATGTCATTCTACTGCTACTGTTCCCATGGAACCACCCCCAATGCTGCAATGGCCTTTGATTGCTTTCAGTCGTCTTTGAATTGGGCACCGTCATTTGATGAAGCCCTCCCTGAACCTTAATTTGATGACTGTGTAGTCCCCCAGACTATTTGTCACATTCTTGTTGAATGTCCCAGTCTATAGGTTCTTTGGGCTGGTTAGCTGTCCTGGTACTGGGATGAGTGGGGTTGCTTGCTACCGCTTGTCCCTTGTACTCAGGATGGATTCGCACACACTGACTTGTATTCTTTTTCACCTCATAAAGTAGACTGGCATCCCATTTTTAATTTCTTCGGTGCTGGTCGGATGCTCCTGTTCCTGTGGAGGTGGGCCTCCTCTGATCCCTGAGGGTGCTTCTTTCTTCTTGATTTTTTTGTTTTGTCTGTTTTTGGTTGCCCTGCATTTCGCCTGTTTGTTTATTTCTTAATGTAGCTCAATATTAGGCTGCAAATTAATTGCGGTGACTTGTGCCTTTGGAGGCAGTCACCAGAATGGGTACTATTAAAAAAAAACCCTCTTGTTATACCAAGTGATTTGGTTTCAGTTTTCTTGGCCTAAAACCAATATGATGCACTTTTATTAATTACCATATTGACCATCACCCAGATTTACATATTTGTCTGAATGGGGTATGCCTAGATATGTTTGTGGTATCACTTCCTTGATCTTTTTTTCAACAGTTACCTCACCTGGGAAGTGCAGATTGGCAGTCTTGAAAGCTTTTGTATATGTGCCATGGAAATTCTTTGTCTGTGATGTTCAGCCAAAATTGGACTAGGTGTAATCCTCAACTGTATGTCTTTTAACAATGGTGAATTCAATCCACCACAGCCTCTATTGGTTGACATTGAAGAGATACCCCCTTACTTTATCACATGTATGGTGGTTGCATGATGCATTTTCTATGCTTAAGTCCACTGTCTTCCCGAGTCACTGACAACTCTAATTTCAACCTGGCTCGACCTCAGCAGTGATTACTTTGAAAAGGCCCATTAATCACACCTTAAACCTTTCTACTTTAGTGTTTGCCAACTCTTTAAAGAGTCTAATGTAATTATTGGGCCGCAGGTTGTGATGAGTCTGCCTAAGACCCTGCCATGGATGATACCTCAATTGGATATTTGTCAGGGTGCCTCTTCTCCTAAGGCTTGTATAGTACCAGGAGTACTGGGTTGGTTCTTTTTATTCACACCCTGTCACACTGAAAAATGCTAGGGTATGTGGATGGTTGCAAGTTTGAGGGGAATTTGGCTTCTCTGTCATCTTTTGTCTGTGTGAAATTGGAGGGGCTTTTTTTGGTAGTTTCCATTTTTGCCTTAAGTGACTACAATATCATCCCACTAGGTTAAAGGGATTATGTGCTGTACCTCGTCTATTTTGTCATTTATATTCACTCACTATGTGTAGTAATTGCTCCAAAGTTATTAGAATGTCCACCTCCATCCATAGAATTTGGAGTGTCACATCATTTGCAGCTTGGGGTGATGTGCAGATTTCCTTCTGCTGGTACCTGGACATATAGGGGTGGTAGGAAACAAGGTACTTTACTGGTTCTTTGCTTTCAGTCCTTACTATATTGCAAGTATCACGGCAGCCTTCCCAGTCGCATAACAAAGAAGCTGGAAATCAGCCCTCAGGGATATAAATGTGCGATTGCACTTCTCTTATTCTCCTCCTGGTTTGAACACACCTGTGGACTGCAGTACCATCAGATTGAGTGCTCCCCAGAACGCCTGCGTGAACTGTTTGGTTGCATCACTTTTTTTGAATGTCCCAGTCTGGTGGGGAGCTGTGCTTAGAATTCCAGTAAAGATGGTGGGATTGATAAGTGTTCTCACCATCTGTCTCTGGTATATGGGACATTTTGCTGTACACTAGGCTGCCAGGCCCTGGTTCTTAAAGGAGGTAGGACTCTTGTAAAATAGCTTAGCTAACTTAGAGCCAGTATACAGCACTGTCTAAAAAGATCAGTGACTATATTTCTATCACAACTTTTTCCATAACTTTTGCCATGAAAATTCCAAGATTTCTGAAATTGGTGTACGATAACCTAAAGGTATAAACTAGTTATAGGTAAAGGTTATGCAAATTGGAATAAAGAAAATGAAAGTTATCAGCAGAAAAGAAATTTCCAAGAAAAATTGAAGTTTTCAAAGTGAAAACAAATTTTTAGTGGAATATAGCAATTAAATTATCTGTGGCAAAATATTTTTATAATTAATTAGTATTCAGTATGGAGGCCTTTATTCTCGATGCTGCTTTGAGATCTCACCCTATAAGAATGAACCAACTGTTGCCACTTTTGTGCAGTAGTAATCTTGCTCCAGTCACCTTGAAGAATGTCCCAGATTTCTTGAACTGTTTTGGTTTCCTGACTTTAGACCTTTCTCTGAGTGTCTTCCAAACTTTTTAAATGGGATTCAGGTCCTGACTCTGTGCAGGTCAGTTCATAGCGGTGATTTGCTCATCAGTGAGAAATGTCTTTACTAACATCACCCTGTGTTGGGGGGGGGGGAGCATTATCCTGCATAAAAAGTTTAGGTTTAGCCTAGGAAGCTCATAGATAGGACAAAGGATGCTGTCGCAGCTATTCCTTGTACACTTCTACATTCACTTTGCCCTATAAGCACACATGTGACTGAGTGTTTCTACTGAAATCATGGCTCAGACCATGCCACTTCCTCTGTCAAACTTTACATTCTTTTTGGTGCAATTGACTGACAATCTTTCGCCCGCTCTGTGATGAACAAATCTCCCTACCATCAGCAAAAACAAAATGAACATAGATTTATCACTGAAGTGGACTTGGCTACATTGGTCATACATTCATATATATGGGCTCAGTGGCAAATGCAAAATAAGACTTTTGTTCAATCACTTGACTGTGGGTGAGCAAGTGTGAAGATTGTTTTCCTTCAGCCAATCTAACACAGTCTGCCTGGAGACATTGATGGCCAAAAATCTCACTAATCTCTTGAGAAACTGCTGCAGCCATCTTGAATAGGCCCTTAATGGTTTAGGTAAGGTAATGGCTCGGCCTTTCATTTTTTAGGTCTTCCTTGACCTACTTGTTGATTTACCTGTTTTGTCATGGGTTGACAGAATATTTTGGAGTGCTTGACAGTCTCTGTTTTGGCTCCATTTGAAAGACCACCTTGGTAGCGCAGCTTTATGATCAGCTCGCACAAGACCAAACATTCAGATAATTTTGGACACTTCCATTTTTCTATTATATTGATTATATTTGCTAATAACTCATTTTATTCATCAAAATTTGTATAACATTTACCCATAACTAGTTTATACCTGTAAGTTATCATAACAACACTTCTGGAAACTTGAATTTTCTTTGTCTTTAGTTAGAAATACATGTGTTTGCTCCTTTTGGATGGTGCTGTAAATATGTACATGATTCTGTACTTGCATGGGCATAGAGTAAAATATTAAGTGTTGCAGCATGGATGCCTGAATTGGTTGTTACCATCAAATCTTAAAATTAAAGTACACAAACCTCTTATTAAAACTCAGTGCAATCACCCCACAGTCAGCGCCAAGGGATTTGTATGCAATCTTATTAAAACTATTGTCAAAGATGACCTCATTGGTGTTAATATTTTTAAATAATAAAAAAATCAATCCATGGGTAATGGATTGATTATATACATTTAGGCAAGGCAGGATGGCAAACTGCTACTACTAAACCTCTTTTATTTTCACTTAAACTGTATTCTTCTTATGTTTTTACCACAGCAAAAATATCACACTTTGTATCACAAGGAATTTTGCTGATAGGTATCTATATACACACACCTCTTATGCCCAGCAGGTCCCTCTGCCCCAGGGTGATGTATAGTTTGGTATAAAAAAAACAATACTTCCGTGTACCTGGCCTCTGTTGCCATCAAGCTCACCAGCAGTTGTCATACTGACCTTTATATCTATTTCATTATCTGGTTGGGATTCCCCATGGCCAACTGGAATGAGAAGGGAAGGTCGATGCATTGGCAAAGCTTGCTGCCCTTCGGCCAATCAGGCCCGCTTACATCCCAATACCTTGCAAAGACTACATCATCACAATACAAGATGATATCTGGTGGATGGCTAGATGGGCAGACCTCTATGGACAAAATATGATGTGACGCATCTTCCCAAGCTTATTGACATGGAAGCTAACAGGAGGAAGTATCTGTTTACCAACGCATCAGGCACAAATTAATTACACACGGATTTCTAATGGAAAGGGACTCTCCCCCCTTCTGTGAAGATTGCATTGTGCCATTCACAATTACAAATCTCATCGCAGAATGCCCAACTTATGAAGAATTCCGACGGTGGTACCTACCCTTCGATGGTAGAGGGACTCTCGACATCTTAAGGTCAGCATTAATGGTGGAAAAATATCCTTCCTGGCAGCAGAATCATCCGCTACCTAGAGGAAACAGGACTCCTCCACAAGCTGTAGATAAGTCTCCAATATTTTGATCTACATTTTAACAAGTTTTACTTATTTCAGTCAACATCGCATTATCAGAATGCCATTCATTCATGCTTTGACCAATCTATCACTTCATCATCACTGCACAATCCCATTTATTTTAAAATTGTTTTAAACTCTATAAAACTAATAGTACGGCACAATCACCCTGCAGTGAGTGGTGAGGGACTTGTGTGCAATCCATCCTTCCATCCCACATGGGCAAGGCAGGATGGCAAACTGTTACTACTAAACCTTTTATTTTCACTTAAACTGTTGAGTTGTACTTTGCTTTAAAGAATTAATAATGTTTACTATGCCAAACCTTTTCACCTTTGATCTGTTTCACTATTCCTATTCTCTCTACCTACAAGGGGGCATCCTATAGAGAGTGGTACACCCGATACCTAGAGGAGTGCCACACTCAACAGGTTCCAGTGCCCCATATAGCCGGGAACTAGATTAAAACTACCTGGGATTTATTTCATTTAGACATTTCCATTTTACTTTTTTTTTGCAACTTTAAAAACCCCTTTCACTCCTATTTTGCAGCTTATTTGTTAACCAGCTTTTATCCACTCATCCCTGGTCAAGACCAGGGCACAGGGAGAATCACCTCCCCTCCTCCTTGCTTTCTGTATTTAACATGCCTCCTTTTTCCTTTCTACTGACCTCATCTTACTTTTGTATCCCTGCAAGGATGGGTGTAAGGTTTAGCATTTTTTGCAGATCTCTCCTTGCAAATTTTCTACATAAAATGCTTTTGTTTTGGTTATTTGAATTTTGAGGTAGGGAAGATATTCTTTCAGTTCATCACCTTTTCTTAGAAATGAAGAAAAAATTTTTAGATTTATTTTCTAAATTTGACTTTTACAATCTGCATTGTGATACCACTGGCTTCATTAACAACCTTTACTTCAATTCATTTGGTTCTTATTATATTCCTTTCCTGACTTATTTTTTTCATAAGCTGTTATTTTCTCTTATTTCTAAATATTGCTTTCATTTTTAAATATTCCCACTTTTTTCCCTAAAATCTTTACAAGAACCTACTGTTTATAACATAGTTTCTTAGCTATGGTCTTTATTGCAGCCATTGCATAGTCAACCCAAATCATGCTCAAATCTAATAACTAACCAAACTTAATAAGGGTTAAATATACACATGGAGGGGAAGCATTGCTTTCATTCTCGTAGATTCAGGAGACCCCTGCACTCTATAAGCTTTAGTACCCCGGATAGTATCATTTTAAGACCTCAGCCTATGTACATCATCCTCACATTTTTACTTCAACTCGCTTCACTACTTATAAACTTCAAAAATTTATAAGGTGGGGTCACTTTTTTATAGCTTTGAGTAAATAATAATGCCATTTGTAGAACAATTAATCTTAATAATTTTCTCCTATTAACTTAAATATTTTGCCATCTATTTTCAGAAGTACCATGCAGTGAAATGAGGAGGATTCATACAAATGGGGTATACCAAGTTTTGTACCAGTTATCCAATGTGCATCGAATCAGAGTGTTGTATATCTATGACCTTCCACATCCTGTGTATAAGGCCTCCTTAGTTGACCATGGTAAATGCCTGAATGATTCATTCAACAAATTATCAGCAATAATGTTAACTTTGGGTAATATAAATAGGAAGATTATATCCTTCATGTGTACATGTTATTTGGGCAGAGCTGAATGGTTGGAATGAGTTGTCAATAATTGATAACCATTGAGTACCCTCATTTAAGTCACAAAATCCCTTATTTTCAACTTTATGTAATATTAAAGGATTATTTATGACAGCATTCTTTAATAAAAATATTGTCAAAATTCAACTACTTGTGAACTTGCCATGTGATGAAATTATCATTAAATTCCACAAAGGGCCATTGAAGTAACTTGGAAAAATATCAATTTTAGTGTTAGGTACTAATGTTTATTTCATAATTGTACATTTTTTTCTTTTCAGAATATCGACCCGCTATCATAGCCTTAAGGAAACCAAATACATTAACAAGGCATGACATGGAAAGGGGAATCTTGTACGATGAAATATATCTTGGCAAAATAATAATGAAAAACTTATCCTGGAATTCCAGTTTGGATCAGATAATATTATCTTCTTCAAAATACAAAAATTCTTCAAATGATTGGACTATTGCTTTTAAAATTTTTAAGCTACATCCTTTGGTGCACTTTGCTTCTCTTGCAGTTTCAGGTCGAGTTTTCCCAGGTAAGTGTACATGTAATTGATTATTCATTTTCACCAGGTTCTCCCATATAATCACATAATGACCAAAAAAAGATTAAGAGGATGCATCTCTATGGGGAAGTAGTGAGTGCTTCATTACTATACATTGCCAAATAGTTGATCCATTGATATCCATTCAGTCATACCTTTATTCTCCACTAGTCATATGTCCATTTATGAGCTATATATAAATTGCATGTTAAATCTATGCTGTCATTTCTACAAAAATTTGATGAGCAATGTAGAAATTCCACCCAGGTAGGCACTTGGATAAACTGAACAGGGGTGTCATAGGTCATGGTGTTGAGAAACTCCCTCAGAGGAGGTCAAAGTGATGTTTATGGGAACTTTTGCTTTTGTTTCAGACAAGTGGGTAATTGTGCTACAAATGCATCCCATAGCAATGTGTACTGCTTTGTTTTTTTCTCTTATACTGTGTTAAACTGTGTGACTGCATGGTCAGGAAGAGCCCAAGGCATACTAGTATAAGCAGGTGTGGAGCAGCTGTGCTGCTTGTAGATGTGGGCGATGGACACCTTAGATTTCCCAAAAGGTGTGTCTGAGTGCTCAGAATGTGTTTATTTATAGGCAGTCTTTTGTTTGTTGTTGGAACCTTTATCCTTTGATGAGGTTAACTGCAAGCACCTTTACTATTTTTAAGGGGAATGGTTTGATCATGAGTGTGTGTTGTATTCCAATTACAAATAAGTCAGGGCTAACATAGGCAACCATGCTACAGCTGACCTCCCGATTACTTCTTGCCCTCCCGATTCAAATGTCTACAAGAAAGAAGGCATAGGTAGTGAGGGTAACTGATCATGCCAGCCTCTTTGTAGAAGAAACTGGTTCCCTCTTTCAGTTTCTCATTTTAATGGTCATATCAGAGACCATGTTTGAGGGTCCTGGATGCTGATACCTGATTAATGAGATGAGGTGTTGAATGTAGTAGCAACCTGTTCCCCTAATATGAAGGTTGACCACTCCTCTTTGACCTTTCTCAGGTGCCTAGGGTTTTACTACTTATGGTAAGTGGCTTTACTACATTTTTGACTGCAAAGCCAACTAAAAGTTTTGGATCTTTCTTCTGGGTGTGTTGTTCTGTCTCTGAGGGACTCTTGTTCTGATCCTGGGCATCATATCAATGGTAGCGAGGCTAAGTAAGGAGCATGGCTCTTGAGCCAGCCTTCCTCTTTAGTTGCTCAGCTAGAAGCTACTACCTTTTGAGATTGACTGACCAGTGATTAATCTCTGGTTGGTGCTGCTGTGATGGGATTGGCTGGAGCATTTAGAAGCAGGATATAGCTCAGCATTTTTCTTTATTTGTCAGGAGCTTTCAAGAAGTAAAAGTCCACACAAATGTATTTCCACTCTTTTCTTACACCTTTTGGAGTGCTCAAGATTCAGCCAGAGCATCCTAAAATCAGTGCTTCAGACTCAGGGTCAGAGCATCACTAGGCTTCCAGAGATGGAGTTGGTTAAAATATTCTCACTTGAGTCAAGCAGAATATAATTTAATGCTGTAAAATTCCAAAATTTTTCTGACATTGAGTAATTCAAGTAACAATTTTTGAGGGTATATTTTAATTTATTTCAAATAGTAATTTTAATTCATTTCTTTTCAAATTTTAAAAATTATAAAAAAATATTCAGCATTGGATAACTTTCTTAAAAAATTCATTCAGCTTTGAATAAATATATGATTTGATATCCCTTTCTACTTCCTTGATATCAGACTAAACTTCATCATTTAGGTGGTTTTAATTTAATGACTTAAATAAATAATCATATAGTGCAAGATTCACTAAATATGAAGGATGAGGAAGACCTTTCCTACCTGACAAACATTCTTCTTGGGGAAATTGTACCACATACGTGTGTGCATTGTCATGAAAGAAGTGGATACCCTTTCTGTTGACTAATGAAAGATGGTTGTATTCAAGAATTTCATTGAATCTCAAATATTTAAGTCTGGAGCAACTGTTTGCTCTTTATTGAGGGGTTCATAATGATTATCTCCTTTCATATCTTATCATATGAAAAGTATATGAATAGCTTTGTGCTGTTGGAAACCAGATTTAAGATTGGGTTTAGATCAAACCTTCGTTTTTTTGCCCTTAATATTGCAGTAAATAATCTACTTTTCATCCTCTGTACTGTTATACCCAGTTTCTGTAGGAGAGGCAGATCCTCTTGGTCCTAGTGCCTATAGTGGTGCACCCTCTCCCTGCCCCACACTCAGCAGGAACTGCAACTTTATATCCCCGACTATTTTTTCTTTGTATACCTTTGCAATTTTCCTTAGAGATCTCTCCTTAATGACTTTCTGACCTGAAAGAGGATACCCAATGTAGACTCCTGACAGGGGGCCCTGCATTGGGGCACCTTGTGCAGTGTGGTACACTTGGTATCCAGAAGAGCTTCACATCCTCCCCGTCTGAGAGCAAACTAGGGAACCCCTGTCACTGGGTTGATTTGAACTCAATGATTGGGACTAACTACTATTCCTAGATCGTCTGGCCGTTTTGCCCGCCGACCTCTCCGTGGTGGTCAGCCGAGTGTGAGACGGCCCTCAAACAGAAGCGTTATGCCTACATGCGCTATAAGCGCCGCCCGAACGATTTCACTTTCGGTGAATTCCGTCGGGCTAGGGCTAGGTTCCGGTATCTTTCGAAGCACGCCCGCCGCTCTTTCTGGCAGGCATACGTGTCTTCACTTAAAGGGAAGACCCCTCTAGCAGAGGTGTGGAAGCGAGTCTAAAGGATTTGGGGCAAGTTCTCGCAGGACCCCCCTCCCGTTATCCAGGAGAATAAGACCGCAATCTCGGACCCCGCATCCGTGATGCAGTCCTGGAGTCCTCCGCATACTCTAACGGGGATGCTGCTCCTACAGCATTCGATGCGCGTCATGATGTCGCGGAAGGCCGCCAACTGGACTTTACATCCAGAGGCGGAAAATCCTTCAACGACAGGTTTACTATCAGTGAGTTGCATTCCGCTCTCGCTTCGTGCTCCCGCCCCCCCCTGGTCCGGACGATGTTCCGTGCGCCATGCTTCGACACCTGGGTGAGCGAGGCAAGGCTTTTCTGTTAGATTTTTTCAACAGGATCTGGGTTGAGGGTATCCTCCCAGATTCCTGGCGAATCGCTACTGTGCTCGCTTCTCGCCAACTGGGGAGAGATCACTCCACCCCGGCTGGTTTCCGTACAATCTCTCTAACCTCCTGCGTGTGCAAGTTGATGGAGAAATTGGTATATGTTAGATTAGCCTTTTTCTGGACAGCGGAGGCCATCTGTCCTCTGCAGAGTGCGGATTCCACAAGTTCCACTCCACGTCGGATGCTCTGCTTCGACTGGAAAATGCCGTCTGCGAGGCCTTCCCTCGTAGACATCACTACGCCACGGTGTTTTTCGATCTGGAGAAGGCCTATGATACCGCATGGCGGCACGATATCATAGAGAGACTCCACACGATGGGGACGAGGGGACGCGGGGACGCCTCCACATTTTTATATCTGAATTTTGGCGAGAGGGTTTCCTCAGTGTAACACTCTTTGCCCTGAGCATCAACGGCATCACCTCAGTGCTTCCGGAAGATTTTCTCGCTACGCTCTCCGTGGACGACTTTCTGATATCTTTTTGCACGGCCCATATGCCAACTCTAGAAGGTCGACTCCAGCAGGCATTGAACCGCATCCCTCGCTATGCCGAATCGCACAGGTTTCGGTTTTCTTTGGCCAAGACTAAGGTGGTGCAATTCTGCCGCCAACCACGGCTCCATCCTAACTCAAGACTTATTTCTCGATGGGGTGCGCCTGGAAGTAGTCAACTCGCACCGTTTCCTTGGCCTTGTATTTCAACGACGCCTCACATTGGAGGCTCATATTCGCAGCCTTAGGGTTTCTTGTACCCGCCCCATGGATATTCTTCGTTCCGTGACGTCCAGTGCTTGGGGTGCTGATAAGGCTACTGCCTTACTTTTTTTATCGATCCTTTGTTTATGCATCCGCACCGAGCGTATATTGCAGAAGGTGGAGTCAATCCACCACACCGGCCTTCGCCTGGTGACCGGTGCCTTCTGTAATTCCCTATTGATAGCCTACTTGTCAATGCTGGGGAAATGCCACTCGCTCTGCCCCGTGCTCAGTGCATTATTTGCCTGTACGTGTGAGCCCGGCGCCTCCCTTAGTCGCCAAAAGCTCTCACTGCATCCGCTGCTGATTTCGACGGTGCCTATGCCCCGCCGAGAGACGCCAGTCATACCCTAATCCCTTTTGGTTTACAGCTAGGAAACTCCTTCGAGAGCTCGAGGTAGCTCTCAAGCAGGTGGCGCCCCTTATTCGGCCCAGGACGCCACCTTTGATTATTTGTCGCCACACCTCTGCTCCTAAAGCTTCTACAGCGGCGGGAGTTTTGCGTTCGGCCTTTTTGGAGCACAGTTTGTGTTACGCTGGAACCGTGCCAGTGTATACCGATGGCTCCAAGTTGCAAGAGGGGTCGGTTTCCATGCCCTATCCCCTCTGTTTGAAGTCAGCTGGGCTCTTCCAGGTGCTGCGTCTGTCTTCACGGCCGAGCTGGGTGCAATACACTGCGTCGTGCCCGTTTCGAAGACCGGATTGTGTGATCTATGGCGCTCCCAGCGCCCTGAGTGCCCTCGTGGTATTAGAATCTCCACATCCCCTTGTTTACGCTATCAGTGATGTCATGGTTTTGGAGATTCGGGAGGATGTTAAGATTATTTTCTGCTGGGTTCTGGACATTTCGGAATTGCGGGGAATGAGGGCGCCAAAATGTCCGTGAGGAATGGGCGACCAAACCAGCGTTTGGCCTTTCCTCACACCGATTACATGGCAGGAATCCGGGCTGTTTAGCAAAGAAGATGGTAGACGGCCTAAGGAAACTTGTTTGGTGCCATTGCTCCTCGACTGTTCCCATGGGCCTACTCCCCCAATGTCACAACGGCTTCAGGTTGCTTTCTGTCGTCTCCGAATTTGACACACTCGCCGGACGCACCGCAATTTGATCGAGCGCTCGCCTCTACTGTATGCGACGACTGCGTTGTCCCCCAGACTGTTCGGCACATTCTTGTTGAATGTCCTAGCCTGGGTGATCTTCGCGCATGTTACCTGTCCCGGTACCGGGATGAGCGGAGTCGCTACCGCTTGTCCCTTTACTCGGGACTGGGTCGCGCACACGGACTTGCGGACTATACGACCTTTTGGAGGAGGCTGGTCTTCTCCACTTTATTTGACTCTTTTTCTAGGTAGCATGTTCCTGCGCTGGGGAGGAGGCGGGCCTCTTCCTGATGCTGGACCCCGCTTCCTTCTTGCTTTTTTAAAAATCTAGCCTGATTACGGCGACTTGTTCCTTAGTAGGCAGTCACCAGATGGGCTCTTAAAATAATAATAATAAAAAAAGGTTACACACCTCTCTTGTTAAATCAGATGTTATCATTTATTTCTTGAATTTATCTAAGATCTTTTTTTTCACAGATGTCGAAGACAAACGGAAATATGGACCATTGAGATCTTGTGAAATTGATGGATCGTTTCTTCTTGTAATGACAGAAAAGAGTTACACATTGATATATAGCATGGAGGATATTCTCAAGGTTAATAGCAATAAATTCAACCTCAATATAAACAAACTTATGGTTAAGGAAATATGCTGAACTTGGTTTTGTCATCTTTCATTTTTCCGTAAATGTAGTCTCTTTTCGCACATTTTTATCTTAACTCTCTATTTAATCTTCACTGATAGCTTTGCTCGCTTTAATCACAAATTCTTTATTTTAATTTCAGTCTTGTCGATGATGCAAGGTGTCCTTTATCTTAAGCTATTTTTCCGTTAGTATGTGACGATGCCTTTAGATGGTTAAAAAGAGCTTGGGATAGGTAGAATATGACATCCCAAAGCAGATCTGGGACAGTGAATGCCCTACCTAATCCGAGGCAATTTCATGCCTTTATGGCAATGTAGATTCCTTAACTAGTATTTCCAAAAGCTCATTTATGCATGGGTGCAATCACTTATGTTTTCTTCTATGACTTAAAGTTGATACATTATTGGTAGCATACTTATTTCCACAACACTGGCAATTGTTGAAGGGTTAGGGTATTATCTTTTATAAATGTCTGTGTATGATTAACATTTGCTAATTAAAAAGTAATTTGTTCATTTTTAAATATGATCACAGCTGATCCCGGCTGACATTACTGCTTGCTCAAATTCTCCCAGTGTACCCCCTCATGAAATCCAAGTTGCGCACAGGGTTTTATTTTCCACTGCTGCTCATATGGACATTCTCAGCTTTGGTGGCTCACCATGGATGTATGTTCGTTCTGTTAATGATGGTCTTTTAGAGGTAAGTACAAGTAGATGCTTTATCGGGTTTGTGGGTTCTTCTAGGGTTGATATATTTAACAATATTAAGTATCATCGCCTTTTTTGTTTAACATTGAAATGTGTCTTTTGGTGCAGGTAAAAAATTTGCAAACAGGAGAGTTAATTGAAGGAGGCCGAGTTTGTTTCAAAGAAAATGAACAGAAGATTTGTCCCGATTATCTTACATTTCATATGGACGACTCGAATCGACTTATTCACGTAAAGAATTCCGACTTAAGGTGAGTTCCAACACAATAACCTCTCTGAAGGGGGCTAGGAAAGGAAGCACACCCACAAACTGTAAAGGTTTATCGATACAGCAAATTTTATCCTGAAGAAAGTCCTTTGAAGGAATGATGAGCACCTGGTGATGCTCCCCACCCCGCCTCTGCAAACTTTTCAATATCTACACCCATGGCACTTCACCAAACATTGCACGCTGCTGACCTAAGAAATATAACCAAACATCCACTTTATCCTCTAGCTGTGTTTTCCTAGCCGCCGTACTGACGGGACTCAGTACCCTGTCCGTTCCCAGCTTAGCTACCCTCTCTTCCTCCTCTTACTGACATCTAGTTTCTCCTTATCTGCACCAACTCTGCTCATCTCCTTCACAAATGGGGGCTACCCTATATAATATAACCTGTTACGCTTGGTCATCCCGACCTGAGTAGAAATTACTACCGCTTGTCCCTTGTACTCGGGACGAGTTCGTGCACATTGACTGGCGGACTTAGACTTTTTGGGGGAAGCCACCTTTCTTCCCTTTATTTAACTATTTTGTTTTTGTTTTTTTCTTTGTAGGTCGCACGTTCCTGCGCCGGGGAGGAGGCGGAGCTCCCCCCCGACGCCGGAGCTTGCTTTCTCCTTGTTGCCATTTTCCCCTTTTTTATTGTTGTTTTTTACATATTCTTATTTTAAAGTAGCCTAGTGCTAGGCTGTCGTGAGTGCGGCGACTTGTGCCCAAGTGGGTAGTCGCCAGATAGGCGCCTAAAATTAAAAAAAAAAATGAGTAGAAATTAGAGAATCCCTGTCACTGAGTTGTCTTGAACTCTTTGGGAGTGCCGTGGCAGGTTATTGCGCTTCCATCTCATTCCTTCGCATCCTTCTTTTTGTCTCTACGACTATCCCCTCAACCCTCTGTCTAAGCTTTAAGGACCTTACCAGGTACCTCATGTTGTGTCAGAATAGAGGCTTTGGAACCTTCATAAACAACGCCTGCACGTTGCAAGAGACCAGGCCTTGAGGGGTCCTGGGCGTTGGGGCGCGAATAATGGGAATATCGGTTTTGCCCCAATAATCTCCCCCCCCCCCCATGTCATGGGCTGACCACCTCCCTCGCCGCATAAGGCTGTACTGCTTGTGGCAGTCGGGCTTTACTGCCTTGTTGGCTACCAGGCCAAGTAAAAGTCTCGGGTCCTGTCTCTAGGTCTGCCACAACAGATCTTCAGATCCTGGTCGTCCTATCGAGCATTACCTCTGATTAAGGATATGGATATTCGCTCTGTCGTCCTGCCTCCCTGCCTCTGGCTGCTCAATTAGGAGCTGCTGCCTTTGGGGAAGGACCGGCTACTGGGCAACTTCTGATTGGCATGAGTCGCAGTACAAGTCGCGGACATCATCGTTATCGCTTCCAGGGCTGGACCCTTGAAAAGTCCGAAATCCCGAGACGGAAGCGTCTTAGTGGTCACAAGTTTAGGAGCTCCCATTTGTGGTAGCTTTTCACAAGTTCTACAAAATTTCGGAGTACCTCACTCTCTCAAACCTCACTCGGCCTTGGTGTTAAAGTGAATGAGGAGCTCAATGATAACACTACTCGGACTGATGGAGAGGCTCCGCTACAACATTCTGATTGGGGCAAAGGGGTTTTCCCTTTGCCATCTTCGGACCGCCCCTGGACAGCTCCACATGTGGCAGAGATGCCTCCCCCCCCCTCTACTTTCTCAGGGGCTCGTCCAAGACTGTTCTAGTGGAGAAGGCGTTTCTTCCTGTTCATTTGCGGTGAGTTCCCCATTGCATTATTCTCGGTCCCGTCCAAAATACGGCAAGACAGGACGCACCCCCTCTGTCCCCGCCCCTCCCGATCGGACTAGGTGACCCGTCATAAACCCCTCAAACAGAAGAGTTATTCCTAATTGCGCTATAAGCGCCGCCCAAACAATTTCACTTCACTGTGGGTGAATTTCGTCGAGCTAGGGTAAGGTACCGGTATATTTCGAAGCATGCCCGTCGCTCTTCCTGGCGGGCATACGTGTCTTCACTTAACGGGAAGACCATTGCGCAGCGACTGTTCCCCTGGACCTATCCATGAATGCCGCGACGGTTTCTGGTAGCTTTATGTCCTCTTGGAATTGGGCTCACTCGATAAAGCGCCCGCTTGCGCCTTACTGCGACGACTGCGTTGTCCCTAAGACTGTTCGGCACATTCTTATTGAATGTCCCAGTGTGGGTCTTGTCCCTTGTACTCGTGACGGATTTGTGCACACACTTGTGGACTGACTTCTTTCTCCTCCATTTTATTTGAGTCTCTTTGGTTTTGGTCGCATGCTCCGATGCCCAGTGGAGGCCGGTCTCCTCGATGCCGGGGCGTGTGTCCTTCTTCCTGCTTTTCCTCCCGATATTTTTTGGGGGTTTTGGTTTGTTCGTTTTTGTTTGTATGTATTGTTTTCTCTCAATTTTAAAGTAACCTAGTCGTGGGCTGATTTTTGTATGGCGATTTATCCCTCTAGTAGAACTTGCCTGATGGACACTTAAAATAAAATCTGAAAACCTTCTTAGATTGATTTTGGTCGTCATATTATAACAAATTTGTACTGTGTTCTAATTTGTTTTCTTTTACCCAGAATTTTACGAATCGAAAACTTGAATGAAAAATCAAGATTGCGACTAGAATTTCAGTATAGCAAACAGCAAGAAGGCAGTGATCAAAACGTAAGACTGTTTCAAGTACCCCCAAATTATAAGTTCTTCATAATATTTGTTATTATATCCAACAAATTATTTAAATAAAAATAAATTATGTCGATTATTGACTAACTTTCTCTTAAGTGGTTCTAAGCAATATGCGGGAGTTATCCAGATCTGTTGTAAAGACAGTTCATTGTATGTTCAGATTATATCCTCCCTCACATAACTGTCCTTGCCTCATTCTTCTGCCCCCTCCTCCTTTTCTCCCATGTATATGTTAGCATCTGAGATCGTGCTCCTCAATCTTCCCTTCACCCGTTCTATCCTTTTGGATGAACTTATGTGATACTTGAACTCCTGTTCTCCCACCTGTCTTCACCTTGTACTGATACTCTTTCCTGTTTTGATCTTTCCCTTGGCTTGGCCAAGGCGCTGTCGGACTTATCTTGAGGACCACGGTTGTCTCTTCTATTACCCTCCATAGTACATTACTCACCCTGCAGGTGGGTACTCTGTGTAGCCTGTTACACGTAGCACCTGGGGGAGCTGCACGGTCTTCCCTGACTGAGTGCAAATTTAGGGAAGCCCCGTCAATGGGTTGAGTTAAACTATCGGACGGGCCTGGGAAAGTTGTTGGTGAGCTTTCTTCTCACTCCATCTCAGCATTCTTTTTCTTCTATGACTATCACCTTAACTTTCTTTCTCGGTTTTAGCACCTGACCAGTTAACTCATGTCGTGTCAGAAGAGAGGCTTTGGAACCTCTATGAACAACGCCCTCAGGTCGCAAGAGACCAGGACTTGAGGGGTCATGGGCTTGGCGACGCGCTTATGCGAACAATCGTTTTGCCCCAATAACCCTTTCCCTGCGTGACCACCTCCCAGTAGCAGTTACTAATGTCTAAGGCTGCACAACTAATGGCCGGCGGGCTTTAATTCCTTGTTGTTTGCCAGGCTAACGATAAGTCGGGCGGAGGGGGGGGGGTCATGTCTCTCACTGCCACAACAGATCTTTGCCTTCCTGTCGACGATTACTACGACCTAATCAATAAATCTTCCCTGGCGCTCTGCCTCTCTGGCTTCTCACTTCGGATCTCCGGCCTTTGGGGGTCGACTGGGCAACTGGTCAGTGTGCATCGCTGCCTAGGTACAAATACTAATAATCTTTAACTCAACCAGGGTTGAGAGCTGAAAAGTCCGAAAACCCAAGATGGGAAATGCGGGAGCGACTGGACGCAGAATATAGCCCCATTTCCCTTTTCTTTTCCTTTCTCTGAGGCACAAATTCAGGTTCTTTCGCCTGTTGACAGGTCCTTAATACTCGAAAACAATTTCGGATTAAATACCCTTCTCAAAATCCCCATTCAATCGTGGTGTTGAGGCGGACGAAGTAAGCAGTGACGACACCATTTTGATCTGTGGAGGGTCTCGGGCAGCTCCACCTCTATGATGGAGGTGACTCCCATGTGTGCTTTCTCAGGGTCCACTCCAAGATTCTTCAAGTGGAGACAGCTTTTCTCCATCTCCTTTACCTACGTGTTTGGGGGCTTTCCCCATACTCCCTTTTGGACAGTTGCCTCCATGCGGCGGGTCCCCCTTCTCTTTCTCTGGGGACCCCAAAGACCGTGACAAGAGAGAGAATGCTTCGCCTCGGTTCCTTTTCCCTTCGTTGCGGTCAGGTGAACGACCTCAACCTCCTTAGAAGGGTAAGAGAAGGCGATTCTCCCATGCCTTTCCCAAACACCTTGCGGATCCGATGATCGTGACTGCTGGAAGCTGGCATGTCTGCTGCACCCTTTTTTCCAATAGAGGTCGACGTGACGGGCCATAAGCCCTATGAGTTCCCCTTCGGGATACCTTACACCTTGACTGGGGATGGCCACTTGTAGTCCATTCATGAACCCCAGTTCACCCTTGTACAAGGTTCTACTGAGTGACCATGAGCCCCCGAAGACTCAGAGAGGAGGAACATCCCCCGCCTGGTTTCCCCTTGCCGGCCAGGACTTTCTCTATTTCTCTGCATTCCCGAGCTAGGTCTGAAGGGCGTATTCCTTCAGTGGATGAGTTTATGTATCACTGCCCGAGAACCTCTTCTTTTCCCTGCCTCCATCTCTCCGTCTGCTCTTCGGATGCATATCTTGATTTGGGGGGGTGTGAGGTGGTGGATCATCTTCATGGTAGTAACTACTTTCCCATTCAACTAATATTTTCTGGTCCTCTGCCGCCTAATAAACCGCATTGGTGGTACTTGGGGCGGCCTTCAAACAGAAACGATATGCATACATTCGCTATAAGCTGCCCTCCGACAAAAGCTATTACCATACATGCGCTATAAAGCGACACCAGAAGAATTTCGTCGAGCTAGGGCTATCTTCTTAAGCATACATGCCGCTCTTCCTGACGGGCTTACTTGTCTTGACTTAGCGGAAAGATTCCTCTTTCAGAGGTGTGGAGATTAAGGGAAAAAAACTTTGATCCTACAGTCTGTGCTTTAAGCCCCGTCAAAATTACCACAACTAAGTGGGCTGCACCATCTATTTGTTGTCCTGAGGAATCTTGTTATAGTGGAGGGAGGCTGTTGCATCCTATGGGAATTTTATAGCACTCCCTTGTGCTAGGAAGGGAAAGTTCACTTGCACCTCAACATTACGCGGATTACATCGTAGTAGGGTGTCCCACACCAGGATAGTGTTCAGGGGTAGTGATCGTACCATATCCACTTGGAAAGGACACCCTCCGATTCTCCGGTATGCTCTAGCCGGTATGCTACTCCGCCAGCATTCAATTCGCGCCTTGCTGACGCTAAAAGCCGCCGACTGCACATAACCTCGTCTCATGCGCGGACACCGCCTCTCATCCGGACCCTGTCCACTACGCCATACTACGCCATACTACGACACGTAGCTGAGCGAGGCATGGCATTTCTGCTAGATTTGTTCAAAAGGATCTGGACAGAGGGTACCTTCCCAGACTTCTGGCGAATGGTTACTGTGCTCGCTTTTCGCAAACCAGAGAGAGATCACTCTACACCCGCCGGCTTCCGCCCAATTTCTCTAACCTTCTGCGTGTGCTACTTCCGCAAATTCCACTCCTTGTGGAGGTGCTCTGCTCCAAGTGAAAAATGCTATCTGCAAGGCCTTCCTAATAACTCATGACAATACGTTATCATGAAACCCTCCACAAAATGGAGACGAGAGGCCGCCTCCTAATTTCCATTTCTGAATTTCTGCAAGATGGTCGATTCCGCGTATGGTTAGAGGGAGCCATCTCCGGACCCATATTCGCAGCCTTAGTGTCTCTTGTACCCGCGTCATGGATATTCTTCGCTCCGTGGCTTCAGCACCTGGGCCGCTGATAGCTACTGCTTTACTTTTTTTTCGATCCTTTGTTCGTTTGAAGCTCGACTCAGATGCGAGTCTTATGCAGCCGATCGTGTATTGCGGAAAGTGGACTCAATCCACCACACCGGCCTTCGCCTGGCGCCTGTTGCCTTCCGCACTTTCCCCTTTGAGAGCCTACTTGTCGATGCTGGGTAGCTGCCACTTGCTCTGCGCCGTGCACACTGCATTATTCGCTTGTACGCGCGAGGCCGGCGCATCCCTCAGTCGCCAACAGCTCTCATTGCATTCGCAGCTGATCTCGGCGGTGCCTATGCCGCCAAGAGACATAAGCCCTTTGGGTTTAGGGCCAGGAAACTCCTTCGAGAGGTAGGCATAGCTCTCGGGCCTGTAGCGCCCCTAGATTTGCCCAGGACGCCACCCTGGCCATTTGTCGCCACACCTCTGCTCCCAAAGCTTCTACAGCGCCAGGAGTATTGTGTTCGGAATTTTGGAGTACACTTCGTGTCACGCTAGAACCGTGCCAGTGTATACGGATGCCTCCAAGTCCGAAGAGGGGGTCGGGTTCCACGCCGTATCCCCTCTGCCAGGTGCTGCGTCTGTCTTCACGACCGAGCTGGTTGTAATACACCTCTCGGTACGGGACATTACGCGACAAGTCCTTTTCGGAGACCTGATTGTGATTTATAGCGATTCACAAAGCGTCCGGAGTGCTCTCATGGCATTGGAATCCCCGCATTCCCTGGTTCGCGATATCCGTGACTCCACGGTTTTGGCAAGCCGGGCGGATGTCGAGATTATCTTTTGCTGGGTTCCTGGACATGTAAGAATTGTGGGGAATGTGGGTGCCTATGAGGTCGCTAGGACTGGGTGGCCAGACCAACGTTTCGTTCTTCCTCACACCGATTACATGACAGGTATACGGGCAACTCCTGGCCGCTTGGCAAAGAAGATGGGAGACGGTCGAGGGGAACCTAAAGTTGCGTGCCATTGCGCCGCGAATGTTCCCATGGACCTACCCCCCAATGCCACGACGGCTTCAGGTTGTGTTTTGTCGTCTCTGAATTGGACACACTCGCGGAACGCACCGCCATTTGATGGAGCCCTTGCCTGCGCCTTGTGATAACTGCGTTCCCCAGACTGTTCGGCACATTCTCGTTGAATGTCCCAGTCTGGGTGATCTTCGCCCACGCTACCTGTCCCGGTACCGGGATGAGCGGGATCGCTACCGCTTGTCACTTGTACTCGGGACGAGTTCGTGCACACTAACTTGTGGACTTTGACTTTTCTCGACTTTATTTAACTTTTTTGTTGTTGTTTGTTTCTTTGTAGGTCGCACGTTCCTGCGCCGGGGTGAGGCGGTCCATTCCCCGCCGCTTGCTTCCTGCTTGTTGCCCTTTTCCTTTTTTTATTGTTTTTTGTTTTATATAGTTATTTTAATGTAGCCTAGTACCTACTAGGCTGTCGTGAGTACGACGACTTATGTCCAAGAAGGCAGTCGCCAGATGGGCTCCTAAAATTTAAAAAAAAATCCCATCTCCGGACCATGAGGCAGGAGGAGGGTGCCCCGTACAGAAGTGTCCTCAGTGTCATACTGCCCTGAGCATTAACGGTACCATATCTGTGCTCCTGGAAGATGACCAGACCCGCGTTTCGCTATTCTTCACATCGATTACATGACGGGAATCAGCAACGGTAACGAAGAGACGATTGAGGGAAATTAAAGTTGTGTGCCATTTCGCCGCCGCTGTTCCTATGGACCTACGCCTCCCCCAATGACTCACATGTCGCTCTCTGTCGTCTTAGAATTGTGCACACTCGCGTGACGTACCGCCGTTTGATGGAGCGCTCCCCTGCACTTGATTGCGACGAATACGTTGTCCAAAAGAATTCGGCATATTTTTGTTGAATGTCTCAGTCTGGGTGACGTTCACGCACGTTACCTATTCAGGTATTGGGACGAGAGGGGTTGCTATCGCTTGTCCCTTGTACTCGGTTAGGGTTTGTGTACACAGACTTGTGTACTATCTGACTT
The DNA here is from genome assembly GCA_963969495.1 of Ceratothoa steindachneri. Classification (NCBI taxonomy): domain Eukaryota; kingdom Metazoa; phylum Arthropoda; class Malacostraca; order Isopoda; family Cymothoidae; genus Ceratothoa; species Ceratothoa steindachneri. The sequence continues at coordinate 136,143,936 of OZ018326.1, forward strand.
CTTCGAGGCCTCTATTTTATTTGACTCTTTTGTGTTCTTCACATCCATAGGTGGGCGCGATAACCGATAAATCGATAATCAATAAATCCCAAATTATAATACAATATTGATTATTGACTATATATAGCGTTATTTTATAATACAATAGTAAAAATATTTGAATACTGTTTCTTAGTTTCTAACCTGGTGAGGCTCTCTTTCATCTCCTCATAGGTTTTGAGGATCCTCCTCCCAGCTCGGACCTACATATTTCTGCCTCCAAGTCACGCGCGGTTCGCCCCTGTGCTAAACTGGAACCAAAAACTGAACTTATCGATTATCGCTATTTTGGAACCAAAAGTATCGGCGATACCGATTAATCAATAACGCGGAAAAAATATCGGATAACTCGATATCGTTATCGCGATAACGCCCACCTATGTTAAATCACATCCTCCTGGCTCGAGGAGGGGAGGTGGGCTTACCCCCCGATGCCGCAGCGTCGTGCTCAGACACTGTCTGTCACTTCTCTTTGTCTTTCCTGAAATATCGTGTTAATCCCTCTGGATCTAAATATTTAAGATTTTACATCCGTGATTGGCTGGGGTGTTTAATTTGATTAAGAATGCGAGGTTGCTTTTTTAAATAGTGGGAAAGAGACTGTATAGATTTTATTTCATTCTCTCAGCCTGTACAGTCGTCTTGTACGACCCGGTTCGGGCGCCGTGTCCAGATGAAGGTAGCCTTGGATTTATCTCAGAACCGCAGCCTCGCTTTTGGCATGGAAAGCGACCTCAACCTCTTCTTCATTCTAGAAATGCAGCCGCAGATGGTAAGGAGATTATTTCGTTATATTTACCTTGATTAAGACTCTCGTCTGGGAAGTCACTTTCCTAAAACCTATTATATCCTGTTGGGGCGTTGATGTGCACTGAACTCTTTGCGAGACAATGGTGAGGGTGATGATGGTAAAGAGCAAAATCCAATTACGAGATCTGAAATTATTTAAAGAGGTTTATCAGAGTGCCTGAGTAATGGAAGAATGCTGTAGAAGGGCAAAGGGAAGAAAAGTGAATACAACGACTAGGGGGGGGAGGGAGTCTGAGTGTCGTAGGAAAGGTGTATGGAAAATTCTAAAATGGTGTATAATATAGTCATTGTTAGGGGATGAACAAGGTGGGTTTAGAGCGGTGTGGATCAAGTATTTGCAATGAGACAGCTGCTAAACAAACATCGTGCAGATAGAGAAGCATTATGACAAGTACTAAGAATGTATGGAGTAGGTGGCAAACTGATGGATGGTGTGAAGAAGAGTATTTTTGTTGGGCCTGAGGTATGCATTAGGGTAAAGGGTGGCCATAATGAGTGATTTAACATCTGTCGGTTAAAGGACCTAACCAGCTACCTCAAGCTGTCAGAAGTTTTGGAAACCTCTAAATCACTTCCCTTAATCCCCCCAGGTTGCAATAAGCAAGGTTTGAAGGGTCCTCGTGTTTTGCCCCACGATTAATGGGAAGATGGACTTTGCCCCTTCCCTTCTCCTAAGGCCTCATTTTTTTTTTTTTTTAAGCACCCAGCTCCTGGCCCCTTCAAGCCTACGAGCGCGGTTGCTTTCACGCCAATTTTGAAATGCCCGGGGGTTCTATCTACCCGGGCGCTCCCCAAGTAGAGCTGGTTGCACAAAGGGTTTCCACCCAGCCTCGGCTAAAACAAGTGCTCCCCCCCCTGCCCCAGTGTGACCCTTTCCCGCAAGGCGAAATGGATGTGCGCTCCACCGACTCGTTAGACTTACAGGAAGCAAACTCCCTGAAAGTGATCGTGAGGCTCTCTTCGGTGCTTCGTAAAGCTGTCCCCCAAAAGGAGGAGAGAACCAAAAGAGCTTTGTCTCTTATGCCCCCACCCAGGTCTGAACCGGGCGACTCTGAGACGCATGATCCTCCAAAGGAGGGACTCCTGCCCCCGATAAATTCTCGATGGCGACAGCGCCTTGTTCGGCCAACAGTGATCCTTCTGAGTCCGGGAATTGTACGGCCATCTCGGGTTTTAAAAAGCAACAACAACCCACTGGGTTTTGGGGAATAAGGGGGCAACAAGATCATAGCTTCCTGCAAACATTGGCCAAATTATTGACAAGTTAGCATATATCGGGAAGCTCAGCATCTCCTGACGCAACTAAAATCACTTTGGAACTGCTCTAGACAAGGTATAATATTAATATTAGTAATATTGAAGATAATAACAGCACTGTCAGTCTGTCAATTATTATAATATAATTAAATATCAATAAATTCAATACAGTACTAGTACGTACAGTACATAATTTGCGTTACTTTTGTTTTTAACCCAGCTCCAAGCTGATGGAACAAGGCTTGCAGATGCTATCTACATCTGGATATCTTTAATAAATAATCCTGAATTACAGCAGGATCATCAAAGTATCAAGGATAGGGTCAAGAAAGCCATGAAGCCTGTTCATTATTTTGCTTACATGACTGATACTCGTTACTTAGGTAAGAAGTTGTAATTCTGCTAATTTAGTATTGCCGAAGAATTACATGCTAAAAGCAATTTTTACATTCTGAAACTGAAAGCAGAATGTTGGTAATGCCTGAATGCCACAGTTTAAATTTGCTATATTTAAAATTCCAGGCCTAAATCTAGAGATGGAAGCTGAAGAACAAGCTGAGAAATTGGTCAATGAAATACATCCTGATTATGCAGTTGGATTGTATGAATATTATTAGCTTAAGGATAGTCAAATTTTCCCACCCAACATTTTTTCTGACTCAGTTAAATCAAGGCCTTTTTACAAAAAAGTGGTGGCATATAATGAATAGGAAGCAGAAGAAAAATACAAATGGGAAGAAATTGCCAGATGAATTTTGTTCATTTTTAGGGACCATACATTTATGTCCAGTTAGTTCAGCTACAAGAGAAATTATTTTCCTCATTTGGACTAATATGAAATAGAATGAGAAACAGATTGGGGAGTGAAAAAGCGGAGAAACTATTGAAAATCTACAAACACTTCAAAAGAGAGCAAGATACAGAATGGTAAATGATGTCTGATAGTAAAAGTTAAGAAGGGTTCTTTTTGTATTAACAGAGGTAAGTTTCTGTTTAGTTTTTTTCCTTTATATAATTATGTAGGAAAAGTGTTTATTTATTTAATATAAGAATTAAAAAGTTTGGATGGATTAAAATTTAATGTGTCGTTTCATTCTCCTTTATATTAAAGCAAAAACTACAACACAAGCAAATAAGACAAAGCACTTTTAATAAAGATTAAAAGAAAACTCCTCTTTAATGTTATTTATATATATATTTTTTTAGGGAGATCTTTATGGATTTTACATTTTTTTTACTTATGTACATATATAGCCATTATTTATCAATAGGATATAAAACTGAATTTTTATATGTAAAATATATTTTTTGAACCCCCACCCCTTCCAAGAAAACACAGGCTGTGTTTTTTTTATGCCAACCCTGCCTGATGGTCTTCTCTTCGAAGAATGCCCCTGCATCTCTGAGCTTGGCCTGGAGGACATATTCCGTAAACAAAATTCCTGCTGACTCCGGGCCAGCTGGGAGCTGCTCCGGGGGCTCATCTCCTACCATTCCCCGTTAGATATCTCATTTGCAAGAGACCTTGCTGGGCGCATGCCCCCTGCCCACCCTTCCGGGGTATAAGGGTTTTGCGCTCCCACCACCACGGGATGGTGTCCGGTAGGAGGATGCGCGCTATACACCTGGCATGATACGAGGGGCGGTCAATAAGTTTTGCGAATCGGTAGGGCAAAACAAAGGAAGGGGGATGGCTGTTTGTGGGGGTGTTAGGACAAGTTATGACAAGTCAGGACCTGCAGCCACACGCTCCTGCCTCGTCTATTTAAGAAGCAGTAGCTGATCGCAGATTGTCAGTCACAAATCTTTCAACAATGAAGAAGGTTGAGCACCGCGCAGTGATCAAATTTTTTACCAAGCAAGGCAAAAATGCAAAAGAGATCCATGAAGGCATGGTTGCAGTGTACACCGACACCGCCCCTTCCTATGTAACCATTGCTCGCTGGAATAGGGAGTTCCGCCGTGGTCGTGAGTCCCTTGAAATGACCACCGTCCAGGACACCCGTCAGACGTGACCTACGAGGACAATGTGGCCCGTGTGGAGAGGATGATCCTCGAAAATCGACGGTTGAAGGTCGAAGAAATCGAGCGAGAACTTGGAATATCACATGGAAGTGTTATCAACATCATCCACGACAATTTGGCCATGACCAAGGTCTCTGCCTGTTGGGTCCCTAGAAACCTCACGCCCCATGATCGACTTCAACATCGTCAAAGTTCCGAGGAGCTGCTGCTCCTTTACAACCAAGACCCGGCGGGATTCGAGTCACGCATAGTGACAGGTGATGAAACATGGGTCCATCACTGGGATCCCGAGACCAAGCTCGAAAGCATGGCCTGGAAGCACAGGTGCTCATCGACCCCCATCAAGTTCCGGACCCAACCCTCAGCCGGGAAGATCATGGCCACCACCTTCTGGGATTTTGAGTGAGTGTTGATGGTGGACTATGCGCCTCGTGGAAGGACCATCACAGGCCAATATTGCGCCGAGGAACTGGCTGGGTTGAAGAAGTGCATCCGTCAGAAGCGGCGCGGCAAGTTGACACGCGGTGTCCTGCTCCTCCACGACAATGCCCCTGTGCACAAGCTGCCTTGCACGAGTGCGGATTCGAGGAGCTCAACCATCTCCCCTACAGTCCAGATCTGCCCCCTAGCGACTACTTTTTATTCCGCCAGCTCAAGGCTGCACTGCGTTGACGCCGGTTTGGGGACGATGAAGATGTCCAGCTCGCCGTCCAGGAGTGGATTGAACAGCAGTCGGGAGATTTCTGTTTGTCGGGAATTCGAAGCTTCTGGGACAAGTGGCGCAAGTGCATTGAAGTCGAGGGTAGTTATATTGAAAAATAATAAAACACTTTTTCTCATCTCGTTTCCTTATATCCGAATTGCGTAACTTATTGACCGCCCCTCGTATCTCTTGTGATACGAGGTTGTGCACTTTCTCTATGAAAAAGTACTCTTCTTGTATTGATTACTTGCTGGCCTTTTTTCATCACTGCTTATTTAAACGTTTTCAGTACAATAAACCTCTTTGGTGATAGTGTGATATGGGTTAAAAAGTTAAAATGCATTATGCCTCTCATATTCCACAGAATGCACAAGAGAATTTTCTGTGGATGAGCCTACTCCAGCTGGGGCGTTGGTTTTTTTCCCATGACTAATAATCCATTGTCTAGTACATTTAATATTATTGTACATGATCCACTTTTCATCTTCTTTAACAATCCTACTAAAAAAAATGGTTCTTTTTAGTTGAGAAATGAGTGATGCACAAATGTTAATTATTTGTTGCAAGTTTACCTCTGACAGGTTGTGAGGAATCCATTGCCCCAATCATGAGTCCTTTCCTATCTCATTTAAATGACGATGTACAATTGAATGTAGTTTTTCAGACAATTAATTGTTCAACAGTTACAATCGGATTTTCTTCTGTTATTTTTAAAAGATTTTGATCGAATTCCTCTGGTAGTCCTGAAGGGGGTTCATCTTTGAGACTAACGTTTCCTGAGTGAAAGATTCTGAAACCATCTTGGGTACTGGTTCACACTAAATGTTCCTTCACAGTATACTTCACTCAACCTCTCATGCTGTTTGTTGCCTTTTCTAAACTCTGTTTTCACTTCCATAATATTCATCATTTAGCGATAAGGTACATTAAATTAATAATCATAATTATAACAACATTAATAGCCGAGAAAATGATGACTTGGGCATGTCAAAATGTAAGCCTTGGGTTAAGCTAAGATTTACAGGTACCTCTGCTTCGAGTTTAATACACAAAGTTAATATAAAAACAAACGGGCTTTCAAATATTTCTATCTATAAAATAATGATAAACATGAAAAAAATGTATTATGTGATGACCTAATTCTCTCATGGTGTACATACCTTAAGTACTGAAGAATGCATGTCTCACAAGATATACCAAACTGTTATTTTGATGTAATTTGAGTTGCTTCTATATCTTTCCCACTTGTATCTTCAGGCAGGTGTTGAGCTGACCAAGTTGACCTTCTACGATAACAATACGTACCAAGTGATACAGGAACTCGCTCTCAATCTTCATGTTTCTGGAGATATTGAAGATAATACTGTCAGTGTGTTTATGGAGAAGGACATTTTGAGTATAGTTACCAAGCGGCAAAACCTGTATACTCACTTCATGTTCAGGCTCACATACGACAAGAATGAGGATGAAGACAAGCTAGAAAAGATTCTTAAAAGTCCCACTCGAATGTGGTCCTTGAGGAGGAGAAATACAGTTAGAATGCCAGAGCTGAGACCCCGAAGAAGTAGTTGGGAAATGAATCCAAGCAATTCAGATGAAGATGATGGGCTGCAAGAGGAAGAATGGAGACCTTGATCTCTCCATCTATTTGCCGCTTAAATCTTGTCTTCCCGCATAATGAGGACCCCAGATTTCTTGATCTTTGTCTTCGTATGCCTGTTTGTGAGGTTGGTAGTGGAGTGTAGAGGAAAATACCAATGCTGGTACCTCATGACCGGGTAGTGTTACAAAAATATACAAACTTCCATTCTGCTATTTAGCATTCTAGCCCATTTGGGATAACAGATTATAGTTTTTTTAAAGGGGCTAACTATTTATGGCTGTGCGCATTTTAGTTTTTTCTCTTTTTCTGTCCCAATTTCCCCTTAATTATATCAAAATTTTAATGGTTAATGGCTTACCAATGCTCGAATCTGGTCAAACCTTCAGACGTTTCATTGAACCATTTCTGTTCTCAAGTAATATACAAGAGAGAGGGATCCCAAACCAACGTCTTTGACCATTTGACGTTTAGATCTTTTTGTACTTCATTGCCTTATATGATCCGCAGATGGTGTTATTGGTATTGCTTTTCCTTCACCACCGGAGCCAAAACCAACCTTAGGTTTTAAATTAATCCAATCCCTCCCTCTCCTGTGTGAGTTGAAGGGAAAAAAATCGTTTTGATGTCAGTTATAATTAAGAGATATTAGGAACTATTTCCAAAATTCAACGTCGCCAGTGAAGGAAGTAATGATTTTATATACCTTGTATCTTAGTAATTTGTAAACACTTCCATTAAGACATGTGAACGTTTCTCAATTGTAGATTTATTTGTCGCTTGTAAGGTGTGGAAATATCCGTTCTTTTTTTTTTACAAAGACTGTGATTTATCGTGTTCATAGATTATTATATCCATTTAAGCATATGATTTCATTACTTTTATAATGTGCCTATTTATTTATTATGGGTAGTGGATGGGTACTGTTTGTTTACTTGGTGTACACTAGTAACCTGTTGTGAGTGGCTGATAATTGGAATCCTTAATGTGTGGCTAGAGAAAATGCAATGGTTCAAGTGTCTAGGATGTATCTGGATAGTGGGTTCGATGGGGCAGACTTGTGAATAACAAGGTTATTTATGAAGGGTTGGAAAGTGTCAAGAGCGATCGATCGGTGTTATTGAATGTTGAGGGCTTGAGTGTGCAAGGAATTTTGCATAAGAGTTTACTGCTCTCATTATTATTTTATTATTATAATTGTCGTTTCTCAGGCTGGCTGGCCGAACAGCTCCGAGCCCCTGGACTGGGCTTTCCCACAAGGCCCTCATGAAGTATATATTATGTTGGCGTATGTGGTTGTGTGCACTACAGTTTTTCATTGTGTTTGATGGTGTTGCAATTCGGACAAACATCCACGATGGAATCATCCAACTGAGTGTTGTTTTTGAGTGTTTATAGTTTGTATTGTGTTGTGGCGTGTCTCACAGAAGGTTTGTTACCCAGACAGGGCTTGCATAATCCATTACTGATCGTATATATTGTTTGCACAGAGTGTCCCAACAGTCACGCACCATAGGAGAATTAGTTAAGTTTCTCCCATGGTGCGTCACTTTCGGACACACTGTACTTTCGGCTAGATATTAAACCACAACCAAAGTATAGACCAGTTCAACAAAAGATTGAGGTAATTTAGAAATTTCTCCCCGAAATATTGTTGACGCTGATGTCACTGTGGTCGTCTTGGCAACGCGCCATACCGTCCCGAGATATTACGTTTGTTGACTCATCATCGACAGCGACTGTCACTATTGAAATAAAGAATAAAATGGCAACTTTGTTGATGATAAAACTTTGGTTGTGGTTTAATATCTAGCCGAAAATACAGTGTGTCCGAAAAGTGACGCACCATAGGAGAAACTTGCCTAATTCTCTTATGGTGCGTGACTTTTAGGATACCCTGTATACTGTGGTTGTAGTTTGTGGTGTCTGAATGTTATAGAGCAAGAGATCTGAGAGCGTTTATTCTTGGTGTGCATTTGTTATTATGTGTGTGTGTGTGTGTGGTATGGAGGTGTTGTTTATGGTGAGATTAGGTGTGTAGTTATGTGGTGTTGTCCATTTAGTGAGAAGGGTAGCTGTTTTGGAGTGTGCATGTAATTGTTATGTCGTCTGCATAGGAAGCTATGTTTATCCGAGGAGTGTGGGGGGCTGGAATGTCGTGAATGTAGAGGTTGAATAGAGTCGATGAAAGTACGGATCCCTGTAGTACACCGTTTGTGAAATTTATAATGTGTGATGACAAGGAGAGATGGGAGAGTTAGAGCCGTGCAACCGTACAATTTAAGAGATGTTGCGTGTCAGAAAGAGAGTGAAGAACGAATGGGTAAGAAGTGTATATGATAATAGGAAAAGTGTTACTGAGGTGGTAACTGAGAATGTTATGAAGTGGAACAAGTAAGAAAAATCGACGAGAATATACGGGAAAATAAGTTATAACAGAAGCTGTGTCGTCAATGGGAGCAAAAGTGTAAAAGAAGGCCTGATTATGTGAGTGGTCAAGAGAAAGGGGACTGACTGGTTGAAGGACCATTGGGTGAGATTGTGCATGGTGGGGTTTGTGAGGAGAAATGCTTGGGGCATTTCTTGCCAGGATTAAACTCCATTTGGACGAAATGCTAGGCCACATAGTACCCCATCGCTAAGAAAGGGCAGTGGGCGGAACAAAGGATCAGTATCTTTGTTGAGTGAAAATGGGGAGTGGAATAAGAGTATTATTTTGTGTGGCGTTCGTACCCCTCTACTTGTTTTGTGTGCGAGTGTTAAGCATATTTTTTTTGTGATCTCAAGCGTTTAGAGCATAATTCGTCTTCTAATTATTTCAGCTATGTTAACTTCCACTTTGACGAGCTTTGTACCTACTGTTAGTATAAGTCATGTAATGTAAGACCTGTCTAGTACGTAAGGTATCTGCAAAATGCATATTTAACATACTTCGTATTTTACCCACAAAAGACATTCATTTTTTCTTTTCAAACCCTATAAAGAACATTTTTAATAAAGCGAATTTCTAGCCGAGGTGCTACAAGGAATCTTTTGTAGGATAAGCAGGTTTATATTTCTTGAGAGTATCTGATATTCATTCGCTGCAGGACTTCCACCTCTTTCCATTCTTCCTCTCGCGCCTTCATCCTCCTCTCGCGCCTTCATCCCTTCTGTCCCTCACCAGAGAGACACCACTTAAAGCAACTACCGATTTACTGGGCCTCGTCCTTCCATTCCTCCTGAAAAGGGAAGATGGTGTTCGGCCGCCTATGTTTCTGGCATACCCAACTTACCTCCACCCCGTTCTCACGCCTTCTTCATTCTTCCTATTCTCTCCCAGAGCTTGCATCCTTATGGCCGAAGACCAGCCCACCGTCCTCGATATCCTTTGTGCTCTCCATCCAGCTTTTCCCCGTCCTCGATATCCTTTGTGCTCTCCATCCAGCCTTTTCCCCGTCCTCGATATCCTCTCTGCTCTCCACCTTTTTTCTTTCATTCCTTTCGCTGATCAGGACGTACTAGCTTCAATCCGTGGTCACTCTCCCATTTACATAAACTCTTTAATTGTTGTACTCTTTTAAAGGGGGAAAAATTTCTAATGGCGTTTCGGAGCTATTCCTACATCCTCCCATTAAAATAATGGCAATCATAACAGTCCAATTAAAAGAATGAAAATCTCGGACCTCCTTTTTCATACATGCACGGTTTTCCTTCATATGTTCATTCTACCGCTTACTTATAAGCGAATGTCACGAAAGATTGGATCTGTTTCCTTTTCTTACTCTTTAATTTCTATTTCCCGTTTTCTCCTCCTTCCGTTTCTTCCCTAATTATATTCTTCTTTCTCCGTTCCTCTCAGTGTCTCCCAGCTGACTATTTATAATACGTCGATGTATGGACATATCTGATAATACAGTATTTCGGTGCCCATCGATGGTTGGTTCGGAGATTAGTGGGGACCCTAAATGTTGTAACCTTCCTTGGACCTTCCTTGAACACAACTTGTCCTTCATTGAAATCTCAGACTTTGGACCCTATCTTGAGCTCTCCTTCGACTTATCTCAAACTCGAATGCCACTTGGATCCTCCGCTCAGATTCCTATTGAGTCCTTCCCAGACCGTTTCGGACGTCCCCCTTACATGGACCCTCTTTATGTGTACGGAACCATCATCTATCCCTTTCACCACCTATCCTTCAACATTTGTGACCTCTGACCTCTCAAGACCCTCCTCATCTCAGTCCCGCGCCCTCCTTTTTCTTGTCCTCAACCCCTTCCTTCCTTCACCTTGACCCCTTCCATCTTTCACCCTCGCCCCTTCTTCATTCTCACTCATCCTTCCCTCCCTCCTCACCCTTACCTTCTTCCCTCCTCACCCTTACCTTCTTCCCTCCTCACCACTTTCTTCCTCCCTCTCACCCTTTCCTTTCTACCCCTCCTCCCCTCCCCCTCTCCTTCCCCCATCCCCATCCTCCTTTCCTTCCTCCCCCTCCCCCTTTCCTTCCTCCCCCTCCCCTTTCCTTCCTCCCCCCTTTATTTCCCCCCTTCCTTCCTCCCCATCCCCCTTTCCTTTCGCACCCGTCTCACTCTCCAGGACGCACTGTCTATCTTAATCCTGGGTTATAATTCTCTTGCATTGAAAACTGAATTGATTCCTGTGGCGATTCTCCCATTAGATGATGGCCTGCAAAACGTACCTTAAATATCCACATTTAAGTCACTTAGGCATTATTAAAGATATCTTTTTCTAGAAAATCACTGCCTCTGAGGGCAGGCAACGTTGCTCCAGCGTTAAAATTGTAAACATTTTATCGTATATAAATGTATGCTGCCAATATAGTCAAAATCTGTTAACGCACTGCCATTTTTTCACTGCCATAATTATTATTAAAAACAGCTGTTATTTATTAGGTTGTATATTCTCAGATGTCAAGGATTTCCCGACAAACAAGATTTGGGCTTTTGAACAATGCTTATTAAAATGTGTGGCCTTTAACAATGACTATGCGCTTTCTTTGACCATCTGTAGCTTGTTAAAATCATTATACGGTTAATCTCGTCCCTCTGTCCTATTTTATTAATATTACGAGGGGCGGTCAATAAGTTTTGCGAATCGGTAGGGCAAAACAGAGGAAGGGGACTGGCTGTTTGTAGGGGTGTTAGGACAAGTTATGACAAGTCAGCACCTGCAGCCGCACGCTCCTGCCTCGTCTATTTAAGAAGCAGTAGCTGATCGCAGATCGTCAGTCACAAATTTTTCAACAATGGAGAAGGTTGAGCACCGCGCAGTGATCAAATTTTTGGCCAAGGAAGGCAAGAATGCAAAGGAGATCCATGAACGCATGGTTGCAGTGTGCACCGACACCGCCCCTTGCTATGCAACCATTGCTCGCTGGAATAGGGAGTTCCGCCATGGTCGTGAATCCCTTGAAGATGACGCCCGTCAGACGTGACCAACGAGGACAATGTGGCCCGTGTGGAGATGATCCTCGAAAATCGACGGGTGAAGGTCGAAGAAATCGAGCGAGAACTTGGAATATCACATGGAAGTGTTATCAAGATCATGCACGACAATTTGGCCATGGCCAAGGTCTCTGCCCGTTGGGTCCCTAGAAACCTCACGCCCCATGATCGACTTCAACGTCGTCAAAGTCCACAAGGCCAGAGTTGCACAAGCTTACCTGCGCGAGTGCGGATTCGAGGAGCTCAAGCATCCCCCCTACAGTCCAGATCTGGCCCCTAGCGACTAATTTTTGTTCCGCCAGCTCAAGGCTGCACTGCGTGGACGCCGGTTTGGGGACAATGAAGATGTCCAGCTCGCCGTCCAGGAGTGGATTGAACAGCAGTCGGGAGATTTCTGGTTGTCGGGAATTCGAAGCCTCAGGGACAAGTGGCGCAAGTGCATTGAAGTCGAGGGTAGTCATATCTCGTTCCCTTATATCCGAATTGCAAAACTTATTGACCGCCCCTTGTAGCTGTTGTAGTAATGTTTATTCTCATAAATATTTCGATGGATAGAATGACCATTTTATCCACAACTTCCTCTCCTTTTGGTTTTAGGATTTGTATTTTTGGTAGTAGTGGTAGTATTCATAATTCAGCTGTGTTTTTTCCTGTACTCTAAATGTGTGTATTTAACTTTAAAGGATTCATTTACTTTTTCCTAGAATTAGCAATTAACAGGACCCCCAGCAATTTACCACACTTATTAAGGAAGAGATCGGGTCCCCCAACCATTTCGTCATATTTGGAGTTACCATCACGGTGGTAGTATTATTTCTTTATTGTAACCACACTGCTAAAACTGGGCCTTAACACAATTTAATGGCATAGCACGATGCAGGTCGCAGCCGGCGATTCTCCCGTCCCGATGCAAGGTCATTAAATATATTCGTAAAATTGATATATCGGAGGGCGGATTTCCATCCCACGTATCTACCAAGTTTAACCATGGTTGAAGTCGCATTTGGTCGCTCTTTACGACGCGCCGTTGGCGTTGACACCACTGTAAGGATGTCCCCAGCAGCACCATCACGATCACATTGATGCATGTATCTGATGATCCATTGCAGCCGTGTATTTTTGAAGGATTTTCAGATATGATAATAATCCTGAATTATTGTAGCTATTACTGTTCATGCGTTTTTAAATATGGTGTGTTTTTTTCTGTCTCTGAATTTTGTGAGTTTTTTCCTTTTTTAACATTTGTTTGGTATTTTAATTTTGTCTGATATTTTTTACTTGGATTTAACCAAATGTCGAGCGGTTTAATGCATTATGTACCCCCAGCAATTTTGTACTTTAGACTATTCTTATCCAAAGACGTATTGTAGTCCAGTTCTTCACACATTTTCTACCTCAATCCATCTGTGTTCAATGAAAAAAATATATTCCTTTGTAGTCAGTGCAATAGTGATTTTTTTTTATGTTTCTTACATTTGTATTCAAAACAATTTTCTATTTGTATCGTGTTTGAACTCTTGACCTTTCAGTAAGTCTGGGCTAAAGGAAGTCCGATTATGGCGCCTCTGGTTTTCGACAACTGGTATGAGCCATGGTAGCGGGAATATAGTTAATAGTTCCTGCAGGTTTAACCATGATACACAAACATGGCTGCAGTGAAAAGACACACTTCCTCCATTCCCTATTTGTATGCCATCTTTAACAATTAAGCTTCCGATGTCGAGTTAAAGTGGTGGTTTAACTGGACGGAGGGTCGATCAAAAATAGCTGACATCCCCGAATAATTGCTTATACCTGTATACTAATCGATAGAGAATACAATAATATCCACATATTTCCGGGTATACACAGTTTTACCTCCATAGAAGCCTTCCCAATGACGTTCAACCCCCAAACATTCTGAGGAAACGAGAAAAAATATGGCTATTAGGCGTCATACCCTCGTCAAAAAAACTTCATGATAAATTGGTGTATGGCGTTAGAAAGGAAATTTAATAGTTCAATCTTTGTATTTCTATGATCATTTCCCATCCATTGACTTTGGTTCATATTGTCCCCCGTAAGGGGCGCGGCGATTTGCCATCCTGGCCGCCGTGCTGACGGGACCCAGCGCTCCGTCCGGCCCCAGCTTAGCCTCTCTTCTTTCCTTCAGATAGCCCGATTTCTCCCCTACCTCGTCGCTTTTCATACAACCTCTCCCACAACTTTCTCTGGTCAGCCTCTAATTTCACAGGGTAGATGCTGACCTTCTTCTCAAGCCAACCACCCCGGATCGGGGCTGGGGGGAGAGGGGACATTGTTCCCTAACCCCTCAGCTCCGGTTCGGGATGGGTTTTTTTAACAACCTGCTTCATCCCCACCCATACCTTCCTCACATCCCCTTTCCTCTCCTCTTCACATTCTATCAATTTTACGCCGTGTCCAAGGTGGAGCCGCCATGCCGATGGACTGCCAGGCCACCAGGCGGCGCCTGGCTCTGCCGGGCAAGTAAGCACCTCTCGCAGTGCGGGCAACTGCGAGAGGTGATGAGCTATTGCGTCCCGTATTAAAAAGAGGGTCACCATGCCCATGTATGACACAAAAAACAAAAAAACCCAACCCCCAACTTCCCCAAGAAAATCAACGGAGCCGCCCTCGGGCAGCTCCACCGAGAAAATGGAGGTCTCTCCCCTTGTGCTTGCACAAGGGACCCTCCATAATTCTTTAACCGGAGAGGAGGCTTACTCCTCTCCTACGCTTACGGGTGTAGGGGACTCCCCCTCACCCCCTTCTCTGGAGGTGCTTTCGGGCACTTCCCTATCTCCAGCGGCAGTCCCTCCTTTGCTTTCTAAGGGGACTGCCAAGAAAGCCAGCAGGCAGCCCATTGCCGACCGCCCCTCGTGCAAGCGGCTCGGTAGGGCAAACCCCCTTAGGGGGGAGAGGGAAGCCAGGCCCCTTCGGTCGCTTCCCTCAAAAGACCTGCTGGCAAGAATTTTAAACCTTGCTGGGGTCAAGGCCTGTGTCTCCCCACACAAGACTGGCGACACTGCCAAGGGGACCTGCGATGTCCTGGGAGGGGATGGCCAACTGGAGGCCCCTCCTGTGATAGACATGGTCCTTGAGGAGACCCAGCCTCAGATGGTAGGGCCTTCCATGGGGGGGGAATCCGGGCTCGGCGCCAAGCACCGAACCCGAATCCGCCCCTATGCAAGGTCCCCCTCAAACGGCCGAGGGCTCCGAGGCAGTAAAAGGAGGGGAGGGATCTCCTCCGACAGGTGCCCCTACGACGACCAGGACCTTCTCCATTTCAGAGAGGGACCTGTCTGAGGCCGGCCCATTTGGCATGGGGGCTTCTGCCGGCGGAGGTGAGAAGCGGGTTCATTCCCCGCCCTCCTCTCCTAAAAAGAAGAAGACTCGGGGCTCCTCTCCATCCGCGGGGGCTGCGGGGACGGATGGGTCTGCTGCCACATTGGTAGGCGACCAAGCCAAGATCGGCACATCCGGCCCCTCTACCCCCTCGTGTGCGGAGCCCCTGACTAAGACTAACACCAAGAATGCACAGGGCGGAGCCTCGATGACATCGGGGCCCCTGATTCAGAGGTTACCTGGCGTTTTCGAGCCCGCTGGCTTCAAGCGCTTCCTCGTTATTCGCTCCACTGATGGCACCATGTTGTCCAAGGCAACATGATCCATCAGAGGAGAGGATTAGCTAGTGCAATTGGTAGAGAGCCGAAGGTAACCCGTTTCTCGGACGGGAGCAATCTGGCGAATCCCGCCGAGGCGGCCAAGATAAGTGCTCTTCGGACACTTCATGGCACCCCATGAACTTTGTGAAAGGAGTAGTTTATGCGAGGGAACTCGTTGACTACTCCATTGAAGACATCACCCTAGAGCTGGCCGACCATGGGGCGGTCAAGGTTGAACGTGTGATGAGAAAACAGGGAGCGGCCTCGAGACCCACCCCTACACTCTTCGTCACGTTTGACTGTGACAAGCTCCCTGAGTCGGTGCGTGCCGGTTGGTACCGCTACCGCTTGAAGGCATTCGTGCCACTGCCGCGGCGGTGCTATTACTGTCACCGCTTCGGCCATACGAATCGATCATGTAGACGTGCAAATTCGGGGTCACCCGAAGTCTGTGTAAATTGCTCCAAGGTCGCACACGATAAGTCCAAATCGTGTGTGGCCAAGTGTGTCAATTGCGGAGAGCCGCACCCTGCTTCTTCGAAGCAATGTGGTGCATATCTCCTTGAGAAAGAAATCCTAGCTGTTCAGGCCCAGGATCGACTCTCATTCCGCGAGGCAAAGGACTTGGTCCTAGCGCGCCCGGCTCTGCCTGGGACGTCATATGCCTCAATAGTTAGCAAGGCACCCTCTGCTCCTGGCCCATCCAGGCCAACGAGCACGGTTGTTTCCGCGCCCATTCGGAGCCCTTCTGCGGGCTCTACCCAACCCGGGCGCTCCCCTGGTAAAGCTGGCGGCAAAAAGGGTTCATACCCTGCCCCGGCTAAAACCAGGGCTCCCCCAGCGTGACCGTTTCCCGTAAGGCGAAAGGGCCACGCGCCTCCACCGAGTCGTTAGACTCACAGGAGGCAACACCCCTGAAAATGGTCGCTAGGCCATCTTCAGGGGTTCCTAAAGCTGTCCCCCGAAAGGAGCTTCGGCTCCTTCGCCCACGCCCCGAGGTGGAGCGAGTGGCTCGGAGACGGTGGTTCCTCGAAAAGAGGGCCCCCCCGCCTCCGAAGCCGAAGCGCCCGCCTAAGGTTTCGAGGCTGAGGGAGGAAAAGACTCGCATGGCGAGCCCAACCTCCCCCAATAAGTCCTCGAAGGCGACAGCGCTTTGTCCGGCCAAAAGCGCCCGGGGTTCTGCCCCCGGGAAGCGTACGGCCATTCCCGTGAGGGTCTTCAATTCGAGGAGGGCCCCCGCGTCTCCTCCGAGCTAGGCCTGGAGGGCATATTCCTTCAATGGAATTGCCGTGGACTCCGGGCCAACTGGGACTAGCTGCGGAGGCTCGCCTCGTCCCGTTCCCCGTTAGCTATTTTTTTTTGCAGGAGACCATGCTAGGCACGTGCCCCCTGCCTGCCCTCCCGGGGTATAAGGGTCTTGCGACCCCACCACCGCGGGATGGCCGGGCTGGGGGATGCGCGGTTTACACCCCGCATGATGTATCCGTTCTTCCTTTCTCTTTAGATACCTCCTTTCAGGCAGTGGCTGTGCAGCTGCACCTGGATAGGAGGTATACTATCATTTCTGCGTACATTCCACCGTCAGCTGACTTCGACGCGGGGGACTTCCGCCGCGTCGTGGCACGGTTGCCGAGGCCCTATCTCTTGCTTGGAGATCTGAACGGCAGGCATCCTCTCTTGGGAGATTACTCCATAAATCCCAGGGGACAAGTCCTTGCCAATCTGATCGAAGAGCTTGAAATGGGTGTCCTAAACGTGGATGAGTTTACGCATCACTGTCCCAGAACCGCTTCATTTTCTTGCCTTGACCTATCTTTGTGCTCTTCGGATGCACAGCCTGATTTTGATTGGGGGTGGTCGATGACCTCCATGGTAGTGATCACTTTCCCATTCAAATATCATTTTCAGGGCAACTGCCGCCTGAGAGACCACCTCGGTGGTGCTTGGCGCGGGCGCGGTGGCCTGCATTTCAGGAAATGACTGAATTCTCTATCTCAGTCGAGGAGTTTAGGTCAGTAGGTGAGGCCGTTGAGTTCTTCTCCGGCAACCTCATCGCCGTGGGCCTGACTACTATTCCTAGGACGTCTGGCCGTTTTGCACGCCGACCACTCCCATGGTGGTCGGCCGAGTGTGAGACGGCCCTCAAACAGAAGCGTTATGCCTACATGCGCTATAAGCGCCGCCCGAACGATTTCACTGTCGCTGAATTTCGTCGGGCTAGGGCTAGGTTCCGGTATATTTCGAAGCACGCCCGCCGCTCTTCTTGGCGGGCATACGTGTCTTCACTTAACGGGAAGACCCCTTTAGCTGAGGTGTGGAAGCGAGTCAAAAGGATTCGGGGCAAGTTCTCGCAGGACCCTCCTCCCGTTCTCCAGGAGAATGGGACCGCAATCTCGGACCCCGCGTCCGTGGCGGAATCCTTAGCGACCGCATTCTCTAGCCGTGATGCTGCTCCGCCAGCATTCAATGCACGTCGTAATGTCGCGTTAGGCCGCCGGCTGGACTTTACCTCCAGTGGCGGAGAACCCTTCAACGACAAGTTTACTGTGAGTGAGTTGCGTTCCGCTCTCGCTTCGTGCGCGGACACCGCCCATGGTCCGGACGATGTCCCGTACGCCATGCTTCGACACCTGGGTGAGCGAGGCATGGCCTTTCTGTTAGATCTTTTCAACAGGATCTGGGTGGAAGGTCTTCTCCCAGACTCCTGGCGAATCGCTACTGTGCTCGCCTTTCGCAAGCCGGGGAGAGATCACTCTACTCCGACCGGTTTCCGCCCAATCTCTCTAACCTCCTGCGTGTGCAAGTTGATGGAGAAATTGGTAAATGTTAGATTAGCCTATTTCCTGGACAGCGGAGGCCATCTGTCTTCTGCACAGTGCGGCTTCCGTAAGTTTCACTCCACGTCGGATGCTCTGCTCCGACTGGAAAGTGCCGTCTGCGAGGCTTTCCTTCGTAGACAGCACTACGCCACGGTGTTTTTTGATCTGGAGAAGGCCTATGATACCGCATGGCGATACGGTATCATGGAGACTCTCCATACGATGGGGGCGAGGGGACGCCTCCCAATGTTTATATCTGAATTTTTGCGAGATCGTCGATTCCGCGTACGGGTGGGGGGAGCCCTCTCTGCCCCAAAGGAGCAGGAAGAGGGTGTCCCGCAGGGAAGTGTCCTCAGTGTCACACTCTTTGCCCTGAGCATCAACGGCATCACCTCGGTTCTGCCAGAAGATGTTCTCGATACGCTCTACGTGGACGACCTTTCAATCTCTTTTGGCGCGGCCCAGATGCCAACTCTGGAGCGACGACTCCAACAGGCATTGAACCGCGTCTCTCGCTATGCCGAAGCGCACAGGTTTCGGTTTTCTTTGGCCAAGACTAAGGTGGTGCACTTCTGCCGCCATCCACGGCTTCACCCCGACCCAGATTTGTTTCTTAATGGGGTGCGCCTGGATGTGGTTGAGTCGCACCGTTTTCTTGGTCTTGTATTCGACCGACGCCTCACCTGGGAGGCTCATATTCGCAGCCTTAGGGTCTCTTGTACCCGCGCCATGGACATTCTCCGTTCCGTGACGTTCAGCGCTTGGGGCGCTGATAGGGCTACCGCCTTACTTTTTTATAGATCCTCTGTTCGCTCGAAGCTCGACTACGCATGCGAGTTTTATGCATCCGCAGCCGAGCGTTTATTGCGGAAGGTGGATTCAATCCACCACACCGGCCTTCGCCTGTCGACCGGTGCCTTCCGCACTTCCCCCATTGAGGGCCTGTTGGTCGATGCTGGGGAGATGCATCTCGCTCTGCGCCGCGTGCAGTGCATCACTCGCCTGTACGCGCGAGCCCGGCGCCTCCCTCAGTCGCCAACAGCTCTCACTGCATCCGCAGCTGATCTCGATGGTGCCTATGCCGCCGAGAGACGCCAGTCATACCCTAAGCCCTTTGGGTTTAGGGCCAGGAAACTCCTTCGAGAGGTAGATATAGCTCTCGGGCCGGTGGCGCCCCTGGTTCTGCCCAGGACGCCACCCTGGAGGGTACCACATTTGGCTATTTGTCGCCACGCCTCTGCTCCCAAAGCTTGTACTGCGCCGGGAGTATTGCGTTCGACCTTTTTGGAGCACACATCGTGTCACGCTGGTACCGTGCCAGTGTATACGGATGGCTCCAAGTCCCAAGAGGGGGTCGGCTTCCACGCCGTATCCCCTCTGTTTGAAGTCAGCGGGGCTCTACCAGGCGCTGCGTCTGTCTTCACGGCCGAGCTGGTGGCAATACACCACTCGGTACGGGAGATTACGCGACGTGCCTGGTTCGGAGACCGGATTGTGATCTATAGCGACTCACAAAGCGCCCTGAGTGCTCTCGGGGCATTGGAATCTCCGCATCCCCTGGTTCGCGAAATCCGTGACGCCACGGTTTTGGCGAGCCGGGCAGATGTCGACATTATCTTCTGCTGGGTTCCTGGACATGTAGGAATTGCGGGGAATGAGCGCGCCAAAGAGTCCGCGAGGACTCTGCGACCGGACCAGCGTTTCGCTCTTCCTCACACTGACTACATGGCAGGAATACGGGCAGCTCTTCGGACTGCTTGGCAAAGAAGATGGGAGACGGTCGAGGGGAACTTAAAGTTGCGTGCCATTGCGCCGCGACTGTTCCCATGGACCTATCCCCCAATGCTGCGGCGGCTTCAGGTTGCTTTCTGTCGTCTTCGAATCGGACACACTCGTGTGACGCATCGCTACTTGATGGAGCGCTCGCCTGCGCCCTATTGCAACGACTGCGTCGTCCCCCAGACTGTTCGGCACATTCTTGTCGAATGTCCCAGTCTGGGTGATCTTCGCGCACGATACCTGTCCCGGTACCGGGATGGGCGGGGTCGCTACCGCCTGTCCCTTGTACTCGGGACGAGTGCGTGCACCATGACTAGTGGACTTATTGACTTTTTGGGGGAGGCTGGCCTTCTCCCTTTCATTTAACCCGGTTTGTTGTTGTTGTTATTGTTTTTGTTATTGCTTCTTTATTGTTATTGTTATTTTTTTTTATTGTTTCCTGTTTAATTTTTAAAGTAGCCTAGAACTAGGCTGTTTGTTTACGGCGACTAATGCCTAAGTCGGCAGTCGCCAGATAGCTCCTTAATTAAAAAAAAAAAAAAAGGTTCATATTGTCGCTTTATTTTATGGCCAAAGGGAGGGCATCTCCCCCAGAAATGTTTGAAACGGTTGGTGGAAATGTGAAATTTAAGAAAATATATCAGCCAATTGGCAAAGTAAGCTATTTGGAGCACTTAGGACGTAGAGGGAGAGGCGCCCAACGATCATAAGCCAGCTCCATTTCGACCATAATGGTAGGTTCTTGTGGACTAATGAGCGATACATCCCCTTTGTCTAATATTTACGCTCTCTTTCACTTCTTGACACGAGATTGTCTCCCCAAGGAGACTAGAATAGATCCCTCTATATGTAACGGACCTCATCTCAAAAGTGTCTCGCTACTCGTAGACGACCACAAGCAACATCTCTCCATTAGCGGACCCTGGATAAAAATGGCGGGGGGGGGGGGGGAACCAGCCTGAATTTATCCCTCGATGAGTAGTTTGAGAAAATGGCATTGATCATTAATAATGGTTATCCTACACAGAATTAATAACAGCATCTCATAAAGGAGTGGGCACTAACTCTCAAATCCGATTTTTTTCCCACACAACAGAAAATTATGAATTGGGGTTTTTTGTAGTTTTGGGACGTCAGTAAAGGTATAATACTTAATTTAGAATTATTTTTTTTAGATTTATCTGCATTTTAGACATGTATCATATAAGGTACATTCGATAGAAACGGTCAAAATAACTTTTTTAGATATATTTATATTATTGCATTACTCTTTCTGAATAGCAGAATACAAGTATGTATGGCTTAAAAAAATATATATAAACATCTGAAATTCGGGGGGGGAGGCACTTCAGCCCCTAGCTCACCCCTTCCCTCCGGATCTCTTTACTACTGCACCACCCATCCTGTTCATTTGGCGAGGGCACATGCCCGGATAAAAACCCAACATACAAGATTCACTGGCAAGCCTGTGCTAATGATATGAGAGAGAAAGCAATGATATTGGTTTTCTCTCAAACATTCACATAATCAATCCACCCTTTATGCATTCTAACATTTCTCACATCCTGACACTTATATTCTCCAAATCTATCTCCATCCATTCATGTTGATACCACCTCAGAATACTGCGCTTCCACCCCCACCCCCCTCCAGTCACAACCTCCTTTGCACCATATCCGACCCAGTCGTTTCTCACTATTTATCCTTCTCCTACCAAACATTCCTTTCAAGTTGTCCATTTGCACTGCTATCACTAGAGATCTTTGCTTCTTGTATACCATACAATCTCACTCCCATACACCAGCATGATTTCAGGCAGTTTCCTGGTATATTTGACACTCAAAGCATTCACTAACTGATCGCTCCAGACTTTACTAGTATATAAAACTTGCGCCCCTAACTATGACTTCCCCGTAAGGGGCGCGGCGATTTGCCATCCTGGCCACCGTGCTGACGGGACTCAGCACCCCGTCCGGCCCCAGCTTAGCCCCTCTTCCTTCCTTCAAAACACTTGTTTCCTCTCTTTTCACACAACCTCTCCCACAACTTTCTCTGGTCAGCCTCTAATTTCACAGGGTAGATGCTGAGCTCCTTCTCAGCCAACCGTCCCGCATCGGGGCTGAGGGGGTGGGGGACAATGTTCCCTAACCCCTGAGCTCCGGTCTGGGGTGGCTGGTTTTTAACAACCTGCTTCATCCCCACCCATACCTTCCTCACATCCCTTTTCCTCTCCTCTTCACAATCTATATATTTTACGCCGTGTCTAAGGTGGAGCCGCCATGCCGATGGACTGCCAGGCCACCAGGCGGGAGGGGTGGTCCCAAATGGCGGCGCCTGGCTCTGCCGGGCTTGTAAGCACCTCTCGCAGTGCGGCCCCGTAAGGGGCGCGGCGATTTGCCATCCTGGCCGCCGTGCTGACGGGATCCAGCGCTCCGTCCGGCCCTAGCTTAGCCACTCTTCCTTCCTTCAAAACACTTGTTTCCTCTCTTTCCATACAACCTCTCCCACAACTTTCTCTGGTCAGCCTCTAATTTCACAGGGTAGATGCTGACCTTCTTCTCAGCCAACCGTCCAGGATCGGGGCTGAGGGGAGAGGGGACAATATTCCCTAACCCCTGAGCTCCGGTCTGGGGTGGCTGGCTTTTAGCAACCTGCTTCATCCCCACCCATACCTTCCTCACATCCCTTTTCCTCTCGTCTTCAAAATCTATTAATTTTTACGCCGTGTTCGAGGTTGAGCCGCCATGCCGATGGACTGCCAGGCCACCAGGCGGGAGGGGTGGTCCCAAATGGCGGCGCCTGGCTCTGCCAGGCCTGTAAGCACCTCTTGCAGTGCGGGCAACTGCAAGAGGTGATGAGCTATTGCGTCCCGTATTAAAAAGAGGGTCAGCATGCCCATGTATGAAAAAAAACAAAAACCCCAACCCCCAACTTCCCCAAGAACATCTACGGAGCCGCCCTCGGGCAGCTCCACCGAGAAAATGGAGGTCCCCTCCTTGTGCTTGCGCAGGGGACCCTCCATACTTCTTTAACCGGAGAGGAGGCTTACTCCTCTCCTACGCCTACGGGTGTAGGGGACTCCCCCTCACCCCCTTCTCTGGAGGTGCTTTCGGGCACCTCCCTATTTCCAGCGGCAGTCCCTCCTTTGCTTTCTAAGGGGACTGCCAAGAAAGCCAGCAGGCAGCCCATTGCCGACCGCCCCTCGTGCAAGCGGCTCGGTAGGGCAAACCCCCTTAGGGGGGAGAGGGAAGCCAGGCCCCTTCGGTCGCTTCCCTCAAAAGACCTGCTGGCAAGAATTTTAAACCTTGCCGGGGTCAAGGACTGTGCCTCCCCACACAAGACTGGCGACACTGCCAAGGGGACCTGCGATGTCCTGGGAGGGGATGGCCAACTGGAGGCCCCTCCTGTGATAGACATGGTCCTTGAGGAGACCCAGCCTCAGACAGTAGGGCCTTCCATGGGGGAGAATCCGGGCTCGGCGCCAAGCACCGAACCCCAATCCGCCCCTATGCAAGGTCCCCCTCAAACGGCCGAGGGCTCCGAGGCAGTAAAAGGAGTGGAGGGATCTCCTCCGACAGGTGCCCCTACGACTACCAGGACCTTCTCCATTTCGGAGAGGGACCTGGCTGAGGCCGGCCCATCTGGCATGGGGGCTTCTGCCGGCGGAGGTGAGAAGCGGGTTCATTCCCCGCCCTCCTCTCCTAAAAAAGAAAAAGACGAAGAAGACTCGGGGCTCCTCTCCATCCGCGGGGGCTGCGTGGACGGATGTGTCTGCTGCTACGGTAAGCGACCAAGCCAAGATCAGCACATCCGGGCCCCTCTCCCCCCCCCGGGTGCGGAGCCCCTGACTAAGACTAAAAGTGCGCAGGGCGGAGCCTCGATAACATCGGGCACCTGATTGAGAGGTGCCCTGGCGTTTTCAAGCCCACTCGCTTCAAACGCTTCCTCGTTATTTGCTCCACTGATGGTGGCCTGTTGGCCAAGGGCAACATGATCCATCAGAGGAGAGGATTAGCTAGTGAAAATGGTAGAGTCGAAGGTGACCTGTTTGTCGGATGGGAGCCTTATGGCGAATGCGGCGGATCGCTCTGAGGCGGCCAAGATAAGTGCCTTTCGGAAACTTGATGGCACCCCGGTGAGTGTGACGCCGCACTCTACCATGAACTTTGTGAAAGGAGTAGTTTATGCGAGGGAACTCGTTCACTACTCCATTGAGGACATCACCCTAAAGCTGGCCGACCATGGGGCGGACAAGGTCGAACGTGTGATGAGAAAACAGGGAGGGGCCTCGAGACCCACCCCTACACTCTTCGTCACGTTCGACTGTGACAAGCTCCCTGAGTCGGTGCGTGCCAGTTGGTACCGCTACAGCGTGAAGACATTCGTGCCACTGCTGCGGTGGTGCTATTACTGTCACCGCTTCGGCCTTAAGAATCGCTCATGAAGACGTGCAAATTCGGGGTCACCCGAAGTATGCGTAAATTGCTCCAAGGTCGCACACGATAAGTCCAAATCGTGTGTGGCCAAGTGTGTCAATTGCGGAGAGCCGCACCCTGCTTCTTCGAAGCAATGTGGTGCATATCTCCTTGAGAAAGAAATCCTGGCCGTTCAAGCCCAGGATCGACTCTCACTCCGCGAGGCAAAGGACTTGGTCCTGGCGCGCCCGGCTCTGCTTGGGACGTCATATTCCTCAATAGTTAGAAAGGCACCCTCTGCTCCTGGCCCATCCAGGCCAACGAGCACGGTTGTTTCCGCGCCCATTCGGAGTCCTTCTGCGCGCTCTACCCAACCTGGGCGCTCCCCTGGTAAAGCTGGCGGAAAAAAGGGTTCATACCCTGCCCCGGCTAAAACCAGGGCTCCCCCCCTCTTCCCCCAGCGTGACCGTTTCCCGTAAGGCGAAAGGGCCACGCGCTTCCACCGAGTCGTTAGACTCACAGGAGGCAACACCCCTGAAGATTGTCGCTAGGCCATCTTCCGGGGTTTTTAAAGCTGTTCCCCGAAAGGAGGACAGCAACAAAGGAGCTTCGGCCCGTTCGCCCACGCCCCGAGGTGGAGCGAGTGGCTCGGAAAAGGTGGTTCCTTGAAAAGAGGGCCCCCCACCTCCGAAGCCGCAACGCCAGCCTAACGTTTCGAGGTGGATGGAGGAAAAGACTCGCATTGCTAGCCCAACCTCCCCCAATAAGTCCTCGAAGGCGACGGCGCCCGGGGTTCGTTCCCCGGGAAGTGTACAGCCATTCCCGTGAGGGTCTTCAATTCGAGGAGGGCCCCCGCGTCTCCTCTGAGCTAGGCCTGGAGGGCATATTCCTTCAATGGAATTGCCGTGGACTCCGGGCCAACTGGGAGGAGCTGCTGAGGCTCGTCTCGTCCCGGTCCCCGTTAGCTATCTTTTTGCAGGAGACCATGCTAGGCGCGTGTTCCCTGCCCGCCCTCTCGGGGTATAAGGGTCTCTCGACCCCACCACCGTGGGATGGCCGGGCTGGGGGATGCTCGGTTTACACTCGGCATGATGTCTCCGTTCTTCCTTTCTCTTTAGATACCTCCTTTCAGGCAGTGGCTGTGCAGCTGCACCTGGATAGGAGGTATACTATCATTTCTGCTTACATTCCACCGTCAGCTGACTTCGACGCGCGGGAAATCAGCCGCGTTGTGGCACGGTTGCCGAGGCCCTTTCTCTTGCTTAGAGATCTAAACGGCAGGCCTTCTATCTGGGAAGATTACTCAATAAATCCCAGGGGACAAGTCCTTGCCAATCTGATCGAAGAGCTTGAGATGGGTGTCCTAAACGTGGATGAATTTACGCATCACTGTCCGAGAACCGCTTCATTTTCTTGCCTTGACTTATCGTTGTGCTCATTGGATGTACAGCCTGATTTTGAATGGGGAGTGGTCGATGACCTCCATGGTAGTGATCACTTTTCCATTCAAATATCATTTTCAGGGCAACTGCTGCCTGAGAG
This sequence comes from Ceratothoa steindachneri, assembly GCA_963969495.1. NCBI lineage: Eukaryota > Metazoa > Arthropoda > Malacostraca > Isopoda > Cymothoidae > Ceratothoa > Ceratothoa steindachneri. The sequence goes on from OZ018326.1 coordinate 136,170,034, forward strand.
ACCACCTCGGTGGTGCTTGGGGCGGGCGCGGTGGTCTGCATTTCAGGAAATGACTGAATTTTCTATCTCAGTCGAGAAGTTTAGGTCGGTAGATGAGGCCGTTGAGTTCTTCTCCGGCAACCTCATCGCCGCGGGCCTGACTACTATTTCTAGGACGTCTAGCCGTTTTACACGTCGACCACTCCCATGGTGGTCAGCCGAGTGTGAGACGGCCCTCAAACAGAAGCATTATGCCTACATGCGCTATAAGCGCCGCCTGAACGATTTCACTGTGGGTGAATTTCGTCGGGCTAGGGCTAGGTTCCGGTATATTTCGAAGCACGCCCGCCGCTATTCTTGGCGGGCATACGTGTCTTTAATTAACGGGAAGACCCCTTTAGCTGAGGTGTGGAAGCGAGTCAAAAGGATTCGGGGCAAGTTCTCGTAGGACCCCCTCCCGTTCTCCAGGAAAATGGGACCGCAATCTCGGACCCTACGTCCGTGGCGGAATCCGTAGCTCCTGCGTGCTACCAGTTTTGCGCGTACTTTGAACCTTTTATTCCCTATGTTCCCGTACTTCTTCCGGTCTCATTTTTTTTGTGCACGTGTATATGAATGCATGTACTATTCGGTGTTCTTCTAGTATCAAAATTTTGGATTTATCGGTTATCAACTTATCGGGTGATATATTTATCGCCAGTTATGGATCATCGGTTATCGCCGATAATGTTCTCGTTAACCATTTATCGGTTATCGTGATACATTTTCTCGTTATCGTGCCCACCATTGCTCCTGCCCCTAAGGGTTTTGCGACCCCACCCCCACATGATAGGGGCCGGGCTGGAAGATGCGCGGTTTTCACCCGGCATGATGTCTTCGTTCTTCCTTTCTGTTTAGATACCTCCTTTCAGGCAGTGGCTGTGCAGCTGCACCTAAATAGGAGGTATACTATCATTTCTGCGAACATTTCACCGTCAGCTGACTTTGACACCGAGGACTTCCGCCGCGTCGTAGCACGGTTGCCGAGCCCTTTTCTCTTGCTTGGAGATCTGAACGGCAGGTATCTTCTCTAGGGAGATTACTTTATAAATCCCAGGGGAAAAGTCCTTGCCGATCTGATCGAAAAGCTTGAGATGGGTGTCCTAAACGTGGATGAGTTTACGCATCACTGTCCGAGAACCACTTCATTTTCTTGCCTTGACCTATCTTTGTGCTCTTCGGATGCACAGCCTGCTTTTGATTGAGAAGTGGTCGATGACCTCCACGGTAGTGATCACTTTCCCATACAAATATCATTTTCAGGCCAACTGCCGCCTGAGAGCCCACCTTGGTGGTGCTTGGCGCGGGCGCGGTGGCCTGCATTTCAGGAAATGACTGAATTTCCTATCTTAGTCGAGGAGCTTAGGTCGGTAGATGAGGCCGTTGAGTTCTTCTCCGGCAAACTCATCGCTGCGGGCCTGACTACTATTCCTAGAACGTCTGGTTGTTTTGCATGCCGACCACTCCCATGGTGGTCGGCTGAGTGTGAGACCGCCCTCAAACAGAAGCGTTATGCCAAATGCGCTATAAGCACCGCTCGAACGATTTCACTGTCGCTGAATTCGGACGGGCTAGGTCTAGGTTCCAGAATATTTCGAAGCATGCCCACCGCTCTTGGCGGGCATACGTGTCTTCACTTAATGGGAAGACCCCTCTAGCAGAGGTGTGGATTCGAGTCAAAAGTATTCGGGGCAAGTTCTCGCAGGACCCTCTTCCCGTTCACCAAGAGAATGGGACTGCAATCTTGGACCCCGCGTCCGTGGCAGAATCCTTCGCGACCGCTTTCTCCACATTCTCTAGCCGGGATGCTGCTCTACCAGCATTCAACGCACGTTGTGATTTTGCGGAAGGTCGCCGATTAGATTTTACCTCCAGCAGCGGAGAACCCCTCAACGACGGGTTTACTGTGAGCGAGTTGCGTTCCGCTCTCGCTTCGTGCGTGGACACCACCGTGGTCCGGATGACGTCCCATACGCCATGCTTCGACACCTGGGTGACCGAAGCATTGCCTTTCTGTTACCTTTGTTTAGCAGGAACTGGGTTGAGGGTAACCTATATTCCGGGCGAATCGCTACTGTGCTAGCTTTTTGCAATCCAGGGAGAGATCATTCTACTCATGTCCCGGCCGGTTTCCGCCCAATTTATTTAACCTCGCGTGTGCAGGTTGATGGAAAAATTGGTAAATATTAGATCAGCCTTTTTTCTGGACAACGGAGGCCATATGTGTTTTGCGCACTGCGACTTCCGCAAGTCCCATTCCACGTCAGATGCTCTGCTTCGTCTGGAAAATGCTGTCTGCGAGGCCTTCTTTCATAGAAAGCACTTCGCCATAGTGTTTTTGGATCTGGAGAAGGCTTATGATACGGTATCATGGAGACTCTCCACACGATGGGGAAGAGGAGACGCCTCCCGTTCTTTATATCTTATATTTTGCGAGATCGCCGATTCCGCGTACGGGTGGCGGGGGAGCCCTCTCCGGCCTAATGGAGCAGGAGAGGGCGCCTTACAGGGAAGTGTCCTCACCGTTACACTCTTTGTCTTGAGTATCAACGACTTTACCTCGGTGCTGTCAGAAGATGTTCTTGCTACGCTCTACGTGGACGAACTTTCGATCTCTTTTGCCGCGGCCCCAATGCCAACTCTGGAGCGTCGACTCCAACAGGCACTGAACCGCCTCTCTCGCTATGCCGAAGCGCACAGATTTCGGAATTGCGATTAACGAAGAGAATGCGCAACGGCTGTTTTCCCGATTAATAAGGCCTTGAAACAGGAAGATTGAGGAACGTCCAGTTATTAAAGTCACCAAAGCAAAAATATTATTATTTAACTAGATCTCATTGCACTTTACAAAAGTTCTTTAATTAAGTTTTAAGTTCTAAGTTATGACATAAATTTAGTTCGAGGTCAAGTGCGGGCAACATCTAAAGGAGGCCAGACGAATAGTGCCTTTAAGAGTTGCACCTTAATATCTGCGTTATGTACACGACTATAAACAAAGATGAATTACGCGAATCAGAAAGATCGGACTGAACGATATATAACGCGATATATTGCTATATAAAACAGTAATCCTAATCCTCATCTTTCTGCCTTCACACCGTTATATATTCAATTTAAACGACGCCCTACAAGTTCTTCGTTTAACTAAACCACACCTCCATCTTATTTACCGTCCTGTTGATTTGTCGGTATTAACACAACTCGAATTTTGATTGGTACTGCCGAACATATTGATAAGGAAGGCACTCCGACTATTAGGCAAAATTCTCTGATGGCGGTAGCATGTTGCAATGAAGACAGCTTACTAATCTGGTTTCTATTTGTTTAATAGTGATAGCTATCCGGTTTATTCTGGATTCTGCCTTGATTATAATGTTTGCCTCGCCCAACTCTAACAAAGATAACTGTGCTCCGTTTACTATCGTGTGACATTCTCGTAAACGGCGCTAACTTTACTTTTTTCTCTCTGTGTACTTTATGTGTGCAGCGACTCTCGCGTGTGTCCTATTTTGGACGTACACGCCAGTCGATACAATTCTTCTTCCCATGACGTTCAGCGCTTGGGACGCTGATAAGGCTACTGCTTTACTGTTTTATCGATCCTTTGTCCGTTCGAAGTTTGACCACCGGTGTGAGTTTTATGCATCCGCAGCCGAACGTCTAGTGCGGAAGGTGGACTCGATCCACCACACCGGCCTTCGTTTGGCGACCAGTGCCTTCCGCACTTTCCCTAATGAGAGCCTTCTTGTCGATGCTGGAGAAATGCACTATCTATGCGCCGTGCACAGTGCACTACTCGCCTGTACGCACGAGCGCAGCGTCTCCCTTTGTTGCCAACGGCTCTCAAAGCATCCGCAGCTGATCGCGACAATGTCTATGCCGCAGAGAGACGCAAGTCATACCGCACTAGGAAACTCCTTCGAGAGCTAGATATAGCTCTCGGGCCGGTGGCGCCTCTGGTTCTGCCCAGAATGCGACCCTGGAGGGTACCAGCGTTGGCTATTTGTCACCATGCCTCTGCTCCCAAAGCTTGTACAGTGCCGTGAGTATTGCGTTTGGCCTTTTTTGGAGCACATCTAGTGTCACGCTGGTGCCGTGCCAGTGTATACTTATGGTTCCAAGTCCGAAGAGGGGGCCGGTTTCCACGACTAATCCTCTCTGTTTGCAGGCAGCGGGGCACTACCGGGTGCTGCGTCTGTCTTCACAGCTAAGTTGGTGGCAATACACCACTCGGTACGGGAGATTACGCGACGTGCCCGGTTCGGAGACCGGATTGTGATTTATAGCGACTCACAAAGCGTCCCGAGTGCTCTCGGGGCATTGGAATCTCCGCATCCTCTGGTTCGCGATATCCGTGATGTCACGGTTTTAGTGAGCCTGATGGATGTCAAGATTATCTTCTGCTGGGTTCATGGACATGTAGGAATTGCGGGTAATGAGCGCGCCGGGCGACCGGACCAGCGTTTCGCTTTTCCACACACATACTACACGGCAGGAATACGTGCAGCTCTTCGGACTGCTTGGCAAAGAAGATGGGAGACGGTCGAAGAGAACCTAAAATTGCGTGCCATTGCGCCGCGACTGTTCCCATGGACCTATCCCCCAATGCCGCGGCGGCTTCAGGCTGCTTTCTGTCGTCTCCGAATCGGACAAACTCGTGTGACGAATCGCTATTTGATGGAGCGCTCGCCTGCACCCTATTGCAACGACTGCGTCGTCCCCCAGACTGTTCACCACATTCTTGTCGAATGTCCCAGTCTGGGTGATATTAGCTCATGTGTCCTGTTCCGGTACCGGGATGGGCGGGGTTGCTACAGTCTGTCCCTTGTACTCAGGATGAGTTCGTGCACACTGACCTGTGCACTTTTAGACTTTTGAGAGGAGGCCGGCCTTCTCCCCCTTATTTAATATTTGACTATGGATCGTGTGTTTCTTCGCCGGGAGAGGGCGGACCTTCTCCCGTCTACGGAGCTCGCTTTATATTTTTTCAATTTGTTTTTCTTTTTCTTTTATTTAGTTTTTAATATAGCCTAGATTTAGGCTATGATAAGTAAGGCGACTTATACCCTAGAAGGCAGTCCCCAGATGAGATATTAAAAAAAAAAAAAATCCCCCCCTGCCTTTGGACTCAGCTAAAGGCTGGTGAAGTTCGTGTGCTTACTGAAGATGCAGTACATAGTACGTACACTCTAAAAAAACTCACCCACAGGCGTCTTCATAAATATCTGTCTCATGGCAATGAAGACTCTTACCCTCGACCTCTACGAACTGCCGCCACGACGACTACCTCAACCATTCACCAAGGTCCAGCAGGCAAGTCTATGTTATTTAAACTCTAGCCGCCTTGATTGATATAACCCGACCACAACCACCTGGATGAAATCTTGTTGTAGGATCATCCTAATTGGATGTAGTATGTGTGGGATTGTTTCAATAGAACTTCAATTCCTAGCTGTTGCTTGGACTGCTAATACAGGGGGGCGCTATAAAATTCCTACAGCATGCAACAGCCTCCCTCCATTCTAACCTAAGCGGTTAGGACAGCATTACATAAAGCGCGGCTCCACTTAATTATGGTAACGTTGGCTGGACCTAGAGCACAGGCTGGACGATCAAAGCTTTCTCGCCTTAATCCCCCAAGCGGTTGGAGGGAGCAGAAATTCCATTTGTTCCACGGGAGTTATAAACAACAACTAACAGAACGAAACGATACGAAGGATTGACAATGATGCCCCTGTAAAGGACTTCTCGAGAAAATTGAATCGAATGAAAGGCAAAACACGAGCACGAAAATGAAAATGAAACAAGAAAGAAGAGGATAGGATTGAATTAATATTCAGTGAACATTCGAAGATGAATTTGACATCGATTTCGAGCATAATATCATAGAGCCGCTTTACGAGGAAATCAATATAATATATCCTCACCACTTCGTAGATGCAAGGAAAGACGCCTACGATGGTAGTGCCGTGAAGATCGCCAACAAATAGGTGAAGACCACAAATTCACTCTTCAAGCAGAAAGCACTAAGGAGATCAGGACTCATTAAGAAAAATTAAGAGGAAGTGCCCAACAACATACTTAAGGGAATAATACTAATTGCTTGTCTTAAGACAGGCTACTTCCCAGGTTAACTAAAGATCGCGAAGATGACCTTTATACCCAAACCGCCAAAATAACCAACTCAAGTTGAGAACTACAAGCTTATCTTTCTACTTGACTTCATCGGGAAGGTATCTAATCAAAAAATAATAATCAATCAACGACTGGGTGAGCACCTGGAGGCAAATGAACTCTTAAACAAGTACTAATTTAGATACAGGGAGAGAAGAAGCACATATATGGCCATCAAGCATCACTGAGAAAATCGCTAAAGTTTTGAAGGAAAAGGCTAGTGTTGATATCGTATGCAGGGATGTGCGAAAGCATTCGAGAAAGTTTGAACAAGGGGATGCAATGCAAAATCTTACAACTAGGAATGAACAAAGAGTTAGGAAGACTACTCTGCGAATATGTGATGGAATGATGCACATTCATAGAGATCGGAAACCATCAATGAGAAAGATTCAATCTTGAGGCTAGCCTTCCACAGCTAGGAGATGACGTCGCGCAAATTGTCGATTGCCTTTACAGAAATGGCGATATGCAAGCAAGAGTTACGACAGAAGAGTTAAGGAGGAGTAATGAATACGAAAGAAAATGGAAAATCAGTGGCAACATGAACAAGTTTACGACCATTCCGACATTCAGAAAAACTAAATCGTAGAAATCTACGTTGAAGAAGAAGAATACAGATATACTAACGAAACCAATGTGATAGGATTAAGTTCTTCTACCGGAATGGAAGTATACTCCTTTCCTAGGCCTACAGGTTCATGGGACTCCTCCTCACCTCCTTTTATGGAGGTGCCCTTGGGTGACTCCCTGGGTTCTACAATGGCAGTCCATCCTTTGCTATCACGGGACTGCCAAGAGAGCAGGGAGACGGCCCATAATTGACCGATCGGGCCAACCCCCCTTAGAAGGGCAGGGTTCGTCGGTTCATGCCCCCTAATCTCCTCCTTGCGTGTATTCTGAGTCGGGGCTGGCATTAGACGATAAAAAAAAGCTCGAATGGGATCCGTGATATCATTGGGGGGGGGGGCGCACATGGAGGCCTCTCCTGAGATGAACATGGTCCCTCAGGTGAGCCAGCCCCAGACGGTAGGATCTTCCATGGGGTCAAACCCGCACTCTGAGCTAAGCACAGAACCTGAGTCCACCCCTGTACAAGCTTATCATATGGCTCGGGCCACCGAAGATTCACAAGGAGAGGAGCGACCTCTTCCCCATGTTGGTGCCCCTTTGACAACCAAGACCTTCCCCATTTCATAGAAGGATCTTGATGAGGCCAGTCCATCCGACCTAAGGGCTCTTTCCGGCGGAGAATAGAAACGGGTTGATTCCCCGCTTCTCCTTAAATAGGAAAAATACTCTGGGCTCTTTACCCTCCGCGGGGACCACGGGGACGGACGGATCCGCTGCCGTTTCGGTAAGTGACCAAGCCAAGTTCGGCACATCTGCCTCCGCTGCGCATCCCGGTAGGGAGTTCCTGACAAAGACGAAAATTGCAAGTGCGCAGAGCGGAGCCTCGATTACGTTGGGGCCCCTCATTCAGTGTTTACCTTCCGTTTTCGAGCCCGCTGGCAACATGATCCGTCAAAGGAGAGCACTAGCTAGCGTGATGGGTAGCGAGCCGAAGGTGACCCGTTTCTCGGACGGGAGCCTTTTGGCGAATGCGTCGAATCCTTCCAAGGCTGCCATGATTAGTGCCATCCGGACACTAGATGGCACGCCTGTGAATGTGACGCCGCACCCTACCATGAATTTCGTGAAAGGAGTAGTTAATGCGAGGGAACTCGTGGACTGCTCCATAGTATGACATCACCTTAGAGCTGGCCGATAATGAAGCGGTCAAGGTTGAACATGTGGTGAGAAAACAGGGAGGGGCCTCGCGACTCACCCCTACACTCTTCGTCACGTTTGAATCTGACACGCTTCCTGAATCGGAGCGTTCCGGTTGGTATCACTATCGTGTGAAGGCATTAGTGCCCTTGCTGCGGAGGCGCTACTACTGCCACCTCTTCAGCCATACGAATCGCTACTGTAGACGCGCAAAGTCGGGGTTACCCGAAGTCTTGTAAGTTGCTCCTTGCCGCACACGATAAGTCTAAATCGTGTGTGGCCAAGTGTGTCAATTGCGGAGAGCCACATCTTGCTTCTTCGAAGTAATGTGGTGCATATTTCCTTGAGAAGGAAATCCTGGCCGTTCAGGCACAGGATCGTCAATCAGTTCTCGAGGCTAAGGACTTATTCCTGGCACTGCCTGGGTACGTTCTATGTTTCAATGTTAAAAAAGACTTCTGCTCATGGCTCCTTCAGGCCTACGAGCACGCTCGTTTTCGCGCCCATCCGGAACACTTCTGCGCGTTCTACCCACCCCGGACGCTCCCCTGGTACAGCTGGTGACACAACGGGTTCACATCCAACCCCGGCTAAAACCAAGGATCCCCCCCCCTCCTTCCGTCCCTTCCGCCAGCCTCCCCGTTTCCCGTAAGGCGAAACAGCCGCGCGCCTCTACCGAGTCGTTAGACTCACAGGAAGAAAGACCCCTAAAGTAGGTCTTTGGGCCATCTTTCGGGGTTCCTAAAGCTGCCCCCCGAAAGGAGGACAGCACTAAAGAGCCTTTGGCTCCGACGCGTATACCGAGTGCTAGGCTGCGTGACTCGAAAGCGGCTGATCCTCCAAAGGAGGTACCCCCGCCTCCAAAGCCGCCTAAGTTTTCGAGGCAGAGGGAGGAAAAGACTCGCATGATGATGCCAACAACTCCCAATAAGTTATCGAAGGCGACAGTACCTTCAGCACATTATCCAGCAACATCGCCTGGAGTTCTGCCTCCGGGAAGCATACGGCCATTCCCGTGAGGGTCTTCTCCTCTTAGGGGGTCTCCTCCGAGCTAGGCCTGTATGTCGTATTCCTTCAATGGAATTACCGCAGACTCCGGGGCAACTGGGGTGAGCTGGGGAGGCCTATCTCCTCCCGTTTTCCTTAGTTATCTTTTTGGAAGGATACCATGCTGGGCGCGTGCCCCCTGCCCACCCTTCCATGGTATAAATAATTTTCGACCCCACCACCACAGGACAGAGGCCGGGCAGGAGGATGCACCATTTACACCCGGCGTGATGTCTCCGTTCTTTTTTTTGTTTGCTTTGAATACCTCCTTTCATGCAGTAGCTTTTCAGGTGTCCCTGGCTAGGAGGTATACTTTTATTTCTGCCTACATTTTATCGTCAGCCGACCTCAACGCGGGAGAATTTCGCCACGTCGTGGTACTGTTGCCGAGGCTCTTTCTTTTGCTATGGAGATCTGAACGGTAGCCACCTCATCTGGGAAGACTACTCGACCAATCCCAGGGATCAGATCCTCTACCTCTTAGATATACGTATCCTAAATATAAATGAGTTTTCGTATCACTACCTGAGAACCGCTTTATTTTCCTGTCATGATCTAATTTCGTGCTTTGCGGATGCACACCTGATCTTGGGTTGGAGTAGTCGATGACCTCCATGGTAGTGATCACTTTCCCATTCAAGTATTATTTTCTAGGCTTTTGCCGCATGAGAGCCCATCCTGGTGATGCTTGGCGCTAGTGTGGTCCTCCGCATTATAGGAAATGACTAATTTATCTGCCTCAGTCGAGGAGTTTAGGTTAGTGGATGAGACCATTGAGTTCTTCTCCGGCAACCTCATCGCAGTGGACCTAACTACCTTTCCTACAACGTCTGGCCATTTCCCTGGTAGTTAGCCGAGTGTGAGGCGGCCCTCAAACAAAAGCGTTATGCCTGCATGCGCTATAAGCGCCTCCCGAACGATTTCACTGTCGGTGAATTTCGTCGAGCTACTGCTAGGTTCCGGTATATTTCGAATCACGCCCGCCGCTCTTCTTGGCGGGCATACGTGTCTTTACTTAACATGAAACTTCCAATGCGCGTACTGATGTCGCGAAAAGCTGCAACTGGATTTTACCTCCAGAGGCGGAGAACCCTTTAGGCTTACATTGAGTGAGTTGCCTTACGCTCTTGCTTCGTGCGCCAACACCGACTCCGGTCTGTAAGATGTCCTGTACGCCATACTTCGACACGTGGGTGAGTGAGGCATGGCCTTTATCTTAGATTTGTTCATTATCTTGGTAGAGTGTATCCTCCCAGACCCCTGGCGAATCGCTCCGGCGTGTGCAAGCTGATGGAGAAATGGTAAATGTTAGATTAGCCTTTTTTTCTGGACAGCGGAGGTTATATGTATAGTACACAGTGCGTCTTCCGCAAGTTCCACCCCACGTCGGATGATCTGCCCCAACAGGAAAATGCCATCTGCATGTCCTTCCTCCATAGAGAGCAGTACGGTGTTTTTCGATCTGCGGGTCATATCCGCAGCCTTAGAGTCTCTTGTACCCACGCCATGGATATTCTTCGTTCGGTGACGTTCAGCGCCTGGTGCGCTGATAGGGCTATTGTCTAACTTTTTTATCAATCATTTGTTCGTTCGAAGCTCGACTACGTATGCGACTTTTATGCATCCGCAGCCGAGCGTGCATTCCCGAAGCTGGGTCGATCCACCACACCTACGCCCACCAGGTTACCGGTGCCCACCGCACGAGAACCATTGGTAGCCTACTTGTTGATGCTGGGGAGATACCACTCCCTCTGTATCGTGCACAGTGCATTATTCGCCTGTACGCGTGAACCCGACGCCTCCCTCAGTCACCAACAGCTCTCACTGCATCTATAGCTGATCTCGGCGGTGCCTATTTCGCCGAATGACGTCAGTCATACCCTAAGCCCTCTGGATTAAGGTGTTAGGAAACTCCTTCGAGTACTCGGTATAGCTCTCGAGCCGATGGTGCCCCTGGTTCTGCCCAGCATACAACCTTTGACTATTTGTTGCTACGCTTCTTCTCCCAAAGCTTCTACAGCGCCTGCAGTATTGCGTTCGGCCTTTATGGAGCACACTTCGCCGTCTCAGTCAATAGGGATGGCTTCAAGTCCCAAGAGGTGGTCAGTTTCCACGCCCTTTCGCCTCTATTTGAAGTCAGCGGTGCTCTGCCAGGACCTGCGTCCGTCACCACGTCCGAGCTGATTGCAATACACCGCTCGCTACGGGAGATAACGCGACGTGCCCGTTTCGGAGACCAGATTGTGATATGTAGCAACACAGGTGGTGAACTCGCAAAACCATAGCCTAGCTTGCTCTATGCCCAAAATGTGTACTGAGAGTAATTAAGACTAAGTTCACCGGTCCACATCATGGGGTTCCTTGTGGTCAGTAGCGAGGACCACGTTAGTAGTATTGTTGGGTGGATTTCGAGTCTACACACACACACGCACACACATGATCACATTCAAACGTACACACGCTAACACTTATGAACGCACACATGACCTTGCACCCTAAGTTTACCCCACTTACTGTTTTGTTGCCAAATGTATCCACACCCCTTTAGTTATTGTCTCGTTTCATTCCACATTTAGTGTATACTTGAAAATAATTAGGAGAGTTTAATGAGTCGATGAGATGGATATCTTTGTTTAAACATTTTAGTGATCTTTTTTTCGAGCAATGGTTACTATCGTCTGTGACACATTCGACATTAGTAGATATCGGAAGATTAATCAAAAAGATTACAAATGTCTGGACCATATTTAACATATATGGCATCTAGTTTTTTTTCTCAAGTGAAAATACTTGAAAAAAACATTGCGATGGATTAATGAGGCAAGGAGACAAAGATTGCTTTATCTTTGTTGCCCCAAACTTCCAAACCCTCCCCCCTCCACCCCCTCATCTGTTTCTAATAGATCCCTCCCCCTCCCCCTTCCCCCTTACCCTTTATTCTTTGGTCGTCAAATTTTCCAACTCCCCCCCTCCCCCCGCCCTCACACACATCTGTAGAGATATAAAAACCCATTCGAAACCTTCCTCATTTATCATTATAATTCATAGCTTTGCTGCCAATAACAGAAGATGGATGGAGTTCATGTGGCGAGATATGCGATTTTCTTCACATTTCACCATTTTGCAGTTGACAGCTTCGTTCACAGAGTAATTCATTTTCTTTTTGTAACTTGTTTTTCTTTCAAAGTCAAGGTTGTTATAATGATTTATTTTGCATTTAAATTCAAATATGCATACATTTTCTACAGATTAATAATTTGAAAATACCTTGTTTAATTGATACTAATCAGGTTACATAATGTCATATAATATACACAATTTTGTAGGGAGGCTACCAAATTACATATTTTCCAACTAATAATTAATATTTATTGAGTGTACAATATCAATTTTCTTTGCTTTCTACTACAAGTATTCCTTACAACGATTTCTTCGTTTCTTTGTTCATTATAATAATCAAATTGTTCAATAAAAGCTCGATATGATATACCCATTGTCATCTGCTGAAAGCAATAGACACAAAACAACCTGCGAGAGTTTGAAAAGTAACTTTGAACTCTGTATGGATTGACGATAATATTTTATTCAATTTTTACTAAGTTTTTACGAATATAAACATAGTTTGGAACCCCAGACCTAGGCTATCAAAATAATAGACAAAGTTTTTCAACAAACAAAGCTACTCAATGCGATCCAGGTCGATGGTTGCTGTCCATATTAATGATATAAGCTTCTGGCAGTATTAAGGTAGACATAGCTGAGTGTCTCTCGCAAAACAGCCATGAAAAACTCATTTTGTAGTTTTATTTCGATACACTAGTTCTTTTATTTCTATTTTATTAATTTTATTAAGAATAAACTAGTATGTTTCTAGACTTATCTATCTCAATAACAGACTGAATCTCTGCATATATAACAAGGGAGGCCGGTTCTCTTAATGGAGATCAAAACTGTTGCTGTATTGATAATGTGCCCTGTTGTATAGGATTGGAGCATTCTCCAAGACCAGTACTACTCTTGTCCTGATTTAGCTTTATACATTAAATATTTTTACTTTTTAGAAATTGTTCATACATAAGTCCATTGCTCTGCCCACCTCCAATGCACCCTATTCCGTTGTATAACCAGTAAATAGCCCTTGAAACAACTGGATCTTCATCGTCTAAATAGTCTAATTAAAATGGTATTTCAACTTCATTCCAGTTTATATAGATAGTGATGCGATTCACATTATAAGGTTTAAATCCAAAAGGTAATGCATCATAGCTACCAGGTAATACCGAATGGTCAACCATATCAATTATCATCCTCGTAGGTATGCTCCTCATGAAGATATTATCCATACTCTTCATTAATATTCCACTCACAATTATAAAATTTCGCATACGAACTTGTGTTTGATGTAAGCAACCTATTATCCATCTCCAGATGAGTTGATGCTGAAAGGCGGATTTTTCTCAGGTAAAGGAAACTCTAATAATGATATTTTACTTCTAAAACAGTCTGGTTTCTAACTAGTGTAAATGAATGTGGTGCTCTGGATAACTTTATATTTAGTGAGACTCTATTCATCAACAGCTTATGTTGCGAGAAGAAATCGGCGTGTAGTTTTCCATATACACCAATTAGTTTTTTTCTTCGATCTGCTATATTTCTTTTCTATACGTCCTTTATTAGAGTAATATCCAGCGCGTGAAAGAAATGTAGATTTTTATTAAGTATAGTTCAACAGGGTCTCTAAATATGCGCGATAGGGGTAATTATTTCAAATGGAATTTACAGATGTTTCATTTAAATAAATATCAACATGGTTGAACAAAGTATGAAGAATATTATTTTCCGGAAAAAATAAACCTCACTCCGGTCCATATAATACTGTCCTTTACCAGATATATAATATTCAACCGGGGCGAGATCTGATGAGATATTGCTAAGTGGAGAGTAAGACTGATAATTGCTCTCAACGATGGAAGTTTGGGTCGGTGGAATAATAAAGAAATCGAATGCTGTCTTCGAACATATATGATTTGCTGGATGAAGAGCATTAATTTTTACACGTGTATGATTTACAGCCGATGATAACATTCTAAGAACATCTATGAAATGTGTGCTTGTTTATATTATGAGAAAAAAAAAAGCATTCCCATCCTCTTCATCATCTATTTTGAACTCCTTTTTTTCTCTTCAAATTCTTATGCATCTATTTTTGCTTATTTATTACATCACTCTCAGATTTTAACTTTTTTCTAATATATCGTCTACTATCTTTAGTAATAGAATTTTTCGTCCTACCCAGCTAATCTTTCAAAGTTTGCTTTGCAGTCATTCCATGCATAATATCCTGAACGGTATCGAAACCAGCGGAAATGACCTTATTTCCTAGATAGCGAGCACCACGCTTTAAATAGGGCGCCGCATTTTGGAATAGGGATCCAAGACCATGTCATATCTGAGCTCTTAACCCTTTAAACACGCGTTGGTCATTCAACATTTTCAATTATTTTTTAATGTTTACTCCTAATGTATAGTTTTATCATCAACTGGTCAAGAAATAATGCAAGTTTTTCACCTTCAACCGTTCTTATATAGATCTAAATTGATCTCAAGTCCCCAGAGCCTAGATTCAGATAGTGTGGATTATCAAAAGTTATATTGAATGAACCATCATTGAAAGGAAGGTGAATAATTCTCAGCAGCCTCGACTGGGTCCCGCTATGAGTGCTTTTTCATTTTTATAATACCCGGGGTCTATCTATATTTCAACATAAGCATAGTCAATTCCTTTTATTTTTGTTTCCTTTCCTCTTGCCAATATAGTATTTGATGCATAATTATTTACTTCCGTCATTTTCCGATAGACTGTGAATGCATGTGTAGGCTTAGTAATATAATAGATATTCCATGTAAATTGAAACTCATAAAGCCCTACTTCATACTGACCCTGGTCTCTGATAATGGATCTGTGCAATCCAGTTCTATAGTCAGACATGGTATTTTAAGGGTAAACATCCAGGGAGAATGAGGAAGCAAGGGTGACATAAAAACTCTGACTACATCTTCACAACTGATAAAAAACCTTAATCATCTCCTACCTTTATATAATTTCACGAATGCATGTGTTCAAGGTTGGTAAGTGATATCACATGCCTTAACGTATGAGTTAAACGACATAGGGTACCCTCGTCATTTTACTAAATATCGCTTGTTTTTTCCATACCCTTTCGCTTTAACTATCCTATCCACTACATATTTCTAACGGAAGTCAAACTTTATTTTCTGTAGTTCTTATTCATAAACTCCACTTTCAATATGTTCTCCATTCAAATCTTCAATATAATACAGGTCTAATACATTTGAAATGCTATATATCTTGTCAATTTCTTCACTCCACCCTAACTCGTATCCTTTTTTTAAAAGTACTGGAAACGTGTGACATTCGAACATAATCACCGATCTTATAAAGAAACCTTTTTTTAACTTCAGCTCTCTGATTCGGTATAGCAACATCATGTATAACTTTGAACGGTGTATTCCCAATCATTCTATGTCTAGAATTATTATAAGCCCTTGCAAAAGCTACCAGACTAGCTTTTTTGTAGTAAGTGAACATGATATACGCCGATATTACATTTGCTTGTAGCAGCTGACTTCTTTGCAAGCTCTTACAAAGTTCACAAAGAGGCAGTTGGCAACTTCCCATCTGATAAAATTATGCATCTCGCCCCAAAATCTATTTTCGTACGACCTTTGATACCGATACGGTTACCTCAAAATCAAAGTAAGACTCCTCCCAACCACCAACCAATCAAAACCTTTGTACAACCAATTCGAAATTAACCAATCAGAATAGACTTTCCCGTTTCCTGAGTCCGGAGCGCATTTTAACGAACACTTTTATTGAATCAGATCTCCAGACAAGGTCAGTAAGAATTAGCTCCCTAATTAATCATCAGTGTATACAAAGGGCTAAACATATTCAGTGTAATTCCTTCCTTTGAATTACAGTTTCCCTGATTTATAACTTCAAAAATATAGTGGCAGCAATATACTATATTTTATATAATTCCCCCATATTTTATATATTATACACTATAATATCCACCTTATATAGCTTATTCCTCTTAACATTATAATCATCGACAATTTCCCTATATTCAATATATATATATATATATATATATATATATATATATATATATATATATATATATATATATATATATATATATATATATATATATATAATGAAAATTAATGCATATCGCAAGAAAAGATGAGGAATTAAACCACATTCTCTTCATGGAATATTTTAAGACTGAACTCCTCCCCACAATTTCTCCCCCTAACTTTATATGGTTAAGGTACATTGACGATGTATTTTCTGTATGGCCTAATGGCCATGATTTTGATACCTTTTTTAATAATTTGAATAATTTGCATGTCTCCATCAAATTTAAATATGAATGGGAATATGATAATAGATTACCCTTTTTAGATGTCCTCATTAATAAAGATCACCTTGAATTAAAACTTGACGTTTATAGGAAACCAACCCACTCGAATGCCTATATACATTATTTTTGGTTTCACGATGATACTGTTAAAAAATCAGTAATTTCTAACCTTTTCCTTAGAGCATACAACATATGTCATCCTTCCTATTTAGATGAAGAAATGGTCATTATCAGGACCATTTTTTCTAATTTGTATTACCCCGATTGGTTCATATCGTCTGCCCATTTTGCAGCTAGGAAAACATTCTATGGTAATAAGCCTTCCCGCACTAATGACTTCAACAAATGTATAACATTGCCATTTAATAATAAATTAAATAGTTTAAAGGACATATTTGGAAAAGCGGGTATTAATCTAGCCTTTAAATATAATAATTCCTTAAACCAATTGATGATTGCCAGGAAACCCAAAGAACATCATAACATAGGAGTATATGCAATACCATGCAACGATTGCCATAAAGTTTATATAGGGGAAACGGGGAGAAATCTAGACAAGAGATTGTATGAACACAAAAGAGATATTAGAGTGGGCAGCCAAAGCAGTGGAATATTTTGCCATGTTAGAGACTTGAATCATTCGATCGATTTCAATGGAGGTAAAATGGTATTTGAATCGGCTAACTATGTTAAGAGAAGAATCGTAGAATCGAGCTTGATATCGTCAGTTCCTAATTTAAATCTATCTAAGGGTCAATTTTCTTTTAATCCTGTAATACGAAAGCAAATAAACAAAATAGTAAAATGTCAGCCCTTCAATATGTTTAGGCTTAACCCCATCCCTCCCTGATTAGCCACAAGTAGGGAATCGGGGGAAAAAAGAGGGGATCTTTCACGACCTGACCCCGTGTTATGTTTGTAAGCACTTTTCTTATATTTTCTATCCAGTGTCAGTTGAAAAAGGGTGTGAGATACACCGAAACTGTTCTGAATTAAATTGTCTTCGGAGAGTGTGGTTTAATTCCTCATTCCTCATATATATATATATATATATATATATATATATATATATATATATATATATATATATATATATATATATATATATATATGTATATGTATATGTATATGTATATGTATATGTATATGTATATGTATATGTATATGTATATGTATATGTATATGTATATGTATATGTATATGTATATGTATATGTATATGTATATGTATATGTATATATATATATATATATATATATATATATATATATACATATATACATATATACATATACATATATACATATACATATATATATATATATATATATATATATATATATATATATATATATATATATATATATAATACACATTATATTCATTACCGTATTATCAAATTCAAATTAGTCACATTCCATTATTTTTTGTTCAATAAATCTTGTTAAATTTATGCGTAAGTGATTTTGAAACCTTTCCGGTTAAAATAGGTTTCCTTCATCACGTGTTCTCTTTCAAGTCCTTTTTTTTTAGCTTTAAATTCATATAGCCGGGTTTAGTGGCGGCTATTTAGACAGGTTTGTATAGTAGTCAACTCTCTCACCAAAGATAAAAGTCTTTCTTGTAGTGGGATTAAGTTTGAGGGTACTTTTCTCTCTTTTTCGGGATAAACAATAATGCTAAAACAAATAATAAGATTGGTAGAAACGATCATCCACCCTGATTGATTATTTTTTCTTTAGACGTATATGAGCTAGATTCCGAGCTAATATACGTATCAGCCGTTTGAATCGTGATATCTTTTGTTTCTGCGATTATGTCATCGGAACATTACCTTTTATTAGATTAAGACACATTTCATATACACATAATATGACAAAATCACTATCCATGCTTCCTATGATTGATTTTTCATTTATTTAGAGAGTGTGGGGAACATATGGAATAGATACGCGTATCTTTTCATGCTATGCATCATTCTAAAAGATATACGCTTTCGATTTCGTTTGGAAATATTCCTGTCCGTAATGTAAATCCCACAGTGTTTCTCGGACTGAAGTCGCTGAGCAAATAACCATAGGGTTTTGAGACTGCTTCTTTATATATCTTCATGAAGCTGTTCCGTTTCCCAGGCATTATTTGTCCAACGAATATATTTATCTGGGAGGTATCTCTCCTCTGGTTAAATAAGACTAGATTGCGACAATTTAAGCCAATATCGCGCATATAATTTTTTTAGAAAATAGATTTTGGTCCACTAGGAATATGGAGATGCTCTTATGGTGGGAGGTCACTGTAAATACTTCTGATATATTTGCCTCTATCTTCTGCATTAAGTCATCTAAAATAAGGAATGTATGACTTCTTCCATCTAAAGATGACAAATCATACAGACCTTCGTGAAACATTACTTCATTTTTAAATTATTCATAGTCTTTCTGCCATACAGTGTAAAACCAGATAATTCTATCGACGCGTTGAGTAAACATCTTATCTCTATTCCCGAGTATACGAAATAGGAATTGGGGGTTTCCGCTAGACGTCGGCCCAATGATAGATGAAGTACATGGGGATATAAATTTATTTTTTTCACACTTCCTTAACTCATATTTTCCTTTTTTTTATAATGAATGAGGCAACTTCTTTCAGATAACTATATACAAAATCTTTTCTCTACAAATTAATATTTTTCCTACTTCCTTCATTCATGCTTTCCTTGTGTATAAAGAATGAGTCAACTTCTTTCAGATAACTATATATAAAATCTTTTCTCTAGAAATTAATTTCCTCCAGATAACTATACAAAATCTTTTCTCTAGAAATTAATTTCCTCCAGATAACTATACAAAATCTTTTCTCTAGAAATTAATTTCCTCCAGATAACTATACAAAATCTTTTCTCTACAAATTAATTTTTTTCTTACTTCCTTCACTCATGCTTTCCTTTTGTATGAAGAATTAGCCGACTTCTTTCAGATAACTATATACAAAATCTTACTCTACAAATGATTTTTTTTCATACTTTCTTTACTCATGCTTTCCTTTAGTATAATGAATGAGCCAACTTCTTTCCGATAACTATATACAAAATCTTTTTCTCTCTTTTTAGATCGTCAAAAACGATGTTTACTCCTCCTGCAAAACGAAAGCAAATATACCGAAACAAGAACCTCTTCCTCTTTACCCAACCCCTCATCGAGTGAATGTGTCGTCGGTGAAATTTTATCCATAGTTAATTCTGTTCCAACTAGTGTGCCGACTGAAGACAACGACGACGACGGCGACGACGACGACGACGGCGACGACGACGACGGCGACGACGACGACGACGATGGTGATGATGATGATGATGATGATGATGATGATGATGGGGATGCGGATGGGGATGATAAAGTTTTTGACCGACAAAGAATACTTGACGTTCTGAACATTACCTACGATGCCATTACACTGAGCTCCGACGATGAAGACGTAGAACTCACAATAGAAGGTGAACGTTAAAACAGAAGATAAGTCATGTAACAACACCATTCTCTTTTGGGGTGAAGTAAATGAACTGTGTATAACTTTGTACCCTCATGCGCAAGAAAATCATTTACAGCAAAGAGAAAATCATTCTCGTGTAAAAAATATACCCTTAAGAGAAAACAGACATGGAAACCTTCTCATCATTTTATACCGTGTAATCGTGGGGAAACCAGAATAAGCTGGTCTTGGTTGAGTAGTGTATGAGCTTTCACGGCATATATTGAATCTGCATTGGCTTCAGGACGGTGATTATCGTGTAAATATAAGTTTTGAAATTGGGGATACAACCGGTGATGCGATCTATTTACATATTCCATTCGTTCAACTGCGTGAATCGACTCTATTCGATTATAGAATGGGACGATTCGAGACAGCATTCCAGTCTGCGAATACAATTGAGTTTGGAACCTTCAATCTCGTAGTTCGTATTTATAGATTCCTGCAAGCCATGCTATAATACAATCTAATGTTCGATTTGATCGAAATAAAGTATATAAAGGACATATAAATTCTACAGGCTGCGCCTTTGTTTCCACAGTTCTCGCGAAAAAAAATGAAGGATAATGTTCTTTCAAAAAACTTCTGGCTTCCGACAATAATAAAAGAATATCAGGAGTTGGCAAGAAAATGTAATCTTGTGTACGAAGAGTCTGTCACTTTAGATCAGTTCTTGATAGAACGTGAGCAGACAGGCAGGTTTCTCGTATTCGCGGCTACAGGGGATGAACGCAAGTTCAAATTACTCCATCGACCAACATATCCTGAAAAATCAGCCCTTCTCCCATTCATTGGTATCGAAGGTGAAACCTAGTATCCAATTCGAAACATTAGTGATAAATATATTAAAAACAAGATACTTCCTTTTAATCACGCTGTAGGGCACACATGTATTCACCTGGAGGGTGTACATGTAGATACCCTACACAACGGAACCCGATAGCTGGGAGAGAAAGCGATTCTGGAATGTCAAGGTAAAGGCTCGATTTTTTTACTGTAATAAAGTGGTAGTTTCCGTATCTGGGCTCAAGTCAGATGGGTGCCAGAGAATAAACATTGGAAAACTGAGAATGTCTAGAGGTACTAAAAGGGCGTGTGATAAAGCATTTCACCATTCTGTAACAAAGATAGCCAGAAATTAAACAAATGTATGTCTTATGATAAAGCTCCACCTTTTAGAAATATTGACCAATAACGAGGTACGGCAGTTTAGCCGCCATCCAATCCAAATTAAATAAAGGATTAATTTAAGCCAATCATGGCGAGCTAAGGGAATGAGCAGCCAATCACATGCGCCAACGTCATTTGTAGGTGGGGCGTAAGGCTTACTCGATGGACGTTACTCCATCTTCATAAATGGGTGTAGAGATGTTAAAAAAGGTCATTCATTATTACTACTTTAAATGTTATGCGTTCATTAATTCAATAAGTCCATTATTATAATCGTCTGGTCGCTCTACCATTTTGCCGCATTGTAATTGTATTCGAAGTATTTCTTATTCGGTGCAAGGTAAAGTAAATAGACGGAGACTCGTTTACAACTATAAACAGATTCTTTTATTCATTCCAGCTGGTACCCTCTTCTCGGATCAAATACAAGGCTACCTAAAAGGATATTTCCGTTGCGTATTCAATTAACTTGTTACCATTGCCGGTGGCAAGCGTTATCCCTATCCCACCAAGCTCACCCTTTGAGTAACAACGTTACCATTAACCGGGCAACCAGACCCCTTATTGGTACGAAGGATTACCACTCAAGAGGCAAGCCGACTTACAGGGGGTGGCAACATTATGATAACAGATAAGACAAAACAAAGCCCCCCCTCCCCCCATAACGGTATGTGTTTTTCTTGCTATTGCTATACGTTCCATGACAACGTAACGGCCCATCTAAAAGATTGTAAATGTGTGTGCACTCTATGTCTTGGGCATTGTGATGGAGAAAGAAATCGAAGGATTTTATGTAATCAGTGTATCCATCATTCTACAACTACTCGTGTTTCACGCACAAGAAGCTTCATACTTAAAGTTTTCTGGTTTCAGTCCTCCTATCAAGCTACATATGTTGCTTCTCAGACGGACGTCAGCCAGACCAAGCCCCATTTATCATCATATCACAAAACACCGCAGGTCTTTGGAGGGCACTTTCCTTCTTGTTCCAATCACTCCTGTAAAGGTTCTATTGGACTTTATTTGCCAACTCTCCACCGTGATGTGGGGTCACGGCGGTAACCTCCCTTAGTAAATAGTGTCAGCTTAAAAAAAATCCGAACGGAGATTCGAACTGCCGACCCAGGGATTTCCGGGCAAGCCCGCTAACCACTATACAAGCCGGGAGGCTAGCTATACATACTATAAAGCGGATGGAGCAGAGCATACGTGCTGGATGAAGAGGTCGAAGAAGTCGATGGTTAAGAAATGGAATGCTGTGTATTATGACATTGAAACCTATAAAAAGTGGGATCCTACATACCTTTTCCTTATATATTGCTTATGGAGATAATTTGTTAACTCTGTTTTGATTATGAGAATGAAACATATGACAAATGTAAGAACTGTGGTCCACGAACAAGGATTTTTGAAAGAAATGGTGAAAACTCCCCCAGTAAACCCTTTATAGAAGAATTAATACGAATATGAGGCTCAAGAGAAAATGTGAAAACATATGTGATGGCACATAATAATGTCAAATCCGTTGGCCAATTCATCTATGACGAGCTGCTTTAATATTTTAATCCCAATCTCTTTACTACACTCTGTACGAATATTGTATTCTTCTTCCTGGAAATTCGGGTCAAAATTATTGTTAAAGTATAATTTTTCCCCATTGTTCACAGTTAAAATACATTTTTTCAGAAACCAGACCAATATAGTTCAAGGTTTCCTCCAAAATAAAATGGTAAAGAGAATAACATTTTTCCATTTTGGGATTCCCTTTATTTTTGTCAGTTTTTTCAACGATGAGGGCACGAATAGAAGTGTATCCTGAAGCGGGGACGAAAAATCTTTAAGATAGAGCTCATTCATGACATAATATGTAAGGATACACTTCTATTCATGTACAAAGAATATGAAGTCAACAGTTTATAAAACTTGAAGGCGATACTACTACTACTACTAATAATAATAATACAAAAAACAACCAATTAATCTCGATCATATTTTCTTCCTTTACAGTCTCTGGGAAAGTTCGCTCACAGGATTAGCGTTATAAAAACGGTTATCTGTGGTTCGGACCATGATGTAATCGACCTGATCAAAAACGACAATTACATTGTGAACTCTTTGAATGTAGTTGGCAATGCATACATCGCTAAAGTGGAGAATGCTGAACATGTAGAAGTTGAGTCCCACGTAAAGAATCTTCCAAGCTCTACGGCTTCTTAGACTCGTTGGGTGAACGGTTCTTGTACTGTGACACAGACAGTGTCATCTTCATTGCTAGGAAAGATGACCCACAACCTCGACTTGGAATAGGTGATCTCACCGATGAGATCAAAGATGTGTAGGGTGCCGATGCGTATGGAGATTCATTCTGCTCTACGGGTCCCAAATCCTATTTGGTACATATCCAAACGACGAGTGGGATGAAGTATATACTTTGTGCTAAAGGATTAACCATTGACACTCAGATGAAGGATATAATAACCTACGATACTATGAGACGCCTAGTTGGAGTAGATGATGATAGAGTGAATGCTGATAGTCATATCCCTGTTCCATTTATGGGTTTCATAGCCGAGGTACACGGTGGAATGAAAGAGATGAGAGGGGAAAAGGTTTTGCGAAAGATATTTCGTAAATGTGTTGAGCTCTCAGCGAGTTATCGAACCATACCTTTCGGTTTCAAAGTGATCTTACATGACATTTAAAAAATCCCTGTCAGCTATTATGAGCTCTTTATGTATATAATTTTTTTATCATTAATAATATTATCTGATTAATATGAATAAAACACATATGAAATAATACGCGTTATACTACCAAGGTTTTAATTTGTCTAGAAAATAACTCCTCACATTCTGTTGATCTTGTCGTAAACGAGTTGAACTCCCAGGGAGTTATCGAACCATACCTTGATCTTGTGAGGAGAATTCTTTCATCCCTGCCTCTTCAATCTTGGTTTTCGTCATATCAGTGAGCTGATTGGATTACCATTGAGATAAAACGAAATAACAGGGGTTGTGTGTGAAATATAGCGATGTTCACTACTCTCTCACCATCATTCACCATGTTAGAATGTAATATGCAAAAAAACTTATCCAACTATATACTGTGACGATCGGATAGACCTCCTACAAAGAAAAACTGAGCCATAAGCTCATTTTTTTTCATTTTTCACTGATGATTAAATCATCTAAATCCATAAAGTGGAGATGTTCAAGTACTTCTTTTCCGTTATTGTAGTTGAAAGATGGTTGGATGACCCACTATACATAAATTCAATAGATCAATTGGGTGTCCATGAATAAATTGACGAAGATGATCAAAGAAATCAACCGTAGATGAATAGTCTAGGCTAAATTTATAACCCGATCCACACACATCTTCGGTTGCAAAATATTTACTAAGTCTGGGTGTGATACGGTGTGGATGGAGGATCATCTTAGAACGTGTGACACACAGAGAGGTTTAGCGAAAAATGATTTTTAAAAAGATGGCAACTAGACGAACCAATTAAAGGATTGTAAAAGGTTAAGTGGCAACTACACTATTATGGTAATAAGCGAAAATAGATTGAAATTCAAACCACTGTTATGGTAATACGGAAAAATACATGGCTAGGGAGGGGAGAGGGACTCGGAGGGGAACTTTTTTTGTGACAAACCAATAAGTGTGTGTGTGTAGACTGATTCCTTCGAAAAAATATCCCTGACCTAGGGAGTGGAGGGGGAACATTTTGGCGACAAACCAGTAAGCGAGGGGGGGGGGGTGAGATTCAGGGTGCAAGGTCCTTGTGTGTGCTCGAGTGGAGTGTGTGCGTGTGTGTAGACTCGGTCTCCACCCGACAATACTACTCACGTTATATCCCCGTTTATCTTCCCGGAGGGACTCGGACTCATTACGAAGGGCTACATAAAGTACCTGGTGGAGTTTACATAGATCCAGTATCACCACAGTTTTTACCTAGTTAAACAGGGAGACCGTTAAGGGTTCTGGTCAATATGTGATCTACATGCATTTTTTTTGGTATAACTTGTGATCTACATTAGATCTACATTAAAAAATTACAATATTTACCTGACTTCTGGTTGGTTTAGTATATAAAATAAAAAGGTTTTATAGTTTATAGACGTTTAGCATTGAGCCTATGAGAATTAAATAAAAGAAATTCCTGAATAGAAGCACGTAATGGTGGAGATAGAAAGGATAGATTATAACGGGTTTAATTTTTTTTTTTCATTTTAGGGTTAAAAATCACAAGGTATAGTTTGTGATCTACATTGCATTTTTAAATGATATTCGTGATGTATAGAGATAGTTATAGTATTCATGTTTCTAGTACGAAATAAAAATCGATTGAATATTTTTCTTTGCCTTTTCCTTCATCGATGCATTCGTATCCATTTTTACAATTATGTTTTAATGTGTAACTTTCTCCTCTAATTAGAATTGCACATTTATAACAAAAATTATGAATGTAGATCACAAGCTAATCTAGATTTTAATAATATTATAATTAATATTATTTTTAATATTATTTTTAATTGTTTTAATTATCCTCTAATTAGAATTGCACATTTATAACAAAAGTTTTGAATGTAGATCACAAGCTAGTCTAGATTTAAGTTGCTGTAGATAACATTTGCATGCAGATCATATACTAGACCAGAATCCGGTGGAGAAGGCCGGAATCAGGTTCAGAGATGGCCTGTAATATATGGGTAAAAATAAAGTTATGTTCCTTTATATTGAAGTTAGGGGGAAAATTAACCACCCCACCTTGTATATTTTATGTATAAAAAAATCAAATATAAACATAGAAATAATTATTTGGATGGTAGATAGAGAGTCTAATATTTTGTTACATCACTATTGTTTGATATACTCGTAACTATGTACGTCAGGCGTTTTTTATAGGACTTGACCAATTCCAAGCTCATTCATTTGGGATATCCGTTACCCTCCTCACATATAGCTTTCATTTGGGAGAAGTTTGCACGTTTCCTCTTGTTGCGTGCTCCTTCAATTTTCATCACAAATTTTCGATGGGATACAAGTCAAGTGATTGATTATGTCAGGGTAGAACATCAATATTAGTCTGCAGGAGCCACTCAAGTGTTGCTTTCACCGTGTGCTTCAGATATTCTTTTGCTGGAACATACAATCATCCTGCATCATTGGCTTGTATGATCTCTGCAGTGCTCAATTATAATGTTTTTCCACTCAGCTGACAGCTTTTTGCTTATAACCGCGATGGCATAATATTACAGCATGAAGGTCAGATGTTAAATGAGATTATGCAAAATAATGTACCAAGTAAATTATCTGTAACATATTGGATCATTCTAAACCCCATATTTCTCTAAATAAGCTAATTTAAATATATTATCTATGAATATCTAAATCCTTACTTTTACCTCATCCTTATTTTGTCCTTTCGCGAATAAAATATAATATGCTCGTCATTATCACAAAATTTAATTTTCTTTTCTTAACACATTAAAATACGTTAGTAATGGAGTAATATTAATTTATAAGGCTGAAATATGTATTAAATAACTTAGTGAAACATATCCATATATAATATATTACACGTGTTCTTTCATTTTTCTGGAATAGATCTGCATTTTACCCCTGTTTAGAAGCATAAAGTTTATTAAAACGGGACTAGTTTTCGATATGTAACTCCCCATATCATCTTCAGCCGTAAACTAAAAGAAATTGACAAAAAAATGAAATACTGGAATATATCACAACAGGCAACTGACATTAATCTGGGGGTGTTAACTTAAGGTAATTAACGATATCTTTTAAGGTTAAGTATTATAGGATATGATGACTGAATTCATACTGCCCTTCAGACAAATTGAAATTCAGAATTTCTTTAATTATGAGTATTCGATCTTTATTCTTTAATTAAAATCATTACAATGATAAATTTGGGGGGCAGAAGAGAAATCTATTATATGATTGGTGTTTTTTTGACATGATTAACAGTACTTGATGCATTGCTTGCTCTACGAATATCCTCCCTATGCTCGTATATACGTTTATCTAATGACCTTCCGGTCTCTTCCGCATTGAAAGAGGTGCAATTTGGGGCTTTACACGTGATTAAATAGATACCTGCATCTTTATTTTGCGATTTTGAAGATTTTCTGATGGTTGAAGGATATTTGAAATTGGTCAAGTTGGGATACACAATGGAGTTTAATCCTTTAATCCAGGGCGAATATGGCACAGATAAACAATTTTTTTTTTTGCATCAAAGATCTTTTGATGAGATCGGTAGAATATTGAACTAGTTTTATATAGGCTTTCATCTATACAATACAGTGGTATATTTTATCTCTATAAACGTGCATGTTATGTAGGTAATTTTATCTTGTAAATAACACGGGTGACAAATTTTTCTTTTTACATTGTGACATGAAAAAAAAGTGAATACCTATATGAATTAGAATTAGTAGGTTTACGGTACCGTCAACCTACTAATTCTAATTCATATATCCACTTTCAAGGTTTCATTCTTTTCTCAAGTCCGAGAGCGTTTAACTTTTACCCCCTCCCCCCAAAAAAAATATCGAGCAATCATCCATAATAAACTATTTTAAGAACGGGATTTGTTATGTTGAAGATTAGCTCCTCGGCTGCGATTGTGCTTTCGTCCTTTGGTTACTGGAAGCCGGTTTCGAGCCGGGCTATGGGGGTGTGTGTGTGGGGAGGGGGGAACTCCCCTCGCTCGCCCTCAGGAATAAGTTGTATGGCGAAAGATTTTGGAAGCACAATTGTGGCGGAAGAGCTCATCTTCAACTTTCCCCGTGATTTTTTTGAAGGTTTGAATGATAATATATATTTTTTTCTTTTAGTTCAGTTGTGACTTAGGTATATTTTAAGTTTTCATCCAAGTTCATTCTAAGAGTTCCATTAGAGTTGGAAAAAACGAAATGGTGAAGTTAACAAAAATAAATATGATTATCGAATTTAAAAAAAAAAAAAGAATTAGAAAGGTGAAGTTCAGAAAATTTATTTAAATTTGGGGCTGGCTGCTTTTCTTCTTTTTTTCGTATATTCGAGTTTAATCGAAGGTATTTCTAAAATGATTTTCAATTTTAATATTTATCAGGAGGAAATGGCTTACAGGCCCATAAAAACGAGTAAAGCAAAATGAAAGTCTTAGAGCAAATTTAGATGAAAAAAAAATCTTGAGGATTGTTTTTTCCGTATTTAAAAAGAATTTCGGTAAAGGTTTTTTTCTCGCCTTTTGGCCTAGAAAATATGAATCGATGTGATAAAAATATAGACCCTGAGAAAATTATTTGGAGATATGTACTGGAAACTTTTTTTTTATTTTAGACCAAAAGACCGTTAGTAAAGCAGCATATGCCGTAAGCCACAGACCAAAGATCTGCCTCTGAAGCGCAAGCTCTTCTGGTTTAGCTATTAGACACTGAGTACCGAAAAGTAATATTTTACTAAAAAATATTCATAATATTAATCACATTTGGGTGATTTTTTTTTTTATTTCTTCCGCATTCTTGCGTATCATTATCATAATCATCATCATCGCTAACTATAATTTAATAAGTGGATTTTTTTGAGTATTTGAATAATATTTCATCTTAGTTTGGTTATGACTGATGTTTTTTATCAAAGTTCAGAAATAAATATAAGTATCGAAATTTTGTGAATTTTTTAAAACCCAAAGAATTAAAAATGATGAAGTTCAGAAAATTTATTTTTATATATCTTCTTCTATAACTATATTTTACCAACGTGATATTTTGAAAGGGGGGAAATTTAGTTTAGAGTTCCTTTATAAAATTATTATAATTGGCGAAGTTCAGAAAATTTATAAAAATTTAACCATGGCTGTTTTTTTTTAGATTTTAAATTTTAATCTTAGTAGCGAAGCGCAAGCTCCTCCCTAATGGCGAAGCCATTGCCTGTTAATTATATATAAATGGGACCTTTGATGCAGTTTTCTTGACAGTTTTTAGTCCAAGGTTTCTCATCTATTCCTTTTAACAATTTTTTTATTTCTTCGTTAAATATTTATTTCATTTATTGATTCATTATTGCATTTAACACTGCTCTGTTGATATTTTATATTGTGCAACTCCTATCTCTCAAACGCTTAACGAATATTTTTGTTCCATAGAGAAAACATCTAATATTTTTTCCAATGGTCGTCCCATTCTAGTAAAGAGAGCGAACTAAAAATTCTCTATCGATCTTAGCGAAACTCAATTTCTTCTAGATTTGTATTTTCGCTATCTATTTTAACTCATCGGTTCGTCCCTGGTTGATCTCAATGCATAGCAAATTCTTAGAATCATCATTCTAATCATCGTAATGTTTATAGAACCACAAAATGTCATGGGAGCTGAACACACAGCACCCCCTCTCCCTACCTCCCATTTCTCACAATCGCTCTCCTCCCCAAATACTTCAGCCCTATCTCTCTCTCTTCCTCTCTAATCGTTTCTGATCATAAATGTCAGTCACTGGACAGCCCAGACCGAAGTTGGTATTGAGCGCCTTAACTCCTGCTGCATCTAGAATTTACTTCAGCCGTCATTTTGTGCTGCAAACTCTACGAAAATGCCGGATCCCTGTTCTTGCAGTAAGTGAATTATTAAGGCTTGTTTTATTAGTTATTTAAATTTATTTGTGTTTTCAAGAAAGGAATTGTGACTTTCCAGATAATTTATCCGCCTCATAACATCAATAGGAACTCTTCTTTTTCTTAAGAATATTGAGACTGAAGAGAAAAATGTTATAATCTAATGAACAAATGATCTCAGAATGGGGAAAAATAGTGTATAAAAAGCGGGAGACAGAGAAAGAACATGAATAATGCTAAATAAAGCCCAAGGCTGAAATCGGACTATAACTGTAAAACTCAAAGTCAAATATAATGGCGAGGAGAACGTATTCAAAACCTCCCGAAACGGTATTACAAAAGATTAGTCACTCAAAGGTAAGATAACGATTGCCCGTGACGGTACATAAAATGGCACAAGTTTCTGGTTATTATTTAGTTACATGTCAATCCATTCTAGGCTCCAGTATTGTGTCGTTCATTTTGATATAATTTATGGTTTTTTTAGGATATATGGGTTTATCCTTTCGATCTTATAATTTAGATTCGTGTTTTAGGATCTCGGTCTTAAATTCTAGTTTTCTAATTTATATTATCCTCATGTATCGATTCTAATAGTCGCGAGGTGACAGTGTTGTATCTTCTACCTGTAAACTCAGTGTTAATGACTCAATAATACAAGGTTCGCAGAAAATGTTCAAGGTTGTGCTTTGTTTGAGGACCAGAATGCATGAATAGCTAAAAAGAGTAAATTGCAGAAGGGAATTGAACAATTGATTTTTAAAAGGGCGACAGAGTCAGTTTTACTGGTGTTTGTATGTATGTGAAGGTGTGCATGCAACCAACCAAACTGCGTTGTTTTATGTTTCATTCCGCCTTTTTTTTCTGTGCTCTTAAGTTGAATTGGAAAAAATGCACAAATTGATGCCAATCAAACTGAACTATGTTCCATTTGCAATATGAGACAAATAGAAAATACTAAGCATTTTTTATATTATTATCCTGGATTATATGACATTTGATTGGAAAGTCAATATTACATTGAGGAAAAAACATTTATAAATGCAATTTTATCATTGGATAAAACTATGAGAAAATAAATCAAGAAATTCATAAAATCCTGCTATTCAGAATATGGAAAATGAGAGGATAAAATAATAAATAATCTAAAATATTTCTATTATGCACTGATACTGTATCTATTTTTATGACAAAAAATACAAAATGGAGATGAATCTAATTAGTAATAATGTAAGGTGATCCTTTAATATAACGATGTTTATATTGTACATAAAAACAAGACGACAAAGATGAAATGAAAGTATGATTAATAATAATGCTATACAATGTGATAGTGCTATATAATAAGTACTAAACCCTTCCTTTTCTGGGATATTTTCTTCAGGCGTGTTTCCAGAGAGGCTCTGGCCTCTCGTGGCGAAAGAGGGCATCCCTGGCCCCTTAGGGGTGCCATTGTGCTGCCACCAAGACTTTTAACATGTCCCTCTTTCTTTCCTCCCCCTATTACGTTCTTCCACTGTCCTTTATTTTCCATCTTCTTTCACCTATCTAGTGGTCCTTATGGATACCTGACCTCTGCTCGTCTTATGAATTGATTCCGAATTGTTCTTTCATGAAGGTGGAACAGGATGGGCATCTCCACCGCCTTGGTTTACCGAAGGCCCAAGGAGAAACCCATCGTTTGGCCCCTTTTCTCCGTGCATAGGAGAACTTGGGCAGCATCTGAGGTTTCTAAAGATGGTGCTGTGGATCTGTATCCATTCTCCAAGAGGACATACCGGACGTAACCGATTGTAGAGTTGCAGTAGTGCTGGTCCCTTGTAGGCCTCTATGGTGGGGAGTCCCTAAGGAGAATGCGAAGTTTTTTTTATTTTTGCAATAGCTAGCCATAAACCAAAAACCTACCCTTCTCGTAAGGGTTCTCGCGCCAAACGTTCCTTAGCTCCCCCTTCAGCCTTCCTTCGCTCGTTGGACCCCTATTCCAACGAAGTAGACCCAGATCTAGATTAGCCTCGCTTTCTTGTCATGAGTTCATCATCTGACACCCCACTTGCAAAAGTCGATGTGTTTGACGCCAATGAATCTTTTGAGTCCCGCTGTGGTGAACCCCGCCGAATGTGGTCAAGAGGTAGTGGTGATGTCGTAGTCGAGGTGTCATCCCACTCTCAACACAACATTGTGCGAAATCTATCTTCGATAGCTGAAATTCCAGTAACTGTCTCGCCCCATCTGCATCTGAATTTTGTCAAAGGTGTCGTCCGTTCAAACGAACTAAGGGACTACGACCTCACCCGCCTTCAGAGCAAGCTTAGTACCCAACTTATCACACACGTATACAGGGTAACTAAAACATTAGGTTCCACTAGAGTCCCAACCGCCACACTGATTTTAACATTCGAACGACAAGAACTGCCGCAGTATATTAAAGCTGGGCACCTTCTTGTCCTGGTAAGTCCCTACATCGAACTACCCAGACGCTGCTTCAATTCCAATCGATTTGGACATGTTGGCCGTGCTTGTTGGCACTCCCGCTCCTGCGTGAATTGTAGCCCTGACTACCATGGCCCCGATGCACCAAAACACCTCGCTGTGCCAACTGCGAAGGTACCTACAGTGCTGCGTCAAAGCTCTGCTCTATATTTTTATATGAAAATGAGGTGCTCGCTTTGTGCGACTCCCTACGTCTAGATATAAGAGAAGCCCACCAGCGTGCTCAAGCACAAACATCACCACTCGGCCGGCTCTTCTCTGACGTTTCACGTGACGCTGGACGAAACCGACCATCACACTCGAGTTCCGATCAGCCTGAAGCACTTCATCCGACATCTACTCGCAGTGGCAGAAACATTCAGGATATGCAGTCGAAGCATCGCTCTCACACTGAGATAACCAATGTAGCCCTCCTCTCTCCAGCAGCTCTAGCCTGGAGAGAAGCTCAGGGCGAGACACTTAAAGAAATCAGACGCTATCTGAAAGAATCCAGAATATCGACCTGTGAAGGTTCATCCACCTGGCCCCGAGACCCAAAAAACAGTGGTAAGGGGAAGGATTCCTCGCCTGGGTCATCGACCACCAATAAACGAGGAGCCTCTGGAGCTGACTCAGCCGAACCCGGTGAATCTTCAATGGACTCTTCCCCTATGGTCGAACATTCTATGCCCTTAAGTCCGTCCCACCCTTCATAGGACTTAAGCCCCATCCTGATCCAAACGATGGCAGATATACACCCAGCTCCACACACCTCGCTCAGATCGCCTGTCCGTTCCACTCACCCTTCTACTCATGATCCGATGGAAGCAGTTGATACTCCCACATCACCAATCGTGGCGGTTGGACCAACCCCTCAGACACCGAAAATACCCTTGACCCATGAATCCGGATCTAACGGTCTAAAATCCCTTCTCGATCTTCCTTTTCCGCCAGGTTGTGAGCCCGAATTGTAATCAAGGGCCTCAGTCAGTTCTCCAAAACCCCCGAAAAAAGTCCCAGTTACTGCTTCCTCTAGGATCTCTCCCCCTGCAAAAGCAGGCTCCTTAAAATCTGCTTTCCGTCTCCCAAGCTCTTTGGGACGAACCTCAAATACAATATCGGCCACAAAAGAGAAAAAGATATCCACAGTGGTATATAACCGTCCCACAAAATATCTTCCATTTTACAATGGAATTGTCAAGGAGTTCTTCCAAAGTGAGAAGAACTCAAAATTCTTTTGACGACTATCCAACCCGCTGTTATTTGTCTTCGGGAGAATAAACTGGGTATACGGCCCTTTCCGCCGGTACCCGGCTTTCTCACTTTCAACTCTATTGCTCCTGCTGGAAGCTCGTCTCATGAGGGGGTGTCAATCATGGTATCTTCATCCCACCATGTATCTACCATCCCCCTACATATTACCCTCCAAACTGTTGCGTAAGGGTTTTTTTTACTAAACTTTATGCCGTTTGCTCTATTTACCTACCCCCTTGTTTATCATTGTCAAGACCCGACCTTTTAGAACTTATAGACCAGTTGCCCTCCCCATTCTTATTATTAGGGGATTTTAACGCCCGTCACCCATACTGGGGTGACATCACTCGAAATGCCAAAGGCAGTGTTTTAGAGTCTCTTTTTATTATCTGACTTTCTTTGTGTTTTAAACACTGGCGATTTTACCTCTTATCAGGTCCAGACGGACTCTTTTAGCTGTGTTGACCTTTCTGTTTGTTCCCCGGATTGCTTCACGGAATTTCGATGGTCAATTCTTGACGATCTCCATGGGAGTGACCACTTCCCTATTGTCTTGTCGGCCCTTCAAGTTAGCCCTCATACAAATATGCCCCTTAAATGGGACTTAGATCATGCAGGTTGGGAAGGTTTCCAAGAGGCGTCCTTCACAAGTGCATCCTTAAGGATCTTTAATGGAGTGGACGCGGCAGTAGAATACTTTACATCGACTATCTACAATGCAGCAACACAGACCATCCCACGGAGGCGACCCACCACGGGTCACTCAACCGTGCCCTGGTGGGCCTCGGCGTGTGTAACAGCCATCAAAAACTACAAGTTAGCCCATGCCCGATTCCGAAAGAACCCAACTTTGTGCATCAAGGTCAACCGAACCCGAGCTCGTGCGCTTCGCCAAATAACCCTTCGTCAGGTTCGCCGAAATTCATGGCGCCGTTAAGTTTCATTAATTTCCTCTATGACACCTATCGCTAAGATCTGGAAAAAAATTAATAAGATCAGGGGCTGTTATGCTGATCATCATACCCCAACACTCAACTTAGACGGTTCCTTGGAGAATGGCGGCCTGCCGGTCAGTAATGCTTTTCCTGACCATTTCCGCGCCGTCAGCAGTGTCAGCCCTTACGATAAGGCTTTTCTATCCTACAAATCAAAGGAAGAGTTTCATTCTCTCAACTTCACAACAAAATCTAACCTTCCATATAACGCTCTATTCAGCATCCATGAGCTGCGTAGCGCTTTGTCCCTTTGCAGATCTACTTTCCCTGGCCTTGACGAGATCCATTTTGATATGATTCGGCACCTACATCCACACTCTACTCTCTTCTTACTTGATTTGTACAACTTATATGGGTGAAAGGTTTTTACCCCTCATCATGGCGCATTGGGATCACCCCTCCCTTTGTCAAATCGGGCAGGAGCAGGTTGCACGCAGATCACTACCACCCTGTAGCTCTCACCAGCTGTTTGAGTATGTTGCTGGAAAAATGGTGTTGGGGAGCCTAAACTGGTTCCTAGAAACCTATCACCTTATCTCTCCATTTCAATGTGGCTTCCTCAAAGGTCATAGTACCCTTGACCTACTAGTACGTTTCGAGGGATCAGTCCGGAAAGCTTTCTATTTAAAGCACCGAGTCCTGGCCATATTTTTCGATATCGAGAAAGCCTACGACACAACATGGAGATACGGCATCTTGAAGCAGCTATACGTCTTGGGGATGAGAGGCCCTTTTCACTTATTCAGAGTTTTTTAGAATCTCGATCCTTTAAGGTACGTGTTAGAAACGCATACTCTGACCTGCAACCCCAAGAGGAGGGAATTCCTCAGGGCAGTGTTCTAAGTGTCTTATGTTTTATAATTGCCATCAATGATATTATTTCGTCTCTCCCAGAGAGCGTATCGGAAACTCTGTTTGTCGATGATTTAGCACTATTCTGTCCCTCACCTCGCCTTCCATCAGCAGCGCGTTGGCTACAACTGGCGGTCGATGCTGTCTCCAAAAGAGCACAACTTAAGGAATTCTGCTTTTCCACGAACAAAACCAGAGCAATGTATTTCCACCGGGGCAGAGGATTTCTTGTTCCGCCATCTATCTCCCTACAAGGCGAAGATATAGAGTTTGTCTCCGAGTTTTGGTTTCTTGGCGTAACTCTCGATCCAAAGTTATCATTGATACCACACCTACAACGACTTCGAACGGGCTGTCTGCGGGCTCTAGACATTTTGAAAGTCCTCTCACACACTTCGTGGGGCAGCGACCGACAAACATTTTGGACATTATACACAGCCCTCGTCCAATCCAAAATGGATTATACCTGTCAAATTTATTCATCGGCTTCCTCTTCAGCCCTTAAAATGCTGAACCCCATTCGAAACCTCAGAGTTCGCCTTTCCAGTGGAGACTTCCGTACTTCTCCTATCAACAGCCTTTACTGCCAGAGTGGGGTACTCCCTTTGTCCTACCATAGACTTCAATTCTGCATGCGATACTTCTGCCGAGTGCAGAAAGCCCCTGTATCAGAGTTTTACAGATGCCTGTATGCTGCCGAATCAACGGCGGCACCGTTGATTCGGCATCCATTTTTACCGCTGAACTTTCAGCAATCCTTTTAGCCTTTAGACTCATCCAAATTTTACCTTTTAATAATTTTACCATTTTTTCCCGACTCAAAGAGTGTTTTACAGTCCATTAGATCTTTTAATGCGTCCCATTCCTTAGTCACAGAAATTTGCAACTAGCTGATCCAAAATGCGTCCCGATATAGAATTATTTTTTGCTGGGTCTCTGGGCATGTTGGGGTCCTGGGCAACGAGAGAACTGATCGGCTGGCCCGCTCAGCACATTCTGTGTCCCCTGAGAACTCGGCTCTGCCTTTTAGGGACTACTTTCCTTCAATAAGAATATATATTTTTCAACTGTGGCAGAATGAATGGGATGACTGTTCATCATCCAAACTGTACAAAATTAAAAATTATATTCACTCTTGGCCCTCGAGCCGTCATAGATTGCGGTCTTTGAAGATAGCCCTTTGCCGAATTCGCATTGGCCACACAAGACTTACTCACGGCCATCTTGTTTCGGGTGATGTTCATATCAGCCCTTGCTGTCAGTTTTGCAGTGGGGACTAATCGGTTACCCACCTTTTATTAGATTACACCCATTTCGCCACTCTCCGGTTGTCCTCTTTTCAGACCCTTTTAACTATCCCTCAACACACCCGTCTTCGATTCATATTGGCAGATGAATCTTTTAACCCATTGTTTTTAAAATTTTTCTCACAAAGTAGTCTCCTCCACCTTTTATAGATGATTTGCCTCGTTTTATCCTAGTTGCCATATAGAAACCACTTGGATTGGGCAGCAACCCACTGGTTCCTTACCTTAAACCTTAATAAGTACTAATGATTTTTGGACAAAAATAAAAATTTGCTTCTTGTAATAAGGACTTAGTAAATTAATATAACTTTTATATGAGGCGTCGACGTAAAGGTAATACCCATAATCTAATCTGATCTGGATCGAGAAGGTAGATCTTCCTATTGATGATGGCAGGTTTTGCTTAGGTTTTGAATTCTCCTCTTTTTCACCCTGGCTCAAAATCATGAAAATATAGAGTCATGAAAAGGATAGAGTGCATATTCTATGGCTCCATAAATCCAGTAATATTTATGGGGCATAGGTGACACTCTCTGGATTCGTGGTGGATTTTTTCTCTCTCTCGAATTAAATGCGCAATAGCAACGAGGACGCACCGCATAAGTTTGTAAGGAGAGATATGCACAGAAAGTAGTGAAGGTAGCTGAAATGAAGTGAAAAAGTGTGGAAGATAAATAGCCATAAATCCTTCTCCATACATTGAGGTCCGGAGGGCAAATTGCGGGTTTTGGGGGGCCTATAATGCACGCAAGCCTGCAAGTGTCACCTAATATGCCCTTGCGGGGGCGTAAGGGGATAAATAAGGAGGAGAAACACATACAGAGAGAGAGAGAGAGAGAGAGAGAGAGAGAGAGAGAGAGAGAGAGAGAGAGCAGTATAAGGAGAAAGGGTAGGAAGAATGCAGCCATGTTAAAACAGCACTCCAACCGGAGCCAAGAGAGAGGGGTGACCTTTCCCCACACACACCTCCCGGCCACGACCAGTGGCCAAGAAAATACGAGTAGTTGTGAGTAACAGTTGTAAAAAAGTGACCTGGAGCAGTGAGGGCTGTAGGGCACGCCGCTCCTCCAGATACAAAGTGTAATACTCTCTCTGCGCGGGGCACACCTCCTTGCAGAGCTGTGCTGCATAAAAAACATGAGCCTATGTGGTTACTACTCTTCTTAGGTCCTTGCATTTATAATTATGAATGGTCTTCAAATCATAGCAAGCTCGCAGTCAGAATGGTTCGTGTGGTATTAGTTTTAGTTGTCGTTACTTGTTTTCTAGTAGTACCCTGCGGTCCAAAACTAGAGAAGAAAATACCTAAAACCTATATTTTCTTAAAAATACTCTTTTAATTTCCATGAAAATTGCGGAATTGAGGAAAGTAATGTGTATTTGAAGAAAAGATGCGTCCAAAAACTAGAGAAGGTTAAGTATAAAGGCAGACAGAAATAACTAGTAAACATCCCGAGTTTGTACTCCAGCAGCACATGGACTTTGATGACATAGGACACGCAAACTTTTTAAAAGCAGCGGACTACTCATTGACGATGACGTTGATCCAATGTTCACTTAGACTTTTACAATACCCAACCAACACAAAGCCAAACACAATCCCCTTTCACTTAATTAGTCAAGTGTTAATTTCCCCCAAATTTTAGCGTGATTAACACGCCAAAAATATTTTACAAAAACAAAAAATAAATAAAATAATAAAAAAAAATTCAAAATCCGGGCGTTAACAACCCAGATAACAACCCCCCCCCCCACAAAAAAAAATCTCTTTACCCAAAGCATTAGGAATCAAAAATTCCTTTGCTATAAAGGCTTTTAACATACATATATACATACTTATGTATATATGCACAAAAGAAATATATACCAAA
Organism: Ceratothoa steindachneri; assembly: GCA_963969495.1. Classification (NCBI taxonomy): domain Eukaryota; kingdom Metazoa; phylum Arthropoda; class Malacostraca; order Isopoda; family Cymothoidae; genus Ceratothoa; species Ceratothoa steindachneri. The sequence continues at coordinate 136,208,559 of OZ018326.1, forward strand.
ACGCAAAGAAAGCCAGAGATTCCGTATCACCAGGGACCTGTCTTCATTCTACTTTTTATTTGCGCTTTCCTATCATTTTTCCCCAATTTTCCCCACTATTTCTCCTACTAAAATCCTCTACTACTCTTATCCTCACTGTATATGTCCAAGTCCAAGTAACCATCACGTAACCCCCCAAAAGTTCGTGCGTTTTATAAACCAACGGAAGACAAACGAAAATATAACGAACCTTTTTCGTTACTTGACACAAAATAGTTCCTATAATGCTTTCCGAACAAATAAGTTTATTTCTGCCTCTTGACTAAAACTTCTTAAAACTTTTAATCATAAAAAACTGCGGAATTTACTCTTCGAGTGATTTGTTATCAAAGAAACCAGTGCAATCTGATTGTCTAGCATAAAAGAAGATGGTAATCCGAAAAGGTAGATTTTGGTATTTTGTTCTCTAGTTTTTGACGGTACTGAATTTAACTCAACCTAGTATAAGTGATGCGCTGGCGTCAGCATTTTCCATTGTTTGACTTTTCATTCTCCAACATTAGTTAATGATTTTTACTGAGCAAAAGATCTAAAAAGATTAAAAATGATTGACAGTCTAGCTTTTGCTGGGCGCCGGTTACCTTTGTTTATGAGCACCTGTGCTCTTTGTATTTCCTCTTTCATGGAGACCTGCAATGTATCTATCCGGCTCCAGGATTTAGAAGCGGTGAATTTGGCAACAACGTGTCTTTTTTCTCTTCATGAATCTTTTTATCGTGTTCTCCCCCCTCCCTCCCATTCTCTCCCATGCAAGTGTAAACACATCAAAATGGCGTAAGCAGACTCTAACTCCTGTGCAATATGTTTCTCAATGGTTTTGAACAGTTTTAAAATAATATTTAACAAATAATAATTATCTGTCGCTTAGCTATACCATCAAGAGAGAATATCGAATGCTTTGGGAAATATTATCTTGGTTGCAATTCTAAGGAGAAATACAAGACGGCGAAAATTATTGGGGAATTTAATTGATGACCAATACTATGAAGATTTATGAGAGAATAATAGAAACAAAATCAAAATAAGAGATAAGGAGAAGTTTTGATTTATGCCGGGAAGAGAAAGAATAGATGAGATTTTTGCAGAGGCAGATTGTAGAAAAATATTGGTGAGAAACAAGAGTTGAACATCGTGTTTGTTGATCTAGAGAAAGTTTATCGAATACCCAGTCAGGCATTTTGGTGGTGCACGAGAAAGATGTTTCGGAGAAGTATGTTAAATCGATAAAGGATTGATATGAAGGAATACGTACCAAAGGAAAAGCGGTGTGAGCGTTACAGAGAAGTTTGGCGTGAAAGTCAAATTCCACCAGGGGTCTGCTTAAAGCGCTACATTTTTTATACTTTTTATGGATGTGTTGTTAATGGATATAAAGCAACAGGCTCCCTGAGTGACAACAGTAGAGAAGAAATAGAGAGGAAATTAGAGCAGTGCAGAGAGGCAATGGAGGTTAGAGGAAAATTTGTAGGAAGAAAACTGAGTATTTGGGGTTTAGTGGAGCTGATCAGGTGGGTGGAGTAAGACTTGGACAAGATAATGTTAAGAGAGTGAAAGCATTTATGCACCTGGAATCGCATATGATGGAGGGTGGAGAGGTGAATACGGAAAGAAACCACAAGATTCAATTAGCATGGATAAATTGGAAGAAAATGGCAGGAGTTTATTGCGATAGGATCAGTGCAAGAATAAAAGGAAAGTGTATAAAGCTGTTGTTAGACCATCGGTGACTTATGGGGTAGAGGCATGGCCTATGAAGAGGGTAGAGGAAAGAAGAATGGAAGTGGCTGATATGAGAATGTTACGAGTATATACGAAGGTCAAGGGTAGATAAAATTAGGGATGAGAGAATAAGAAAGAGGGAGAGTAAAAGTAGTAGAGGTGTCGCAGGAATGACAGGAGAAGGTATTGAAAGAGGAGGGGAGAGGTAGGAGAGGAAGGCAAAGATTAAGGTGGAAGGATAGGGTAGCACATGATCTGCACAAGAGACGATTAGTGGAGGAGGCAGTGCTCGATCAGAGGAGGTACAGCGACTGACAAGAAACCTCGACCCTATATGAGGATGGGGGAAAAGCTCCCTGGTGGAGGAAAATCTTTTGCCTCGCTAACCACCAACCAATGTAGAGACATCGGTAAAATTGGGTTATAGGCATCGTCGTTGCGAATAAAAGAGGCAGCAGTCTAGGTCGTCATAGCATGCGGTTCGTAGGGAGGGAAAATCCTTAAAGAAAACTAGTGCCAAAATAGCCCTCTACTACCCTCACCGAAGAATATTTATCCTATATTTATCCCCAATACCATATCATTCAAACGAGTGCCTCGGTCGCTGCTTCAACAAGATTCTCAAAAGTCCTCTCGATCAGTTAATTGTAGTGGAAAGAGCTGCAAAGCTTACAGGTGCGATAGGTTCTCACCTGACTCGCTTAGTAGAGTGAAAGAAGGCAGTGTAATAGGGAAAAGAAGGTGGAGGTGGAGTTTGGACTGGCCACCCATTAGTCAATCGAGAAAGACCCAGAGAAATTCTGGCCATCATCCGTTACTCGGCGCAGCGAGCAAAACCACTGCATACCATTCGTTCTCTATGGTTAAAAAAATTTATGACTATTTTTAATATGAAAATGTAGTTAATATGACGAATTTTCAGAAACATTTCTTAGGTGACATTTATTCCGAAAACAAGTTAGATTTGTAGTACTGTCATGTAAAATTAACTGAAGTCCTTCACTATAATAACAGTATTAAACATAGACAAATAAATAATTAAAACATTTCACCGATGTATCAACCGAATCTTATAATTTTAGATTGGGACTCATTTGTGACGTTGAATTCAACTCACGAACAGTATATTGGATAGAGCTAGATTCGAACTCAGACCTTCCAAATCTCCAACTTATTACCTTACCTCTTTTCCTTTCGGTAGATTTTCAACGACATGTAATTTAACCAATATGGTAATTAGGTAAGTGGTTGAATACCTTTTCCTCATTAGTCTTTTATATAACATAAATTAAAGAGGTCTATACTTTTGTCAATAGAAAGACATAAGATCTCTCATAAACACGGTATCCATGAGAGAGGGAGTGAGATGAATAGATAGGAAGAGAGACTGAGCATTAATAAGAAAATCGGGACAATCGGAGCCCAGGTAGCCAACATTTCGGAACACGTGCCAACTGCTACGTAAAAGAAAGACAGAAATTCTAAAAAATGAATTTTAAATATCCTTGATAAGTTTCCATTGTGAGAACGTAATTTATAATGTATGGCTATATGGTGTGTGCTTCCGGAATAAATTTTGATTCAATATAATCTTATTTTTATTGAAAAACCTCCTCTTAATGTTTTTCTTCTTTTACCAGCCAAGTGTGAATGTGCCTCGCAAAATTGCAAAGATTGCCAATGCAAGGAATGCAAGTGCAGACCTCGCAAAGAATGTAAGTAAACATTTATATTTGCTTCAGTTCGAGGAATTCTCGCTGGCTTTTTTTTAGAGATTTTAGCTTCTTTATTCCCATTATTTTTTATCTTTACCCACATAAATATGCAGGATTTGGTTGGATTAAAAGAAAAGGATACTTGCATGTACCGATTGGGTAAAGGGGACTCATTTAAGACTGAGACGAGGATAAAATCTTAAAATATATATGAATAGATTTAAACGCCACCACTCTAGCCTCACGACCAGGCTTTAGTCCGTGTATATGAACTTAGGAATAGGGAAAGGTAGCACATCAACAAACTCCTATATATGAATAAACATGTTGGCAAGAATAAATTTGAACTGAAATTTCAATCCTAAACTTTTATTGGCACAGTTGTTTCATTACTCCAGAAACGATATACGCAAAACAAAAGAACAGTTTATTTCAATTATATTCCTCAAATTCTTGGAAATATTTGCAACACTAACAGTTTCATTTTTATTTCAGGTCCAAACAAAGGCGAATGTAACTGTTCGCAGGAGTGTAAAGGGCGCTCTGGAGATCCCTGCAAATGTTGCTCATAATTTTTTCAAGATCTATGGCTTTATGGAAAACCATAGTCAAACTTAATATCTCAAATTTATTTTGTCTTAATCTATATAAAAGTAGTTCTTGAGTAAATATTGATTATGGAAGCATAAAGTAATTGGTTATATTGATACTCATCCTGAGTTTGATTTAATCGTTTTCATTTTTATGGCAAAATTTAAGAATTTGATCATTTAGTTCTGATATAACCTCTTGTGCAATTTAGACAGCTCGACATGAGATAATTAAATACAATTTTTAATGATTAAACTAGTAATATATTTTCATTTCGCTAATTAAATAAATTCACCAATATATTATTTTTTTTCCTTCACTAATATAAAATAAATAATTAGGTAAAACATAAAGTGAAATAAATTATAAATATTTAGGGATACTTTTTATTGGTTCAGATTGACACACTTCAAATTACGAGGGGCGGTCAATAAGTTTTGTAATTCGGATATAAGGAAACGAGATATGAAGAAAGTGTTTTATTATTTTTCAATATAACTACCCTCGACTTCAATGCACTTGCACCACTTGTCCCCGAGGCTTCGAATTCCCGACAACCAGAAATCTCCCGAATGCTGTTCAATCCACTCCTGGACGGCGAGCTGGACATCTTCATCGTCCCCAAACCGGCGTCCACGCAGTGCAGCCTTGAGCTGGCGGAATAAAAAGTAGTCGCTAGGGGCAAGATCTGGACTATAGGGGTGGTGGTTAAGCGCCTCGAAACCGCAGTTGCGCAGGGCAGCTTGTGCAACTCTGGCCTTGTGGACTATGACGACGTTGAAGTCGATAATGGGGCGTGAGGTTTCTAAGAACCCAACGGGCAGAGACCTTGGTCATGGCCAAATTGTCGTGGATGATGTTGATAACATTTCCATGTGATATTCCAAGTTCTCGCTTGATTTCTTCGACCTTTGCCCGTCGATTTTCGAGGATCCTCCTCTCCACATGGGCCACATTGTCCTCGTTGGTCACGTCTGAGGGGCGTCCTGGACGGGGGTCATCTTCAAGGGACTCACGACCATGGTGGAACTCCCTATTCCAGCGAGCAATGGTTGCATAGGAAGGGGCGTTGTTGGTGTACACTGCAACCATGGGTTCATGGATCTATTTTGAATTCTTGCCTGCCTTGGTCAAAAATTTGATCACTGCGCGGTGTTCAACCTTCTCCATTGTTGAATAATTTGTGACTGACGATCTGCGATCAGCTACTGCTTCAGGTTCTGACTTGTCATAACTTGTCCTAACACCCCCACAAACAGCCATCCCCCTTCCTCTGTTTTGCCCTACCGATTCGCAAAACTTATTGACCTTCCCTCATATAAGCCGATGTTCGATGAAATTAATGACGTCTACTTATTCCATTTCTTTTCTAACACCACTAATCACACCTTTAACAACACCCCCCACCAACAATGTGAATTTAGAATCTGTTTGTTCAATTACCTTTAAGATTGCTTGTGTAATCCACTCGAACTCCTTCTGGGGAAACAGAGGTGTCCCAAAGGACGTTGGATAAACCATAGCTACTTGACTCACTCCCAGTTTCGTCCTCCTATTCTGTTCTTGCATACTATGATGTACTCATTAAGGGTCACTCGTCTTTTTCCGACTTCGTAATTTATCGTATTCTTATTTTTAATTATTTAACCTATTTTTAACACGTCACTGTTTCAGATATCCGATTTTATGTGAAGGGTTTTATACTGTACAGATTAGATAGCGCTTAGACAAATAACCTTCATTCGAATATTATCACTCTGGCGTTTTAGCCCTAACAGATTTCTTTACTTTTCCTTGTTTGAGTCAATAATTAAAATACATATAGTTAGTATAATTTATTATTATTATTATTATTATTATTATTATTATTATTATATATATATATATATATATATATATATATATATATATATATATATATATATATATATATATATATATATATATATATATATATATATATATATATATATATATGAAAGAATACATGAATAAGTAAATTTTAAAGGGTTTTGAATTGGTGGCGTGGAACCTGAACCATAGCCAGTATTCAAATACTTTCGTAAAAAAGGGAAGATCGTCTGCCTGGAATCCTACCAAGGTATTCTCTACCTTGAGCGAGTGAACAGCAGTAACATCTCAATACTTAACTTCGGGCTGCAGAAAATGGTTGGAGTTCATGACCAACTACTTGATTTTGTGAAGAGGCCCTTGTCTCTCTGAAGCTTGATTTGCCTTATCATCTTATCCTATCTCAAATCTTGACACGTCAAGTGTTATGTGAGATTGGTCTTGAAGTCACACATAGTAAAATGGCGACCAACTTTTATCTGTAATTTACTTTGGAGTTACGTGACTAAGAGGTTTAGGGCGAAGTACTTTCCTCAAATTTTGCGCTGGTTGATATTCGAACTGGAGTGGGGAAGTCATACCACATCATACACAAATATTCTCACTCCCAAAATACTTGTTGAATTGTGGAACCGTCGGGTTCCTTTACAATAGATAGCTACACTTGTGTCGTGTTCTTAATGAAGCGCACAGAAGGGAGGGAGGGGGCAATCAATTTACATCTGTAAGGCCCATCTATCTATTTTCATTTTATAAATGAGTGTTTTTGCAAAACATTCCTTCTTTGCCTCATTTCCTTTAAATACTTAAAGTGAATGTTGTTAACTATGGTAATACTCTTCGTGACTCTCGATATTGGCACTTTAGGGTAGCTAACCTATTGTTACTAGTTCTTGAAGTGTTGAAACGCGTTTACTATTTAGTTATAAACATCTCATTTATGAGACTTTTAAACTTTTTTTGTTGCTCCTATAATTTAATTCAGGCATTTTTCACTTCTTATTCATCTATTCATTATATCACCATTCTTCCTCCGAAGAGTAAATTTCTCCCCTTCAATTTTATCATATTATTTCTGCACAATAATTTGGGAAAAATCTCTATCCTCGATACACAGTACTAGAGTTAGACTCAGTCTTACTTTCATAAGTGGGTGAAGTTGAAGTCTTTCTCTAATATCTTTGTGGACACCGGAAAGAAATTAAATGTGACAATGAGGAGTTTAATAATAATGGATAACAAATTAGAAGTTAAGTTACGAGCTACATCGACGTATTTTAAATTAAGTTATATACTGGAAAACGTTGAATAATTTAGCGTTGATCAGAGAAAAATAGCAGTCAGTTATGTGGTCCTTTAAAGGCTATTGTCAAACCATAGGGACTCCAAAAGTTAGACCATCCCGAAGACTTTCCTCGCAATTATGACTCAGTCTGTGGAGCCCATTTCTTGTCTTGGTCGCCATGGGGAACATCAAAATAGGCCTTATATTCACGTCACACAAATCTTATTATACCTATTACTCCTTTGGCGAAAAAGTGTCTAGCAGCCACAGGTGTAACAGAATGCACTAGGATCATTTATGCATCTATATCTACTTAATGGAGCCATAATTATACCTGAAACAAAGCATGAATAGGGTAAATTTATTTCAGAAAAATCATCAATTTCAAATAGCATGAAAACTAGAATATAGAGTGTTAAAAACCGATTTTAGATTTGAAATCAGCGTTTGATAACTAATTACAATCAGTTAAAAATCTCTTAAAACAGAAAATGAGAAAAAAGTTCCCTAGTGTTATCAATAAAAAATAAAAATGGTATACATGATCATTTGTAATAAACAAGGTTCAAAATAATTGGAATTTGGGGTCTTTTCTGTTTGGCGGCAGGCGGATCTTTTGTACCAAATTTTCACTAATAATGCAGTTTTCAGTGCTGAATACGAATATAACATTTCTTTTTGGAGAAATTAAAGGAAGTATATATAAAAAAGAAATTTCAAACTGTAAATTTTGGTTTGTCCGATACATTTTGAAAGAAACGAAATGGAAATGAAACGCACATAAACTGTTATATGATTTCCCAATATTATTGTTTACTCCCTTTATTATTTCTTCAAACATTCATTTGTATTTAGATATGTGTCCCATAATATTTTTTTTAAACGAATTTTAATTTCTATTGCGTTTTCGCCACATAAATTCACATAAGTAGGAATCGAGCATGTCACGGTGGGTACCGCAATGTCTTTTATTTCTTTGTTTTACGGTGTGCCATGTATCTAAAAATGAAACAGATTAGGTTAGGCCTATATTAGGCAGTTCTTACCTCTAGGTTAGATTAGGAAGAATTAGGTTCGGTTAAGCCTATATTATGCATCTCTTACCTCTTAAGTAATTGTTGAAATCAACTGCTGCTGTTCAGTGCCCGGTAAACATTACGATCGGCGGCGCGAACGATGGGACGCAAACTATTTCGTCCGTGTTCCAATATGTTTCACCTTTTTGGAGTAAATTCAAGGGGATTGCTCGTGGGGAGGGACCCCCTACGATGATCCTGAGTTTCAATCAATTGGGGGGTCTGGGGGGGCATAGCCCCCAGTATATAATTATAATTTATAGAATGATGTTCTAAAATAGTGCGCATTAAATTTTTTTTTTTTAATACCTCCTTTCATTTCTCCCCAAAATAAATGTTATATTCGTACTCATTACTCAAAACTGCATTATTAGTGAAAATTTGGTACAAAAGATCCGCCTGCCGCCAAACAGAAAAGATCCGGAATTTGTATAGCTAATTTCATTAACCATAATTGCGGTTGAAGGGAAATAGTCTTCATTAATACTCAACTGGCTATTTTTATTTATTATAAAAAATCTCTACCAACTCTAAAATCACCACGAAAAAGTTTTGAAAAATGGCAAGTAAATAAAGATTATAATAAAGTCCAATATATTAGAAAATACCAGTCATATAAATATATTTATGAAAGTTACATCTTTAAAACTCGACCGATTGTACTCTTCATTTGATTCAATCAAATTGCCGTCGCCTCCATACGTCGGCGTAACCTGGAGCAGGATTCTCGACAGTCTCCCTGTTTAACTGGGTGAAAATTTAGGTGATAATGGGCTTAAGCCTCACCTTGGTGGTGCACGTGGACTTGTTGGTGTGTGTGTGTGTGTGTGTGTGTGTGTGTGTGTGTCTTTCTCTCTCTCTCTCTCAACCACACCCTACACATAAGAGGTTGCAGCCTGAGCAGTTAGGAGGCGATCTGAGTCATGTGGTTAAATAAATTCTTTGACAACCAAGACTGTTTCCTCCTGCTTGTGGGCATAGGGCATAATTTTGCTGTCATACGTACGTACGGCGTCCCAGCGACCCCCGGGGTAACAGTGACACCTCCAGTCACTTGATATAGCCCTCGGGAAAGATAAAAGGGGGCATAGCGTGGCCCTCGCAACTGACTACACCAAACACTATGATGTGGACATTTTCGGGGAACACAGTAACCCAGCTGTTGCTTTGGGAGTTCACCACCTAGTTCTGGTATAAATTATTTTCGTCTGAGAAGAACGAATGTATGCAATGCTCGAGGGGACGCTTCAGTTTGTTCAAAAGCTTCGCAACACGTTCCTCCCGCTTGTCCTTCATCTTCTGCGACAAAACCTGGCCCTTTCTCATCTCGTATAAGTAGTAGCGGACGTACTAATTCACTAACTGCCTGAAGTGGGACTCTGACACTCCTTTGTTTCTAGCTATGAATGTGATTGCTTTGGTGGGATCGTTGTCAATAATGGTCTTGATCTACCCGACAAATTCGAGAGGAGGGGATTCTTTTCATATGAGGACGCTTAGAGTGAAGTTTCTGAGACACTCTAGCGTCCTAATCCTAACCTGACTCATCCAACTATTTCTTGAACTATTACAATGTCCTCAAAATTGACACCCAAGCACTCGGTCTTCGCATAAGAGCTCCCGACAGCACAGCTTGCCTTTTCCATCTAACTCCAGTTCATATATTCATTTTTATTTTTATCATAGTGTTAAAACTAAAAGATCTGTATTCACTTCTATGTTTCTGCGTGCATTACGCCTTGTTGGTCCGGAATTTTTGGATAAGGAATTGTCCAATATCTTTGAAATAGGTAAAAGACTTTGTTACCCTCGTCAATTTTTGCATACTTCATTAAATTTGCTAAAAGAACTTTTTATAGAACTGATAACCCACCGGTTTTCAGTTATAAAAATTGTCTTATCTTGCCATACTTTGAACCATTTTTTGGTCTCACCCGTATTTTTAAGCAACTTAATATCTCTGTAAATTTTAGATATGAATCCACTTGATATAAAATGTTAGTCCACAATAATACAAGGAAAAAAGCTAGAGTATATTCTATAGAATGTTCTATTTGTAATTAACCTTACTTCGGGCAAACTGGTAAATCTTTATCTACTAGAATTTACCAACATAGGTATAATATTAGAAGAGGTGAAATAAACAGCACTTTATTTTTACATCTAACTGAAAATAACCACCCTATTGACTGGAATTCTGCAAAATTCCTTTAACATTCTGCTGATTTCACACAAAGAAATATTGTCGAGTGTTGTTTAATTGGCATCTTACCCAATATAAACATTTCCCCTGGTTTATTTAAACTCGACCCTATTTTAAAAGAACTTGTATTAAATGAAATAACTTCATAATGCAGCCTGTTGTCACTCTTTATTAGTGTAATATCATTCGCAATGCCTACCCCACCATGTATCTTTGTTGTGACTGTGGATTAACTCTTAGCCCTAAAGGTTTTCGCTCTAATCATAATCCTTAAAAATGGGGGGGGGGGGTTACCACCATATGCATGGCGTTGTTGTGTGTATATCGTTTTAGGGATGCATATATCTGTTATTAGTTGCCTATTGTTCTTTTTCTTGGTATTTTTCTGTCTTGTTTTTGTGTTTTTTCCATTGGTTTCTACTATGTGATGGGCGTTCACTTCGTATCTTTGTATCCTATATAGGTATATAAGGTTGTCTTCTCCATTTTCATGTTATTCCTTGAAAATGAACTTGCAAATATTTTTCGAAAGTACTTGGATTTATCTTTTCATTTTCCTGTGGGTTAATTTTCATATTATTGTTTTCCTCAGGTGCCACTTTGTGAGTTTTTTCATTATATATATATATATATATATATATATATATATATATATATATATATATATATATATATATATATATATATATATATATATATATATATATATATATATATATATATGTTTGAAATATCTCAGAGGAAAATAATACACAGAATATGCCCAAGCGCTTTCGGGCTTATTCTGTGTATTATTTTCCTTTGGGATATTTCAAGCATCTTAAATCACGTGTTTTTTGGTGATTATTTTTGCATATATATATATATATATATATATATATATATATATATATATATATATATATATATATATATATATATATATATATATATATATATATATATATATATATATAACCATTGCAATCGAATGTATCAAATATGATACATTTCTAAAATACAGGTAAATCTCGTTCATATCACTCCTTCCACTGAAAAAGACTTTAAACTCACCTCACTAGACTTCAAGGGCAAAAGAAAGTTATTTTACTAAATTGTTTTAAATCCAAATATGATTTTATTTGGTGAACAACCTCATAAACACACTCATATCCCGACTTTGGATTTACGTAAGAGAAGAAATAGTTATCCGTAGAAGGAACTGGATAACCTCGCCCCAATCGAAGAGAAGAATCTTCTCTCACCACAAGTACGTTCTATTCGCCACAATGATAACACCCAGAGTATCTCATTATCTTTCGAAGACATCGCATCAAATTTTTGGAGTCACCCTCGAATTCCCTCAACGTTATGGCAAATATGGATCGCGTGATCACAATAACTACCGACCCCACCCAATCCTTGATTGAGTTTAAAATCTTATAACTGAGGCAACGGTTCTACTTAACGGGGACGCTCAACGTCTGGGTCGCGCATTTCTCCCACTCTCAATCAGATCACTCTTCAGTAAATAAGACAACATAAAAAAATGTCAACTTACAGCCTCATATATAGTCACAAAACCCCTCTATAACCGACTTGCTAAAACGATAAATTGTCTGCGCGCTTTAAAGGCAAAATCTTCCATCAATACATCGCACTCCATTCATTAGCCCTCGCACAGTGCAATGCCAACAAGCCAATCAACTCACTCAGCACTCACACAGTGCTATGGCAACGCGACAATCAACTCACTTACCACTCACACAGGGCCATGACGACACGCCAATCAGCATTCACGCAGTGCTACGGAAACACGTCTATAAACTCAACACTCACACAGTGCAACGACATCATGCTACGCAATTCATTCAGCACTGACACAGTGCAACGGTGACATGCCTCCTGAGTCACTCATTGAAAGAACTGACTAGGAGAGTTAACTTCTAAGCACAAGGTCATACAATGCGTACGGTTTTCAAGTTTTCACTGAGGTTTGAAAGTTAACTCGACCATTTCGTTCATCAAATTCTTCATTAACTTAGAAGTTACACAGAAGCGATTCTTCACTCAACAAAATTCAATGGTCACAGTTCGACCATTCACAATTTTCGAAGACGCGTCTATTCGGTCTTGTAAGTCATTTTTGTGTCTACTCACTCACCTACCTAGACGTTTATAGACACACACGCACAATTACTGAACACACACAGTCACTCCTCAAAGCAACCTGAGAATTCATTTTTCTCTAGTTTCTTCCATTTTCTTTCATACACGAATTTAGGCTAATTCATTTTCTTTTTAATTTACTGTGTTCGCGTATGCACTTTCTTTGTATCATTTGATTTGTCAAACTCATGAACGCCTTCCTTTGTGATTCATAATACCATGTCATTTTCATTCCTACTTTAATTTATTTTTTTCGCTCTTTCGAGGTGTATCTATCAAATTGGTCTTATCATGAGAATATGATGATTATTTTATATCTACTCAATTTCACATCATTTTCACCTATCTATTTCTAATCCTTATTTTACCTTTTTGATATATGATATATCAAATTTTAACATTCACTTCACAAGAACTAATGTAATTTTTATACTCATGCATTATTTTAACCGAGGATTTAATATACAATCATTTAAATTGATATTCATTCATTTAACTTTCATAAGTTTATAGGTTGATGGCTGAGGTAAGCCTCTTCGAGTGATGTAATTACCAAGGATGATTTGTCACAGAGTTTCGGTACTACTCTTGGGGTAGACAAATGGGTTTCTTGATTTGGCTTGGCGGCTGCCTGTTTGCTTCTACTTTGAATGTCTGGTAATCACAAGGATCTGACTCCAAAAGAGTAGAAAGCTCTCGTATTGCTTGTTTGTAGACTGGATAAAGGTGAGAAGAGATTTCCTTAAAGGTAAAAGGAATCTTGGAGCTGGATTCAATTTTCTTTATTCGGCGGGAACTTCGGAATCGTCTTTAGATGTCCTTTCTTGATAAAATAATTCATCTTTAAACGCAGTCCATCTCCCTCTTTACATCAACGGCCCGCATATATGAATGCGGTCTTTTAACAATCACTTATAATAAATTTAATTATTTAATTTGTTCCCGTAACATTAAATTTATTCTCTCGACTTGCATTAACTTATTTTACCAGTTTTTACAGAATTATCAAGTCTTACAATTGCTATATAATAATATAAGGAATTAATACGCCACTTTCACTAATATCATTACGAAAGAATTACTCTTTTTGAAGCCCTCAAATAAACAAACCGAGTTCATATTGGACTACTTAAGACATTCAATATTAAATTAACATAATAACACATCTTCCCACTATTAATTTATTTATTTTACAAAGTTTTACATATTGATTCAATCTTTCAATTGTTGGATCATCGATCATAAGCAATTTAAAGATTGAATAAATTTAATTTAACATATTTCTTCGATAGAATTGGGCTAAATTTAGAGCGTTTTTTGAAGATTAATTTATATTACATTGTTTTTATTTTAATCATGGGTATCTTAATATTAACATAACCAAAACAAATCTACCATATTAATTGTTTATTTTACTTATAAAGTTAAACTTATTTGATGGCCTCAATGGCCTCGCACTACTCGCCGTCCACAATGACACTCTAGTAGTTTCGAATGATCAAGTGATTGACAAGTTTACGGAGAAAAACTGCCGTCTCCTCTTCGCTTATGCAAATGAAGGTGGACATTGGGCATAGGCCTATGATTTTGAGAGAGCCTACTCCTGGGAAATAAAAATACTTTTCTATTATGTGCCTTGTTACTTAAGTGGGCGAAATGACTTGCGACTAGCTTGCATCATTATAGTCTACACTACATGTACATATTCATCATTTACAGTGGTGGGCAGTCCGTCAGTACCAACGGAAGGTCCATCATTTCATCACTGACGAACTCCCTCTTCGCTGGCGGACTGACGACTGGCGGAATAAACGCCGACGGAAGTGATTTTCGGCCGTCACCTGAACCATCACTAACCCGAAAAGCAAAGACGACCTTCGGCAAATAATGTTTTGCGACACACCTTGGCACGTTGGCGCATTTTGTTGCATCTAAAGTGAAGTTGAATTTGTTCATGTGTTCTGTACAACTTTGTTGAATTTTGTTCATGTGTAGCTAGTTTGTTTTTGTATACCCTATTTTTATCTAACTCTATTTGCACTGACTTATACAATATATTTTGTGCAATAACTTATTGATGGGAGGGGGGGGGGCGCCACGTCGTTGCCTAGAGCGCCAAAATGGCTAGAGCCGGATATATATATATATATATATATATATATATATATATATATATATATATATATATATATATATATATTGGGCTCCTTAACTACCTTTTTGCATTTTTTCTGCTACTTTTGCTCCAAAAATCTGTCAAACCAGCTGCGTCATATCAGTAGCCTGCTGGCTTTCGTAGTGAAAGATTGTCTGTCGTGCGCTCTCCGTTTCTGCGATACAGTTATAACTTGTTTCAAAAGTTTCATCTTGTTACAAAAGAAATTTCTGTAGTGTGGGCGGGGCTTTAGCATTCCAACCCGCGTTTGATCAAGTGAAGTAACATTATGTAAATTGTTTTTCACCGCATTTCTCGACTTTTATAGATCATGGATACATATCTTAGCAGAGACAGGATCAGGAGTGTGTCTACTGATAGTAATAGACCTGATATATGCTAAGTAGTGTGAGCTTCAGAGCCAGTACACCTGCGAGTGACAGAGACAGTAAAATGGACTAGAGCCAGCACAGTGACGCCAACATGTCGCTTGGTGCCGAGTCTCTGCGTGACACCCAGCCCCTGGAGGAGCCTGAGGAGGTGGAGGAGACAGGCGACGCTGGAGACCAGGACAATCTCCGAGGCCATCATGGAACTCAAAGGCTACCTCCAGAACTGCAAAATGTAAGAAAGGAATCCCTCTCCTGGGGCCTCTTCCCCAAGGAGCACAGGGAGGCGTGGGTAGACTTGTTCATCAAGTACAACACCCCCTCCCTAGCTCCGCTGCCGTGGAGAGGATGTTCTCCACGGCCAGCGACATTCTCAGGCCTAAGAGGGCCGCCCTGGCCAGCGCCAACTAACGACTGACGGACTGGGCCGGCCGCCTGCGAATGACAAATGACGGACCGGCGAAATTTACTTATGTGCCTATAGCGTACGGGAAGTGGAGGCGAGCGGCTTGAAAGCTTCGTTTAAATGAGTCTTTTTGAGACTCAGGATGGCCGAGTGGATTCACTGCTGGCTAACAGTGGTCCAGCGACGCGGGAAGCTGTTCGCAACTCGCCTACGCTATTATTTTTTTTTTTGCCCCTTTTCCTACTCCCCTCATATCTACAATGGTGCCCTGACCCGGAAGGGGGAGCGTTAGCCCTTGGATAACATTTCCAAATGGGCTCTCTTCATTTCTTCGAAATACGCTCCGCTTCTAGGAGGGGGGTTGTATAGCGTACGAGAAGTGCAGGCGAGCGGCTTAAAAGCTTCGTTTGAATAAGTCTTTTTTGAGATTCAGGATGGCCGAGTGGATTCGCCATTGACTAACAGTGGTCCAGCGACGCGGGAAGCTGTTCGCAACTCGCCTACGCTATTATTTTTTCTTTGCCCCTTTTCCTACTCCCCTCATATCTACACGCCCACCACTGATCATTTATGCCTATTCATATGTATTCAGCATCACTCGTAAAAATATGTACCATAATAAACAACTTTAACAAATTTCCACTCATAAAAATCCTGGCATCCCCCTTCGCCCCATTCGCCTTTTCTTGATCCACCACTGGTTGTGCCAACTGTGGTGGTTCTCATAGCGCTACGTCTAAAACCTTCCCAATCTTCTTATAAGAAAAAGAGGTCCTAGATTTGCGCGACTCTCTGCGTCTGGACGTGAGAGGGGCTCACCAACGTGCACGATTTCAAACTTCACTTTTTTCAGTCTTTTCTCAGATGTTTTGCGTGGCGCTGGACGAAACTGACCATCACGCCCGGGTTCTAACACAACTATAGCATCTCATCGCCAATCTACCGTCAATATCAGAAATATTCCCGATATATCTTCGAAGCATCGCTCTCACACCGAGAAACTCAACGTTACTCTCTTCTCTCTCTCTCTCTCTCTATCTCTCTCAAGAAAGTAGAGGGAGAGGTGACGCTCACTTTTCGCGGGAAGAGAGCTTGTGTGTACCTTTGACTTTTTGAGCTAGGCCGGCGGGGGTACCTCTCTTTTGGGTACCCCTGGTCGGGCTTCCCTTGTCGATTTGGTCGAAAATGAGGTTCCAGACTAAGTGCGTCATTCTTTTTTTCTACTTTATCCTTTTCTTTTCCCACTTTTATCCTATCTCTTCAACTTATTATATAAAAAGAAAAAAAACTAAAAACAAAACAAAACCCTACTACTATCAAGTCATTCTCCCCCTTTTTTCATTCTTTCTAAATATAAGGACCTGGCAGCTACCTCACGCGTCAGAAGAGAGGCTTTGGAACCTCTATAAACAACGCCAATCGACGCTTACTGGTTGCGAGAGACTAGGACTAGAGGTGTCCTAGGCGTTGAGGCACGATGAATGGGATCAGAGTAGTGCCCCGTTAAACCCTTCCTTGGCGCGTAATTATTGACCATTCCCAGTGACTGTTGACGGGTGGCTCTGGTAGCATCGGTCCTAGGTGACGGCCCTTTGCTCCAAGGTTGGTTGCCAGGCCAATAAAAAGCCTTGGGTCGAGTCTCTTGGTGTGGCGGGATATCCATTGAACGCTGCTCCGAGATCTTGGCCGTCGTGAAGGGAATTAGTAGGAGTTTAGTACGGGGCGTGCTCCGTTGTTCACCTGGTGATAAATCGATGGCCCTTTCAGGGACAGTCAGTGCTTCTTGGTTGGGAGCCATGGCACGCCGAGGTTTGACGGCTCGGTCGGACGAACAGCAGCACATGTAGCGTGCTTTCTGAAAGATCCGAAACCTCTCCGATGGATAGGCGGGAGCGACTCACGCGGGGAGAACTCACCAACCCCCTTTTTTACTATTGATTGGTCGCAAAGTTTTGAGAGAGAAAGTGTTCAAAATAACAGGGAAAAAAGGTCCAGCTGCACTCAAATATACATGTGCGATATGCCAGAAGGATAAGTGTTGCGTGGACTACCCGGAAGGATGTTTTTCGAAATGCCTTTCGAGAAGTATATGCACCAACTGCATCTTTAAAGGAGAGGTCCGAGAGGCAGTGCCATACTGCAATGAACTCAAGGATCTCTTCACAACCTCTGAAGAAAAATCTAGGGCGCTGGAAAGTAAAATACAGACCCTAGAAACTCAGCACGCGCTTCAGATTCGGCGTCTCGAGGAGAAAATCCTAGAGCTAGCCTCTAAACTAGAGGCCCAGTCAGCTCAAGCTCGAGACGAAAGTCCCACTGACTTGGGTGGTTCCGCCGGTGGGACTCCAGCTCAAGGAGCTGAAACTGCATTGGCAGTCCCACTTCAGCCAAGCGGAGGAGCCAATGAAGAAAAGAAAAAGAATAAAAAGAAGAAAAACGACCTTAATGCAGCTCACCCCAGTGTAGAGGATTCGAGCGTTACTGGTGCGCAAGGGAAAGTGGAAAGAGAAGAAGAGAAAACAAAGGAAGACAAGAAAAATAAGAAGAAGAAGAAAAAGAAGAAGAAGAAGAAGAAGAAGAAGAAGAAGAAGAAGAAGAAGAAGAAGAAGAAGAAGAAGAAGAAAAAGAAAGAAAAATGTAGAGATACAAGAGGAAAGTGGCAAGTCGCTTCCGAAAGGAAAGACTAAGTCGTCTCCAGACAAATTTGTAAGAGTCACCCTTATTGGTGATTCTCAAGCACGGGCTCTGCAGCCCCTGCTAGCGGCCCGCCTTCGCACTAGTGTGAAGGTAAGCTGCCTGACAGGATGTGGTAACCACCACATCAGAGTAGAGGCTGAGAAATTACAGATTTCTGAGAGTTCAGTCGTTGCTCTGATGGTCAGTGGAAACGACCTCTTCCTGAGAGGAGGTAGGGTAGGCCCCACATATAAAATCCTCCACACGGTCATGGGTGCCGTGGACGATTGTGGGCTGAAAACCCGCAAGCGTGTCGTAGTCGGGACGCTCCCGAGGAGAGGTCCAACACGGACCGCTCACTCGATGAACGTCTCTTTAAACCGGCGCCTGGCAGATTTGTGTACGGCAGAGGGGGTCTTTTTTGTGGACCCGTACCGCACCTTTTATGGTAGAAATGATCTCTACCAAAGGGATGGGCTACATCTTTCCTTTAAAGGAAAGGCCTTTCTGTCGAACATCATCCAGGATGTCGTAGAGAGGACCCAAAGGAGTATCCGGCCCAGAGTGAGGGTGGACGTACGCCAGTACGCCCGGTCACTCCAGGAACGACCTTCTCAGAGGTCGCAAAGAGGGGTGCCTCGCCAACAAACAAGCCGGGAAACGGCAGAGCGTAGGGAGTCCTACAGTCGGGGACTCCCTGAAAGTTCTTCTGTTCAATGCAAGGTCAATCAGAAACGAGTTTCCTGAGCTCCGTGGTCTCATAGCGACTGAAGAACCCGAAATGGTTACCATAACAGAATCGTGGATAAAAACCTTAAACCGAGACTTCGAAGGTGAATTCACGGTTCCTGGCTACCAACTCTCCCACAAAGATAGGCCAGACAGAGAGGGCGGCGGTGTAATGTTGTATGTCAAGGATACAATCAAATCTACGAACTCCAACATTATATCCGATCACGAGCTCCTAGGCGTGGACCTAGAGATAGGTCCTGTCAGATGCAGGACCCTGGTGCTTTACAGACCCCCTTCCAACCCCGTTGAGAAGGACAGGGAACTAACTGTACCAGCTGCTGGGTGAGCTTGTTCAAGGCAGAGTGTGCATCGTTATGGGCGACTTCAACAGACAAGTTGACGGGGAAGCTAAAGCAGCCTGTGGCGAGAGCGCGCTACTCCTGGAGTTCGCCAACAACGAGTTCCCTACTCTATGGGTCAGAGAACCGACAAGAGGAGAGAATATCCTAGACTTGGTCTTCACCTCTGAGGATGATATCGTTGAGGATGTCTCTGTAGGCGAAGAGCTCGGTGGCAGTGATCACCAGCAGTTAGATTTACCGTCAAGATCCCGATGGTAAGGTCTGTTGCCAGTCAATCAAGGAAACTTGACTTGAGAAGAGCAGACTTTGCAAGCCTTCGTGCTGGGCTGACTGATGTAAGGCTAGCGGTATGCGAAGATGTTGAGGATTCGTGGAACAACTTCAAAAATAAGTTCATGAGTCTTCAATCAAGTTGCATCCCTCTGAAATGCCTTCGTCGGTCTTCTGTTCAACCAAAGTGGTTTAATCGAGAAATCAAGCAACTGCTTAGGGAGAAGAGAAATGCGTACCGGCTATCGAAGATCTTGGGTGCCTTTGACGAAAACCGGAGGCTAGCCAGAAGAGTGAAGTCCAGCATAAGGGCGGCTAAGCGTACTGAGGAACTCCGAGTGGCGAGACTCTGCAAGGAGAATCCCAAGGAGTTCTTCGGCTATGTAAATAGCCGTAAACCAATCCATCGTAGGATTGGGCCCTTAGTGGACGATGAGGGTGCATTAACTCACTCAGATGCAGAAAATGCTAACCTGCTCAATGACTACTTCTCTTCAGTGTTTACTAAAGAGTGTGGTCCCATCCCGTAGCCCATGGATTCCTACTCGGGGGGAAAACTGGAGGCAATGGACTTCACCGAAGGAGCAATAAAGAAAAAGATCGCTGACCTAAAGACGAATAAGTCCCCTGGACCGGACGGGTTTCTATCCAAGGTGTTGAAGAAAGTGTGCGATGAAGTATCACGACATCTGTGCGTTATCTTTAACATGTCAATCCGGACCGGATGCGTCCCTAGAGACTGGCGTGAGGCGGAGGTGGCTCCGATCTTCAAGAAAGGAGACCCCAACCATCCGTCAAACTACCGACCTATCAGTCTGACTTCGATAGTTGGTAAACTCATGGAAAGCATCATGGTGGACAAAATGACGTCGTATTTAGAGTTAAACCTGCTACTGAAGAGTTCCCAGCACGGCTTCCGAAGGCAACGGTCATGCCTGACGAACCCCTTGGAATTCTTCCACTTCGTCTTTAGTAAGCACGATCAAGACAAGGCGGTGGATGTGGTGTACTTAGACTTTCAGAAAGCCTTTGATAAGGTACCACACCGCCGCCTTCTCCGGAAAGTGTGAGCGCTGGGCATAGACGGAAAAGTAGCCACCAGACGCAATATGTGTGGAAATTTTTTCACCTACAGTATCTGCGGTAAGTAGAACGCACTTCCAGTGGAAGTTGTCAACAGTGAATCTGTTGACCAGTTCAAATCAAGACTAGACAAAGTCTTGAAAAGTGGCCGTTTAGGGACGCAAAACAATTGAGCAGCCATGTGCCCGCTTGATTGTTAGTCCAAAGGTATACTCTTTGAATGGACCATAAGGTCTCCTAGGGTACTTCCTTTCCTTGTTACTCCTTGTTACTCCTCGGCGGCTCTAGCTGGGACCGCCGCTCATGGTGAGACCCTTGACGATATTAGACGTTATTTGAAATAATCTTCGGTATCGAATAGTGATGGTTCTTTTACCCGGCCCCGTGGTAAGAGGAAGGATTCCTCATGTGGGTAATCGGCCACCAATAAAAGGGCTTTCTCTGGAGCTCACTCGGCTGAACTTCGAGAGTCTCCTCCTGCTGCTTAATATTCTTTGTGCCCAAGCCCGTCCAGCTCTTCACAGGACGTAGGCCCGCTACCGGTCCAAAAGGTTGCAGAAATCCATCCAGTGCCTCTTACTTTGCCCAGATCGCCTAATCCACCCACTCACCCTTCTACGCATGATTCTATGGAAGCCGATGATATTCTAACATCGCCAGCCACGATTGCTGGATCAACCCCCAAAACATCGAAAGTGTCCTCGGCCCACGATTCCGGATCTACAGTCCGAAAATCCCTCCATGACCTTCTATTTCGGCCAATCAGTGAATCCCAGTTACAGACATGAGCCTCTGCAATTTTCACGGGGCCCTCGGAAATATCCCCTGTCACCGCTCTTTCCAGGATCTCTTCACTACTGCAGGCTCTTCAAAATCTGCACCCCTTTCCTCCCCAGCTATTTGGGCCGCACTTCAAACTCAACCTCAGCCACAAAGGATAAAGAGATATCTAATGTGGTATCTAACCGCCCCACATAATATCCTTCATTTTACAATGGAATTATCAAGGTGTTCTTCCCAAGTAGGAAGTCCTTTTGATGAGTTATAGGGAGTAAGGGTCACCACAGCACCATTTATAGGTGTACAGTGACCAGTTATGGCTGTATGTGTTACCCCTTACAGGTGATTGAGGGCCCAGTTTTTAGAAACCAGTTTATTCAATGCAACATAGCGCGTTTGGGGGTAATTGATTACTGAGCGCTAACCTTGGGTTGGCTCCATTTGGGGATGACCATCCTCTCGCTTGATTTTTGGCGTTGTAGGCTGGGTAAGAGGATCGGCTGATTACCCGCAGGAGAAGGAAATCCCAGAAAGCGGATTCACTGACTCTTTATTGGACGAAGACTAGGTAAGCTTAGGTGCAATGAATTCGTTTGTTGTATGTAGGGTGTTGCGTGCGAGAAGTTCAGGCGAGCGGCTTAAATGCTTGGCTTGAATGAGTCTTTTTGGACTCATGATGGCCGCGTGGTTTAAGGCTCTCGCTAACAGCTGTCCAGCGACGCGGGAAGCGCGTTCAAAACTCGTTTCGATACTTTTCTTTCTTTTTGCCCCTTTACCTACACAAAGAAATCTACAATGGTGCCAAGACCTGGGAGGCCGGGGAGGGAGAACATTAGTCCTCAAATAACATTTCCTGACGCCGTTCTCCTCAATCCCTAAAAATACGCTCCGTTGTGTACCGTGCGAGTTCAGGCGAGCGGCTTAAATGCTTTGCTTGAATGAGTCTTGGGACTCATTATTGCCGAGTGGTTTAAGGCTATCGTTAACGGCCGTCCAGCGACGCGGGAAGCCTGTTCGAAACTCGTTTCGCTACTTTTCTTTGCCCCCTTTCCTACACAAAGGTATCTACACCACTTTGGACATACGCTTCCTATTCTCAAGAAGACATTTGACCTTGTTACTGATAACGGAACTCCTTACTGATCACCACCTGGTGTCTAGTTCGGATGTTATTCAAAATGTCGAAAAATGTAGGCATGGCTCACTGTTGGCCAATCCTGCGGTTCGGGCGCAGCATGCTTGAATGAAAAGTTTACTCGTGTGTACAATGGGATAGAGAGAAAATAAGCAGATAGTTTTGATTCAAGCCTCTGCTAAATAATATTATCTTGGGGACAGAGGTAATTTTAGGAAACAAGATTTCGTGTTCCACGGGTCTGTGGCAATAAACAGAGGCCCAACGTCTTCCCTGTTTCTCAGCTTGAAATGTTTGATAAGTATATCTGCACAGCTACTTCGGCGTCTCCCAGATTTTTGTCGTTGGCCGAAAGGTCAGCAAAGATGGCTCAAAAAACGTCATTTGGTCGTGTGAAAGAGTCGAATTCACACTTCTTTATCTGCCTTTACGATAAAACAGTATTTGTATATATTATTTAAATGATTCCACGACAAAATGTTATACAATTTAAGTAGATTAATTGCAGGTGCATACTTATGTGCGTGCCCACTTCAAGACTTCATATGACACTCATTTGTGGGCTTCACTGTTGATCCTAATCCACCTTGCAATGGGGCAGAACAGACTCCATCTCGCTGTTGTCTCCAGAACAAATTGGGTATCCGCCCTTTTCTGGCGGTACCCGGTTTTCGTATTTTCAACTCTATTGGGCCTGTCGGGGGATCGTCTCATGGTGGAATGTCATTTATGGTTTCGTTATCCGACCATGTTTATCCTCCGCTAAATAGTGGTTTCAGAGCTGTTGCTGCGAGTTATTTTTACAAGGCTTGGTTACAGATGTTACATATCCTTTCAGCGGGTTAACGAGTTGGGCTTCACCACCTCTAATTGTTTGTGTTGGTCTGAAAAATGCAGACCTAGAGTTTAGTATTCATTTCTTGAACATTCCTCCGATGGTTCTGTTTGAGTAGAAATACTTCAATTCAATTCTTGAATATTTCTCCTCTCATGTCACTCACTTCCTTATATCCACCGATAGTAGTAAGTGTACTCTTGCGAGACCTTAAAGGACCTATTTGCTTGAGATAAGATTCTTTTCCTTTCGCCTAATTCAATACCTGCCTTTTACCAGTTATCATCTTTACCGAGTCTGAGTGTTTTAGGTTCCTTTCATCAGTTTTGCTCATCCTCTAGTACAAAATATTCACACCGTGGCTCAATAAAAAAAAGCTAGCAGATATAAACCGTTTTTGTTGGGGCCGCAACACATCGGAATTCCGGGTAAAGGAACTGGTGAACCAAACTAATCTTTTAACTGCACCTGATATCCAGCCAGATTCGGAATTAGCACGACTTTTTCCGAGTTGTCATGGAATATGTATGAGATTTGTGGAAGGATGAGTGGGATGATTACACAGATTATAAACTATTGACTGTTATTTCTATATTTATTTTTTTTTCAAAGCTCATCTGGCGACGCCCTACATGGGCATTAGTCGCCGTATTAAAACTGGCCTAGTTCTAGGCTACTTTTAAATAAAATTAAACGAAAAAAAACAACTACCCAAATGGGAAAAAGGAGGCAAGCTCCTGCGTCGGGGGGAGGTCCCCCCGGCGAAGGAGCGTGAAACCTAAAGGAAAAAAAACAAATGCAAAAAACAAAACAAAACAAAAAAACAAACCCTGCTTAAATAATAGGGAGAAGGCCGGCCTTCCCCAAAAAGTCAATAAGTCCACCAGTCGATGTGCACGCACTCATCCCGAGTACAAGGGACAGGCGGTAGCGACCCCGCCCATTTCGGTACCGGGACAGGTGTCGTGCGCGAAGATCACCCAGACTGGGACATTCGACAAGAATGTGCCGAACAGTCTGGGGGACGACGCAGTCGTTGCAATAGGGCGCTGGCGAGCACTCCATCAGATAGTGATGCGTCACACGAGTATGTCTAAATCGGAGACGACAGAAAGCGACCTGAAGCCGTCGTGGCATTAGGGGATAGGTCCATAGGAACAGTCGCGGCGCAATGGCACGCAACTTTAAGTTCCCTTCGACCGTCTCCTATCTTCTTTGCCAAGCAGTCCGAAGAGCTGCCCGTATTCCTGCCATATAGTCGGTGTGAGGAAGAGCGAAACGCTGGTCCGATCGCAGAGTTCTCGAGGACTCTTTGGCGCCCTCATCGTCGCGCTCATTCCCCACAATTCCTACATGTCCAGGAACCCAGCAGAAGATAATCTCGACATCTACCCGGCTCGCCAAAACCATGGCGTCACGGATATCGCGAACCAGGAGATGCGGAGATTCCAATGCCCCGAGAGCACTCAGAGTGCTTTGTGAGTCGCTATAGATCACAATCCGGTCTCCGAACCGGGCACGTCGCGTAATCTCCCGTACCAAGTGGTGTATTGCCACCAGCTCGGCCGTGAAGACAGACGCAGCGCCTGGTAGAGCCCCGCTGATTTCAAACAGAGGGGATAAGGCGTGGAAGCCGACCCCATCTTGGGACTTGGAGCCATCCGTATACACTGGCACGGTACCAGCGTGACACGATGTGTGCTCCAAAAAGGTCGAACGCAATACTCCAGGCGCAGTACAAGCTTTGGGACCACAGGCGTGGCGACAAATAGCCAAATATGGTACCCTCCAAGGTGGCGTCCTGGGCAGAACCAGGGGTGCTACCGGCCCGAGAGCTATATCTAGCTCTCAAAGGAGTTTTCTGGCCCTAATTTGGGTTTAGGGTATGACTGGCGTCTCTCGGCGGCATAGGCACCATCGAGATCAGCTGCGGATGCAGTGAGAGCTATTGGCGACAGAGGGAGGCACCGGGCTCACGCGTACAGACGGGTGATGCACTGCACGCGGCGCAGAGCGAGTGGCATCTCCCCAGCATCGACCAACAGGCCCTCAATAGGGAAAGTGCGGAAGGCACCGGTCGACAGGTGAAGGCCAGTGTGGTGGATCGAATCCACCTTCCGCAATAAACGCTCGGCTGCGGATGCATAAAACTCGCATCCGTAGTTGAGCTTCGAACGAACAAATGATCGATAAAAAAGTAGGGCAGTAGCCCTATCAGCGCCCCAAGCGCTGAACGTCACGGAACGGAGAATTTCCATGGCACGGGTACAAGAGACCCTAAGGCTGCGAATATGAGCCTCCCAGGTGAGGCGTCGGTCGAATACAAGACCAAGGAAACAGTGCGACTCAACCTCATCTAGGCGCACCCCATTAAGAAACAAATCTGGGTCGATGTGAAGCCGTGGATTGCGTCAGAAGTGCACCACCTTAGTCTTGGCCAAAAAAAACCCGAAACCTAGGCCCTTCGGCATAGTGAGAGACGCGGTTCAATGCCTGTTGGAGTCGACGCTCCAGAGTTGGCATCTGGGCCGCGCCAAAAGAGATCAAAAGGTCGTCCACGTAGAGCGTAGCGAGAACATCTTCTGGCAGCACCGAGGTGATGACGTTGATGCTCAGGGCAAAGAGTGTGACACTGAGGACACTTCCCTGCGGGACACCCTCTTCCTGCTCCTTTGGGCCGGAGAGGGCTCCCCCCACCCGTACGCGGAATCGACGATCTCGCAAAAATTCAGATATAAACATTGGGAGGCGTCCCCTCGCCCCCATCGTGTAGAGACTCCATGATACCGTATCGCCATGCGGTATCATAGGCCTTCTCCAGATCGAAAAACACCGTGGCGTAGTGCTGTCTACGAAGGAAAGCCTCGCAGACGGCATTTTCCAGTCGGAGCAGAGCATCCGACGTGGAGTGGAACTTGCGGAAGCCGCACTGTGCGGAAGACAGATGGCCTCCGCTGTCCAGGAAAAAGGCTAATCTAACATTTACCAATTTCTCCATCAACTTGCACACGCAAGAGGTTAGAGAGATTGGGCGGAAACCGGTGGGAGTAGAGTGATATCTCCCCGGTTTGCGAAAGGCAAGCACAGTAGCGATTCGCCAGGAGTCTGGGAGAAGACCTTCCACCCAGATTCTGTTGAACAAATCTAACAAGAAGGCCATGCCTCGCTCACCTAGATGTCGAAGCATGGCGTACGGGACATCGCCTGGAACATGGGCGGTGTCCGCGCACGAAGCGAGAGCGGAACGCAACTCACTCACAGTAAACTTGTCGTTGAAGGGTTCTCCGCCTCTGGAGGTAAAGTCCAGCCGGCGGCCTTCCGCGACATCACGACGTGCATTGAACGCTGGTGGAGCAGCATCACGGCTAGAGAATGCGGAAAAAGCTGTCGCTAAGGATTCCGCCACGCACGCGGGGTCCGAGATTGCGGTCCCATTCTCCTGGAGAACGGGAGGGGGGTCCTGCGAGAACTTGCCCCGAATCCTTTTGACTCGCTTCCACACCTCATCTAAAGGGGTCTTCCCGTTAAGTGAAGACACGTATGCCCGCCAAGAAGAGCGGCGGTCGCGCTTCGAAATATACCAGAATCTAGCCCTAGCCCGACGAAATTCAGCGACAGTGAAATCGTTCGGGCGGCGCTTATAGCGCATATAGGCATAACGCTTCTGTTTTAGGGCCGTCTCACACTCGGCCGACCACCATGGGAGTGGTCGCCGTACAAAACGGCCAGACGTCCTAGGAATAGTAGTCAGGCCCATGGCGATGAGGTTGCCGGAGAAGAACTAGACGGCCTCATCTACCGAGCTAAACTCCTCGACTGAGATAGATTTTTTTTTTTATTAAGGGGCTATCTGGCGACTTAGGCATAAGTTGCCGTAAACAAACAGCCTAGTTCTAGGCTACTTCAAAATAATTCAACAGGAAACAACAATAAAAAGAAATAACAATAACAAAAACGATAACAAAAACAACAACAAAAATAAAACCGGGTTAAATGAAAGGGAGAAGACCGGCCTCCCCCGAAAAGTCAATAAGTCCACCAGTCATGGTGCACGCACTCGTCCCGAGTACAAGGGACAGGCGGTAGCGACCCCGCCCATCCCGGTACCGAGACAGGTATCGTGCGCAAAGATCACCCAGACTAGGACATTCGACAAGAATATGCCGAACAGTCTGGGGGACGACGCAGTCGTTGCAATAGGGCGCATGTGAGCGCTCCATCAAGTAGCGATGCGTCACACGAGTGTGTCCGATTCGAAGACGACAGAAAGCAACCTGAAGCCGCCGCGGCATTGGGGGATAGGTCCATGGGAACAGTCGCGGCGCAATGGCACGCAACTTTAAGTTCCCTTCGACCGTCTCCCATCTTCTTTGCCAAGCAGTCCGAAGAGCTGCCCGTATTCCTGCCATGTAGTCGGTGTGAGGAAGAGCGAAACGCTGGTCCGGTCGCAGAGTCCTCGCGGACTCTTTCACGCCCTCAGCGGTGCGCTCATTCCCCGCAATTCCTACATGTCCAGGAACCCAGCAGAAGATAACCTCGACATCTGCCCGGCTCGCCAAAACCGTGGCGTCACGGATATCGCGAACCAGGGGATGCGGAGATTCCAATGCCCCGAGAGCTTTCAGGGCGCTTTGTGAGTCGCTATAGATCACAATCCGGGCTCCGAACCGGGCACGTCGCGTAATCTCCCGTACCGAGTGGTGTATTGCCACCAGCTCGGCCGTGAAGACAGACGCAGCACCTGGTAGAGCCCCGCTGATTTCAAACAGAGGGGATACGGCGTGGAAGCCGACCCCATCTTGGGACTTGGAGCCATGCGTATACACTGGCACGGTTCCAGCGTGATACGATGTGTGCTCCAAAAAGGTCGAACGCAATACTCCCGGCGCAGTACAAGCTTTGGGAGCAGAGGCGTAGGGACAAATAGCCAAATGTGGTACCCTCCAGGGTGGCGTCCTGGGCAAAACCAGGGGTGCCACCGGCTCGAGAGCGATATCTACCTCTCGAAGGAGTTTCCTGGCCCTAAACCCAAAAGGCTTATGGTATGACTGGCGTCTCTCGACGGCATAGGCACCATCGAGATCAGCTGCGGATGCAGTGAGAGCTGTTGGCGACTGAGGGAGGCGCCGGGCTCGCGCGTACAGTCGAGTGATACACTGCACGCGGCGCAGAGCGAGTGGCATCTCCCAAGCATCGACTAACAGGCTCTCAATGGGGGAAGTGCGGAAGGCACCGGTCGCAAGGCGAAGGCCGGTGTGGTGGATCGAATCCACCTTCCGCAATAAACGCTCAGCTGCGGATGCATAAAACTCGCATCCGTAGTCGAGCTTCGAACGAACAAAGGATCGATAAAAAAAGTAAGGCAGTAGCCCTATGAGCGCCCCAAGCGCTGAACGTCACGGAACGGAGAATGTCCATGGCGCGGGTACAAGAGACCCTAAGGCTGCGAATATGAGCCTCCCAGGTGAGGCGTCGGTCGAATACAAGCCCAAGGAAACGGTGCGACTCAACCACATCCAGGCGCACCCCATTAAGAAACAAATCTGGGTCGGGGTTAAGCCGTGGATGGCGGCAGAAGTGCACCACCTTAGTCTTGGCCAAAGAAAACCGAAACCTGTGCGCTTCGGCATAGCGAGAGACGCGGTTCAATGCCTGTTGGAGTCGACGCTCCAGAGTTGGCATCTGGGCCGCGCCAAAAGAGATCAAAAGGTCGTCCACGTAGAGCGTAGCGAGAATATCTTCCGGAAGCACCGAGGTGATGCCGTTGATGCTCAGGGCAAAGAGTGTGACACTGAGGACACTTCCCTGCAGGACACCCTCTTCCTGCTCCTTTAGGCCGGAGAGGGCTCCCCCCACCCGTACGCGGAATCGACGATCTCGCAAAAATTCAGATATAAACATTGGGAGGCGTCCCCTCGCCCCCATCGTGTGGAGAGTCTCCATGATACCGTATCGCCATGCGGTATCATAGGCCTTCTCCAGATCGAAAAACACCGTGGCGTAGTGCTGTCTACGAAGGAAAGCCTCGCAGACGGCATTTTCCAGTCGGAGCAGAGCATCCGACGTGGAGTGGAACTTGCAGAAGCCGCACTGTGCGGAAGACAGATGGCCTCCGCTGTCCAGGAAAAAGGCTAATCTAACATTTACCAATTTCTCCATCAACTTGCACACGCAAGAGGTTAGAGAGATTGGGCGGAAACCGGTGGGAGTAGAGTGATCTCTCCCCGGTTTGCGAGAGGCAAGCACAGTAGCGATTCGCCAGGAGTCTGGGAGAAGACCTTCCACCCAGATTCTGTTGAACAAATCTAACAAGAAGGCCATGCCCCGCTCACCTAGATGTCGAAGCATGGCGTACGGGACATCGTCCGGACCATGGGCGGTGTCCGCGCACGAAGCGAGAGCGGAACGCAACTCGCTTACAGTAAACTTGTCGTTGAAGGGTTCTCCGCCTCTAGAGGTAAAGTCCACCCGGAAGCCTTCCGTGACATCACGACGTGCATTGAATGCTGGCGGAGCAGCATCACGGCTAGAGAATGCAGAAAAAGCGGTCGCGAAGGATTCCGCCAGCGACGCGGGGTCCGAGATTGCGGTCCCATTCTCCTGGAGAACTTGCCCCGAATCCTTTTGACTCGCTTCCACACCTCAGCTAAAGGGGTCTTCCCGTTAAGTGAAGACACGTATGCCCGCCAAGAAGAGCGGCGGGCGTGCTTCGAAATATACCAGAAGCTAGCCCTAGCCCGACGAAATTCAGCGACAGTGAAATCGTTCGGGCGGCGCTTATAGCGCATGTAGGCATAATGCTTCTGTTTTAGGGCCGTCTCACACTCGGCCGACCACCATGGGAGTGGTCGGCGTGCAAAACGGCCAGACGTCCTAGGAATAGTAGTCAGGCCCACGGCGATGAGGTTGCCGGAGAAGAACTTAACGGCCTGATCTACCGACCTACACTCCTCGACTGAGATAGAGAATTCAGTCATTTCCTGAAATGCAGGCCACCGCGCCCGCGCCAAGCACCACCGAGGTGGTCTCTCAGGCGGCAGTTGCCCTGAAAAGGATATTTGAATGGGAAAGTGATCACTACCATGGAGGTCATCGACCACCCCCCAATCAAAATCAGGCTGTGCATCCGAAGAGCACAAAGATAGGTCAAGGCAAGAAAATGAAGCGGTTCTCGGACAGTGATGCGTAAACTCATCCACGTTTAGGACACCCATCTCAAGCTCTTCGATCAGATCGGCAAGGACTTGTCCCCTGGGATTTATGGAGTAATCTCCCCAGAGAGGATGCCTGCCGTTCAGATCTCCAAGCAAGAGATAGGGCCTCGGCAACCGTGCCACGACGCGGCGGAAGTCCCATCCGTCGAAGTCAGCTGACGGTGGAATGTACGAGGAAATGATAGTATACCTCCTATCCAGGTGCAGCTGCACAGCCACTGCCTGATAAGAGCTTTCTAAAGAGAAAGGAAGAACGGAGACATCATGCCGGGTGTAAACCGCGCATCCCCCAGCCCGGCCATCCCGCGGTGGTCGGGTCGCAAGACGCTTATACCCCGGGAGGGCGGGCAGGGGGCACGCGTCTAGCATGGTCTCCTGCAAAAAGAATAGCTAACCGGGAGCGGGACGAGCCTCCGCAGCTCCTCCCAGTTGGCCCGGAGTCCATGGCAATTCTATTAAAGGAATATGCCCTCCAGGCCTAGCTCGGAGGAGACGCGGGGGCTCTCCTCGAACTGAAGACCCTCACGGGACGTGAGGGTCTTCTGCCCGGGGGCAGAACCCCGGGCGCTGTTGGCCGGACAAAGCGCTGTCGCCTTCCAGTACTTATTGGGGGAGGTTGGGCTCGCCATGCGAGTCTTTTCCTCCCTCCGCCTCGAAACCTTAGGCGGGCGCTGCGGCTTCGGAGGCGGGGGGCCCTCTTTTCGAGGAACCACCGTCTCCGAGCCACTCGCTCCACCTCAGGGCGTGTTCTCCTTTCGGAGAACAGCTTTAGGAACCCCCGAAGATGGCCTAGCCACCATCTTCAGGGGTTTTGCCTCCTGTGAGTCTAACGACTCGGTGGAGGCGCGTGGCCGTTCGCCTTCCGGGAAACGGTCACGCTGGGGGAAGAGGGGGCAGCCCTGGTTTTAGCCGGGGCTGGGTATGAACCTTTTTTGCCGCCAGCTTTACCAGGGGAGCGCCCGGGTTGGGTAGAGCCTGCAGAAGGGCTCCGAATGGGCGCGGAAACAACCGTGCTTGTTGGCCTGGATGGGCCAGGAGCAGAGGGTGCCTTTCTAGCTACTGAGGCATATGACGTCCCAGGCAGAGCTGGGCGCGCCAGGACCAAGTCCTTCGCCTCGCGGAATGAGAGTCTATCCTGGGCCTGAACGGCCAGGATTTCTTTCTCCAGGAGATATGCACCACATTGCTTCGAAGAAGCAGGGTGCGGCTCTCCGCAATTGACACACTTGGCCACACACGATTTGGACTTATCGTGTGCGACCTTGGAGCAATTTACACATACTTCGGGTGACCCAGACTTTGCACGTCTACATGAGCGATTCGTATGGCCGAAGCGGTGACAGTAATAGCACCGCCGCGGAAGTGGCACGAATGCCTTCACGCGGTAGCGGTACCAACCAGCACGCACCGACTCAGGGAGCTTGTCACAGTCGAACGTGACGAAGAGTATAGGGGTGGGTCTCGAGGCCCCTCCCTGTTTTCTCATCACACGTTCGACTTTGACCGCCCCATGGTCGGCCAGCTCTAGGGTGATGTCCTCAATGGAGTAGTCAACGAGTTCCCTCGCATAAACTACTCCTTTTACAAAGTTCGTAGTAGAGTGCGGCGTCACACTCACCGGGGTGCCATGAAGTGTCCGAAGAGCACTTATCTTGGCCACCTCGGCGGGATTCGCCAGAAGGCTGCCGTCCGAGAAACGGGTCACCTTCGGCTCTCTACCAATTGCACTAGCTAATCCTCTCCTCTGATGGATCATGTTGCCCTTGGACAACATGGTGCCATCAGTGGAGCGAATAACGAGGAAGCGTTTGAAGCCAGCGGGCTCGAAAACGCCAGATAACCTCTGAATGAGGGGCCCCGATGTCATCAAGGCTCCGCCCTGTGCACTCTTGGTCTTAGTCAGGGGCTCCGCACACGGGGGGGTAGAGGGGCTGTATGTGCCGATCTTGGCTTGGTCGCCTACCAAAGTGGCAGCAGACCAATCCGTCCCCGCAGCCCCCGCGGATGGAGAGGAGCCCCGAGTCTTCTTTGTCTTTTTTGGAGAGGAGGGCGGGGAATGAACCCGCTTCTCACCTCCGCCGGCAGAAGCCCCTATGCCAGATGGGCCGGCCTCAGCCAGGTCCCTCTCCGAAATGGAGAAGGTCCTGGTAGTCGTGGGGGCATCTGTCGGAGGAGATCCCTCCCCTCCTTGTATTGCCTCGGATCCCTCAGCCGTTTGAGGGGGACCTTGCATACGGGCGGACTCGGGTTCGGTGCTTGGCGCCGAGCCCGGATTCCCCCCCCATGGAAGGCCCTACCGTCTAAGGCTGGGTCTCCTCAAGGACCATGTCTATCACATGAGGGGCCTCCAGTTGGCCATCCCCTCCCAGGACATCGCCGCTCCCCTTGGCAGCGTCAAGAGTTATTTGTGGGGAGGCACAAGCCTTAACCCCGGCAAGGTTTAATATCCTTGCCAGCAGGTCTTTTGAGGGAAGCGACCGAAGGGGCCTGGCTTCCCTCTCCCCCCTAAGGGGGTTTGCCCTACCGAGCCGCTTACAAGAGGGGCGATCGGCAATGGGCTGCCTGCTGGCTTTCTTGGCAGTCCCCTTAGAAAGAAAAGGAGGGACTGCCGCTGGAAATAGGGAGGTGCCCGAAAGCACCTCCAGAGAAGGGGGTGAGGGGGAGTCCCCTACACCCGTAGGCGTAGGAGAGGAGTAAGCCTCCTCTCCGGTTGAAGAAGTATGGAGGGTCCCCTGCGCAAGCACAAGGGGAGGGGGCCTCCATTTATTTGGTGGAGCTGCCCGAGGGCGGCTTCGTTGTTCTTGGGGAAGTTGGGGGTTGGGTTTTTTTTATACTCATCATTGGGCATGGTGACCCTCTTATTTACACGGGACGCAACAGCTCACACCCTCTCACAGTTGCCCGCACTGCAAGAGGTGCTTGCAGGCCCGGCAGAGCCAGGCGCCGCCATTTCGGACCACCCCTCCCGCCTGGTGGCCTGGCAGTCCATCGGCATGGCGGCTCCACCTTAGACACAGCGTAAAAATGATAGATTTTGAAGACGAGAGGAAAAGGGATGTGAGGAAGGTATGGGTGGGGATGAAGCAGGTAGTTAAAAACCAGCCACCCCAGACCGGAGCTCAGGGGTTAGGGAACATTGTCCCCCACCCCCTCAGCCCCGATGCGGGATGGTTGGCTCAAAGGAAGGTCAGCATCTACCCTGTGAAATTAGAGGCTGACCAGAGAAAGTTGTGGGAGAGGTTGTGTGAAAAGAGAGGAAACAAGTGTTTTGAAGGAAGGAAGAGAGGCTAAGCTGGGGCCGGACGGGGTGCTGAGTCCCGTCAGCACGGCGGCCAGGATGGCAAATCGCCGCGCCCCTTACGGGGGACTGAGATAGAGAATTCAGTCATTTCCTGAAATGCAGGCCACCGCGCCCGCACCAAGCACCACCGAGGAGGTCTCTCAGGCGGCAGTTGCCCTGAAAATGATATTTGAATGGGATAGTGATCACTACCATGGAGGTCATCGACCACCCCCCAATCAAAATCAGGCTGTGCATCCGAAGAGCACAAAGATAGGTCAAGGCAAGAAAATGAAGCGGTTCTGGGACAGTGATGCGTAAACTCATCCACGTTTAGGACACCCATCTCAAGCTCTTCGATCAGAACGGAAAGAACTTGCCCCCTGTGATTTATGGAGTAATCTCACCAGAGAGGATGCCTGCCGTTCAGATCTCCAAGCAAGAGATAGGGCCTCGGCAACCGTGCCACGACGCGGCGGAAGTCCCATCCGTCGAAGTCAGCTGACGGTGGAATGTACGCAGAACTGATAGTATACCTCCTATCCAGGTGCGGCTGCACAGCCACTGCCTGAAAGAAGCTATCTGAAGAGAAAGGAAGAACGGAGACATCATGCCGGGTGTAAACCGCGCATGCCCCAGCCCGGCCATCCCGCGGGGGTTGGATCGCAAGACCCTTATACCCCGGGAGGGCGGGCAGGGGGTACGCGCCTAGCATGGTCTCCTGCAAAAAGATAGCTAATGGGGAACGGGACGAGACGAGCCTCCGCAGCTCATCCCAGTTGGCCCGGAGTCCACGGCAATTCCATTGAAGGAATACGCCCTCCAGGCGTCGGAGGAGACGCGGGGGCCCTCCTCGAACTGAAGACCCTCACGGGAATGGCCGTACGCTTCCTGGGGGCAGAACCCCGGGCGCTATTTGCCGGACAAAGCGCTGTCGCCTTCGAGGACTCTTGGGGTAGGTTGGGCTCGCAATGCGAGTCTTTTTCTTCCTCCGACTCAAAACCTTAGGCGGGCGTTGCGGCTTCGGAGGCGGGGGGCCCTCTTCTCGAGGAACCACCGTCTGACTCGGTGGAGGCGCGTGGCCGTTTCACCTTGCGGGAAACGGTCACGCTGGGGCAAGAGGGGGGAGCCCTGGTTTTAGCCGGGGCTGGGTGTGAACCATTTTTGCCGCCAGCTTTACGAAGGGAGCACCCGAGTTGAGTAGAACCCGGACACTCCAAATGGGCGCGGAAACAACCATGCTCGTTGGCCTGGATGGGCCAGAAGCAAAGGGTGCCTTTCTAACTATTGAGGCATATGACGTCCCAGGCAGAGCCGGGCGCGCCAGGACAAAGTCCTTAGCCTCGAGGAATGAGTCTATCCTGGGCCTGAACGGCCAGGATTTCTTTCTCAAGGAGATATGCACCACATTGCTTCGAAGAAGCAGGGTGCGGCTCTCCACAATTCACCTTGGAGCAATTTACACAGACTTCGGGTGACCACGACTTTGCACGTCTACATGAGCGATTCGTATGGCCGAAGCGGTGACAGTAATAGCACCGCCGCGGCAGTGGCACGAATGCCTTCACGCGGTAGCGGTACCAACCGGCACGCACCGACTCAGGGAGCTTGTCACAGTCGAACGTGACGAAGAGTGTAGGGGTGGGTGTCGAGGCCCCTCCCTATTTTCTCATCACACGTTTAACCTTCACCGCCCCATGGTCGGCCAGCTGTAGGTTGATGTCCTCAATGGAGTAGTCAACGAGTTCCCTGGCATAAACTACTCCTTTTACAAAGTTCATGGTAGAGTGCGGCGTCACACTCACCGGGGTGCCATTAAGTGTCCGAAGAGCACTTATCTTGGCCGCCTCGGCGGGATTCGCCAGAAGGCTCCCGTCCGAGAAACGGGTCACCTTCGGCTCTACTAATTGCACTAGCTAATCCTCTACTCTGATGGATCATGTTGCCCTTGGACAACATGCTGCCATCAGTGGAGCGAATAACGAGGAAGCGCTTGAAGCCAGCGGGCTCGAAAACGCCAGATAACCTCTGAATGAGGGGCCCCGATGTCATCGAGGCTCCGCCCAGTGCACTCTTGGTCTTAGTCAGGGGCTCCGCACACGGGGGGGTAGAGGGGCCGGATGTGCTGATCTTGGCTTGGTCGCCTACAAAAGTAGCAACAGACCCATCCGTCCCCGCGGATGGAGAGGAGCCCCGAGTCTTCTGTCTTTTTATTCTCCTTTTTAGGAGGAGGGCGGGGAATGAACCCGCTTCTCACCTCCACCGGCAGAAGCCCCAATGCCAGATGGACCGGCCTCAGCCAGGTCCCTCTCCGAAATGGAGAAGGTCCTGGTAGTCGTAGGGGCACCTGTCGGAGGAGATCCCTCCCCTCCTTGTTCTGCCTCGGAGCCCTCAGCCGTTTGAGGAGGACCTTGCATAGGGGCGGATTCAGGTTCGGTGCTTGGCACTGAGCCCGGATTCCCCCCCTTGGAAGGGCCTACCGTCTGAGGCTGGGGCTCCTCAAGGACCATGTGTGTCACAGGATGGGCCTCCAGTTTGCCATCCCCTCCCAAGCCATCGCAGGTCCCGTTGGCAGTATTGTAACTAGTCTTTTGTGGGGAGGCACAGGCCTCAACCCCGGCAAGGTTCAATATCCTTGCCAGCAGGTCCTTTGAGGGAAGCGACCTAAGGGCCTGGCTTCCCTCTCCCTCCCTAAGGGGGTTTGCCCTACCGAGCCGCTTCGATGGGGAGCGGCTGGCTAAGGGCTGCCTTTCTTGGCAGTCCCCTTGGAAAGAAAAGAGGGGACTGCCGCTGGAAAAAGGGAGGTGCCCGAAAGCACCTCCAGAGAAGGGGGTGAGGGGGAGTCCCCTGCACCCGTAGGCGAAGGAGAGGAGTAAGCCTCGTCTCCGGTTAGAGAAATATGGAGGGTCCCCTGCGCAAGCACAGGGAGGAGGGGAAAGGACGTCCATTTATTTGCTGGAGCTGCCCGAGGGCGGCTCCGTCGCTGTTTCAGGGAAAGTTGAGGGTTGGGTTTTTTTTTTGTTGTACATACATGGGCATGGTGACCCTCTTTTTTATACGGGACGAAATCGCACATCACCTCTCGCAGTATCCCGCACTGCGAGAGGTGCTTACAAGCCCGGCAGAGCCAGGCGCCGCCATTTCGGACCACCCCTCCCGCCTGGTGGCCTGGCAGTCCATCGGCATGGCGGCTCCACCTTAGACACGGCGTAAAACAGATAGAATGTGAAGAGGAGAGGAAAAGGGATGTGAGGAAGGTATGGGTGGGGATGAAGCAGGTTGTTAAAAACCAACCACCCCAGACCGGAGCTCAGGGGTTAGGGAACATTGTCCCCTCCCCCCCTCAGCCCCGATCCAGGACGGTTGGCCGAGAAGAAGGTCAGCATCTACCCTGTGAAATTAGAGGCTGACCAGAGAAAGTTGTGGGAGAGGTTGTATGAAAAGAGAGGAAACAAGTGTTTTGAAGGAAGGAAGAGAGGCTTAGCTGGGGCCGGACGGGGTGCTGAGTCCCGTCAGCACGGTGGCCAGGAGGGCAAATCGCCGCGCCCCTTACGGGGTATTGACTGTTAAGAAGTGGGTTAGTCACTGGCCATTATGCACCAATAAGTCCCGATACTTTGACGCCTCCGAATATGTCATACCCGATTAACCCATCATCCCTTGACCTCCAGTGAGGGCCCCCTTGCCATTCAGTGACCTTACTGCAATAGCAGTTGCACGGTCACGCACTATTTGACTCACTCACTCTGGTAGGAGTTCGCAAATCTTGTTTCCCATCTTGACAAAATGAACCTTGAGCCTCCGACGACTTTTGGCAGGCAAGCTTTTCTGTCATTAGTCCCATTTGGCATTGTCTCAGTCCCGAATGCCCCCACTTTTGTAATTTTGCCACTCGTTTTCCTAGTTTGAACTTTGTTTGAACTTTGAATTTTTGTTTGCAATGCCTCCATTAAAGTTCATTGCGATGAGTCGATTGACCAATAGATATCTTTACGTTTATATCTTCCTCACATTTTTACTCAATTCCACTAATTACAGAAAAAAAAAGCATGGGTTTTAACACCGATCTGTGCTCATTTAAGATATCTTTTATTAATGTGAAGTCCGAACCATGAGTATCTTTGAGCGAATGGCAACCGGAGTGGTCGAACCGAATAGGTACAAAATTCAGACTTACATTGTTGTTTAATTTCCCTATAATCGGAAGGGGTGCTTCCACTTAACTAAGACGTTGCCCTCTACTACTTGAATCATCTCCAGGGACCACTCTAATGACAATAAAACAACTATAAATAAAATAGCATTCTATATAGAAAAGTAATTTGGGGGGAGTATAATCCATTTTCAATCAATTTCACTAAACATAACAGAAGAATATACAAAGATTCTACTAAAACAATATCGAAAGTGTTAACAATTTAACCGTCTCCAATAACAAATCTTTAAACTATCATATAAAGTGATTTGTGGATCGAAGGTCTTAATTAAAGACATCGCCGTGATAAAAAATAAATCTGGAACTCCGGGGTTGGGCGCAAAATGAGCAATTGTCGACAAAGCGATAGAAGTAGGCCGTTTCCAGAAGGAAACAGGTTAAACAAGGGCTACATTTTGAACGCAGGAGGCGAGGGTTTATTATTTTTAATTCAGGTTTTGCCACCTTTGTGTTTGTTTTTGTTTTTTTTTAGGCCTGACCATCGGGGTCTACCCAAACCACACCCGATATGGCTTAATTTCTTAAGTGATTTCTGCCCCTAATAGACGAGTTTCTTCAAAGTACCGCATAACACAAACAAGAACTCGATGATAAGATGCTGAAACAAATTAATTGGGGAATATGTCTTGCAAGAAAGTAAACTGGGTTCATCGAAACGATGTTTTATTTTTGACAATGGCCCATTTGCACTGACCCCGATAATTTATAGGTGCAAATGTTGAAACTAAAGAAGCCAGTTTGTTTTTGATTAAAATATGTTTAAAAAAAATATGTAGCAAGTTATAAACAAGCTTGGGTTCAACGTCAGCCTCGTGGTCATGGCGAACCCGCAGAGACGGGAGGTTCTCGGAGGAAGAAATCCGACGCGGCGCTCTAAGAACTGGCAAAGGCCGAAGAATTTTCCTTTATCCCTGGAAAGGGATGCAACCTCAGGCTGTTACTCGCAGTAACCTGACCAGGGGGTATCTCCCCCCTCTCTCGCCTGACTATACTTACTTTTTCCTAATGACGGGTGGTATCCCGGCGCCACCAGTCTCTCCTTCGCCATAGCCAGAACGGGGATCCTGGCGCTCTCCCTTCCATATATGCCACACCACTCACAAGTTTACGCCCTTTGCAACAAAAAATGGCATCATTTCCGATACACCCACTTACAGTGTACCTGTATCCACGCACAACTACTCACTCACTACCTCCAACACATCCCGTATTCCACCTACCCACTATCTCAACATTCGCCAATTTAACATGAACGGCAACGAGCACCAAGAATGACAAAAACTAAACAAACAAGATTCACATTGCCATAATCCAAGACTCTCACCAACTACATTCCAAAATGGTAACGAACAGGCACACACAATAGCCATACAAGTTCAACAAAAAAAATATCCTACCCATCCACTCCCAACCAAGCGCCATTCTCACAGGTCCCCAACCTCTTCTCAGAGGGTAACTTCAATACCGATCACCACACTTGGCTACCCGCAGCCCGACAGACGAAGCGGCACCACCATCATCGAACTACACTCACAGAACAAAAGAAACCAAACAACAGCAAGAACTTGCATGGAAGGAATTAGACAAAACAGAACACTCAGTGCCTGACAACTTGGATAGATTCATAACCACAGGTGAATCACTACTTTCATATACACCAAACAAGAAAACTAAACAATTCCCTTAGAAAAAAACAAAAGAAACAGCTCCACACACTGGCTAACAATAAAAAGTACTCACACACGCGCAAACTACTAACTAGTCCAACCAAGCAATGACCGACTAGTCCAAAAATTAGCCAATCGTCCTAAAAAGAAACGCACCTCGCCAAGATGATGACCCAGACGACCGCCTTATCTGCACTTATCTTCAACCACTCATAGTTACGCATCACCCACCTTCTCCCTCCTGGAAACGCACACATACATCGTCCCTATCTTCAAACCAGACAAACCTTCGAACCTCTCACAGACCTATCTCGGTATTCTTAACCATCTTAAAAAACACTAGAAAAACTAATCAACAGAAAAATATCTATCACACGGCTTCAGAGAAAAACCAGTTAAACACCACACTGGTGACTACCCTAAGAACCCATAACTAAGAAGGCTACAACCAAAACCGTCCCTCCCACAACGCACAGATTACGCAATGGACAGTAAAGCTTTCGACGCCGTGCCCCGCCGCATTCTCATAAAGAAAAAAAGTAAATACTAACGATCAAAAACAGAGCAAACTTCCTCTACAACAAATAGCCCAATCCAAAAGGAAATAACTTCCCAACGCGGTCCACCGGGATGCCATCCTTTCCCACATAACATACTCCTCCTCAATACCCAATCCACCTTCAAAAACCTGAACAGGTACCCACAACTCCTAGTGCCTCACACTAAACAGAATATCTACCTCAAAACTGCAAATCAGCAGTCACCCTCTTCATCCATGACACGAAATAATTAAACTACCAACCAAACACACACGCTTTGCTCCACAGCCAACTTATCCCACTCAACCGTAAACCCACACATGACCTTTGCTCAACACAAACTCAAAAACAAGCTGTGGACAAGAATAAAGATTTTATACAAACGGTTCATCCGTACGACGCTCAAAATAGGCATCTCCAGCCTGGTCACCAACCAAATAAATAAATAAATAATACACCTACACAAGATACAAACAGCCCCCAAATAATGCTCTCCGCATCACAACAGGCTGCAGGAAAACCACACCAGTACACCACTAACTGGTGAAAAAAAATCCCCCATCGAAAACTACCTAGACATAAGCTGACAATTTTTCAACAAACTGTGATGCTTCTCACACCTTATCTACTCCACCACCGAAACAGAACGCTATAAAATACAAGCATCCACTTTACACGTCAGAGCACTTCAAAACTAGCCGCAAAATCTAAAGGCATCCTAGATCCTCACCGCGCCACTGCAACCTGAAAACTGCCCGTATCATTCTATCCTGCACCTTTCTCGACCATCTCAGAACCACTTTAAGTAACCTCTTTTTAGAAGACCTATGGAAAAGACCACGTGCCGTGGCGTCCTTCCTGAGCGCTGCCAGGTGGCGACAGAGTTCCAAGCTTTTCTCTTCCAGTTTAGTTTGAGATTTTGTGCAATACTAATTAACCGACTGAAATTACCTTAAATGTAAAAATGTTCCCACCGTGCCCACAATACCGCTACATAACTAAACGATGTATGAAATTAAATAGATATTTACATAATGATAAACAACAAATGGTCCAATGTCTTCGAAAGTAAATTCACCCCACATGTAATCGAGAGAAATTTTACTGAGTAATTTCAAATTTAGCCAACACAAAAGAATGACTAAAACAAAACAGAAAAAGGAAGGAGACCCAAACTAAAAAAAGAACGAGTAATCATTTTCTCATCTAACTGATATCAAAATATGAAGGAACACCCCCCCAAAATTTCTGTAACACCTAACAACCAGAGGTTGAATACAATTTTGTTAATGCTCTCATTGGTGTTTTTTGGCGTCGTCGGTCGACAGTTCTTCTTTGTTTACCATTTCGAAGGTTTGAGAGTTCGAATTTTCAGAATCTGTCTCCTCACTGGTGGGCCCAGGTTCCTCATGAGTTCTAAAGAAAAAGACAAAATAAGGTTATATTGTCACGTGTGAGGATATTGTGATTCTTTTTAGCTACATATCATGAATTAACGCATGCAACTGGGCCAGCAAAGTTTTGAGATTGATGAGATTCAAATGTAAAAAAAAAAAAAAAAAAATCACAGATAGCAAAACGAAAAAGCAAGAAGAAAATACCTCGCCACCCATTCAACATCTACAACCAAACTAAAACTCTTACTGCAGTATCCTCAAACACTCCCCAATCATTATACAAATTACTGCATCAATCCCATGCATTTCCACTAACTACAACCAAGCTAAATGGAACCTCTTCATGACTTCCTATTCACCACAGTTCAATTGCATAGTCAACTCGTACTTCGCCAATCCAAACTTCTCAGGAAAATAAATACACCTACGAAAAGGACAATCACAAGACAACATGAATTTTTTTACCTCATTGTCAAATAGAGCAACGTAAGTTTAGAGGCAATATACTGCACTTAACCCTTTGCCTGCTACCAGGATAATTCCAATGGGCGGCAAATATTCATTTTTTGAAATATAACTATTTACTATTATTTTTAGCCGCCTAGTTATTTTTTCCACTGCAGTGATTATAAAAATGTTGTTCATAGGGAAAATGCGCTCGTTTTGTATACAAAGGCACTTTGAAAGTTCGCGAATTTATTCCTTCACATCCGTGACAAATACGAAATATTCCGTCATAATAATATTATAAAATTTAACCGGCTCTTTCTATTTTTCCAAATAAAATTTGTAATGACTAATTAATATAAAACGTTTTATAGTTAAATTCAATGTTTTATGAAAAATATTAAAATATCAAGGCACACATTCGAACGCGTGGACAGCGCGCAAAACAGCTGGGAGGGGAATGTCGTGGGATTTACTGACCCCACTCCCATTTTCTTGCTTTCTTTATTTTATGAGTAACTTACATAATTTTATTTTTATTTCTAAATAGACAATTTGTATCTTTCACTTCACTTATTGTAAATCTAAAAGGCTTTCTATAACGTGGACAAAAGAAGTATTTGTAAGCAACCTTACATTTCGTTTATCACACCATTTTACGCATAATATATTATTGCATTGCATCGATTCCGCCCCCCCCCCCCTTATTTATTTAAAAAAAAAAATAGGCAAGTTCTTTCTCTTGGAACGAAATGTTCCACTCTTACAATTAATTGCACAACACAAACGTTTTTACTCCAATGGAGTACTCAAAAGTAACTCAATTTTGTACGGATCCGGTTTTTTTTAAGGAGGAACGGCATCATTCATTCTATTTATATGAATTGCTTTGCTACAAAACATTATAATAGGCATTTTTTTTGTGACAATTATATTTATTAAGTCTTGATCGATAAAGTGTTCAAAAATAATCTATTTCTTTTGAAATTTGCGTAATAAATGAAGAGGAAGTCAAACTTGATAGTGAAGATTCAAACGTAGGCACTGAAGGCATAGACCGAAGGCCAAAGACTGGCCGCTTCGTCCGTTTGCGTGGTAATCAGCATGCTGAGTATAAGATTATTCCGTCATATTGATAATATTGTGAAATTTTAATAGTTCTTTGCATTCTTCCAAACATATTTTGTAATCAAATTTATCAAGCATTTTATCTTAAAGTGAAGTTTAATGCTTTTAAATATATTAAAAATAAAGACACACTTTCGAACGCGCGGAAGCACACCAAAATATTACGTATCAGCAGAGAGAAGAATTTGTGGTTTCCTGAATCAGTTGAAGGAAGAAAGTATAAAGGAGAGAGTAAGGAAATGGGGAGAAGAGAGATGGAGGCTAGCTATGGAGAGGAAATCAACACTGAGTACATATTTTATGAATAAGAAGGTAATCAAGGAGGAAAATATATATGACAACTCATTTAAGTCCAAGATAATGTTTAGATGCAGAACCAACTAACT
Source organism: Ceratothoa steindachneri (assembly GCA_963969495.1). NCBI lineage: Eukaryota > Metazoa > Arthropoda > Malacostraca > Isopoda > Cymothoidae > Ceratothoa > Ceratothoa steindachneri. Next base: position 136,252,283 of record OZ018326.1, read on the forward strand.
GCAGCTGAATTGGAGGAAGAGGTTTACAGGAGAGGAATCTGCAACCAAGGAGAGCAAGAGACACTACGACAGTTCCTACTAAATTTTGAGGGACTAATAGACATACATAGAAAGTATACTACTATAGGAGACACCACATTGGGAAAAGTGCTCTTGTTCAATCCAACAGGTGACGAAGAAGTAGAAAAATACATATTATATATCGAAGAACTATGGAAAGCTAGGAAAAGAAAGATCGAAATAGCCCAAAACCTAAACCTGAATAGGAATTAAAGTTATTGCGCTGCCGTCGCAAAGGCCTTATTAGCGCACCCTACATCTGCGGCCTCCTTCACATTTACTTCTATTCTATCAGTAACTTACAGAATTTTATTTTTAAGTGCATATTTGTTTGTATTTCCATTAGCTAATTGAAGATTTAAAATGCTTTCTCTAGCGAGGATATATATATATATATATATATATATATATAATATTAAAACTGTATTTATTTACAATTGAAACAATTATGTAGATTGAACTAGAAATCTAAGTCTGTATAGTGCTTTTTTAAACAAGGTTGAACACATAATGGTACTTCACATTCACCACAGATATAATTTGTTCGTTGATATTTTTTCTCAGTTTTTGTTGTTTTTGGCGGATACATGACAAGTTCTTCTTGAAAGAAGAGGCTTCATAAAATGAATACCAACAACAATAAGGCGCGATGGTCGATTACCAATATGTCTAATATCAGAAATTGGATTTTTTTTTTTAGATTTATCTACCATTTGTGCAATCACACTTTGAAAAATCCAAAATTGTTTTTGTTCTCTCGTTCGTTTTCTCCTTGTATATATAAGCGATTAGAATAGATAAGTCAACAAGATGGAAGAAAAACTTCGCATTTTTTTGTTGTACTCAATCACACATTTAGGTTTCAAAATAATATTATCATCTCTATCCCTTTTCCCGCTGTCACACATTTGATCATCATGCACACTTGTAAGTAACTGTACATTTCGTTTATCATACCATTTTACGCATAATATATTGTTGCATTGCATCGATTCAACCCCTACCCCTTCTTCAAATTTTTAAATTTAGGTAGGTTCTTTCTATTGGAACGAACTATTCCACAAGCCCCAGTCTTATTTTCTAGTAATTTTGCAAAGAGATCAGGACATGTACCAATTGTCAACAAAAAGAACATGGCCCTTATTCAAATAGGATTCAGGCAGTGTCATCACAATTGAGCCCGTCACACCTACTTCATTGTCGATAGTAATTTCTGGATCGGTTCCAGTATAAATGATCAAATCTATTACGTAAGCACAATACAAACGTTTTTACAACGAATTTATGCATTTTATTTGGATTGTATTGTCTGCAATGGAGTCTTCCTCTTCAGAGGAGTAGACTTTCATCTATACAAAGGTCTTTGAAATGAATCAGCTTTGATTTAAATTTCTGTCTAATGAGATCCAAGACGGGTTTGATTTTTCCTATCTTGTTAGTTCTTTCAATTGTATTATCGCTAAAATGTAAAAGCCTCAATATTTGCAGAAAGCGATCTCTTGACATGAGTTTTCCAAAAATCTTCTGTTCGTGAAGTTCATCACTTGACCAGTAATCATTTAGTAGATTCAAGCGCAGGCAGTGAGGGCAGGAAATTCGAGCCAGATGCCCAAGGCCAAGGTGTAGCACGCCGTGTTCGTTTTCGTGGCCGAGGGTCGGACTTTTCCTTTTCGTCTGTAGTGTCATTATTTTCACTATTTTCTTCATCTAAAACTTCTATATTTTCACTATCAAATTCAGATAATAATTCACTGAGCCAGCCATCATCGGTAGATATACTGCTTAGGTTATCTGAGTCTACCTTTTCGAGCAAGTCACTCGACTCATCGCCTATTTGGCACTTTAAATTTGGTGTGCAAAATTGCTGAACTTTTCTACTCGACATTCTGAGGTATTGATTTGGAATGGAAATATTTCAAACATAGCAACTGATAGAAGAGTGGCAGAGGAAACTACTAACAAAAAAATTCAAACCTACAGGCAATAGAAGAAATACTAGATCAAATCCATATATAGCCGATTCGCAGTTAACCGTTATTTTAGATTCTATCTATATATGGCCGATTAGCAGCGAAAGGGTTAAATCCAATGACAATATAAAAAACCTAAGATTCAAGCAATGTCAGAGCAACAACAGAAGGACAATGGCAAGTCTCCAAGCACACTAAAAACTAAGTTACTTCTTGAAAACAATCGTGAAACCTGTCTACTCAAACAAGGGTAAAAAAGACAAAGCTATCTCGCAAAAAATTTTTCAAATCCACTTTACTAGACAACCACTTCCCTAGAACGGCACTCCAAAAATTAGTAACAGAAAAGTATAGTTCACAAACACAAGCAAAAAGCAAATACAATAGGTCATCAATCTCTGGGTTCACCCCCTCCTCTAAAAGCTATTTCACTAGACATTGAACAAAAAGAAACAGCCCTCTCACCCCACCCACAGGTTAGACTCGCGAGACTCCAAGCAAGACATCTCTCCTAGTTCCCTCTATCAACCAGAGTAGCTCGTATCCTAGGGATACAACCTACGCTAAGGGTCTATATTATCATTAAGTCAAGATGGGAAAATATTAAACACTAATCGAAACCATTTTGTCCATTCTGCGACGGCCACTCGTCCAAAACAAGAAGGTCACTAATAAAGTCACCTTTCGCCGTCTGTTTCAGGCTTGTCCGTTTCCCCAGCAGAGTGGCTGTCACAGGCATCTTCTCCGTCAGACTTCTTGCACTGGGCAGTGTCCGTATCTCCATTCTCATCCGCATCTTCGTCGTCGCTTGATCGCTTCTTTCGCGACTTTTTTTTCGAGCTTGAAGACTCTCCTTGATACTGGTACTATGAGATAGATATTAAAAAACATTCAAGTATACTATATTATATACCCTCTTCTTTCGTAAAACTGATGCGAGTCCCTGGCAATATTAGTTGGTTACGATTGGGATTAACGTACTGCAACAGCGTCAGCAATGAGTAGTCATTGTTGTCGAGTGGTTTATACAGATTTGCGCTTTCTCATGTCCATCTCAAGAGGATCTACAGTCTGAAGAGAAATCCAAACCACCAAGTCGCTACAACATTTGGAAGCCGCTGGAATGATAATTCCCTTGACCACTAACCATACTCAATGTTGCTTAAGTTCGATCAGGGCGAGAAGCGATGTTTGCAGCTGGCAGGTCATCTGGAGAGGGAATGGGGATGCTAGGGGTTAGTTTACAACATGAATGTACTATATCTGGCCTGTGCGAATGGCCGAAGGACCCTACTCAACCCAGCGTCTCCTGACGCATCTCCCTGAAAAGTCTTTTTTGGGTGAATGTATCGACGTATTGTGCGTGGAACACACCTTTGTGAAAGTGCTGAGGGTGATGACGAGGAATGCTTTAAATGACATGTCAGGTTGGGAGCAATCACCAAGGTGAGCGGAATGAGTATGAGTATTAAAAATGAGAAGGTTGCTAAGGAGAGATGTGTAAAGAAATTGGTGAAACTAAGGAAAGTGAAGATAGATATAGCCGCGATTCCTCCTGCGGGCATTGGGGCAGGGAGTGCAAACACTCCGTAACTGTGGCCATCACGACTACCTCCAATCAGGGGAGAGGGAGATTCCAATACTCCGAGAGCAGTCAAGGTCCTTTTGAGTCGCTAAAGACCGCTCCGAACCCTCGTGTGACTTGGAGCCCTAGTACGATCCAGTGTGAAACGAAACGTGCTCCAAAAAAGCCGAACGTAATACTCCTGGCGCTGTGGAAGCTATCAGACGGCCTAGAAAGAATCAGAGGCGCCACCGGGATGAACTACACCACCGAACTCTCGAAAGAGTTTCCAATCCCTAAAAACAAAGGGTTTAGGTACGTCTCTTGGCGGCATAGGCAGAGAGAGCCGTTGGCGATTGAGCGAGGCGTACATGCACATAATGCAATGTACGGCGCTCCCGGCATCGACAAGAAGGTTCTCAATCGGGGACGTGCGGGAGGCATCGATCGCCAGACAGAGACCGATGTGGTGGAACGAATCTACCTTCCGCAATACACGCTCGGCTGCGGGTGTATAAAACTCGCATCCGTAGTCGAGCTTCGAACAAACAAAGGATCGATAAAAAAGTAAGACAGTGGCCCTATCAGCGCCCCAAGCGCTGAACGTCACGGAACAAAGAATATCCATTAAGCGGGTACAAGAGACACTAAGGCTGCGAATATGAGTCTCTCAGGTGAGGCGTCGGTCGAAAACAAGACCAAAGAAACGGAGCGATTCCATCACTTCCTGGCGAGCCCCATTTAAGAACAAGCTCGGTAGGGGTGGAGCCGTGAATGGCAGCAGAAGTGTACCACCTTAGTCTTGGCCATGGAAACCCGAAACCTGTACGCTTCGGCATAGCGAGAGATACGATTCAATGCCTGTTGGAGCCGACGCTCCAGAGTTCGAATTTGGGTTTCACCAAAATAAATCGAAAGGTAGTCCACGTAGAGCGTAGCGAAAACATCTTCTGGCAGTACCGAGTTGATACCTTTGATGCTGAGGGCAACGAGTGTGACACTGAGGATACTTCCCTACGGGACACCCTCTTCCTGTTCCATTAGGCCGGAGAGGGCTTCCCCAACCCGTACGCGGAATCGACGATCTTGCAAAAACCCATATGAAGATTAGGAGGCATCCTCTGGTCCCCATCGTGTGGAGTCTCCATGATGCCGTATCGCCATGTGGTATCATGGGCTGTAATAAGCGGGTCTATTAATGAGTATGATGGGTGATCGCCTATCATTATCATACCCTGGGCATTAGAAGAGGGCGCCAACGAAGTGAAGGAAAAAAAGGTTGGATGGAAGGACGATGCAGGGTGAAAGAGAGTTGGTACAGAGGACGAGGTAAGGTTTAGTGCAAGAATAAGAGACAAGCTAAGCTGGGGCCAGACGGAGCGCTGAGTTCCGTCAGCATGGTACCCAGAAAAACGCATCGCTGTCCCATCTTGTGGGGGGGCTAGAAGATATATAGCCGCAGATCCTCGTGCATGAAATGGGACCGTGAGGACAGAGAACGAGTGTTACGACTGGGATGGCACAATCCTCCAGATGTCAGACACCGCACGGTTGCCCATGCTACACCTGGCATTCCTTTGCAGGGGTGTGAAAGGATAGATAAGGAAAATAAAGATAGGGGTGCAATAGGAGAAAATAGTGGGAAGAATGCAGACATGTTAAAAACCACCAATCTGACCGGAGCAAAGACCCACTCTTGGTGAGCGACAAGCCTGCGAATTTAGCAGCTGGTCAAAATAATAGGCGCGAGAAGAGGGTAAAATGAAAATATTTAGAAATAAAGCTCAGGTAGTACCAATCTAGTTAGAAACTGTCTGAACCACCGAGGGCGAGAGGGACTGCCACTCCTCCAGGTACCAGGGAAGTCTACAAGGGTCACTTCCTTATGGGGACCGCCTTGGAGAGCTAGGAAATGGGACTGTTCACGTAACTCTCCTAAACCTACCCTCGTTCTACAACGAAGGAAGGTCACCTTCTCGCTGAGGAGAAAAAAACCCGGACAAAATAAGAAACGAAAAGGAGGAAAAACTATGGAATAAAAAAAGGGAATCTTAGAAAAGTGTTGGAAGGAAATATCTTAAAAGGGTAAATAATCATGTCAAAAGAATGGGGCTAGAAGGGTGGGCGAAAACTGTGTATATTAGTGTAAGGTAAGGAACGAGAGTAGATAGGCGTAAATGAGCAATCGACTAGATGAAGAAATGTGTGGAAGAAATGTCACTCGAGTTAAGGAGGAAGACCTCCGTTTGGCAGGGGAGGAGCAATACCACCACGGTGCACAGAATGGGACTGAGTGCACGCATTCGTGAAATGAGAGGGGAGACTGATTTGCAAACTCGCTCTTTGTATAATAATCCTATAAATTCACTGCCTTGGAACTGCTTTAGGTCACTATTTTCTACCTCTTCGCGCACGCTTTGCCCTAATCCTGTCTCCAGTAAGGAACCTTTGACAGGAGATACGAGACTCGTGGATGAATTCCCATGACTGAGAGGGATAATCGGTGACAGGGGTATAAGAGATGAGGTGACAGTTTCCCGATTCTATCCTAACTTCTTAGCTTTAAATGCATGGCAACTCACACCCATCGAGCCAAACGCTAGAGATGATGATGACTTTGAATTCAGCGTTAATGTTCAACGAACTTTGCGCAAGTACTCACATAATACAAAGGCCAGAACGAAGCGAAGAAGCCGACATCTTCAGTAAGGTTGGGAAGGATCCAAAAGTGATGTCTTCCCAGGGACAGGACCCAGATAATAACGAAAATAATGAAGCGTAATACAGCCAGACCTAAAATAAAGGCGAGGAATCCAGCCGCACCAATACTCATGTAATAAACTCCTTTCCTGAAAGGAAAAAGCGATAAAATCATGAAGCAAAAACAGTAAGAGGGGCAAAGGAATGAAGATAACTGGGGGTGGGAAACGAATCAAAGAATTGAAAAGCAGCTGCGATTTGCTCGGTAGGATTAGGTCATCAGACAGACATCGTCCAAACTGTTGAGAAAATTTGGGAGGGGGGGGGGGAGAAATTAGAAAAAAAAACCTCTCACAAAATCAAGAAGTAAATTTTTTTTTTTTTTTTATAAGAGCTCATCTGGCGACTGCCTACTTGGGCATTAGTCGCCGTATTAAAACTGGCCTAGTTCTAGGCTACTTTAAAATGAAATTAAAGAGAAAAAAAAAACAACACCCCAAAAGGGGGAAAGGAAGCAAGCTGATGCGTCGGGGAGAGGTCCCCCCGGCGCAGGAGCGTGCAACTAAAGAAAAAAAACAAACAAAAAACAAAACAAATGCAAAAAAACAACAAAAAAAACAAACAAACCTTGCTTAAATAATAGGGAGAAGGCCGGCCTCCCCCAAGAAGTCAACAAGTCCACAAGTCAGTGTGCACGAATCTGTCCCAAGCACAAGGGACAGGCGGTAGCGACCCCGCCCATCCCGGTACTGGGACAGGTATCGTGCGCGAAGATCACCCAGACTGGGACATTCGACAAGAATGTGCCGAACAGTCTGGGGGACGACGCAGTCGTTGCAATAGGGCGCAGGCGAGCGCTCCATCAGATAGCGATGCGTCACACGAGTGTGTCCGATTCGGAGACGACAGAAAGCAACCTGAAGCCGCCGCGGCATTGAGGGATAGGTCCATGGGAACAGTCGCGGCGCAATGGCACGCAACTTTAAGTTCCCTTCGACCGTCTCCCATCTTCTTTGCCAAGCAGTCCGAAGAGCTGCCCGTATTCCTGCCATGTAGTCGGTGTGAGGAAGAGCGAAACGCTGGTCCGGTCGCAGAGTCCTCGCGGACTCTTTGGCGCCCTCATCGGCGCGCTCATTCCCCGCAATTCCTACATGTCCAGGAACCCAGCAGAAGATAATCTCGACATCTGCCCGGCTCGCCAAAACCGTGGCGACACGGATATCGCGAACCAGGGGATGCGGAGATTCCAATGCTCCGAGAGCACTCAGGGCGCTTTGTGAGTCGCTATAGATCACAATCCGGTCTCCGAACCGGGCACGTCGCGTAATCTCCCGTACCGAGTGGTGTATTGCCACCAGCTCGGCCGTGAAGACAGACGCAGCGCCCGGTAGAGCCCCGCTGACTTCAAACAGAGGGGATACGGCGTGGAAGCCGACCCCCTCTTGGGACTTGGAGCCATCCGTATACACTGGCACGGCACCAGCGTGACACGATGTGTGCTCCAAAAAGGTCGAACGCAATACTCCCGGCGCAGTACAAGCTTTGGGAGCAGAGGCGTGGCGACAAATAGCCAAATGTGGTACCCTCCAGGGTGGCGTCCTGGGCAGAACCAGGGGCGCCACCGGCCCGAGAGCTATATCTACCTCTCGAAGGAGTTTCCTGGCCCTAAACCCAAAGGGCTTAGGGTATGACTGGCGTCTCTCGACGGCATAGGCACCATCGAGATCAGCTGCGGATGCAGTGAGAGCTGTTGGCGACTGAGGGAGGCGCCGGGCTCGCGCGTACAGGCGAGTGATGCACTGCACGCGGCGCAGAGCGAGTGGCATCTCCCCAGCATCGACCAACAGGCTCTCAATGGGGGAAGTGCGGAAGGCACCGGTCGCGAGGCGAAGGCCGGTGTGGTGGATCGAATCCACCTTCCGCAATAAACGCTCGGCTGCGGATGCATAAAACTCGCATCCGTAGTCGAGCTTCAAGCGAACAAAGGATCGATAAAAAAGTAAGGCGGTAGCCCTATCAGCGCCCCAAGCGCTGAACGTCACGGAACGGAGAATGTCCATGGCGCGGGTACAAGAGACCCTAAGGCTGCGAATATGAGCCTCCCAGGTGAGGCGTCGGTCGAATACAAGACCAAGGAAACGGTGCGACTCAACCACATCCAGGCGCACCCCATTAAGAAACAAATCTGGGTCGGGGTGAAGCCGTGGATGGCGGCAGAAGTGCACCACCTTAGTCTTGGCCAAAGAAAACCGAAACCTGTGCGCTTCGGCATAGCGAGAGACGCGGTTCAATGCCTGTTGGAGTCCACGCTCCAGAGTTGGCATCTGGGCCGCGCCAAAAGAGATCGAAAGGTCGTCCACGTAGAGCGTAGCGAGAACATCTTCCGGCAGCACCGAGGTGATGCCGTTGATGCTCAGGGCAAAGAGTGTGACACTGAGGACACTTCCCTGCGGGACACCCTCTTCCTGCTCCTTTGGGCCGGAGAGGGCTCCCCCCACCCGTACGCGGAATCGACGATCTCGCAAAAATTCAGATATAAACATTGGGAGGCGTCCCCTCGCCCCCATCGTGTGGAGAGTCTCCATGATACCGTATCGCCATGCGGTATCATAGTCCTTCTCCAGATCAAAAAACACCGTGGCGTAGTGCTGTCTACGAAGGAAAGCCTCGCAGACGGCACTTTCCAGTCGGAGCAGAGCATCCGACGTGGAGTGGAACTTACGGAAGCCGCACTGTGCAGAAGACAGATGGCCTCCGCTGTCCAGGAAATAGGCTAATCTAACATTTACCAATTTCTCCATCAACTTCCACACGCAAGAGGTTAGAGAGATTGGGCGGAAACCGGTCGGAGTAGAGTGATCTCTCCCCGGCTTGCGAAAGGCGAGCACAGTAGCGATTCGCCAGGAGTCTGGGAGAAGACCTTCCACCCAGATCCTGTTGAACAAATCTAACAGAAAGGCCATGCCTCGCTCACCCAGGTGTCGAAGCATGGCGTACGGGACATCGTCCGGACCATGGGCGGTGTCCGCGCACGAAGCGAGAGCGGAACGCAACTCACTCACAGTAAACTTGTCGTTGAAGGGTTCTCCGCCTCTGGAGGTAAAGTCCAGCCGGCGGCCTTCCGCGACATCACGACGTGCATTGAATGCTGGCGGAGCAGCATCACGGCTAGAGAATGCGGAAAAAGCGGTCGCTAAGGATTCCGCCACGGACGCGGGGTCCGAGATTGCGGTCCCATTCTCCTGGAGAACGGGAGGGGGGTCCTGCGAGAACTTGCCCCGAATCCTTTTGACTCGCTTCCACACCTCAGCTAAAGGGGTCTTCCCGTTAAGTGAAGACACGTATGCTCGCCAAGAAGAGCGGCGGGCGTGCTTCGAAATATACCGGAACCTAGCCCTAGCCCGACGAAATTCAGCGACAGTGAAATCGTTCGGGCGGCGCTTATAGCGCATGTAGGCATAACGCTTCTGTTTGAGGGCCGTCTCACACTCGGCCGACCACCATGGGAGTGGTCGGCGTGCAAAACGGCCAGACGTCCTAGGAATAGTAGTCAGGCCTACGGCGATGAGGTTGCCGGAGAAGAACTCAACGGCCTCATCTACCGACCTAAACTCCTCGACTGAGATAGAGAATTCAGTCATTTCCTGAAATGCAGGCCACCGCGCCCGCGCCAAGCACCACCGAGGTGGTCTCTCAGGCGGCAGTTGCCCTGAAAAGGATATTTGAATGGGAAAGTGATCACTACCATGGAGGTCATCGACCACCCCCCAATCAAAATCAGGCTGTGCATCCGAAGAGCACAAAGATAGGTCAAGGCAAGAAAATGAAGCGGTTCTCGGACAGTGATGCGTAAACTCATCCACGTTTAGGACACCCATCTCAAGCTCTTCGATCAGATCGGCAAGGACTTGTCCCCTGGGATTTATGGAGTAATCTCCCCAGAGAGGATGCCTGCCGTTCAGATCTCCAAGCAAGAGATAGGGCCTCGGCAACCGTGCCACGACGCGGCGGAAGTCCCCCGCGTCGAAGTCAGCTGACGGTGGAATGTACGCAGAAATGATAGTATACCTCCTATCCAGGTGCAGCTGCACAGCCACTGCCTGAAAGGAGGTATCTAAAGAGAAAGGAAGAACGGAGACATCATGCCGGGTGTAAACTGCGCATCCCCCAGCCCGGCCATCCCGCGGTGGTGGGGTCGCAAGACCCTTATACCCCGGGAGGGCAGGCAGCGGGCACGCGCCTAGCATGGTCTCCTGCAAAAAAATAGCTAACGGGGAACGGGACGAGACGAGCCTCCGCAGCTCCTCCCAGTTGGCCCGGAGTCCACGGCAATTCCATTGAAGGAATATGCCATCCAGGCCTAGCTCGGAGGAGACGCGGGGGCCCTCCTCGAATTGAAGACCCTCACGGGAATGGCCGTACGCTTCCCGGGGGCAGAACCCCGGGCGCTGTTGGCCGGACAAAGCGCTGAAGGCGCTGTCGCCTTCGAGGACTTATTGGGGGAGGTTGGGCTCGCCATGCGAGTCTTTTCCTCCCTCCGCCTCGAAACCTTAGGCGGGCGTTGCGGCTCGGGAGGCGGGGGGCCCTCTTTTCGAGGAACCACCGTCTCCGAGCCACTCGCTCCACCTCGGGGCGTGGGCGAAGGGGCTGAAGCTCCTTTGTTGCTGTCCTCCTTTCGGGGAACAGCTTTAGGAACCCCGGAAGATGGCCTAGCGACCATCTTCAGGGGTGTTGCCTCCTGTGAGTCTAACGACTCTGTGGAGGCGCGTGGCCGTTTCGCCTTACGGGAAACGGTCACGCTGGGGGAAGAGGGGGGAGCCCTGGTATTAGCCGGGGCTGGGTGTGAACCCTTTTTGCCGCCAGCTCTACCAGGGGAGCGCCCGGGTGTAGTAGAGCCCGCAGAAGGGCTCCGAATGGGCGCGGAAACAACCGTGCTCGTTGGCCTGGATGGGCCAGGAGCAGAGGGTGCTTTACTAACTATTGAGGCATATGACGTCCCAGGCAGAGCCGGGCGCGCCAGGACCAAGTCCTTAGCCTCGCGGAATGAGAGTCGATCCTGGGCCTGAACGGCCAGGATTTCTTTCTCAAGGAGATATGCACCACATTGCTTCGAAGAAGCAGGGTGCGGCTCTCCGCAATTGACACACTTGGCCACACACGATTTGGACTTATCGTGTGCGACCTTGGAGCAATTTACACAGACTTCGGGTGACCCCGATTTTGCACGTCTACATGATCGATTCGTGTGGCCGAAGCGGTGACAGTAATAGCACCGCCGCGGCAGTGGCACGAATGCCTTCACGCGGTAGCGGTACCAACCGGCACGCACCGACTCAGGGAGCTTGTCACAGTCGAACGTGACGAAGAGTGTAGGGGTGGGTCTCGAGGCCCCTCCCTGTTTTCTCATCACACGTTCGACCTTGACCGCCCCATGGTCGGCCAGCTCTAGGGTGATGTCTTCTATGGAGTAGTCAACGAGTTCCCTCGCATAAACTACTCCTTTTACAAAGTTCATGGTAGAGTGCGGCGTCACACTCACCGGGGTGCCATGAAGTGTCCGAAGAGCACTTATCTTGGCCGCCTCGGCGGGATTCGCCGCATTCGCCAGAAGGCTCCCGTCCGAGAAACGGGTTACCTTCGGCTCTCTACCAATTGCACTAGCTAATCCTCTCCTCTGATGGATCATGTTGCCCTTGGACAACATGGTGCCATCAGTGGAGCGAATAACGAGGAAGCGTTTGAAGCCAGCGGGCTCGAAAACGCCAGGTAACCTCTGAATGAGGGGCCCCGATGTCATCGAGGCTCCGCCCTGTGCACTCTTGGTCTTAGTCAGGGGCTCCGCACACGAGGGGGTAGAGGGGCCGGATGTGCCGATCTTGGCTTGGTCGCCTACCAAAGTGGCAGCAGACCCATCCGTCCCCGCAGCCCCCGCGGATGGAGAGGAGCCCCGAGTCTTTTTCGTCCTTTTAGTCTTTTTAGTCTTTTTCTTTTTTGGAGAGGAGGGCGGGGAATGAATCCGCTTTTCACCTCCGCCGGCAGAAGCCCCCAGGCCAGATGGACCGGCCTCAGCCAGGTCCCTCTCCGAAATGGAGAAGGTCCTGGTTGTCGTAGGGGCACCTGTCGGAGGAGATCCCTTCCCTCCTTCTACTGCCTCGGAGCCCTCAGCCATTTGAGGAGGACCTTGCATAGGGGCGGACTCGGGTTCGGTGCTTGGCGCCGAGCCCGAATTCCCCCCCATGGAAGGCCCTACCGTCTGAGGATGGGTCTCCTCAAGGACCATGTCTATCACGGGAGGGGCCTCCAGTTGGCCATCCCCTCCCAGGACATTGCAGGTCCCCTTGGCAGTGTCGCCAGTCTTGTTTGGGGAGGCACAGGCCTTGACCCCGGCAAGGTTTAATATTTTTGCCAGCAGGTCTTTTGAGGGAAGCGACCGAAGGGGCCTGGCTTGCCTCTCCCCCCTAAGGGGGTTTGCCCTACCGAGCCGCTTTGATGGGGAGCGGCTGGCTAAGGGCTGCCTGCTGGCTTTCTTGGCAGTCCCCTTGGAAAGAAAAGAGGGGACTGCCGCTGGGTGCCCGAAAGCACCTCCAGAGAAGGGGGTGAGGGGGAGTCCCCTGCACCCGTAGGCGAAGGAGAGGAGTAAGCCTCCTCTCCGGTTGAAGAGGTATGGAGGGTCCCCTGCGCAAGCACAGGGGGGGGGACCTCCATCTTTTCTGTGGAGCTGCACGAGGGTGGCTCCGTTGTTGTTATAGGGAGAATTAAGGGGAGATGTTTTTTTGTTTCATCATTGGGCATGGTGACCCTCTTTGTTTTACGGGACGCAATCGCTCACCACCTCTTGCAGTAGCCCGCACTGCAAGAGGTGCTTACAGGCCCGGCAGAGCCAGGCGCCGCCATTTGGGACCACCCCTCCCGCCTGGTGGCCTGGCAGTCCTTCGGCATGGCGGCTCCACCTTGAACACGGCGTAAAACGGATAGATTTTGAAGACGAGAGGAAAAGGGATGTGAGGAAGGTATGGGTGGGGATGAAGCAGGTTGTTAAAAGCCAACCACCCCAGACCGGAGCTCAGGGGTTAGGGGACATTGTCCCCTCCCCCCTCAGCCCCGATCCGGGACGATTGGCTGAGAAGAAGGTCAGCTTCTACCCTGTGAAATTAGAGGCTGACCAGAGAAAGTTGTGGGAGAGGTTGTATGAAAAGCGACGAGGTAGGATAGGAATACAGGCTATCTGAAGGAAGGAAGAGAGGCTAAGCTGGGGCCGGACGGGGCGCTGGATCCCGTCAGCACGGCGGCCAGGATGGCAAATCGCCGCGCCCCTTACGGGGTCAAGAAGTAAAAATATGGGAACGGTAAATAACTAGACTACCCAAAAGATGAGATGTGAGATATGTTAGGGACACTGGTATCAGTTTCCGCTGTGTAACGACGGTAGATCCTTTTACAACGGTAACCAAGCAGAGTGAGGAAAATGGTGTGGAGCAGAGAAGGATTAAAGATAAAGGTTGATACACCAACCCTCATCCACGATTGATGCAAAGGATAATAGGATGCATTAAGAACCATTTAATACAATGAGTAACTAAGTGTGACGACCGGGATGGGGCAGGTAGAAGGCATTCCAAAATGCCCATCAAATCGGCACAACAGATCGAGACACGCAAATATACCAACACAGGTTTTCAACGCACACATCACTACGCTACTAAATTACCTGACAATGGGTGGCCATAGCGGAAAGAGACAAACGGCGACGGCAGCAAACAACATCAACGCCCCGGCAATGTAGTACCAGAATGGAATTGGGTCGTACATCCACACATACGCCTCCGAGCCATCAACGAAAACCTGCCAGTGAAAACCAATAACGCGTGAAGGAGGATAGGAGTCGAAGACTTCCCCCAACCCGACTAAAATTCCTGAGATTATTATGCAACATCGACGGTTGGGAATAGAAATCGAACACAGTGGCAGGTCGATTTCCATTCCTCAGGGTATGGAGGGACTAAGACCACGGAAATATATAAAAAAAAAACTCTAGGAAGAGTAACAGTATCAGGAGATTTTTAAACGCCTAAAAATGTTCCACCCTACCTTCCTAATTATGGAAGGTACTATTGGCGTTTCCGGCGTGTCGTAAATGGGGACTTATCCCAAGGTTGAGATGTTGCCTTGCTAAATGCTGGGTTTTTTTTTTATTTAAAGCGTTAAACCATAGAGGGCATTTCCCTCAGAAACTTAGTAAAGAAAAATCTGAAAGTGGTGAAGGTGGGGAGAGTGAAAATGGGCGGAAGATATGTAACGGCAGATCCTTTTGAGTGCCCTGGGGCCGGGAGGAAACGCAATCCACTATATGGGTGCTGAACCATGACCCATGCATCACCTAACACCCCTCTGGAGGTGTACAAAGGGTGGCAGTGTCACCGACCCCGTCCAACTAGGCAGGTTAATCTGCGCATTGAGCTGCGAGGGTGAATAGACTGGGATACCTCAATGAATCCCACCATACCCTCAAAACAATGATCTCAACGCAACTTGACCACACATCGACCGAAAAAAAATCATATAGCTAAAACCAACGAGGGCACTTCCCCCAAATTCGTAACATCTATAAATAGTGTTGAGATAGAGGATTTGTTTTTTATAGCCTCCAACTAGAGACTACCACCAATAACATAAGGCGCCGTAAATACTTTCTAGCCTAATACTAGGAGGCTACATTAAAAAAAAAAGCAAGAAGGAAGCATGTTCCGGCATCGGAGCATGCGACCAACACCAAAGAGTCCAATAAAATGGAGGAGGCCAGGCTCCGATAAGAAGTCAAAGAGTTCATAAGTCCCGAGTAAAAGGGACAAGCGGTAGCGACCTCCATCAGATCAGTAGCGGGGCAGATAACGGGCGCGAAGATCCCCCCCGAGGCTGAGACACTCAACAATAATGTATCAAACAGGCCGGAAACAACGCAGCCATCACAGTAAGGTGAAGAGGAGCTTAATTAAATGGAGGTGCGTCTGGGGAATGAAGCCAATTCGAAGATGACAGAAAGCGACCTGAAGCCGTCGCGGCAAGGGGAGGCGGGAGAGGGTGGGGGTGGGGGTGGGGGGGATGAGAACAGTTGCGGCGGAATAACACTCAACTTGAAGTTTCCCTCGGCCGTCTCCCATCTTCTTTGCCTGGCAGCACCGAGGGCTGACATGATACTTGCCATGTAGTAGGCGAGGAAGAGAGAAACAGTTATTCCCAGCAATTCTCACATGTCCAGGAACCCCAATGGAGGATACTCTCGACATCCGCCCGGCTGAGGGCAACCGTGGGGTCACTGATACCGCGAACTAGGGTGTGTGGAGATTCAACTGCCCCGAGAGCATTAAAGGCACTTTGTGAGAGTCGCTAAAGATCACAATCTGGTCTCCAAACCAGCTTGGCTGAGAATACCAGCCCAGCGCCTATCAGGAACTGGATGACCTCGAACAGAGGGGATATGGCGTGGAAGACAACCCCCGCCTGGGACTAAGCGCAATCCGTGTACACTGGCACGTATCCAGCCTGAAACAAAGTGTGCACCAAAAAGGCCGAACGCAATACTCCCGGAGCTGTAGAAACTTTGGGAGTAGAAGCGTGGTGACAAATAGTCATCAAAGGTGGTACCCTCCAGGATGGAGTCCTGGGGAGAACTAGAACCATCACGGGACAGAACTACACAGAACCCTTGAAAGATTTTCGTAGCCCTAAACTCAAAAGGCTTAGGGTATGACTGGCGTCTCTCGGCAGCATAGTCACTGTCAAGATCGAACACGGATGCAGTGGAAGCGGGTAGCAACTCCCGAAGGCGCCAGGCTAGCGCGTACAAGCGCATTATGCACTGAGTTGCATCGACAAGCCAAGCAGGTTCTTAAAGGAAGACGTGCGGAAGGCACATGTCGCCAGGCGGATATCAGTGTGGCCGATCGTTTTTGTTTTGTGTTTTTTTTTAATTTTAGGAGCACATTTGGCGACTGCCTCCTACTTGGGGCATAAGTCGCCATACTCACTAGAGCCAACTACTAGGATATATTAAAAAAATAAATAACGATAAAAACAAAGGCTAACAAAAATGAGCGTGCCATATGAGGCGTGGGTCAAATACAAGACCAAGGAAACGGTGCGAGTCCACCACTTCCAGGCGAACCCCATTTAGAAACAAGTATGGGTCGGGGTGGAGCCGTGGATGGCAGCAGAAGTGCACCACCTTATTCTGGGTCAAGGAAACTCAAAGCCTCTGCGCTTCGACAGAGCCAGAGAAGCGGTTCAATGCCTATTGGAGTCGACGCTCTAGAGTTGGCATCTGGGCCGCGCCAAAAGAGATCGAAAGGTCGTCCAAGTAGAGCGTAGCGAGAACATCTTCCGGTAACAACGAGGTGATGCTCAGGGCAAGAGTGTGACACTGAGGAGACATTACTACGGGACACCCTCTTCGTGCTCCACTGAGCCGGAGAGGGTTACAAGGAGTTACAAGGAAAGAAGGTACCCTAGGAGACCTTACGGTCCATTCAAAGAGGGTACCTTGGGACTAGCAATCGAGCGGGCACATGGCTGCTCAATTGTTTTGCGTCCCTAAACGGCCACTTTTCAAGACTTTGTCTAGTCTTGACTTGAACTGGTCAACAGATTCACTGTTGACAACTTCCACTGGAAGTGCGTTCCACTTACCGCAGATACTGTAGGTGAAAAAGTTTCCACACAGATTGCGGTTGTAACGCTTCAGTTCAAGTTTGAAGCCGTGATTGCGCGTTCTGTTCTCACTCAGTGTGAAAATATCCCGGTAGTCAACATTGTCGAACCCTCGAAGTATTTTGAAAACTTCGATGAGCTGACCACGCAGTCTACGGGTTTCCAACGAGAACAGATCTAATTCCCTTAGTCTATCCTCATAACTTTTATGTCGGATAGAGGGAATCAGTTTGGTTGCCCTGGCTTGTACGCGTTCCAACCTTGCGATGTCCTTTCGAAACGAAGGACTCCAAAATTGTACGGCATACTCCAGGTGCGGCCGAACTAGGGAGTTGTACAGACAAAGTACTATCTCCCTGTTACGGTATCCAAACTGGCGCTTTATGTAGCCTAACATCCTTTGGGCTTTCTTCTATGCCTCAATGCACTGTTTCGAGAACTTGAGGTCGCTAGTGACAGTAACACCCAAGTCCTTCTCAGTGTCACTCGATTCGAGAGCAGTGCCCTTAAGGATATAATGAGATTGGGGATTTCTGTGGCCGATATGCATTACTTTGCACTTGTTCACGTTGAACGGCATTTGCCACGTGTCCGACCACTCCCCAATCTTCCCAAGGTCTTCCTGCAGGCGGGCAGTATTTCCATCCTTTGCAACGTTCATACCAAGCTTGGTATCGTCGGCAAATTTGGAAATCTTGGCAACCATGTCACCGTCCATGTCGTTGACGTAGATGATGAATAGTAGTGGTCCCAGGACAGAACCTTGAGGCACTCCGCTAGTAACGGGCACCCACTCAGAAGCCTGTCCATTCACCACCACCCGTTGCCGTCTGCCACTTAGCCAGTTCTCGATCCAGCCGGCTACTTTTCCGTCTATGCCCAGCGCTCGCACTTTCCGGAGAAGGCGGCGGTGTGGTACCTTATCAAAGGCTTTCTGAAAGTCTAAGTAAACCACATCCACCGCCTTGTCCCGATCGTGCTCACTGAACACGAAGTGGAAGAATTCCACAAGGTTCGTCAGGCATGACCGTTGCCTTCGGAAGCCGTGCTGGGAACTCCTCAGTAGCAGGTTTGACTCTAAATACGACGTTATTTTCTCCACCATCATGCTTTCCATGAGTTTACCGACTATCGAAGTCAGACTGATAGGTCGGTAGTTTGACGGATGGCTGGAGGATCCTTTCTTGAAGATCGGAGTCACCTCCGCCTCACGCCAGTCTCTAGGAACGCATCCGGTCCGGATTGACATGTTAAAGATAGCGCACAGATGTCGTGATACTTCATCGCACACTTCCTTCAACACCTTGGGTAGAAACCCGTCCGGTCCAGGGGACTTATTCGTCTTTAGGTCAGCGATCTTTTTCTTTATTTCTCCTTCGGTGAAGTCCATTGCCTCCAGCTTTTCCCCCGAGTAGGAATCCGTGGGCTGGGGGATGGGACCACACTCTTTAGTAAACACTGAGGAGAAGTAGTCATTGAGAAGGTTAGCATTTTCTGCATCTGACTGAGTTAATGCACCCTCCTCGTCCACTAGGGGCCCAATCCTACGATGGATTGGTTTACGGCTATTTACATAGCCGAAGAACTCCTTGGGATTCTCCTTGCAGAGTCTCGCCACTCGGAGTTCCTCAGTACGCTTAGCCGCCCTTATGCTGGACTTCACTCTCCTGGCTAGCCTCCGGTACTCGTCAAAGGCACCCGAGATCTTCGATCGCCGGTACGCATTTCTCTTCTCCCTAAGCAGTTGGCCGATTTCTCGATTAAACCACTTTGGTTGAACAGAAGACCGACGGAGGCATTTTAGAGGGATGCAACTTGATTGAAGACTCATGAATTTATTTTTGAAATTGCTCCACGAATCCTCAACCTCTTCGCATACCGCTAGCCTTACATCAGTCAGCCCAGCACGAAGGCGTGCAAAGTCTGCTCTTCTCAAGTCAAGTTTCCTTGATTGACTGGCAACAGACCTTACCTTCGGGATCTTGACGGTAAATCTAACTAGCTGGTGATCACTGCCACCGAGCTCTTCGCCTACAGAGACATCCTCAACGATATCATCCTCAGAGGTGAAGACCAAGTCGAGGATATTGTCTCCTCTCGTCGGTTCTCTGACCCATTGAGTGAGGAACTCGTTGTTGGCGAACTCCAGGAGTAGCGCGCTATCGCCACAGGCTGCTCTGGTTTCCCAGTCAACTTGTCTGTTGAAGTCGCCCATAACGATGCACACTCTGCCTTGAACAAGCTCACCCAGCAGCTGGTACAGTTCCCTGTCCTTCTCAACGGGTTGGGAAGGGGGTCTGTAAAGCACCAGGGTCCTGTATCTGACAGGACCTATCTCTAGGTCAACGCCTAGGAGCTCGTGATCGGATATAATGTTGGAGTTCGTAGATTTGATTGTATCCTTGACATACAACATTACACCGCCACCCTCTCTGTCTGGCCTATCTTTGTGGAAGAGTTGGTAGCCAGGAACCGTGAATTCGCCTTCAAAGTCTCGGTTTGACGTTTTTATCCACGATTCTGTTATGGCTACCATTTCGGGTTCTTTCGTCGCTACGAGGCCACGGAGCTCAGGAAACTTGTTCCTGATTGACCTCGCATTGAACAGAAGAACTTTCAGGGAGTCCCCGACTGTAGGACTCCCTATGCTCTTCCGTTTCCCGGCTTCTTTGTTGGCGAGGCACCCCTTTTTGCGACCTCTGAGAAGGTCGTTCCTGGAGTGACACGGGCGTACTGGCGTACGTCCGCCCTCACTCTGGGCCGGATACTCCTTTCGGTCCTCTCTACGACATTCTGGATCATGTTCGACAGAAAGGCCTTTCCTTTAAAGGAAAGATGTACCCCATCCCTTTGGTAGAGATCATTTCTACCATAAAAGGTGCGGTACGGGTCCACAAAAAAGACCCCCTCTGCCGTACACAAATCTGCCAGGCGCCGGTTTAGAGACACATTCATCGAGTGAGCGGTCCGTGTTGGACCTCTCCTCGGGAGCATCCCCACTACCACACGCTTGCGGGTTTTCAGCCCACAGTCGTCCACGGCACCCATGACCGTGTGGAGGATTTTATCTGTAGGGCCTACCCTACCTCCTCTCAGGTACAGGTCGTTTCCACTGACCATCAGAGCAACGACTGAGCTCTCAGAAATCTGTGATTTCTCAGCCTCTACTCTGATGTGGTGGTTACCACATCCTGGCAGGCAGCTTACCTTCACACTAGTGCGAAGGCGGGCCGCTAGCAGGGACTGCAAGCCCCGTGCTTGAGAATCACCAATAAGGGTGACTCTTGCACATTTGTCAGCAGGCGACTTATTCTTTCCTCTCGGAAGCGACTTGCCGCTTTCCTCTTGTATCTCTGCATTTTTCTTTTTTTTCTTCCTCATCTTATTTTTCTTCTCTTCATTTGTTTTCTCTTCTTCCGTTTCTCTTTTCTCTTCTTCTCTTTCCACTTTCCCATGCGCACCAGTAGCGCTCGAATCCTCTACACTGGGGTGAGCTGCATTATGGTCCTTTTTCTTCTTTTTCTTTTTCTTCTTCTCATTGGCTCCGCATGGCAGAAGTGGGACTGCCAATGCAGTTTCACCTCCTTGGGCTGGAGTCACATCGGCGGAACCACCCAAGTCAGTTGGACTTTCGTCTCGAGCTTGAGCCGACTGGGCCTCTAGTTTAGAGGCTAGCTCTAGGATCTTTTCCTCGAGACGCCGAATCTGAAGCGCGTGCTGCGTTTCTAGGGTCTGCAGTTTATTTTCCAGCGCCCTAGATTTTTCTTCAGAGGCTGTGAAGAGATCCTTGAGTTCATTGCAGCATGCCACTGCCTCTCGGATCTCTCCTTTAAGGATGCAATCGGTGCATATACTTCCCGGGTGGCATTTCGAAAAACATCCTTCCGGGAAGTCCACGCACCACTTATCCTTCTGGCATATCGCACATGTATATTTAAGTGCAGCTGGACCTTTTTTCCCTGTCATTTTAAACACTTTCTCTCTTTCAAAACTTTGTGACCAATCAATAGAAAAAAGGGGGTTGGTGAGTTCTCCCCGCGTGAGTCGCTCCCGCCTATCGATCGGAGACGTTTCGGATCTTTCAGAAGGCACGCTCCATGTGCTGCTGTTCGTCCGACCGAGTCGTCAAGCCTCGGCGTGCCGTGGCTCCCAACCAAGCAGCACAGACGGTCCCCGAAGGGGCCATCGATTTGTCACCAGGTGAACAACAACGAAGCACGCCCCTTACTAAACTCCTACTAGTTCCCTTCACAACGGCCAGGATCTCGGAGCAGCGTTCAATGGATATCCCGCCCCACCAAGAGACTCGACCCAAGGCTTTTTATTGGCCTGGCAACCAACCTGGGAACAAAGGGCCGTCACCTCGGACCGATGCTACCAGAGGCACCCGTCAACGGGCACTGGGAACGGTCAATAATTACGCGCCAGGGAAGGGGTTAACGGGGCACTACCCTCATCCCATTCATCGTGCCCCAACGCCTAGGACACCTCTAGTCCTAGTCTCTCGCAACCAGTGAGCGTCGATTGGCGTTGTTTATAGAGGTTCCAAAGCCTCTCTTCTGACGCATGAGGTAGCTGCCAGGTCCTTATATGTAGATAGAGGAAGAAAAGAGAAACAGGGACATGATAGGAGTAGGCTTTTTTTTGTTTTTTTTCTTTTTGTATAAGTGGGAGAGATAGAATAAAAGTAAAAAAAGAGAAGGATAGAGTAAAAAAAAAAGGAAGGAATGACGCACTTAGTCTGGAATCTCGTTTTCGACCAAATCGACAAGGAAAGCCCTACCAGGGGTACCCAGAAGAGGTACCCCCGCCGACATAGCTCGAAAAGTCAAAGGTACACACAAGCTCTCTTCCCGCGACAAGGGGGCGTCACCTCTCCCTCTACATTCTTTGAAGAGAGAGAGAGAGAGAGTGAAGAGAGAGAGAGAGTGTACGCGGAATCGATGATCTCCCAAAAATTCAGATATAGAGATTGGGAGGCGTCCCCTCGTCCCCATCGTGTGGAGTCTCCATGATACCTTATCGCCATTCGGTATCTTAGGCCTTCTCCAGATCGAAAAACATCGTGGCGTAGTGCTGTCTACGAAGGAAAGCCTCGCAGACGGCACTTTCCAGTCGGAGCAGAGCATCCGACGTGGTGTGGAACTTGCGTAAGCCGCACTGCGCAGAAGACAAATGGCTTCTGCTGTCCAGAAAAAAAGCTAATCTAACATTTACCAATTTCTCCATCAACTTGCACACGCAGGAGGTTAGAGAGATTGTACGGAAACCGGCGGGGTTAGAGTGATATCCCCCGGTTTGCGAAAAGCAAGCACAGTAACGATTCGCTAAGTCTGGGAGGTTACCCTCTACCCAGATCCTGTTGAACAAATCTAACAGAAAGGCCATGCCTCGCAAATCCAAGTGTCGAAGCATGGCGTACGGGACATCGTCTGGACAAGGGGTGGTGTCTGCGAACGAAGCGAGAGCGGAACGCGACTTACTCAAAGTAAACGTGTCGTTGAAAGGTTTTCCGCCTCTGGAGTACAAGTCCAGTGGGCGGCCTTCCGCGACATCACGACGCGCATTGAATGCTAGTAGAGCAGCATCATGGCTAGAAAATGCGGAGAAAGAGGTCGCGAAGGATTCCGCCACGGAGGCAGGGTTCGAGATTGCGGTCCCATTCTCCTGGAGACGGGAGGGGGGTCCTGCGAGAACTTCCTCCGAATCTTTTTTACTCGCTTCCACACCTCTGCTAGAGGGGGGGTTTCTCGTTAAGTGAAGACACGTATGCCCGCCAAGAAGAGCGGCAGGTGTGGTCCGAAATATACAGAAACCTAGCCCTAGCTCGACAAAATTCACCGTCAGTGAAATCGTTCGGGCGGCGCTTATAGCGCATGTATTTGAGGGCCGTCTCACACTTGGCACACCACCACGGGAGTGGTCGGCGTGCAAAACGGCCAGACGTTCTAGGAATAGTAGCTAGGCCCGCGGCGAAGAGGTTGCTGGAAAATAATTCAACGGCCTCATCTACCGACCAAAACTCCTCGACTGAGACAGATAAATCAGTCATTTGCTGAAATGCGGACCAACGCGTCCGTGCAAAGCACCACCGCGCCCGTGCAAGCACCAACGGGACGGGATCTCGGGCGGCAGCGGCCAGAAAATGATATTTGAATGGGAAAGTGATCACAACCATAGAGGTCATTGACCACCCTCAACCCAAAATCAGGCTGTGCATTCGGAGAGCACAAATAGATCAAGATATGAAAATGAAGCGGTTCTCGGGCAGTGATGCGGAAACTCATCCACATTTAGGACACCTATCTCCATCTTGTCGATCAGGTCGGCAAGGACTTGACCCCTGGGATTAATCGAGTAGTCTCCCCAGAGGGGGTGTCTACCGTTCAGATCTCCGAGCAAGGAAAAGGGCCTCAGCAACTGTGCCACGACGCGGCGGAAGTCCACTGCGTCGAAGTTGGATGACAGTGGAATGTACGCGGAAATAACAGTACCAGGTGCAGCTGCACAGCTACTGCCTGAAAGGAGGTATCTAAAGAGAAAGGAAGAACGGAGACATCCTGGCGGGTGTAAATCTCGCATCCTTGTGCCCGGCCCCCATACCGTGGCGGTGTGGTCACAAAACCTGTATACCCTGGGAGGGTGGGCATGGGGCACGCGCACAGCATGGTCTCCTGCAAAAAGATAGTTAACGGGGAACGGGAGGAGACGAGCCTCCGCAGCAATTCCATTGAAAGTATAGCCCCTCCAGGCTTAGCTCGGAGGAGACGCCGGAAACCTCTTCGAAGAGAAGACCCTCACGGGAATGGCCGTACGCTTCCCGGAGGCAGAACCCCAGGCGCTGTTGGCCGGACAATGCGCCGAAGTAGCTGTCGACTTCGAGGACTTATCGGGGAGGGGGGGCTCGCTATGCGAGTCTTTTCTTCCCTCAGCCTTAGGCGAAAGGGGAGGGGGAGCTTCGGAGGCGGGGGGTCCCTCTTTTGGAGGAGCCACCCCAGCCTATCACTGGGTGTGGGTGAAGGAGACGAAGCTCCTTTAGTGTTGTCCTCCTTTCGGGATTTTTTTTTTAGGAGGCTATCTGGCGAATGCCCACTTGGGCATAAGTCGCCATCCTTTCGGAAGGCAGCTTTAGGAACCCCGGAAGATGGCCTCACGACCAACTTCAGGGGCCTTGCCTCCTGTGAGTCTAACGACTCGGTGGAGGCGCGCGGCCGTTTTGGCTTACGGGAAACGGTCACGCTGGGGCAAAGGATGGGAGCCCTGGTTTTAGCAGGGGCTGGGTGTGAACCTTTTGTGCTGCCAGCTCTACAAGGGAAGTGCCCCTGGTGGGCAGAACCCACATAAAGGTTCCGAATGGGCGCGGAAATGACCGTGCTCGTAGGCCTGGAAGGGCCAGGCATCGCTGGGCACGCTAGGACAAAGTCCTTAGCCTGGCGAAATGAGAGACTAGCCCGAACGGCTAGGACTTCTTTCTCAAGGCGATACGCCCTAAATTTCTTCGAAGAAGCGTGTTGCGGCTCAACGCAAATGACACACTTGGCCACACACGATTTGGACTTATCATGTGAGGCCTTGGAGCAATTTACACAGACTTCGGGTGACCCCGACTTTGCACGTCTACATGATCGATTCCTATGGCCGAAGCGGTGACAGTAGTAGCACCTCCGCGGCAGTGGCACGAATGCCTTCACGCGGTAGCGATACCAACCGGCACGGACCGACTCAGGAAGCTTGTCACAGTCGAACGTGACGAAGAGTGTAGGGGTAGGTCTCGAAGCTCCTCCCTCCTTGTTTTCTCATCACACGCTAGACCTTGGTAGCCCCATGGTCGGGCAGCTCTAAGGTAATGTCATCTATGGAGTAGTCCACGAGTTTCCTCGCATAAACTACTCCTTTCACGAAATTCATGGTAGAGTGCGGCGTCAGACTCACAGGCGTGCCATCTAGTGTCCGAACAGCACTAACCATGGCAGCCTCGGAGGGATTCGATGCATTCGCCAATAGGCTGCCATCCGAGAAACGGGTCACCTTGGCTCGGTTGCATACCGAAACGGCAACAGACCCCCCGTCCGTCTATCCGGCTCCCGCGGAGGGAGAGGAGCCCCGAGTCTTTTTTTTTGTTCATTTTGGAGAGGAGGGCGGGGAAAGAACCCGCTTCTCTCCTCCACCGACAGGAACCCCTAGGCAAGAGGGGCCGGCCTCGGCAAGATCCTTCTCTGGAATGGAAAAGGTCTTGCCTATCATAGGAGCAACAGCTGGGCTGGAAGAGGAGATCCCTCCTCTCCTTGTGAGGCCTCAGGGACCCGAGCCGTTTGAGGAGGAGCTTGCATAGGGGCGGACACGGGTTCTGTGCTTAGCACTGAGCCTGGGTTCGACCCCATGGAAGATCCTACCATCTGAGGCGAGGTCACCTCAGGTACCATGTTCATCTTAGAGGGGGGCTTCCATGAGCCTTTCCCCACCGAGACATCACAGATCCCATTTGAAGTACCTTTTTTACCTAATGCCAGCGAACCGGCATCCGTTGAGGAAGAGAGGGGGGCACATACCGTGACCCCGTGTAGGTTCTTAGCGCATAGGTGCAGGATGTTAGGGGGCAAGTATCAACAGGCCCTGCCATCCTTTACCCCCTTGAGGGGGTTAGCTCTACCAACACGCTCCAATCTCGAGTGGTCAATTTTCAGCCACCTGCATGCTTTCTTGGCAATCCCTTGTGAAAGAAAGGGAGGGACTGCCACTGGAAAGAGGGAGGCACCCAAGGGCGCCTCCAAGAGAATGGGGTAAGGGGGTAAGTCCCCTACCCCCCATAGGCAAAGGAGAGGAGTAAGCCTCCTCTCCGGTAGAAGAAATTTGGAGGGTCCCCTGAGAAAAGGGATGTGAAGAAGGTGAGGGTAGAGGTTAAGTAGGTTGTTAAAAACTCACCTCCCAAAACTGGAGCTCAGGGGTGAGGGGGCCTTATCCCCTCCCCCCTGATCTGGGATGGTTGGATGAGAAAAAGCTGGTCGGCATCTACCCTGTGAAATTAGAGGCTGACCAGACAAAGTTGTAGTAGAGATTGTATGCAAAGTGAGGAAGTAAGGTAAGAGGACAGGGTGTCTGAAAGAAGGAGAAGAGGCTAAGCTGGGGTACAGAAAGGCAGAAAGTAGATAACGGAAGGAGGAGGAGGAGAGGCTACGCTAGAGCTGGACAGGATGCTAAGTCCCGTACGAACGGTGGCCATGAAAACAAACACACAGCCGTGTCCCTTACGGGGCTGAAAATAGAGAAAGTGAAAATGTGTGGAAGAGATATATAGCTACAAATCTTCCTCCAGGCAGTGGGGTCAAGTCAAGATGGCATGCAAACCTTCATATATCAGCTTCAGCTTGGTTGGAGTGTCATAAAAGACAACTAAATATTGAGAGGGGCCATTGGTCTAGGAAATCTCCTTTCCTTTGATGCTATACAAAAATGAGCCTTCTACAAACAAAAAATGATCACATATATGAAAAAGTGAATGTACATACCTGTTCTAAATGCATGTCTAATTTTATTTTGGTCTTTTTCTTCTTTTGTTTTTCTTCCTTTTCATTTTTCTCTCGGCTCTCAGGTGTTTTCTCTTTCTTAAAAGCATCAGAATCAGTTCGTTTTTTACTTGTATCTTTCTTCTTTTCCTTTTCCTTTAATTTCACCTGCTTTTTCTTAAGTTCTTTTGGCGTTAGATCAATGTCAGTAACAGGGATTTTCTTGGCGCGATGAAAGAATTTGTGTTGAAGCAACCTTAAATGAGAACACAAGTGTAGTTGCCTCTCCAAAAGACTGGTTTAGTTGTAAAGCGAATAATACTGTAGCAAATGATAGGCTTGCATGAAGGGAATTTTTGAGGGGTCATGCTCGGTGCATTCTGCTCAAGGATGATCCCTAACTGGATGCAACGCTATAGAATATAGCACCACATCACTTTGACAGGCCCAAGGAGTGAAGAAATTGATGGGTGACTTTCAGATTGATACAGCTTAGATGGTTGGTATATTTTTTAGTCTCATTAAAGCATGCCACCCCGCCCTTATGAGGTTACAATCTATGAATGTTTAAACATGGTTAAAGGTGAAAAGACCTGAATTGGATACTCTATACAACATGCTGCAAAGGAGAATAAGGAAATGGATTTCATACTGACAGTACATCACATTGCTCAGATACTAGCGATGGATTTGAAAACATTTTCTATACTAAGCAAGGGCAAAAATAGTGATAAGAGAAATTAGGCAAAAACAGTAGTCATTTGCCAGAAACCTGGGAGGATACCCTCTGTCCAGATCATGTTGAATAAGGCTAACAGAAGGATATGCGTCATTCATCCAATGTAACATGTCGAATGGGATATCCTCCAACCAGGAGTGATAATCCTGAATGATGTAAGGATGTAACACGGTTCGCTTAGTGTAAACAGGTCATTGAAGAGTTCCCTACATCAGAAGGTGAAGTACAGTTGGTTGGTAAGGACTCCGCCAAGGATGAAGGGTCCAAGATTGCAGTCCCATCATTCTGGAGTATGGGAGGGAATGGTCCTATGAGAACTTGCTTCTGCCCCTCTGCAAGAGGGGTCTTCTAATTAAGTTAAGAGACAAATGTCCACGAGGAAGAGTGGCAAGTGTGCTTCGAAACCTAGAGGAAACTGATCTTCACAACAAAATTCACATGTGAAATCATTCAGGCGGTGCTTATAGAGCATGTAAGCATAATGCTCATCTATAAGGGGCATCTCACACTCAGCTGACCATCTAGCTCTCGAAGGAGTTTCCTGGCCCTAAACCTACAGGGCTTAGGGTATGACTGTCGTCTCTCGGCTGCATCGGCACCGTCGAAATCAGCTGCGGATGCAGTGAGAGCTGTTGGCGACTGAGGGAGGCGCCGGGCTCGCGCGTACAGGCGAATAATGCACTGTACACGGCGTAGAGCGAGTAGCATCTCGCCAGCATCGACTAGTAGGCTCTCAATGGGGGAAGTGCGGAAGGCACCGGTCGCCAGGCGAAGGCCGGTGTGGTGGATCGAGTCCACCTTCCGCAATACACGCTGGGCTGCGGATGCATAAAACTCACATCCGTAGTTGAGCTTCGAACGAACAAAGGATCAATAAAAAAGTAAAGCAGTAACCCTATCAGCACCACATGCGCTGAACTTCATGGAATGGCCTATGATACCGCCATGCGGTATCATAGTATAATAGTATACCTCCTATCCAGGTAAAGCTGCACAGCCACTGCCTGAAGGGAGGTATCTAAAGTGAAATGAAGAACGGAGACATCATGCCAGGTGTAAACGGCGCATCCCCCAGCCCGGCCCCCATCTCGTGGTGGTGGGGTCGCAAAACCCTTATACCCCGGGAGGGTGGGCAGGGGGCACGCGCCTAGCATAAACTCCTGCAGAAAAATAGCTAACGGGGAACGGGATGAGACGAGCCTCCGCAGCTCCTCCCAGTTGTCCCGGAGTCAGCGGCAATTCCATTAAAGGAATATGCCCCCCTCCAGTCCTAGCTCGGAGATGCGGGGCCATCTTCGAACAGAAGACCCTCACGGGGATGGCCGTATGCTTCCCGGAGGCAGAACCCCGGCGCTGTTGGCCGGACAATGCGCTATCTCCTTCGAGGACTTATTAGGGGAGGTTGGGCTCGCATGCAAGTCTTTTCCTCCCTCCGCCCCGAAACCTTAGGCGGGCATTGCGGCTTCGGAGGTGGGGGGGCCCTCTTTTCGAGGATCCACCGTCTCCGAGCTACCCAGCCCACCACTAGGCGTGGGTGAAGGAGCCGTAGCTCCTTTCTTGCTATCCTCCTTTCGGGGGCAGCTTTAGGAACCCCGGAAGATGGCCTCACGACTAACTTCAGGGGTGTTGCCTCCTGTGAGTCTAACGACTCGGTGGAGGCGCGTGGCCGTTTCGCCTTACGAGAAACGGTCACGCTGGGGAAAGGGGGAGGAGCCCTGTTTTAGCCGGGGCTGGGTGTGAACCCTTTGTGCTGCCAGCTTTACCAGAGAAGCGCCCGGGTTGCGTATAAGCCGCAGAAGGGCTTCGAATGGGCGCGGAAAAATCGTGCTATTTGGCCTGGATGGGCCAGGAGCAGAGGCTGTCTTTCTTAGCATTGAGGCAGGCGTAAGACGTCCCAGGCAGAGCCGGGCGCGCCAGGACCAAGTTCTTAGCATCACGGAATGAGAGACGATCCTGGGCCCAAACTGCCAGGATTTCTTTTTCAAGGAGATGCACCACATTGCTTTGAAGAAGCCTGGGTGCGGCTCTCCGCAATTGACACACTTGGCCACACACGATTTGGACTTATCGTGTGTGGCCTTGGAGCAATTTACACAGACTTCGGGTGACCCCGACTTTGCACCTCTACATGAGCGATTTGTATGGCCGAAGCGGTGACAGTATTTTTTTTTTTTTTTTTTAAAGAGCTCATCTGGCGACTGCCTACTTGGGCATTAGTCGCCGTATTAAAACTGGCCTAGTTCTAGGCTACTTTAAAATAAAATTAAAGAGAAAAAAAAACAACACCCCGAAACGGGGGAAAGGAAGCAAGCTGGTGCGTCAGGAAGAGATCCCCCCGGCACAGGAGCGTGCAACTAAAGCAAAAAAAACAACAAAAAAAACAAATGCAAAAAACAAAACAAAACAAAAAAAACAAACCTTGCTTAAATAATAGGGAGAAGGCCAGCCTCCCCCAAGAAGTCAACAAGTCCACAAGTCAATGTGCACGAATCTATCCCGAGAACAAGGGACAGGCGGTAGCGACCCCGCCCATCCCGGTACCGGGACAGGTATCGTGCGCGAAGATCACCCAGACTGGGACATTAGACAAGAATGTGCCCAACAGTCTGGGGGACGACGCAGTCGTTGCAATAGGGCGCAGGCGAGCGCTCCATCAAATAGCGATGCGTCACACGACTGTGTCCGATTCGGAGACGACAGAAAGCAGACTGAAGCCGCCGCGGCATTGGGGGATAGGTCCATGGGAACAGTCGCGGCACAATGGCACGCAACTTTAAGTTCCATTCGACCGTCTCCCATCTTCTTTGCCAAGCAGTCCGAAGAGCTGCCCGTATTCCTGCCATGTAGTCGGTGTGAGGAAGAGCCAAACGCTGGTCCGGTCGCAGAGTCCTCGCGGACCCTTTGGCGCCCTCATTCCCCGCAATTCCTACATGCCCAGGAACCCAGCAGAAGATAATCTCAACATCTGCCCGGCTCGCCAAAACCGTGGCGTCACGGATATCGCGAACCAGGGGATGCGGAGATTCGAATGCCCTGAGAGCACTCAGGGCACTTTGTGAGTCGCTATAGATCACAATCCGGTCTCCAAACCGGGCACGTCGCGTAATCTCCCGTACCGAGTGGTGTATTGCCACCAGCTGGGCCGTGAAGACAGACGCAGCGCCTGGTAGAGCCCCGCTGACTTCAAACAGAGGAGATACAGCGTGGAAGGCGACCCCCTCTTCGGACTTGGAGCCATCCGTATACACTGGCGCGGTTCCAGCGTGACACGATGTGTGCTCCAAAAAGGTCGAACGCAATACTCCCGGCGCAGTACAAGCTTTGGGACCAGAGGCGTGGCGACAAATAGCCAAATGTGGTACCATCCAGGGTGGCGTCCTGGGCAGAAACAGGGGCGCCACCGGCCCGAGAGCTATATCTACCTCTCGAAGGAGTTTCCTGGCCCTAAACCCAAAGGGCTTAGGGTATGACTGGAGTCTCTCGGCGGCATAGGCACCATCGAGATCAGCTGCGGATGCAGTGAGAGCTGTTGGCGACTGGGGGAGGCGCCGGGCTCGCGCGTACAGGCGAGTGATGCACTGCACGCGGCGCAGAGCGAGTGGCATCTCCCCAGCATCGACCAACAGGCTCTCAATGGGGGAAGTGCGGAAGGCACCGGTCGCAAGGCGAAGGCCGGTGTGGTGGATCGAATCCACCTTCCGCAATAAACGCTCGGCTGCGGATGCATAAAACTCGCATCCGTAGTCGAGCTTCGAACGAACAAAGGATCGATAAAAAAGTAGGGCAGCAGCCCTATCAGCGCCCCAAGCGCTGAACGTCACGGAACGGAGAATGTCCATGGCGCGGGTACAAGAGACCCTAAGGCTGCGAATATGAGCCTCCCAGGTGAGGCATCGGTCGAATACAAGACCAAGGAAACGGTGCGACTCAACCACATCCAGGCGCACCCAATTAAGAAACAAATCTGGGTCTGGGTGAAGCCGTGGATGGCGGCAGAAGTGCACCACCTTAGTATTGGCCAAAGAAAACCGAAACCTGTGCGCTTCGGCATAGTGAGAGACGCGGTTCAATGCCTGTTGGAGTCGACGCTCCAGAGTTGGCATCTGGGCCGCGCCAAAGGAGATCGAAAGGTCATCCACGTAGAGTGTAGCGAGAACATCTTCCGGCAGCACCGAGGTGATGTCGTTGATGCTCAGGGCAAAGAGTGTGACACTGAGGACACATCCCTGCGAGACACCCTCTTCCTGCTCCTTTAGGCAGGAGGGCTCCCCCCCACCCGTACGCGGAATCGACGATCTCGCAAAAATTCAGATATAAACATTGGGAGGCGTCTCCTCACCCACATCGTGTGGAGAGTCTCCATGATACCGTATCGCCATGCGGTATCATAGGCCTTCTCCAGATCGAAAAACACCGTGGCGTAGTGCTGTCTACGAAGGAAAGCCTCGCAGACGGCATTTTCCAGTCGGAGCAGAGCATCCGACGTGGAGTG
This sequence comes from Ceratothoa steindachneri, assembly GCA_963969495.1. Classification (NCBI taxonomy): domain Eukaryota; kingdom Metazoa; phylum Arthropoda; class Malacostraca; order Isopoda; family Cymothoidae; genus Ceratothoa; species Ceratothoa steindachneri. The sequence goes on from OZ018326.1 coordinate 136,284,015, forward strand.
GAACTTGCGGAAGCCGCACTGTGCGGAAGACAGATGACCTCCGCTGTCCAGGAAAAAGGCTAATCTAACATTTACCAATTTCTCCATCAACTTGCACACGCAAGAGGTTAGAGAGATTGGGCGGAAACCGGTCGGAGTAGCGTGATCTCTCCCCCGTTTGCGAAAGGCGAGCACAGTAGCGATTCGCCAGGAGTCTGGGAGAAGACCTTCCACCCAGATCCTGTTGAACAAATCTAACAGAAAGGCCATGCCTCGCTCAACCAGGTGTCGAAGCATGGCGTACGGGACATCGTCCGGACCATGGGCGGTGTCCGCGCACGAAGCGAGAGCGGAACGCAACTCACTCACAGTAAACTTGTCGTTGAAGGGTTCTTCGCCTCTGGAGGTAAAGTCCAGCCGGCGGCCTTCCGCGACATCACGACGTGCATTGAATGCTGGCGGAGTAGCATCACGGCTAGAGAATGCGGAAAAAGCGGTCGCTAAGGATTCCGCCACGGACGCGTGGTCCGAGATTGTGGTCCCATTCTGCTGGAGAACGGGAGAGGGGGTCCTGCGAGAACTTGCCCCGAATCCTTTTGACTCGCTTCCACACCTCAGCTAAAGGGGTCTTCCCGTTAAGTGAAGACACGTATGCCCGCCAAGAAGAGCGGCGGGCGTGCTTCGAAACATACCGGAACCTAGCCCTAGCCCGACGAAATTCAGCGACAGTGAAATCGTTCGGGCGGCGCTTACAGCGCATGTAGGCATAACGCTTCTGTTTGAGGGCCGTCTCACACTCGGCCGACCACCATGGGAGTGGTTGGCGTGCAAAACGGCCAGACGTCCTAGGAATAGTAGTCAGGCTCACGGCGATGAGGTTGCCGGAGAAGAACTCAACGGCCTCATCTACCGACCTAAACTCCTCGACTGAGATAGAGAATTCAGTCATTTCCTGAAATGCAGGCCACCGTGCCCGCGCCAAGCACCACCGAGGTGGTCTCTCAGGCGGCAGTTGCCCTGAAAATGATATTTAAATGGGAAAGTGATCACTACCATGGAGGTCATCGACCACCCCCCAATCAAAATCAGGCTGTGCATCCGAAGAGCACAAAGATAGGTCAAGGCAAGAAAATGAAGCGGTTCTCGGACAGTGATACGTAAACTTTACCACGTTTAGGACACCCATCTCAAGCTCTTCGACCAGATCGGCAAGGACTTGTCCCCTGGGATTTATGGAGTAATCTCCCCAGATAGGATGCCTGCCGTTCAGATCTCCAAGCAAGAGATAGGGCCTCGGCAACCGTGCCACGACGCGGCGGAAGTCCCCCGCGTCGAAGTCAGCTGACGGTGGAATGTACGCAGAAATGATAGTATACCTCCTATCCAGGTGCAACTGTACAGCCACTGCCTGGAAGAGGGTATCGAAAGAGAAAGGAAGAACGGAGACATCATGCCGGGTGTAAACCGTGCATTCCCCAGCCCGGCCATCCCGCGGTGGTGGGGTCGCAAGACCCTTATATCCCGGGAGGGTGGGCAGGGGGCACGCGCCTAGCATGGTCTCCTGCAAAAAGATAGCTAACGGGGAACGGGACGAGGCGAGCCTCCGCAGCTCCTCCCAGTTAGCCCAGAGTCCACGGCAATTCCATTGAAGGAATATGACCTCCAGGCCTAGCTCGGAGGAGACGCGGGGTCCCTCCTCGAACTGAAGACCCTCACGGCCGTACGCTTCCCGGGGGCAGAACCCCGGGCGCTGTTGGTCGGACAAAGCGCTGTCCTCCTTTCGGGGGACAGCTTTAGGAACCCCGGAAGATGGCCTAGCGACCATCTTCAGGGGTGTTGCCTCCTGTGAGTCTAACGACTCGGTGGAGGCGCGTGGCCGTTTCGCCTTACGGGAAACGGTCACGCTGTGGGAAGAGGGGGGAGCCCTGGTTTTAGCCGGGGCTGGGTATGAACCCTTTTGCCGCCAGCTTTACCAGGGGAGCGCCCGGGTTGGGTAGAGCCCACAGAAGGGCTCTGAATGGGCGCGGAAACAACCGTGCTCGTTGGCCTGGATGGGCCAGGAGCAGAGGGTGCCTTTCTAACTATTGAGGCCTATGACGTCCCAGGCAGAGCCGGGCGCGCCAGGACCAAGTCCTTAGCTTTGCGGAATGAGAGTCTATCCTGGGCCTGAACGGCCAGGATTTCTTTCTCAAAGAAGAAGCAAAGTGCGGCTCTCCGCAATTGACACACTTGGCCATACACGATTTGGACTTATCGTGTGCGACCTTGGAGCAATTTACACAGACTTCGGGTGACCCCGACTTTGCATGTCTACATGAGCGATTCGTATGGCCGAAGCGGTGAGAGTAATAGCACCGCCGCGGCAGTGGCACGAATGCCTTCACGCGGTAGCGGTACCAACCGGCACGCACCGACTCAGGAAGCTTGTCACAGTCGAACGTGACGAAGAGTGTAGGGGTGGGTCTCGAGGCTCTTCCCTGTTTTCTCATCACACGTTCGACTTTGACCGCCCCATGGTCGGCCAGCTCTAGGGTGATGTCCTCAATGGAGTAGTCAACGAGTTCCCTCGCATAAACTACTCCTTTCACAAAGTTCATGGTAGAGTGTGGCGTCACCCTCACCGGGGTGCTGTGAAGTGTCCGAAGAGCACTTATCTTGGCCGCCTCGGCGGGCTTCGCCGCATTCGCCAGAAGGCTGCCGTCCGCGAAACGGGGCACCTTCGGGCCTCTACCAATTGCACTAGCTAATCCTCTCCTCTGATGGATCATGTTGCCCTTGGACAACATGGTGCCATCAGTGGAGCGAATAACGAGGAAGCGTTTGAAGCCAGCGGGCTCGAAAACGCCAGGTAACCTCTGAATGAGGGGCCCCGATGTCATCGAGGCTTCGCCCTGTGCACTCTTGGTGGTAGTCTTAGTCAGGGGCTCCGCAACCGGGGGGGCAGAGGGGGCGGATGTGCCGATCTTGGCTTCGTCGCTTGCCAGAGTGGCAGCAGACCCATCAGTCCCCGCGGATGGAGAGGAGCCCCGAGTCTTTTTTGTCTTTTTCTTTTTTGGAGAGGAGGGCGGGGAATGAACCCGCTTCTCACCTCCGCCGGAAGAAGCCCCCAGGCCAGATGGACCGGCCTCAGCCAGGTCATTCTCCGAAATGGAGAAGGTCCTGGTAGTCGTGGGGGCACCGGTCGAAGGAGATCCCTCCCCTCCTTGTACTGCTTCGGAAACCACAGCCGTTTGAGGAGGACCTTGCATCGGGGCGGATTTGGGTTCGGGGCTTGGCGCCAAGCCAGGTTACCCCCCCATGGAAGGCCCTACCGTCTGAGGCTAGGTTTCCTCAAGGACCATGTCTATCTCAGGGGGGGCCTCCAGTTGGCCATCCCCCCCTCCAAGACATCGCTGGTCCCGTTGGCAGTATCGTCACTAGTCTTCTTTGGGGAGGCATGGACCTTGACCCCGGCAAGGTTCAATATTCTTGCCAGCAGGTCTTTTGAGGGAAGCGACCGAAGGGGCCTGGCTTCCCTCTCCTTCCTAAGGGGGTTTGCCCTACCAAGCCGCTTCGATGTGGAGCGGCTGGCTAAGGGCTGCCTGCTGGCTTTCTCGGCAGTCCCTTTGGAAAGAAAAGGGGGGGACTGTGGCTCGGAAGAGCGAGGTGCACGAAAGCACCTCCGGAGAAGGGGGTGAGGGGGAGTCCCCTACACCCGTAAGCGAAGGAGAGGAGTAAGCCTCTTCTCCGGTTAGAGATATATGGAGGGTCCCCTGAGCAAGCACAGCACCTCGCTCCATTTTTTTGCTGGAGGTGCCCAAGGGCGGCTCCGTCGATGCTATAGGGGAAGTTGGGGATTTTTTTTTTTTTTTATACTCATCATTGGGCATGGTGACCCTCTTTTTAACACGGGATGCAATCGCGCATCACCTCTCGCAGTAGCCCGCACTGCGAGAGGTGCTTACAAGCCCGGCAGAGCCAGGCGCCGCCATTTAAGACCACCCTCTCCCGCCTGGCGGCCTGGCAGTCCATCGGCATGGCGGCTCCACCTTAGACACGGCATAAAACAAATAGAATGTGAAGAGGAGAGGAAAGAGGATGTGAGGAAGGTATGGGTGGGGATGAAGCAGGTTGTTAAAAACCAACCACCCCAGCCTGGAGCTCAGGGAACATTGGCCCCTCCCCCCTCAGCCCAGATCCAGGACGGTTGGCTGAGAAGGTAAGCATCTACCCTGTGAAATTAGAGGCTGACCAGAGAAAGTTGTGGGAGAGGTTGTATGAAAAGAGAGGAAACAAGTGTTTTGAAGGAAGAGAGGCTAAGCTGGGGCCGGACGGGGTGCTGAGTCCCGTCAGCACGGCAGCCAGGATGGCAAATCGCCGCACCCCTTACGGGGGCGGTGACAGTAATAGCACCTCCGCGGCAGTGGCACGAATGCCTTCACGTGGTAGCGATACCAACCGGCATGGACCAACTCAGGGAGCTTGTCACAGTCGAACGTGACGAAGAGTGTAAGGGTCGGTCTCGAGTCACCTAGCTGTATTCTCATCACATGTTCGACCTTGACTGCCCCATGGTCGCATAAACTACTCCTTTCACGAAGTTTATGCTAGAGTGCGGCGTTAAACTCACAGGCATGCATCAAGTGTCCAAACGGCACTAATCATGGTCGCCTTGGAGGGATTCAATGCATTTGCCAAAAGGGTCCCATCATAGAAACGGGTCACCTTCGGCTCTCTACCAATCACACTGCTAAAGCTCTCCTCTGATGGATCATGTTGCCCTTAGCCAACATGGTGCCATTAGTAGAGCTAATAATGAGGAAGCATTTGAAGCCAGCGGGAAGCAATTGTTCATCACCCCTGGCAGTAGCCTGCCCTGCAAGGGCTGGCAGAACCAGGTGCTGCCATTCAAGGCCACCCCTCCCATCTGGTGGCCCGGCAGTCCCTCAGCATTGCGGCTCCACCTTGGACATGGTATAAAATGTATAGTGTTTGAAAATAGAAAGGAAGAGGTGAGGAAGATGTGGGTGGGGATAAAGCATGTTATTTAAAAACCCACCATCCCAAACCGGAGCTCATGGATGAGGGATCATTGTCCCCTCCCCCCTCAGCCCCGATCCGGGATAGTTGGCTGAGAAGAAGGTCGGCATCTACCCTGAGAAAATAGAGGATGACCAGAGAAAGTTGTGGGAGAGGTTGTAGGGGAAGTGAGGAAGTAGGGGAGAAATACAGGCTGTCTGAAAGAAGAAGAGGTTAAGCTGAGGGCGGATGGGGCACTGAGCGCTGTCAGCACAGCCGCCAGGAAGGCAAATTGCCGTGCCCCTTATGGGAAAGAGTTTGATGATATCAGTTTGTCTCAAAGAACTGTTAAGAGATGAATTGAAGACTTTTCACAAGATATTGAATAAAAGCTTAGCAATGCAAGCTTCCAAATTTGAGATATTTTCATTGACCCTCAGCAAAAGCACCAACATATTGGATACTGCTTAGCTGTCAAATTTTATTCAGGAAATTGATAACACCTTTTCTGTGACTGAAGAAATGCTTTGCCTTTAGTATGAAGGATACAGCAACACGTGATATTTTCAATGATCTGAAGTCATAACAACAGATGGGGCTCCAGTGATTGGTTGGAAGTAAGGTAAGCATAATTTCTAAAATCAAATCTGAGTTCAATTCTCTCAAGCTGGAATAAAAAGATTTTATTTCCTTTCACTGTTTGATACGCAAGGAAATTTTGTGTGCCAAATCTTTTAAATTTGCAAATGCAATGAAGGTATTTGTGTCAAACACTAATTTCATAAAATCGAAGGGGCTCAACCATTGCCATTTAGTGTTTATTGAAGAACTTGAGAATGAATATGTAACACTGGTGTATTACTGTGAAGTTCAATGGCTAAGCAAAGGGAAAATGCTTCAGTGCTATTATAATCTTAAAGAAGAAATTTGTATGTTCATGGAAATGAAAGGTAAATAATCTGTTGCAGAAATTCAAAATAATGACTGGAATTGTGATCTTGCATTTTTCATTGATATTACATCGCATTTGAGCAAACTCAATCAAAAACCGCAAACTTAAAATCAGTTAGTTCTTGAACTTTATTCTCATATTAAAGCTCTCAAAGTAAACTTCAGCTTTGAAAAAGACCCAAGAGATGGAGAATTGTACCACTTTCCAACATTAGCAAGCCACAGGAATGAAGAATGCATTTCATATGCTGAAGAGATAGCAGCTATTAGCTCAGAATTCAATAACAGATTTCAAGATTTTAAGTCCAAAGACGTGGATTTCAAGCTTTTTTTTTCAAATCCATTTTGTTCAAATGTTCATCAGGCTTCAAAAGACCTACAAATGGAATTAATCAATCTTAAAAGCAATACCATTCTTCAACAAAAATTCAGAGGTTTCTTTACTAGAATTCTACTCCTCTCTTCCATTAATAAGCTTTCCCTGAATAATAACATTTGCCAAAAAACATGCCTCAATCTTTGGCAGTAACCACAAGGGTGAGCAGCTGTTTTCAAGAATGAAATTCACCAAATCAAAAACAAGAAGGAGGCTTACAGATAGGCACTTGGAATGCAACTTCAACTCCAAAGAACCTTGAGAAATTAGATGCCTAGGCATTGATGCAGCTAATCTCTTGAAGTATTTGTTGTCCAGAGTAATCCAGAGGGCCTTCACCTCCTTGATGAGTCGTGGAATGGAGGACGTGTTGGCAGTGGCGAGCTGGTCTTTCATGAAAGCTCAGCAATTTTCAATGGAGTTTAGGTCGGGGCTGTTCCCAGGCCACTCCTAACTAATGATATTGTGACTGGCAAGGTAGTTTTTTACCTTTCTTGAGGTGCGGCAGGGGTCCCCATCTTGCATTAAAAAAATCTGCACCTTGAATAGCATAAAAAGGCAGAAGATGGTCCTCCAGAACGTTCATGTAATGGTCACTGTTCAGTGTAGCGTTTCTAGGTAAAAAATACAACCACCTTTTCCACTAAAAGCCCCACACCATCACCTGGTTGGAGGTGGTTTAACAGTATGAATGGTATAGCAGGGGGTTGTAGCGGCTGATGATAGAGGGCCATCGCACTTTCCCGCTCACCCCTCTGATACACTTAAAGCAGCTTTCAGCGGAAAACATCACTTTCGTCCAATCAGCTTCAGCCCAGTGAAGATATCTCTTCTCAAAAGCAAGTCTTTTCTTCACCATGCTCAGGGTGAGGAGAGGTTTCTTGGCAGCACATCGACTTGGGATCCAGAGGTCCTTCTGCAGGAAATGTTGAATGGTCCAAACTGACACACTTTCCAGCAGCTGGTGACAATTCCTTTTCAATTTAGCGGTTGTACTGAAGGGATACTTCAAAACCTCCCTCCGTAGCAACAGATCAGTCTTCCTGGAAGTCTTCTTTTGGCCCCTAGTCCTGAGTTTCCGTTGGGAAAAACGTTGGGTGGTAAACCGCCGCAGCAGCCAACCTCCTGACAGTTGCTTCTCCTCTTCCTGCCAGCAACAGATCTCTTTTGTAGCCAAATTCTCCTCCCTCAAAACGAGTATCCATGCCTTCTCCGCTTCAGAGGTGGTTAGGCATCTTTAAAATCATAGACACAAAAATAATAGTCACCAACACAAAAACAATGAAAATAGCCCAACCTAGCAGAAAACTAGCAGCAAAGCAACTCATCCTATGCATCAGCTGATAGGTAACTGAGAGCCGGATCGTTTTCTTTCAAACCATGAGGTTGTACAGAGCTGTCAGATGTACAATGTTTGTATGCTCTGAAATGCAACCAAATTTGATTGCGCTTTTTCGTGTATTTCTAATAGAACCTGATCAATTTCCATTGTGGTGGTTTATTTATATATAATCTTTCAGATTTAGAATATTTACCCAAATATTTCATAAATGCCTGAAAATATTATTAAATTTTTTATTTAAATATTACAGTATGCAATTGCTGCAATTTTGATATAGGCCTAGGGTTATAGGAGTTAGTGATTAAATTTTACATTTTTGAAGTGAAGTTTGACCCGAATTAAGATGAAAAATATCTTCCGTGGCCCGAAAGATCATAAAGGTTGCCCATGCCTGAGCTAGTCCATAGCTCATTACAATTGTCAGTTAAATTGGAACTGTAACATAATAGTGTGTTCCCACGAGTGGGTGATCCCCTTTGTGTACTGCAAAGGAGAATGTGAAAGTATTAAAATAACAAATTGAAACCAGTTCCATTTTTTGTGCAATTAGATTGGTCTATTGGATACAATACCCTGCTTGGAGGAGTATCCCACTGGCATGCCCACAACAGATAGTGGCTAACCATTGTAATATTAACAACATACCTATATTATTCCATTGCCTTCAACTTTCTTGAACTCTATTTTGGTAATCTTATTTAGCAGACATATACAGTAGAATTTTATGCATTTTGTAAAAAAAATATTTTAATTAAAAGATTAATAATAAATTCAAAATATGAATTGATTGACTAATCATTCATTTTGGAGGATGGCTTCCAATCTAAGCTAAGTTTAACCACATCCACTATAACTATAAGTAGTTGTCATTTTTTTTTTTTTTTAATTAAAGGTCTATATTGTGGGGATTTGCCAGAATGAATCATGATTCATTTGAATACAACAAATACCACATGCTGGAGTAACCTGTGATTGAGATCTAATGTTAAACTACTGGTAATCATTAAGAAAAAAACAAAATAAAAGCAAGAATTGGTGGTGAAACCCATACCAAAAATGTCAATTTGCAGATTAACTCAATATTTAATTGACCAATAATGATAACTTGTCTTACACTTAATTAGTTGCCCCAGAAAGTGGGTGTCTTAACCCACAAGCGAATGATACCCTTTCTACCTTTTACATATGAATTTGATAGTTGATGTTGCCAGATGAAATTGTTAACGTTTTCTATGAGCCTGTAGTCCTAAAAATTTAATTTTAAAAAGAGAAACGTTAAAATTTACAACCAAATGTAAAATGCATATATTGTGCCTATTTAAATAGGCACAATGCGCTCGCGGGTTTTAAAACACTATAGAAAAATAAATTCCTTACTGGTTACAGAATTGTACAACTGAAGCCCGATTAGTGAATAAAGCATTTTCTCCAGATGCCCAAGATGAATCCAAAAGGACATCAATTGCTTTATTTGCTGAAAAAAATGACATTATTAATCAGGTATATTAATAAAAGTTAATACAATGTAAGTAGCAATGAAGCTTATCATTTTGTCTCAAGTAAAACTTTCATGACTTGCCAGTCATATCAGGTACCTGAAAACTTTGAATTTTTCAATTAGTTTGTGAATACATTGAACTCTTTCAATGACAACAATTTGTAATCATTTTCTGTAACATGAAATCTAACATTATTTTCTAACGGATAACTGCTACAAGAGGTAGTTAGTAGGAGAAAGTATTAAAAACAAGATGACCACATAAAAATCACCTGCAAGAGCATCTGCTATACAATTTTGAACCCAGAATCAAAGAAGCGCACACAGTTTGCAGAACACAGACACCAAAAGAGGAATTAGTGATACCAATATTTAAAAGGGGAATTAGTGACCCCAGTACTCAAATGGAAAAAAAAGGTTTTCAACTGAAACTGAACCATTGGATGATGCACTTCCAACAGGATGACAGGAAAGAATTAATGATAATTGAAGTTTGGTGATAAATTAAATCTATTCCAATAGTGTTAGATAATTACTTTAGAGGATATCATAAGGAACAAAACTATCTGTCAGGTTCTGCACACTGGAAAAAGATTCTAGTGTTCAAATTCATCCACATACAAACTTTGGTGGGCACCTGATGGTAAAATCTTTTGCAAATTGTACAAGTGGTAATAAATATGAAGTATATTTATATTAAGCTCAGTAAATACAATAAGAGGTGTAAATATGCATGTAGCTGAAATGGTGTGGCTGACTGAAAATGAATCAAATACTGTTTGAAGTTTGGCAAGTTGAGAAGAAACCTAAAAAAAAAGAAGGCAATGATAAATTGTTCCTGGCATTGATATATTGGGTACTAGTTAATAGCATTATCTAAGAATATAGTAGTATTACAACTAAAGGCGAATAATGATACGCATGAAATTCCTTTTTTCAAACATCAACACGAAACTAATGTGGGTTAAGCTTTAAACCAAAGGAAACAAAATGCTAAAATCTATTAAAATGTATAAGGTTGGAACGAAGGTAAAGACAATAATATACACACAAAAAAACCCCCAAACCCAATACCAAACATTTTTTAAAAAAGGGAAAAGCCAATGAGCAGGAAGTAAGCTCCTGTGTCGGGGGAGAAGTTCCCCCGGCGCAGTAATGTGCAACCTATAAGGGAAAAAAACAAAAAACAAAAACAAAACCAAAAAACTGGTTAAATAAAAGGGAGAAGGACAGCCTCCCCCAAAGAGTCTAGAAGTCCACCAGTCAAGGTGTATGCACTCGTCCCGAGTACAAGGGACAGGCGGTAGCGACCTCACCCATACCGGTACCGGGACAGGTAACATGCAGGAAGATCACCCAGACTATTCGCCTGTACAATAGGGTGCAGACGAGCGTTCCCTCAAATGGCAATGCATCACACGAGTGCTCGATTCGGAGACGACAGAAAGCGACCTGAAGCCGTTATGGCATTTGGGGACAGGTCCATGGGCACAGTCGCAGGCGCAATGGCACGCAACTTTAAGTTCACCTGGACCGTCTCCCATCTTCTTTGCCAAGCAGCCCGAAGAGCTGCCCGTATTCCTGCCATGTAGTCGGTGTGAGGAAGAGCGAAACGCTGGTCCGGTCGCAGAGTCCTCGCGGACCCTTTGGCGCCCTCATTCCCCGCAATTCCTACATGTCCAGGAACCCAGCAGAAGATAATCTCGACATTCGCCCGGCTCGCCAAAACCGTGGCGTCATGGATATCGCGAACCAGGGGATGCGGAGATTCCAATGCCCCGAGAGCACTCAGGACGATTTATGAGTCGCTATAGATCACAATCCAGTCTAATAACCGGGCACGTCGCTTAATCTCCCGTACCGAGTGGTACGGGAGAGCTATACCTAGCCCTCGAAGGAGTTTCCTGGCCCTAAACCCAAAGGGCTTAGGGTATGACTGGCGTCTCTCGGCGGCATAGGCACCGTCGAAATCAGCTGCGGATGCAGTGAGAGCTGTTGGCGACTGAGGGAGACTGAGTAGGCTCTCAATGAGGGAAATGCGGAAGGCACCGGTCACCAGGCGAAAGCCGGTGTGGTGGATCGAGTCCACCTTCCACAATAAAAGCTCAGCTGCAGATGCATAAAATTCGCATCCGTAGTCGAGTTCGAAAGAACAAAGAATCGATAAAAAAGTAAGGCAGTAGCCGTATCAGCGCCTCCAAGCGCTGAACTTCACGGAACGGAGAATGTCCATGGCGCGGGTACAAGAGACCCTAAGGCTGCGAATATGAGCCTCCCAGGTGAGGCGTGCGATTCCACCACACCAGGCGCACCCCATTAAGAAACAAATCTGGGTCGGGGTGAAGCCGTGGATGGCGGCAGAAGTGCACCACCTTAGTCTTGGCCAAAGAAAACCGAAACCTGTGCGCTTCAGCATAGCGAGAGATACGGTTCAATGCCTGTTGGAGTCGACGCTCCAGAGTTGGCATCTGGGCCGCGCCAAAAGAGATCGAAAGGTCGTCCACATAGAGCGTAGCGAGAACATCTTCCGGCAGCACCGAGGTGATGTCGTTGATGCTCAGGGCAAAGAGTGTGACACTGAGGACACTTCCCTGCAAGACACCCTCTTCCTGCTCCTTTGGGCCGGAGAGGGCTCCCCCCACCCGTATGCGGAATCGATGATCTCACAAAAATTCAGATATAAACATTGGGAGGCGTCCCCTCGCCCCCATCGTATGGAGAGTCTCCATGATACCGTATCGCCATGCGGTATCATAGGCCTTCTCCAGATCGAAAAACACCGTGGCGTAGTGCTGTCTACGAAGGAAAGCCTCGCAGACGGCATTTTTCAGTCAGAGCAGAGCATCCGACGTGGAGTGGAACTTGCGGAAGCCGCACTGTGCGGAAGACAGATGGCCTCCGCTGTCCAGGAAAAAGGCTAGTCTAACATTTACCAATTTCCCCATCAACTTGCACACGCAAGAGCTTAGAGAGATTGGGCGGAAACCGGTCGGAGTAGAAGGATCTCTCCCCGGTTTGCGAAAGGCGAGCACAGTAGCGATTCGGCAGGAATCTGGGAGAAGACCCTCCACCCAGACCCTGTTAAACAAATCTAACAGAAATGCCATGCCTCGCTCACCCGTGTCGAACATGGCGCACGAAGCGAGAGCGGAGTGCAACTCACTCCCAGTAAACCTGTCGTTGAAGGGTTCTCCGCCTCTGGAGGTAAAGTCCAGCCGGCGGCCTTCCGCGAAATGACGACGTGCATTGAATGCTGGCGGAGCAGCATCACGGATAGAGAATGCGGAAAAAGCGGTTGCGAAGGATTCCGCCACGGACGCGGGGTCCGAGATCGCGGTCCCATTCTCCTGGAGAACGGGAGGGGGGTCCTGCGAGAACTTGCCCCGAATCCTTTTGACTCGCCTCCACACCTCTGCTAAAGGGGTCTTCCCGTTAAGTGAAGACACGTATGACAGCCAAGAAGAGCGGCGGGCATGCTTCGAAATATACCGGAACCTCGCCCTGCCCGACGAAATTCAGCCAGAGTGAAATCGTCACTCCCCCCTCCCCCCCTGTTCTCTCGTGATGGAGTCACGAGGCGGTTACCTCAAAGACATCCGGCCCCAGGCATCGTCGGGTTAAGCGCGTAACCGCAGCGCCGCACCACTCGGCGCTATGAAAGACCTAAAGGTTAAAATGCAAGATCTCCCCCAGGAGAGTGAGATTCAATTTCACGTCAAATAAGAAATTGGAGACGTGTTTCTCCCAAGCTCGAAGGCTACGAGGAGCCGATTTAAGACTTGGTGGGAAAAACCGTTTGGCATAAGAACCCTCCTGGGCCCGCCATCAAGCCTCCCCACCCTCTTAGCACTTCCCCAGTGGGGTGACAACTTATAAATAACGAACACTGAGGAAAATCGTGGTAGTATACGTCAGTCTCTAGGTGACGAAGTCCCCGAATTAAGATCAGGCTACCGAGACTGGAGAGGTAGATTACTTAGCTCGCCAGACCAAGAAGTACCCTGCAAGAGAGGCAGGGCTACCTACCTTAAGGGGCTAAGAAGCAGCTCATCCTCGAGCTAGTCCCTGGTTATCAAACCAAACGTTAAGTTAACTTTGTTAAGTTCAACTTACTCTCATCAGAGAGACTCCTCATATCCTGGTGCATCTTAAACACCAGGGGTATTCCTCATCCTTGAGGAATTAAGAAAAGAAGAAGGAAAAGGCTCCCCCTAGAGCCGGTTACTCGGTGGCCACACCAAACTCATAAGTTAACTTGGTTGAGGAACCAAGTTCAACTTGTTCTCGTCAGAGAAACCCCCTTCCGTTATACTCGCCCTTGAAGAAGACTGGAACTAAGAAGAAGCTCATCCTCAAGTTATTTCCTGGTTACCAAACCAAACTTTAAGTAACTTATTCTCATCAGAAAAACCCCCCCTCATCGATCCTTGCCCTTGAAGAAGACCCTCCCCGAGTTCAGTCCTCGTCCATGAGGAATTAAGTAACAAAGGAGAAAAGCTCTCCCTCGAGCTTGTTACTCGGTGGTCACACCGCACTCCAAGTTAACTTGGTTTAAGAACCAAGTTCGACTCTCTCTCGCCAAAGAGACCACGACTACCTTGGTGCCGCATAAAGCACCGTAATTGTTCTCGTCCTTGAAGAACCCCCTCCCTCCCGGAATACTGTGTGGACCCCCCAGCTGCTACCCTCGCCAAAACGACCTTGTGATCCTGCCTACCTACATCTGGCCGGCGGCACGCGTCGAGAGTAAATAAGATTTCTGAGGCCTTTAAACTCCACATGAGTCCGTAAGCCTAATTCTTATATTATTGTTGTGTGTAGAGAAATTAACCAATTTTAGAGGGTAAAACTAATTTAATTAATTCCGGTTTATGATAATATTCGGAGAATTGCTGTGGTTTATGTTTAAATTTTGAGTATTCATTTGTTAAAGTTAAAATATAAGTATTTTGGGAATTATTGTGCGTTTCTCTATATCCTTACGTGTTTCCATTGGCTTTCTTCTTTAAGATATCAATATATTAGCACTCTTAGAACAAAAAGGGGGGGGCATTTTATGACACGGCGCTTATAGCGCATGTAGGCATAACGCTTCTGTTTGAGGACCGTCTCACACTCGGCCGACCACCATGGGAGTGGTCGGTGTGCAAAACGGCCAGACATCCTAGGAATAGTAGTCAGGCCCGTGGCGATGAGGTTGCCGGAGAAGAACTCAACGGCCTCATCTACCGACCTGAAACTCCTCGACTGAGATAGAACATTTCCTGAAATGCAGGCCACCGCGCCCGCGCCAAGCACCACCGAGGTGGGCTCTCAGGCGGCAGTTTCCCTGAAAATTAAATTTGAATGGGAAAGTGATCACTACCATGGAGGTCATCAACCACCCCCCAATCAAAATCAGGCTGTGCATCCGAAGAGCACAAAGATAGGTCAAGGCAAGAAAATGAAGCGGTTCTCTGACAGTGATGCGTAAACTCATCCACATTTAGGACACCCATCTCAAGCTCTTCGATCAGATCGACAAGGACTTGTCCCTGGGATTTATGGAGTAATCTCCCCAGAGAAGATGCCTACCATTAAGATATCCAAACAAGAGATAGGGCGTCGGCAACCGTGCTATGATGCGGCGGAAGTCCCCCGCATCGAAGTCAGCTAACGGTGGAATGTACATAGAAATCATAGTATACCTCCTATCCAGGTGAACTGCACAGCCACTGCCTGAAAGGAGGTATCTAAAGAGAAAGGAAGAACGGAGACATCATGCCGGGTGTAAACCGCGCATCCCCCAGCCCGACCATCCCGCGGTGGTGGGATCACAAGACCCTTATACCCCGGGAGGGCCGGCAGGGGGCACGCGCCTAGCATGATCTCTTGCAAAAAGATAGCTAACGGGGAACGGGACGAGACGAGCCTCCGCAGCTCCTCACAGTTGGCCCGGAGTCCACGGCAATTCCATTGAAGGAATATGCCCTCCAGGCCTAGCTCGGAGGAGACGCGGGGGCCCTCTTCTAACAGAAGACCCTACCGGGAATAACTGCACGCTTCCCGGGGGCAGAACCCCGGGCGCTGTTGGCCGGACAAAGCGCTGAGGGCGCTGTTGGCCGGACAAAGCGCTGAGGGCGCTGTTGGCCGGACAAAGCGCTGAAGGCGCTGTCGCCTTCGATGACTTATTGGGGGAGGTTGGGCTCGCCATGCGAGTCTTTTCCTTCCTCCGACTCGAAACCTTAGGCGGGCGTTGCGGCTTCGGAGGCAGGGGGGCCCTCTTTTCGAGGATCCACCGTCTCCGAGCCACTCAGTCCACCACTAGACGTGGGCGAAGGATCCGAAACTCCTTTCTTGCTGTCCTTTCGGAGCACAGCTTTAGGAACACTGGATTTTATTTATTTATTTTTTTTTTTTAGGGGCTATCTGGCGACTGCCGACTTAGGCATAAGTTGCCGTAAACAAACAGCCTAGTTCTAGGCTACTTTAAAAAATTGAACAGGAAACAATAAAAAGAAATAACAATAACAAAGCAATAACAAAAACAACAACAATTAAACCAGGTTAAATGAAAGAGAGAAGGCCGGCCTCCCCCCAAAAGTCAATAAGTCCACCAGCCAAAGTACACGCACTCGTCCCGAGTACAAGGGACAGGCGGTAGCGACTCCGCCGATCCCGGTACCGGGACAGGTGTCGTGCGCGAAGATCACCCAGACTGGGACATTCGACAAGAATGTGCCCAACAGTCTGGGGGACGACGCAGTCGTTGCAATAGGGCGCAGGCGAGCGATCCATAAAAATAGCGATGCGTCACACGAGTGTGCCCGATTCGGAAAAAAAGAAAGCAACCTGAAGCCGCCGCGGCATTGGGGGATAGGTCCATGGGAACGGTCGCGGCGCAATGGCACGCAACTTTAAGTTCCCTTCGACCGTCTCCCATCTTCTTTGCCAAGCAGTCCGAAGAGCTGCCCGTATTCCTGCCATGTAGTCAGTGTGAGGAAGAGCGAAACGCTGGTCCGGTCGCAGAGTCCTCGCGGACTCTTTGGCGCCCTCATTCACCGCAATTCGTACATGTCCAGGAACCTAGCAGAAGATAATCTCGACATCTGCCCGGCTCGCCAAAACCGTGGCGTCACGGATTTCGCGAACCAGGGGATGCGGAGATTCCAATGCCCCGAGAGCACTCAGGGCGCTTTGTGAGTCGCTATAGATCACAATCCGGTCTCCAAACCGGGCACGTCGCGTAATCTCCCGTACCGAGTGGTGTATTGCCACCAGCTGGGCCGTGAAGACAGACGCAGCGCCTGATAGAGCCCCGCTGACTTCAAACAGAGGGGATACGGCGTGGAAGCCGACCCCCTCTTGGGACTTGGAGCCATCGGTATACACTGGCACGGTACCAGCGTGACACGATGTGTGCTCCAAAAAGGTCGAACGCAATACTCCCGGCACCGTACAAGCTTTGGGAGCAGAGGCGTGGCGACAAATAGCCAAATGTGGTACCCTCCAGGGTGGCGTCCTGGGCAGAACCAGGGGCGCCACCGGCCCGAGAGCTATATCTACTTCTCGGAGTTTCCTGGCCTTAAACCCAAAGGGCTTAGGGTATGACTGGCGTCTCTCGGCGGCATAGGCACCATCGAGATCAGCTGCGGATGCAGTGAGAGCTGTTGGCGACTGAGGGAGGCGCCGGGCTCGCGCGTACAGGCGAGTGATGCACTGAACGCGGCGCAGAGCGAGTGGCATCTCCCCAGCATCGACCAACAGGCTCTCAATGGGGGAAGTGCGGAAGGCACCGGTCGCAAGGCGAAGGCCGGTGTGGTGGATCGAATCCACCTTCCGCAATAAACGCTCGGCTGCGGATGCATAAAACTCGCATCCGTAGTCGAGCTTCGAGCGAACAAAGGATCGATAAAAAAGTAAGGCAGTAGCCCTATGAGCGCCCCAAGCGCTGAACGTCACGGAACGGAGAATGTCCATGGCGCGGGTACAAGAGACCCTAAGGCTGCGAATATGAGCCTCCCAGGTGAGGCGTCGGTCGAATACAAGACCAAGGAAACGGTGCGACTCAACTACATCCAGGCACACCCCATTAAGAAACAAATCTGGGTCGGGGTGAAGCCGTGGATGGCGGCAGAAGTGCACCACCTTAGTCTTGGCCAAAGAAAACCGAAACCTGTGCGCTTCGGCATAGCGAGAGACGCGGTTCAATGCCTGTTGGAGTCCACGCTCCAGAGTTGGCATCTGGGCCGCGCCAAAAGATATCGAAAGGTCGTCCACGTAGAGCGTAGCGAGAACATCTTCCGGCAGCACCGAGGTGATGCCGTTGATGCTCAGGGCAAAGAGTGTGACACTGAGGACACTTCCCTGCAAGACACCCTCTTCCTGCTCCTTTGGGCCGGAGAGGGCTCCCCTGACCCGTACGCGGAATCGACGATCTCGCAAAAATTCAGATATAAACATTGGGAGGCGTCCCCTCGCCCCCATAGTGTGGAGAGTCTCCATGATACCGTATCGCCATGCGGTATCATAGGCCTTCTCCAGATCAAAAAACACCGTGGCGTAGTGCTGTCTACGAAGGAAAGCCTCGCAGACGGCATTTTCCAGTCGAAGCAGAGCATCCGACGTGGAGTGGAACTTACGGAAGCCGCACTGTGCAGAAGACAGATGGCCTCCGCTGTCCAGGAAATAGGCTAATCTAACATTTACCAATTTCTCCATCAACTTCCACACGCAAGAGGTTAGAGAGATTGGGCGGAAACCGGTCGGAGTAGAGTGATCTCTTCCCGGCTTGCGAAAGGCGAGCACAGTAGCGATTCGCCAGGAGTCTGGGAGAAGACCTTCCACCCAGATCCTGTTGAAAAGATCTAACAGAAAGGCCATGCCTCGCTCACCCAGGTGTCGAAGCATGGCGTACGGGACATCGTCCGGACCATGGGCGGTGTCCGCGCACGAAGCGAGAGCGGAACGCAACTCACTCACAGTAAACTTGTCGTTGAAGGGTTCTCAGCCTCTGGAGGTAAAGTCCAGCCGGCGGCCTTCCGCGACATCACGACGTGCATTGAATGCTGGCGGAGCAGCATCACGGCTAGAGAATGCGGAAAAAGCGGTCGCTAAGGATTCCGCCACGGACGCGGGGTCCGAAATTGCGGTCCCATTCTCCTGGAGAACAGGAGGGGGGTCCTGCGAGAACTTGCCCCGAATCCTTTTGACTCGCTTCCACACCTCAGCTAAAGGGGTCTTCCCGTTAAGTGAAGACACGTATGCCCGCAAGAAGAGCGGCGGGCGTGCTTCGAAATATACCGCAACCTAGCCCTAGCCCGACGAAATTCAGCGACAGTAAAATCGTTCGGGCGGCGCTTATAGAGCATGTAGGCATAACGCTTCTGTTTGAGGGCCGTCTCACACTCGGCCGACCACCATGGGAGTGGTCGGCGTGCAAAACGGCCAGACGTCCTAGGAATAGTAGTCAGGCCCACGGCGATGAGGTTGCCGGAGAAGAACTCAACGGCCTCATCTACCGACCTAAACTCCTCGACTGAGATAGAGAATTCAGTCATTTCCTGAAATGCAGGCCACCGCGCCCGCGCCAAGCACCACCGAGGTGGTCTCTCAGGCGGCAATTGACCTGAAAATGATATTTGAATGGGAAAGTGATCACTAACATGGAGGTCATCGACCACCCCCCAATCAAAATCAGGCTGTGCATCCGAAGATTTTTTTTTTTTTTTTTTTTTAAGAGCTCATCTGGCGACTGCCTACTTGGGCATTAGTCGCCGTATTAAAACTGGCCTAGTTCTAGGCTACTTTAAAATGAAATTAAAGAGAAAAAAAAAAAAAAAACACCCCAAAAGGGGGAAAGGAAGCAAGCTGGTGCGTCGGGGAGAGGTCCCCCCGGCGCAGGAGCGTGCAACTAAAGAAAAAAACAAACAAACAAAAAACAAAAAATGCAAAAAAACAACAAAAAACAACAACAAAAAATAAAACAAACAAACCTTGCTTAAATAATAGGGAGAAGGCCGGCCTCCCCCAAGAAGTCAACAAGTCCACAAGTCAGTGTGCACGAATCTGTCCCGAGCACAAGGGACAGGCGGTAGCGACCCCGCCCATCCCGGTACTGGGACAGGTATCGTGCGCGAAGATCACCCAGACTGGGACATTCGACAAGAATGTGCCGAACAGTCTGGGGGACGACGCAGTCGTTGCAATAGGGCGCAGGCGAGCGCTCCATCAGATAGCGATGCGTCACACGAGTGTGTCCGATTCGGAGACGACAGAAAGCAACCTGAAGCCGCCGCGGCATTGGGGGATAGGTCCATGGGAACAGTCGCGGCGCAATGGCACGCAACTTTAAGTTCCCCTCGACCGTCTCCCATCTTCTTTGCCAAGCAGTCCGAAGAGCTGCCCGTATTCCTGCCATGTAGTCGGTGTGAGGAAGAGCGAAACGCTGGTCCGGTCGCAGAGTCCTCGCGGACTCTTTGGCGCCCTCATCGGCGCGCTCATTCCCCGCAATTCCTACATGTCCAGGAACCCAGCAGAAGATAATCTCGACATCTGCCCGGCTCGCCAAAACCGTGGCGTCACGGATATCGCGAACCAGGGGATGCGGAGATTCCAATGCCCCGAGAGCACTCAGGGCGCTTTGTGAGTCGCTATAGATCACAATCCGGTCTCCGAACCGGGCACGTCGCGTAATCTCCCGTACCGAGTGGTGTATTGCCACCAACTCGGCCGTGAAGACAGACGCAGCGCCTGGTAGAGCCCCGCTGACTTCAAACAGAGGGGATAAGGCGTGGAAGCCGACCCCCTCTTGGGACTTGGAGCCATCCGTATACACTGGCACGGTACCAGCGTGACACGATGTGTGCTCCAAAAAGGTCGAACGCAATACTCCCGGCGCAGTACAAGCTTTGGGAGCAGAGGCGTGGCGACAAATAGCCAAATGTGGTACCCTCCAGGGTGGCGTCCTGGGCAGAACCAGGGGCGCCACCGGCCCGAGAGCTATATCTACCTCTCGAAGGAGTTTCCTGGCCCTAAACCCAAAGGGCTTAGGGTATGACTGGCGTCTCTCGGCGGCATAGGCACCATCGAGATCAGCTGCGGATGCAGTGAGAGCTGTTGGCGACTGAGGGAGGCGCCGGGCTCGCGCATACAGGCGAGTGATGCACTGCACGCGGCGCAGAGCGAGTGGCATCTCCCCAGCATCGACCAACAGGCTCTCAATGGGGGAAGTGCGGAAGGCACCGGTCGCAAGGCGAAGGCCGGTGTGGTGGATTGAATCCACCTTCCGCAATAAACGCTCGGCTGCGGATGCATAAAACTCGCATCCGTAGTCGAGCTTCGAGCGAACAAAGGATCGATAAAAAAGTAAGGCGGTAGCCCTATCAGCGCCCCAAGCGCTGAACGTCACGGAACGGAGAATGTCCATGGCGCGGGTACAAGAGACCCTAAGGCTGCGAATATGAGCCTCCCAGGTGAGGCGTCGGTCGAATACAAGACCAAGGAAACGGTGCGACTCAACCACATCCAGGCGTTCCCCATTAAGAAACAAATCTGGGTCAGGGTGAAGCCGTGGATGGCGGCAGAAGTGCACCACCTTAGTCTTGGCCAAAGAAAACCGAAACCTGTGCGCTTCGGCATAGCGAGAGACGCGGTTCAATGCCTGTTGGAGTCGACGCTCCAGAGTTGGCATCTGGGCCGCGCCAAAAGATATCGAAAGGTCGTCCACGTAGAGCGTAGCGAGAACATCTTCTCGCAGCACCGAGGTGATGCCGTTGATGCTCAGGGCAAAGAGTGTGACACTGAGGACACTTCCCTGCGGGACACCCTCTTCCTGCTCCTTTGGGGCAGAGAGGGCTCCCCCCACCCGTACGCGGAATCGACGATCTCGCAAAAATTCAGATATAAACATTGGGAGGCGTCCCCTCGCCCCCATGGTGTGGAGAGTCTCCATGATACCGTATCGCCATGCGGTATCATCGGCCTTCTCCAGATCAAAAAACACCGTGGCGTAGTGCTGTCTACGAAGGAAAGCCTCGCAGACGGCATTTTCCAGTCGGAGCAGAGCATTCGACGTGGAGTGAAACTTACGGAAGCCGCACTGTGCAGAAGACAGATGGCCTCCGCTGTCCAGGAAATGGGCTAATCTAACATTTACCAATTTCTCCATCAACTTGCACACGCAAGAGGTTAGAGAGATTGGGCGGAAACCGGTCGGAGTAGAGTGATCTCTCCCCGGCTTGCGAAAGGCGAGCACAGTAGCGATTCGGCAGGAGTCTGGGAGAAGACCTTCCACCCAGATCCTGTTGAACAGATCTAACAGAAAGGCCATGCCTCGCTCACCCAGGTGTCGAAGCATGGCGTACGGGACATCGTCCGGACCATGGGCGGTGTCCGCGCACGAAGCGAGAGCGGAACGCAACTCACTCACAGTAAACTTGTCGTTGAAGGGTTCTCAGCCTCTGGAGGTAAAGTCCAGCGGGCGGCCTTCCGCGACATCACGACGTGCATTGAATGCTGGCGGAGCAGCATCACGGCTAGAGAATGCAGAGAAAGCGGTCGCTAAGGATTCCGCCACGGACGCGGGGTCCGAGATTGCGGTCCCATTCTCCTGGAGAACGGGAGGGGGGTCCTGCGAGAACTTGCCCCGAATCCTTTTGACTCGCTTCCACACCTCAGCTAAAGGGGTCTTCCCGTTAAGTGAAGACACGTATGCCCGCCAAGAAGAGCGGCGGGCGTGCTTCGAAATCTACCGGAACCTAGCCCTAGCCCGACGAAATTCAGCGACAGTGAAATCGTTCGGGCGGCGCTTATAGCGCTTCTGTTTGAGGGCCGTCTCACACTCGGCTGACCACCATGGAAGTGGTCGGCGTGCAAAACAGCCAGACGTCCTAGGAATAGTAGTCAGGCCCACGGCGATAAGGTTGCCGGAGAAGAACTCAACGGCCTCATCTACCGACCTAAACTCCTCGACTGAGATAGAGAATTCAGTCATTTCCTGAAATGCAGGCCACCGCGCCCGTGCCAAGCACCACCGAGGTGGTCTCTCAGGCGGCAGTTGCCCTGAAAATGATATTTGAATGGGAAAGTGATCACTACCATCGAGGTCATCGACCACCCCCCAATCAAAATCAAGCTGTGCATCCGAAGAGCACAAAGATAGGTCAAGGCAAGAAAATGAAGCGGTTCTCGGACAGTGATGCGTAAACTCATCCACGTTTAGGACACCCATCTCAAGCTCTTCGATCAGATCGGCAAGGACTTGTCCCCTGGGATTTATGGTGTAATCTCCCCAGAGAGGATGCCTGCCGTTCAGATCTCCAAGCAAGAGATAGGGCCTCGGCAACCGTGCCACGACGCGGCGGAAGTCCCCCGCGTCGAAGTCAGCTGACGGTGGAATGTACGCAGAAATGATAGTATACCTCCTATCCAGGTGCAGCTGCACAGCCACTGCCTGTAAGGAGGTATCTAAAGAGAAAGGAAGAACGGAGACATCATGCCGGGTGTAAACCGCGCATCCCCCAGCCCGGCCGTCCCGCGGTGGTGGGGTTGCAAGACCCTTATACCCCGGGAGGGCAGGCAATGGGCACGCGCCTAGCATGGTCTCCTGCAAAAAAATAGCTAACGGGGAACGGGACGAGGCGAGCCTCCGCAGCTCCTCCCAGTTGGCCCGGAGTCCACGGCAATTCCATTGAAGGAATATGCCTTCCAGGCCTAGCTCGGAGGAGACGCGGGGGCCCTCCTCGAATTGAAGACCCTCACGGGAATGGCCGTACGCTTCCCGGGGGCAGAACCCCGGGCGCTGTTGGCCGGACAAAGCGCTGGAGGCGCTGTCGCCTTCGAGGACTTATTGGGGGAGGTTGACCTCGCCATGCGAGTCTTTTCCTCCCTCCGCCTCGAAGCCTTAGGCGGGCGTTGCGGCTTCAGAGGCGGGGGGCCCTCTTTTCAAGGAACCACCGTCTCCGAGCCACTCAGCCCACCACTAGGCGTAGGTGAAGGAGCAGAAGCTCCTTTGTTGTTGTCCTCCTTTCGCGGACAGCTTTAGGAACCCCGGAAGATGTCCTGGCGACCAACTTCAGGGGTGTTGCCTCCTGTGAGTCTAACGACTCGGTGGAGGTGCGTGGCCGTTTCGCCTTATGGGAAACGGTCACACTGCGGAAAGAGGGGGGAGCCCTGTTTTAGCCAGGGCTGGGTATGAACCCTTTATGCCGTCAGCTTTACCAAGGGAGCACCCGGGTTGAGTAGAGCCTGCAGAAGGGCTCCGAATGGATGGGGAAACAACCGTGCTCGTTGGCCTGGATGGGCCAGGAGCAGAGGGTGCCTTTCTAACTATTGAGGCATAAGAGGTCCCAGGCAGAGCCGGGCATGCCAGGACCAAGTCCTTAGCCTCGCGGAATGAGAGTCGATCCTGGGCCTGAAGAGCCAGGATTCCTTTCTCAAGGAGATATGCACCACATTGCTACGAAGAAGCAGGGTGTGGCTCTCCGCAATTGACACACTTGGCAACACACAATTTAGACTTATCATGTGCGGCCTTGGAACATTTCACACAGACTTGGAGTGCCCCCTACTTTGCACGTGTACAAGAATGATTTGTATAGCCGAAGCAGTGACAATAATAGCACCGCCGCAGAAGTGGCACAAATGCCTTCACGCGGTAGCGGTACCAACCGGCACGCACCGACTCAGGGAGCTTGTCACAGTCAAACGTGACGAAGAGGGTAAGGGTGGGTCTCGAGGCCCCTCCCTGTTTTCTCATCACATCTTCGACCTTGACCGCCCCATGGTCGGCCAGCTCTAGGGTGATGTCCTCAATGGAGTAGTGAACGAGTTCCCTCGCATAAACTACTCCTTTCACAAAGTTCATGGTAGAGTGCGGCGTCACACTCACCGGGGTGCCATGAAGTGTCCGAAGAGCACTTATCTTGGCCGCCTCGGCGGGATTGGCCGCATTCGCCAGAATGCTCCAGTCCGAGAAACGGGTTACCTTCGGCTCTCTACCAATTGCACTAGCTAATCCTCTCCTCTGATGGATCATGTTGCCCTTGGACAACATGGTGCCATCAGTGGAGCGAATAACGAGGAAGCGTTTGAAGCCAGCGGGCTCGAAAACGCCAGGTAACCTCTGAATGAGGGGCCCCGATGT
Source organism: Ceratothoa steindachneri (assembly GCA_963969495.1). NCBI lineage: Eukaryota > Metazoa > Arthropoda > Malacostraca > Isopoda > Cymothoidae > Ceratothoa > Ceratothoa steindachneri. The sequence continues at coordinate 136,308,283 of OZ018326.1, forward strand.
CATCGAGGCTCCGCCCTGTGCACTTTTGGTCTTTGTCATCATCAGGAGCTCCGTACCCAGGGGGGGTAGAGGGGCCGGCTGTGCCGATCTTGGCTTGGTCGCCTACCAAAGTGGTAGCAGACCCATCCATCCCCGCAGCCCCCGCGAATGGAGAGGAGCCCCGAGCCTTCTTCGTCTTTTTCATTTTTGGAGAGGAGGGCGGGGAATGAACCCGCTTCTCACCCCCGCCGGTAGAAGCCCCCAGGCCAGGGGGACCGGCCTCAGCCAGGTCCTTCTCCGAAATGGAGAAGGTCCTGGTGGTCACAGGGGCATCATCCGGAGGAGATCCCTCCCATCCTTGTACTGCCTGAGAATCCACAGCCATTTGATGAGGACCTTGCATAGGGGCAGATTCGGGTTCGGTGCTTGGCGCCGAGCCCAGATTCCCCCCCATGGAAGGCCCTACCGTCTGAGGCTGATTTTCCTCAAGGACCATGTCTATTACAGGAGGGGCCTCCAGTTGGCCATCCCCTCCCAGGACATTGCAGGTCCCCTTGGCAGCGTCATAAGTCTTTAGTGGGGAGGCACAGGCCTTGACCCCGGCAAGGTTTAATATTTTTGCCAGCAGGTCTCGAGTCCCCTCCGTTTTTTCTCATCACACATACGACCTTTACCGCCTCATGGTTCGCCAGCTCTAGGGTGATGTCCTCTATGGAGTAGTCAATGAGTTCCATCGCATAAACTACTCCTTTCACAAAGTTCATGGTAGAGTGCGGCATCACACTCACCGGGGTGCTATCAAGTGTCCAAAGAGCACTTATCTTGGCCTCATTCGCCAGAAGGCTCCGGTCCGAGAAACGGGTCACCTTCGGTTCTCTCCCAATTACACTATCTAATGCTCTCCTCTGTTGGATCATGTTGCCCTTGGCCAACATGGTGCCATCAGTGGAGCGAATAATGAGAAAAAGTTTATAGCCAGCGGGCTCAAAAATGCCAGGTAGCCTGTGAATGAGGGGCCCCAATGTTATCGAGGCTCTGCCCTGCGCTCTTTTTGTCTTAGTCGGGGGCTTTGCACCTGGGAGGCAGAGGGGCCGGATGTGTCGATCTTGGCTTGGTCGCTTACCAAAGTGGCAGCAGACCCATCCGTCCCCGCAGCCCCGGCAGATGGAGAGAAGCCCAGAGTCTTTTTAGTCTTTTTCCTGTTCTCTTTCTTTTTAGGATAGGATGGCGGGGAATGAACCCGCTTCTACCACGCGCTGGCAGGAGCTCCGGTTAGAGAAATATGGAGGGTCCCCTGCACAGGTGGGGGACCTCCATTTTTCCTGTGGAGCTGCCCGAGGGTGGCTTCGACATTGGATGTGGGGAAATTAAGGGGATTTTGTTTTTTTTTAATAGACTCATCATTGGGCATGGTGACCCTCTTTTAATTATGGGATGCAATAGCTCATCACCCCCTCACAGTAGCCACTCTGCAAGGGATGCGTATGGGACTGGCAGAGCCAAGTGCCGCCATTTAAGGCCACCCCTCATGCCTGGTGACCTGGCAGCCCTTCAGCATGGCGTCTCCACCTTGGGCACGGTGTAAAACCGATAGTGTGGGAAAAGAAAGTTGTGAGGAAGGTATGGGTGGGGATGAAGCAGGTTGTTAAAAACCACCCACCCCAGACCGGAGCTCAGGGGTTAGGGAACATTGTTCCCTCCCCCCTCAGCCCCAATCCGGGACTGTTGGCTGAGAAGGTCAGCATCTACCCTGTGAAATTAGAGGCTGACCAGAGAAAGTTGTGGGAGAGGTTGTTGGGGAAGTGAGGAAGTAGGTGAGAAATACAGGCTATCTGAAGGAAGGAAGAGAGGCTAAGCTGGGGCCGGACAGAGTGCTGGATCCCATCAGCATGGCAAATCACCGCGCCCCTTACGGGGGGGGGAGAAAGCCGGAGAAGCGAGCCCCATGAGGAGACTCGTGGGAACGTTACCCAGCAAATAACAGTAACTGCCTACCCTGTTTGATCTCCCCGCCGCATAGGTAGTTGGAGCGACCATCTATGTTAAGGTAACCACCAAAGAGCCTTAAACGACACTCAAAAGATCCAATTACCTATGAGATCCGTAGGCCTGTGGTTATATCACCAAAAAGCGGTCTCTCTAATTAACAAGCCAACTTGGGCACCTCAGTGCCAACCTCCTCACTCCTCGCTCTCCCAGATGCGACCTCACCATTCTCACTCCCCTCTGCAGCCTCGCCCCTTTCCCTATTAGATGGGGGGGGGGTCCACCTATAAATAAACCCCTGAAGGAAAGAGAGGGGATTATTATTCGGTGAGAATGACATAGGATCTGTTCGTGAAGATCAATCCTTCAGCCAGTCAAGATTATTCGGTGAAAACAATATAGGATCAGTTCACGAAGATCGATCCTTCAGCCAGTCAAGGTTATTCAAGTTGAGATGAGAAAGGATTAGTTTAAGAAGATCGATCCTCCCCCCGCCCCCTGTGCCGAATTAACATAAATCGTCAAGTTTTGTATCAGTGCCATACCGAAGAATCATTTACAGACTTAGAAGAAGTCTGATGAGAGAAAAGAAAACCCGCTCACACTCGAGTGACTCTCACAGCTCAAGCTCCGTAAGAGTGAGAGAAGAAGAACCAAGCCCCAACGAGGATCCATTTGTTAATTTTGGTAGAAATCCCCTCATATACCCAAAAAACTAGTTGGGCACATGGTGTTAAAGAATAGGACACAAAGAGGCTTCAAGATTATCCAGAAGGACTCTTTGAGCGAGGAGCACCGTAACTCTCTCCATCTTCTTAATGTAACCAGAGGCAAAGTTACAATAAGAAGTTGACATCACCCACCCTCTCTTCCTCCCTCCCATCTCGACGAAATTCTACCATCAGCAACTGTAACCCCCTGAAGCGTGAGAAAAGCCCCCCAGCGACATCCGGCAATCCCTGATCCCTTCTGTCATGTAAGTTAGAAAGAACATTTATATTCATATTGCGATAGTATGAGTTTATTACATTTCATGATTTAATGGATGTAAAAACAATTGTGCGTGAGCTCCATCATACTTACCAGTAGAAAAGAATAATTTAATTTAATGTTTAAAGCTAATCTAAAAGGGGCGCAATAAAATAACTAATCGGCAATTGCAATGTTTACGTGCAGCCTATTTGTTTATTTTTGTCTTTAAGAGATATTGTAATAGTCACAGTTGCCAAACAGTTTGGCCTCGGTTAACCTAGGAGGAGGATATAAAGGTGTTTACTGTTTTTTTGTCATAAGTAATTGTTAAATTTAAAATATATTTTATTTTGGTATAATTCCTGTGCGTTTCTCTATATCCTTACGTGTTGAAGTGGCTCTTCCTTAAAAACAACGAAAATTAGCATTCTTAGACAAAAGCATACTCATAAAAAAGTATATCACGACAAAAAGGTATCGAGCAACACAAACTTTTCTATAATTTAAAAAAATTCTATACATTTTTGAGATGAAAAAGGCTAGAATCATTTTTCTAATACATAATAAAAAAAGTTTTTTCAATTTTTTTTTTAAAAACAATCTTACAAAGCTTCTACAATACATACCATAAGTTGATAATTGCTAAATTTTTCACTCAGATATTAAAATAATAGAGAAGGATGTATTGAATACAATTCCTTGGCAAAGAAAAATACATACCATTAAAATAATTAACTGGATGATTTAAAAATTTTGTTCTTTTAGTAGGTACATTATTTTTGAGGTATTTGGCAACTGCATATTCTATTTTTGCAGGCTGAGTTTCTGTATCAAGAGGAATATCCTGAAACAGTAAAAATGGCGTAAAATATCAGTTTGTGTTGATACAAGCAAAAATGTGTACCTTCCTGAAGCAATATGTAGGAAAATTTTAAATAATAAAAGGAAATTTATTATAGAAATTGATAAACTTATCTGAAAAAAATAGCTTAGAAATCAGACAAATAAAATGATTGATAACTTTTAGATCTTTAATAGTGAAATATTGCAAAATGTAACATTAAAATTTAAATGGGGCTAAGAGAATATCTAAACAGTGCTTCAGCATATCTTGTATAAGGAAGGCAAAACTTATGATGAGTCATTTGCCTGCGAAGCCACATCCCTAAATCTCCTTTTTCCACAAGCACTATGCAAAATGCTAGTAATAAGACAAGGTTACCACAAATTCCCAACTAGTCATGCTAGTTAATTAGCATTAACTTTTAAATCAAGTGAATGTGTGAACTGTGAGGGGTATATTGTGGTTGGTTTACTTGATTTTTGTTTACCTCAACTCACCAAAACCTACCTGCATGGAAGCAGTGTTGAAACCCATTTTAGCTAGAGTAACCTTTTTTTTCTCCCCTCAATAAAATTATAAGTTAATAGGTTTATGAATCAAGAGGGAGAGCGGAGTGCAATATTATGACTGAATATTTTACGTGTTTATGAAGATGAGCTGAAAAGTCCAGGTATGTGTGAGCAAGGTATATATTGGGTGGCCTAGCAAAGAAAAATCACTAAATTAAAACTTGAATAACTTAGTCAATTGTAATTATTGGATATAAATGAAAATTTGTATACAAGTTATATGTATTTATTATTTCTAGAAATTTCAACAATATAACTATAATAATATTGCTACAATTAAAAAGTAGTCACTCAAAAATTTGCTTGCTAAATCAAGAAAATGTGTGCTATTTATGTGTATGAAATAAGCTATTAGGCTATAATTAGCCTTGGAGAGGGAGGGGGGGGGTCTTCTCTCTCTCTCAGTCATTATTTAAACTTTTAAAATTATAAGTTGTATTATACCCACTATCAGAATGGTGTTAAGATTAAATGATAAAATTATAATAGAAGTATGTTTAAGGAAAAAGTTGGAATGGAAATAGAATTTTTCATGAATTTCTAGATAGAAATTGGACTCATAGAAGCGTTTATAACTTAATTAAAAAGAGAAAAAAACTGGTTTGATAGCTTGAAAGAAAATTAGTGGAAGCCATAATAAAAATGCTATGATAGAATAAAATGATTGAAATAGGAGGAAAAACCCAGAACATCTATCCCAAAGGAAGATCTCCAATGAATTAGGTATTTCCTATTCTGTGGAATGGATTTTTTAAAAAGACAAAAACTAAAAGCTTATAAAAGAATAATTATTAATGTAAGACAAAATAGAAAGACACAAGAAATTTTGTATCTACTGCTGAAAAGGATTTCACTTTGGAAGTGTCAATAAATAGTCAAAATAACGGAGTTTATGGATAAAAAAAGGATATCCATCCATTCTGCCTTTTTTATCAAGAATCTTCAAGATTTAGCAAAAATTTAAAAAATGGTTTCTGTGGGAGTGTCATGGAATGGTAAAACGAGGATCCATTTTATTGCTAGACAAAAATTCATCAATTTAATTCAGTTTCCAGCAAGATAGTGTGCCCTCTCATACTAGCCAAACAACACACAAACTTTTAGAAGAAAATTGCCTTCATTTTATCAAAAAGGATAAATGGCCTCCTCAATAGCCTGATTGCAACCATATGAACTATTCCATATGGAATTTACTTCAAGAAAAACTTTTCAGCAATTGAAAAAATAAATTTAGTGAATCTGAACTTAAGGAAAAAATTCTTGTTGCATATTATTTAATGCATTATCTTATGTATGTGAGAAGAGCTCCTTCTGAAGGGGTTTGATGAAGAGCTAGTTAACCAAAAAATTGCCTTCTTAACCGCAAATATATATATATATATATATATATATATATATATATATATATATATATATATATATATATATATATATATATATATATATATATATATATATATATATATCAGGCATGCATTAAGTGGAAGCAAAGGAATCAATGCTTCCCTATTAATTACGAGTGGTAATATGGAAAAAAAAATATAAAAATACGATTTAGATTAGTTAATTACAAAAAATAAAAACTCTTCAAAAGAATCCTTACTAAAAGCATACTTCTAATAATAATGCGAATCATAGTGTATGAGCTTATTCTATTTTGAAAACTGTTTATAATTCCCATTTTTAAAGAGGATTAACTTATGATGTGCTTAGATTTAAGGGCTTTCATACTTACAGGTAAATATAACTAAAAGTTTGTATTGTCAGCTGTAAATTAAGATAATATATGGGAAAATTCAAGCAATCTGCCTATTGATGTCAGAGAGAGAGTACACAAATTTGAGCATTATTGAAATTAGCCAACGGATTCGAAAGTGAACCTTCTGTATTCCTGCATTAGGTTCATTTTTATTTTACTAAAATTAAATAAAAGCATTATCTTACATTGATATCAAAGTAATTTCTCTTTATTGTGAAATTAGTTTCATGACAGCTTTATATAAGAAAGAACTAGAATGTAATAACATAGAATAAATAATCTTTATTATATGTAGTTGTCTAATTCTGGCAACATTTGGAAATGAGTAACTCCAGCTTGCTGACAACTTTGTCAAAATCAGTTTAGACTACTTTATTCATGCATTGATTACTTAGTTAATGTGTAAATTATTTTTGTTAGATTAATGGTTCTATTTAAAGTGGAAATGAAAAATGAAGACGGGGAAACAAAAACATTACATATGCATGAGAGATTATTTAGTCAATAAATTTTCTTTGAAAAGTCACAGATTGAGAATAATCAAAGATGGTAGGCCTACTACAGACATAGCTTTAATTAATTAACTGGAAAAACAAAGAGTTGTGTTAGAAAATTTAACAAAGCGCAATATGAAAAGACAGTGGTTAACTGTTTTTCCTTGCTAGTAAAAGATTATTTTGATGGCCATGATTGTTGTTTAATAACAAAATAGATATATGGAATTCATTTAGCTTTACCTATTTAAATAATCTGCAAAGGCAATCAAAAGACATGAACTTTCTTCTACTTATATAACATCTGTGATAGACTTAACTAGGTTTGGAAAAATGCAGATTGATTTCTTATTAAATAGCCAACACAAGTGGATATATGAAAATCCATAATGAAAATGTGAACAAAAATAGATTTTAAAAAGATTAATAGACATAGTTTGTTTTTTGAGGCAAGCAGCAATTAGCATTCAGAGGCCATGATGAATGAACAGATTCTGAAAACAAGGGTAATTATGTTGAGTTGCTCAATGTAAGGAATGCGATCCCTTACTAACATTGAATTTGGAAGAGTGCAGGGTTTTGAATAGAATCCAAAATGATTTGATTAATTGCATGGTCAAAGTTCTTTCTAGGAAGATTAAAAGTGAAATAGAAGTCTTCATTTGTGCCTATTATTTTAGATGAGACTACTGATATCAAAACTGTTTCACAATTTTTTGGTGTTGTGTGGTACGTTCTTGAGTTATAGTAATGTTTGCGAAAAATTTCTTGGGTTTAGAAACGTAAGTGCTGATCGTACAGCTGAAGGGTTATCCAAAATAGTGTGTTTAATAAAGTAGAACTAAATATTGTGGAAAAAATGTTGCTCAAATTTATGATGGTGCAAGTGTTATGGCAAGCAAACTGAATGGATTTCAAACAATGGTCAAAGAAAAATATCCCAATGCCTTTTTCATTCACTGTAAAGCTCATCATATATTAAATTTAGTGATGTTACAATCCGTTTCCAAAGTCCAGGAATGCGATATATTCTTTTCCAAGCTCAAATCTTTTTCAGTTTTTTTTTCAAAGTCAAATAAACATGTGTATCCTTTGATACTGAAATTAAAACGCAACTTCCAAAATTATACCAGCCATTGGAACTTTAATCATTCTTTGGTTGATACTGTTCTTGAGTACCATGAGCAACTTGCTCAACTGTGACACTGAAAGCTATACCTACGCACAAGCATTGTATTCTATCATTGAAGATTTTGTATTCATAAAGTAAATGAAATAGTCAAAGTCTTACAAGATAAAATGAATGAATTTTCCACAATTTTGTCCACTGTTGATGGCATTTATCTTTCTATTAAACGAAAGAGAAATGATCCTTTAGAAGACCCCAAAGAAAAATACAGGATAGTTTACCAATTATAGATTTGATATGGGTGCAAATTGAAGTGAGATTTCAAAATCTGAATAAGTTAACATTTTTGGAGCTTCTTGATCCAAGAAAATAAGAAAACCAAAAAGTCTGATGAATCAGCTCTAACATCAGTCAAAATTTCTTTGACTACCAAAGGTTGACGAGCAAACTATTAATCTTATATGACAGCAAACTAAAAAGGGAAATCAGTGCATGAATTGTCTCGCATTTTGCATACAGTTGGTTAGATGCAGCTTAACTGCAACTAACAAAATTATGTGAGCTAACTTTAATCCTACCAGCGACAAGTACTTCAGTTGAGCAATCATTTTTGTATCTAACAAGAATTCACAATTATACAAGGAATGTGCATGGACAAGAAATATTAAGCAATTTGACTAAAATCGCAATTGAAAAGGCTCTTTTGAAGAACATGAAAATATCATCAACTAATTTATTGATAAAGAAAGGAGGATCAAATTAATATTCAAATAAAATGGGTAAGATTATATTTTTAAAATGTAACCAATTTCCACTTTTTATAAGATTGGTTATATATAAATTTCTAAATTTTATTTGTCAATGCTTGTTCAGAAAAGGATAGTGCCTGTAGATATGACCTTCTGGGAATGCCTCATAGGAGACTGTACTATCATTTTTTCTCTTATTTGTCATTGTTTCCCCAATCAAAAAAGTCACTGGATACCCCTGATATATATATATATATATATATATATATATATATATATATATATATATATATATATATATATATATGTGAAAATTAACGCACAGGAAAATGAAAAGATTAATCCAAGCACTTTTGAACTATATTTGCAAGTTGGAATAGCATGAAAATGGAGAAGACAACCTTATATAGGGTACAAAGATACAAAGAGAATGCTCATCACATAGCCAAACCAATGGAAAAACACAAAAACAAGACAGAAAAATACAAATAAAAAGAATAGGCAACAAATAACAGACATATGCATCCCTAAAATGATATACACACAACAATAGCGTGTATATGAATGGAAATGGTGGAGGAAAAAAAAAAACATTTTAAAGGATTATAATTAGAAAAACATTTTGGGCTAAGAGTTATTAATCCACGATCATAGTAGAGACACGTGGTGAGGGAGGCAATGCAAATGATATTACACTAATAACAGACTGCATTATGAAGTTATTTCATCTAGTACAAGTTTTTTAAAACAGGGTGGAGTTTAAATAGATCAGGGGAAATATTTATATTAGGTAAGATGCCAATTAATGAACACTCAACAATATTTCTTTTTGTGAAATCAGCAGAATGATAAAGGAATTTTGCAGAGTTCCAGTCAATGGGGTGGTTATTTTCAGATAAATGTAAAAATAAAGTGCTGTTTATTTCACCTCTTCTAATATTATACTTATGAAGCTAAATTTTAGTAGATAAAAGATTTACCAGTTTGCCTGAAGTAAGATAAATTGCAAATAGAGCATTCTATAGAATATACTCCACCTTTTTTCCTTGTGTTATTGTGGACTAACATTTTATATAAATTGGATTCATATCTAAAATTTACAGAGATACTAAGTTGCTTAAAAATACAGGTGAGACCAAAAAATGGTTCAAAGTATGGCAAGATAAGACAATTTTTGGAATTGAAAACCGGTGGGTTATCAGTTCTATAAAAAGTTCTCTTAGAAAAGTTTAATAAAGTATGCAAAAATTGACGAGGGTAACAAAGTTTTTTTACCTATTTCAAAGATAATGGACAATTCCTTATCCAAAAATTCTGGACTAACAAGGCGTAATGCACGCATAAACATAGAAGTGAATACAGACCCTTTAATTTTAACACTGTGGTAAGAATAAAAGTGAATATATGAACTGGAGTTGGACAGTTTCTGATAAACAGAGAATTTAAAACCTAACGGTGTCCTATGTATTAAAAGGTCAAGAAAAGTGAGAGTCTCATTTTCTTCAATTTCAAGGGTAAATTTAATAGAAGATACTAGAGAATTAAGATTACATAGAAAATTGTGAATATCTTTTGAGTAAGGCCAAAGGCATATAATATCATCAATGTAACGATACCATACAATAGGAAAATCAAGGATTTGCGGTAAGAATAACATCTCAAAGAATTCCATATATAAATTAAAAAGGGTGGGAGATAGACAACCCCCCATCGGAAGACCAAATTTTTTTAAAGTTAAAATTCATCATTGAAGGAAAATTTACAATTTTCAACACAAAGAGAATTAAGCCTTAGGAAAGTATTGACCAGTACATGGAGATCTAAATTATATAATTTATCACAAAGGAGAGGAAGAAGATTGTCTAAAGGAACTTTAGTAAACAAAGAACAAACATCAAAGCTGACAAGAATGAAATTGTTGTACTAAGGTATTGTATTAAGCTTCTCCACAAGCCATTTTGATAAAGAGTATAAGGCAGAGCCTAAAAAACTTATAATGGGGCGCATAGGATTATTAGGTTTATGAGTTTTTATGAAACCAACTACTAACAGTGAATTTCATAAAAACATTGTATCCCTTTAAAAAAAATTCCTGATTTAATTACTAAATAAAAAATATAGCAATGCTTTTCTTCCATATAAGTACGGTTTGAGCCGAGCATATAAATGCTGCTCTATGTGGGAACATTTCCACCAAGAGATAGCACACATAAAACAAACACTGGTGAACAACGGTTTCTAAAACAGCATGATTGACAAACATCTCCAATCATTTTTAAATAATCATTGCAAAGATTATTTATCTGGCAACTGCTCACTTGGGCATAAGTCACCGGAATCACAACAGCCTAGCACTAGGCTACTTTAAAATAAGAATATGAAAACACAACAATGATAAAAAGGGAAGATTGCAACAATCAGGAAGCACTCTCCAGCATCAGGGGAAGGTCTCCCTCACCGTAGCGCAGGAGCGTGCGACCTACAAAGAACACAACAATAAAAAAATAAAACCTAATTAAATAAAGGGGAGAAGGCCAGCCTAGCCCCAAAAGTCTATAAGTCCAAAAGTCAATGTGCATGCGATAGTCCCGAGTAAAAGGGACAGCTAACGTGCACAAAGATCACCCAGACTGGGACATTCAACAAGAATGTGCCAAACAGTCAGGGGGATGACGCAGTCATCACAATAGGACGCAGGCGAGCGCTCCATCAAATAGTAATGCGTCACACGAGTATGCCCGATTTGAAAAAAAAAAAATTTAAAGGGGCTATCTGGCAACTGCCACTTGGGCATAAGTCGCCACGCAAAAAACAGCCCAGATCTAGGCTACTTTAAAATAAAAATTTAAATGGAAACAACAATAAAAAAGGATAACAATCAGGGAACAAGCTCCAGTGTCGGGGGGAGGTCCCCTCTACCCCGGCGCAGGAGCCTGCGACCTACAAAAAATCAAACAAACAACAATAAAAAAAAAACAAGTTAAATACAAGGGAGAAGGCCGGCCTTCCCCCAAAAGTCTATCAATCAGCCAGTCATGGTGCACGCATTCGACCCGAGTACAAAGGACAGGCGGTAGCGATCCCACCCATCCCAGTACCTGGACAGGTAACGTGCGTGAAGATCACCCAGACTGGGACATTCGACAAGAATGTGCCCAACAGTCTGGGGGACGACGCAATCGTCGCAATAGGGCGCAGGCGAGCGATCCATCAAATAGCGATGCGTCACACGAGTGTGTCCGATTAGGAGACGATAGAAAGCGACCTGAAGCCGTCGCGGCATTGGGGGATAGGTCCATGGGAACAGTCGCGGCACAATGGCACGCAACTTTAAGTTCCCTTCGACCGTCTCCCATCTTCTTTGCCAAGCAGTCCGAAGAGCTGCCTGTATTCCTGCCATGTAGTCGGTGTGAGGAAGAGCAAAACGCTGGTCCGGTCGCAGAGTCCTCGCGGACTCTTTGGCGCAATCATTCCCCGCAATTCCTATATGTCCAAGAACCCAGCAGAAGATAATGTCGACATCTACCCGGCTTGCCAAAACCGTGGCGTCATGGATATCGCGAACCAGGGGATGCAGAGATTGCAATGCCCCCGAGAGCACTCAGGGCGCTTTGTGAGTCGCTATAGATCACAATCCGGTCTCCGAACCGGGCACGTCGCGTAATCTCCCGTACCGAGTGGTGTATTGCCACCAGCTCGGCAGTGAAGACAAACGCAGCGCCTGGCAGAGCCCCACTGACTTCAAACAGAGGGGATACAGCGTGGAAGCCGACCCCCTCTTGGGGGGTCAGTTCCAGCGTGACACGAGGTGTGCTCCAGAAAGGTCGAACGCAATACTCCCGGCGCCGTACAAGCTTTGGGAGCAGAGGCGTGGCGAAAAATAGCCAAATGTGGAACCCTCCAGGGGGGCATCCTGGGCAGAACCAGGGACGCCACCGGCCCGAGAGCTATATCTAGCTCTCGAAGGAGATGCCTGGCCCTAAACCAAAAGGGCTTAGGGTATGACTGGCGTCTCTCGGCGGCATAGGCACCGTCGAGATCAGCTGCATATGCAGTGAGAGCTGTTAGCGACTGAGGGAGGCGCCGGGCTCGCGCGTACAGGCGAGTGATGCACTGCACGCGGCGCAGAGCGAGTGGCATCTCCCCAGCATCGACCAACAGGCTCTCAATGGGGGAAGTGAGGAAGGCACCGGTTGCAAGGGGAAGGCCGGTGTGGTGGATCGAGTCCACCTTCCGCAATAAACGCTCGGCTGCGGATGCATAAAACTCGCATCCGTAGTCAAGCTTCTAACAAACAAAGGATCGATAAAAAAGTAGGGCACCCCAAACGCTGAACATCACGGAACGGATAATATCCATGGCGCGGGTACAAGAGACTATAGGCTGCGAATATGAGCCTCCCAGGTGAGGCGTCGGTCAAATACAAGACCAAGGAAACGGTGCGATTCAACAACTTACAGGCGCACCCCATTAAGAAGTAAATCTGGGTCGGGGTGGAACTGTGGGTTGCGGCAAAAGTGCACCACCTTAGTCTTGGCCAAAGAAAACCGAAACCTGTGCGCTTCGGCAAAGCGCGAGACGCGGTTCAATGCCTGTTGGAGTCAACGCTCCAGAGTTGGCATCTGGGCCGCGCCAAAAAGAGATAGAAAGGTCGTCCATGTAGAGCGTAGTGAGAACATCTTCCGGCAGCACCGAGGTGATGCCGTTGATGCTCAGGACAAGGAGTGTGACACTGAGGACACTTCCCTGTGGGACACCCTCTTCCTGCTCCTTTCGGCCGGAGAGGGCTCCCCTGACCCGTACGCGGAATCAAAGATCTCGCAAACATTCAAATATAAAGACTGGGAGGCCTCCCCTCACCCCCATCGTGTGGAGAGTCTCCATGATAGCGTATCGCCATGCGGTATCATAGGCCTTCTCCAGATCGAAAAACACCGTGGCGTAGTGCTGTCTACGAAGGAAGGCCTCGCAGACGGCATTTTCAGGTCGGAGCAGAGCATCCGATGTGGAGTGGAACTTGCAGAAGCTGCACTGTGCAGAAGACAGATGGCCTCCGCTGTCCAGGAAAAAGGCTAATCTAACATTTACCAATTTCTCCATCAACTTGCACACGCAAGAGGTAAAAGAGATTGGGCGGAAACCGGCCGGAGTAGAGTGATCTCTCCCCGGTTTGCGAAATGCGAGCACAGTAGCGATTCGCCAGGAATCTGGGAGGAGACCCTTCACCCAGATCCTGTTGAACAAATCTAACAGAAAGGCCATGCCTCCCTCACCCAGGTGTCGAAGCATGGCGTACGGGACATCGTCCGGACCATGGGCGGTGTCCGCGCACGAAGCAAGAGCGGCACGCAATTCACTCACAGTAAACCTGTCGTTGAAGGGTTCTCCGCCTTGGAGGTAAAGTCTAGCCGGCGGCCTTCCGCGACATCACGACGTGCATTGAATGCTAGCGGAGCAGCATCACGGCTAGAGAATGCGGAGAAAGCGGTGGCGAAGGATTCCGCCACGGACGCGGGCCCGAGATTGCGGTCCCATTCTCCTGGAGAATGGGAGGGGGGGTCCTGAAGAACTTGCCCCGAATCCTTTTGACTCGCTTCCACACCTCTGCTAGAGGAGTCTTCCCGTTGAGAAAAGACACGTATGCACGCTAAGAAGAGCGGCGGGCGTGCTTCGAAATATATCGGAACCTAGCCCTAGCCCAACGAAGTTCAGTGACAGTGAAATCGTTCGTTCATTTCCTGAAATGCAGGCCACTGCACCCGCGCCAAGCACCACCGAGGTGGGTACTCAGGCGGCAGTTGCCCTGAAAATGAAATTTGAATGGGAAAGTGATCACTACCATGGAGGTCATCGACCACCCCCCCAATCAAAATCAGGCTCTGCATCCGAAGAGCACAAAGATAGGTCAAGGCAAGAAAATGAAGCGGTTCTCGGGCAGTGATGCGTAAACTCATCCACATTTAGGACACCTATCTCCAGCTCTTCAATATGATCGGCAAGGACTTGTCCCATGGGATCTATTGAGTAATCTCCCCAGAGGGGATGCCTGCCGTTCAGATCTTCAAGCGAGAGAAAGGGCCTCGGCAACCGTGCCACGACGCGGCGGAAGTCCCCCGCGTCCAAGTCAGCTGACGGTGGAATGTACGCAGAAATGATAGTATACCTCCTATCCAGTTGAAGCTGCACAGGCACTGCCTGAAGCGAGGTATCTAAATTAAAGGAAGAACGGAGACATCATGCCGGGTGTAAACCGCGCATCCCCCAGCCCGGCCATCCCGCGGTGGTGGGGTCGCAAGACCATTATACCCCAGGAGGGCGGGCAGGGGGCACACGCCTAGCATGGTCTCCTGCAGAAAAATAGCTAACGGGGAAGGGACGAGACGAGCCTCCGCAGTTCCGCCCAGTTGGCCCAGAGTCCACGCTAATTCCATTGAAAGAGTATGCCCTCCAGGCCTAGCTCGGAAGAGACGCGGGTCACTGTTCGAACAGAAGAACCTCACGGGAATGGCCGTACGCTTCCCGGAGGCAGAATCCCTGGCCCTGTTGGCCGGAAAAAGCGCTGTCGCCTTCGATGACTTATTGGAGAGGTTGGGCTCGCCATGCGAGTCTTTTCCTCCCTCCGCCTCGAAGCCTTACGCGGGCGTTGCGGCTTCAGAGGCGGGGGGCCCTCTTTTCAAGGAACCACCGTCTCCGAGCCACTCAGCCCACCACTAGGCGTAGGCGAAGGAGCAGAAGCTCCTTTGTTGTTGTCCTCCTTTCGCGGACAGCTTTAGGAACCCCGGAAGATGTCCTGGCGACCAACTTCAGGGGTGTTGCCTCCTGTGAGTCTAACGACTCGGTGGAGGTGCGTGGCCGTTTCGCCTTACGGGAAACGGTCACACTGCGGAAAGAGGGGGGAGCCCTGTTTTAGCCAGGGCTGGGTATGAACCCTTTATGCCGTCAGCTTTACCAAGGGAGCACCCGGGTTGAGTAGAGCCTGCAGAAGGGCTCCGAATGGATGGGGAAACAACTGTGCTCGTTGGCCTGGATGGGCCAGGAGCAGAGGGTGCCTTTCTAACTATTGAGGCATAAGAGGTCCCAGGCAGAGCCGGGCATGCCAGGACCAAGTCCTTAGCCTCGCGGAATGAGAGTCGATCCTGGGCCTGAAGAGCCAGGATTCCTTTCTCAAGGAGATATGCACCACATTGCTACGAAGAAGCAGGGTGTGGCTCTCCGCAATTGACACACTTGGCAACACACAATTTAGACTTATCATGTGCGGCCTTGGAACATTTCACACAGACTTGGAGTGCCCCCTACTTTGCACGTGTACAAGAATGATTTGTATAGCCGAAGCAGTGACAATAATAGCACCGCCGCAGAAGTGGCACAAATGCCTTCACGTGGTAGCGGTACCAACCGGCATGCACCGACTCAGGAAGCTTGTCACAGTCGAACGTGATGAAGTGTAGGGGTGGGTCTTGAGGCTCCTACCTGTTTTCTCATCACACGTTCGACCTTGACCGCCCCATGGTCGCCCAGCTCTAAGGTGATGTCCTCTATGGAGTAGTCAACGAGTTCCATCGCATAAACTACTCCTTTCACAAAGTTCATGATAGAGTGCAGCGTCACACTCACCGGGATGCCATCAAGTGTCTGAAGAGCACTTATCTTGGCTGCCTCAGAGGGATCCGCCACATTTGCCAGAAGGCTCACTTCTGAGAAACGAGTCAACTTCGGCTTTCTACCAATTACACTAGCTAATGCTTTCCTCTGATGGATCATGTTACCCTTGGCCAACATGCTGCCATCAGTGGAGCGAATAATGAGGAAGTGTTTGAAGCCAGCAGGCTCGAAAATGCCAGGTAACCTCTGAATGAGGACCCCCGATGTCATCGAGGCTCCACCCTGCACCCTTTTGGGCTTAGTCAGGGCTCCATACCCTTGGGGGCAGAGTGGCCGGACATGCGGATCTTGGCTTGGTCACTTAACGAAGCAGCAGACCCATCCGTCCCTGCAGGCCCTGCAGATGGAGAGGAGCCCCGAGTCTTTTTAGTCTTTTTTTTTCTTCTTTTTAGGAGAGGAGGGTGAGGAATGAACCCGCTTCTCCTCTCCGCTGGCAGGAGCCCCCAGGCCAGATGGACCAGCCTTGGCCAGGTCCTTCTCTGAGATGGAGAAGGTCCTGGCAGTTGCAGGGGCACCGGTCTGAGGAGATTTCTCCCCTCCTTGTACTGCCTTGGAAACCCAGGCCGTTTGAGGAGGACTTTACATAGGGGCAGAATCAGGTTCCGTGCTTGGCGCTGAGCCCGGGTTCAGTGTTTGGCGCTGAGTCCGGGTTCGCTCCTATTGAAGGCCCTACCGTCTGAGGCTGGGTTGCCTCAAGGACCATGTCTATCTCAGGGGGGGCCTCCAGTTGCCCCCCCCCCTCCAGGACATCCCAGGTCCCATTGGCAGCATCCTTAGTCATGTCTGGGGAGGCACAGGTCTTGACCCCGGCAAGGTTCAGTATTCTTGCCAGCAGGTCTTTTGAGGGGATCAACCGAAGAGGTCTGGCTTCCCTCTCCCCCCTAAGGGGGTTTGCCCTACCGAGCCACTTCAATGCGTAGCTGTCAGCTATGGGCTGCCTGTTGGCTTTCTTGGCAGTCCCCTTGGAAAGAAAAGGGGGGACTGCAGCTGGGAACAGGGAGGTGCCTGAAAGCACCTTCAGAGAAGGGGGTGAGGGGGAGTCTCCTACACCCATAGGCGAAGGAGAGGAGTAAGCCTCCTCTCCGGTTAGAGAAATTTGGAGGGTCCCCTGCGCAAACACAGGGAAGGGGGGGATCTCCATTTTTTCTGTGGAGCTGCCCAAGGGCAGCACCATCGATGAACAAGGGGAAATGGGGAGAGATTTTGGTTTTGTTAGGTTTGCATTCATGGGCATGGTGACCCTATTTTTTCCACAGGAAGCAATCGCTCATCACCCCTCGCAGTAGCCCGTCCTGCAAGGGGTGTGTACAGGATCTGGCAGAGCCAGGTGCCACCATTTCGGATCACCCCGCTTGCCTGGTGGCCTGGCAGTCCCTCAGCATTGCACAGCTCCACCTTAGAGACAGCGTAAAATTGATAGAGTGTGAAGAGAGAAGGAAAGGGGATGTGAGGAAGGTATGGGTGGGGATGAAGCAGGTTGTTAAAAACCCACCATTCTAAACCGGAGCTCAGGGGTGAGGGAACATTGTTCCCTCCCCCCTCAGTCCCGATCTGGGACGTTTGGCTAAGAAGAAGGTCAGCATCTACCCTGTGAAATTAGAGGCTGACCAGAGAAAATTGTGGGAGAGGTTGTATGAAAAGCAATGAAGTAGGGGAGAAATACAGGATGTCTGAAAGGAGGAGAAGAAGCTAAGCTGAGTGGGACGGGGTGCTGAGTCCCATCAGCAAGGCAGCCAGGATGGCAAATCGCCATGCCCCTTATGGGGTTGGCATATAAAATAGATGATAAAAACATCAAGGAGATTATTAACCGTAACATCAAGGTTAAAAATCAAATGGATAAAATTCAACTCATCATTTATTATAAAACAACAAAAGCCAGCAATCTCCTGATGAAAAACAACAGCTGCCTAAACTCCTCGAATCTCAAGTCAACCAACATAGTTTACGAGTTAATCTGCACCAATAAAGACTGTAAGCTTTATAACAACTCAAAATATATTGGCATGACAACTACTACACTTTTGAGACATTTAACTATGCATCTGCAAAGCGGAGGGCCTAAAATCATATGGAGAGTGCCCATAACACTAACCTAACAAGAGATATGCTAGTTTATAACACCGTTATTAAAAGAAAAGAGGTTAATAAAGCTAGGCTGAACATCTTAGAAGCCATATTAATAAATGAAGATAAGCCAGCCATCAACAGTCAAGTAACAAGCTGGAATCGCACATTAAAATTATTTTAAAATTCCACTCACCGGACTGGCTGGTTTCATTTAACATTATGCTCAACCTAGGTGGAATAAATATCCCTTAAAAATCATTTCCCATCATTTTGTCTGATCCTCACCCCACTCATTACATCGGTAAGGGAGGCAAGAAGATATCAAAACCCTCCCAAGATGATCGAAAGCTAAGCAATTTAGTTTGGTTTTTACCAAACAAATTCATTTAAAAAAAAAAGATGAATACAGGACAAGTGATCCACCATCTACAAGATGGAATAAAAAAGAAAGTTAGAAGAAAAGAAAGTTGCCAAAGGAAATAAATTAAGGCAAAATACACAATGGTCTTCAACAAAATTTGCATATATATATATATAAAATTTTTTCCTAATTATGAAAAAATATGTGCAGGTGAAGATCAAACCAAGCACACTGAAGTAGCAAGCAGCTGCTTTTATCTCAATTAAAGCCACCCCAGGCTTTTGCAGTGTTTGCTTGCTGCATTAGTGTGCTTAGTTCAATCCCTACCTCTACCCAAATTTTTTGGCAATTAGGAAAATTCATTTTTTGGAAGAAAAATATTATTTATCTTCTATTTCCTTGCGGTTTGATTGATTATATATATACTCCTTAAGATTATAACTATTTAATTAAACTAAAAAAAAAATTATATTACTCCCTACAAGAAAATATTCTTGATAGATCAAAGATAATATAAGAAAGAAAAAAAGACTCAATTTTTTAAGAAACTTACCTGACCCCTTTTTTTCAATCTTCTTTTTTCTGCCATTTTTCTTAAATTGATTACATAGAATCTAAAATTACAATTAGTGGTTCAATATTTATAACTTAAAATAGTCTAAAAATCTGAGCAGAAAAAAATAACAACCTGAAAACAAATAATCAAATATATTTTCAGGGTCTAAATTTTAAACTTTATCTCATGTATACAATCCATATTTGAGTATTTCTGGAAGACAAAACTAATGAGGTAGTCACAATATTTTTCCTAAAATGAAACAAATAACTTGGTAGGGGTCTGCCACTTATCTACATCTCACTGAGGCATTTTATTTCTTAATGGGAACTTACAGTTTAAAATGGAGTCTACATAGCTATATAGTTTATGGCAACCACTGTGAAGTAGGCCCAAATAAGAACTCTCCAACCAGCCATTAACCAAACAATGTGGGTTATATTCACTCAAATTGGAACTGGCATCTACATTTTAAATACAATGTAATGAAAACATTAAATGTGACGTTTAATAAATATATTCATCTCCATTGTTATTAACAAGGCTTAACTAGGTGATGTAAGTCTTAATTAAACAAATCAGTTGGTTTTGCTGAAACATATTACTCCTCCTCAGTCAGTCTTAACTCTTTTATATTAAGATGATGTTGCCATAATTGCAATGTGATAATCACAATGTTATAGGATTGATCCAGTGAATATGGAAAATGAGGAACACTACCTAGCCTAGGCCAGTTTTCTTTCCTTGACTGCACAGTCAAATGTAGGCATGCATTTTTATAACAAATTAATCTCACTGCCCACTTATTAATGCTGCCTTAAAATTTTAAGCTTAAAATTACTTTATAGTATTCTAAAATGCTCTTTTAGGCATCATATTCGAAATAATTTCATAACACCCTCACAAATCATTTGGTCAACCAAACTTTCACAAAGCCTCTATTTGCTGTCTTCATTCCCAAATGATTATTAAAATGCTGGGAGTATAGGCCTAGGATTTTCAACCGTTCCCAGTAGTTTAGGTGCCTCATACCCTCTGTATTTCTGATGAAAGCCCTCTGAACTGACTCTAGGTCTTGTATGTCTCCCTTTTTGTGGGGTGACCACTGCTGACTGCAATAGTCTAGAATCGGCTGTACTAGGGCCTTCCATAGGGTCATCATGATGTCCCGCTTCCTCGTGCTGAAGGTGCGGAGGATTCCCCCTGCCATTTGTTTGGCTCGGCTGACTGTTAAGGCCATATGATGGCGGAAGGTAGCATCATCACTGAGGAACACTCCAAGGCATTTGGCGTGGGGCTGAGAGATGATGGTTTGGCCTCCTCCCATATGCAAGCTAGTAGCGTCCTTTAGATCCTGGTTTGGCCCACATCTTAGGAGCTCAAACTTGCCCTCATTGAATGACATGTTGCTGTTTTCTGCCCATGTGTAGACCTTTTGGAGGTCTTGTTGTAGGAAGTGGATATCAGTGACATGGGTGATTTGGTGGCTGAGGTTTGTGTCATCGGCAAAGGATGAGACTACCGAAGACTGCACCTCATCATCAATGTCACCAATCAATGCCAGGAAGAGGAGTCCCAGTACGGAGCCTTGTGGCACTCCACGTGATATCTCAAAATTAGCTACTATCTTTCCAGAATATGACACTTAGTTTCATATAAAATTATATTGCAAACAAAGCGTCATATTCTGGAAAGATAGTAGCTAATTTTGAGATATCACTATAATTAAAATAATATTGTACTTTGCTTAAAATAAACTTTTATCAAAGCGTCATATTCTGGAAAGAGAGAGTGGAAGTGTGGACTAATAGCAAGAGGGGTTCTCTAGACGAGTGCTCCGCCCAGCCCTGAGACAGAGGGCTTTTGTGCCTCTCTAACCACCTGAACCGCCATACCCGCCTTCGTTGACAATCCTGCCTCCTTCTAAGTTAGCCTACTACCACCCACCTCCAGCACACAAGTGATAGCGCGTGCCCCCTTTTCGTTCGGTTGTTGTTGTGTTTTTTTTTTGTTTTGTGTAGAATATAAGTAAATTGTTGTATTCGCCAGTTATAAAATTCTCTTTTGGTATCGTATTTGGATTGGGGAATTTAGCCTCATTTTGAAGTGTGCACACTTCCCTAGTAAATATAAAATTGTTGTAAATATAAGCTGTAATTATCATTGTACTTTTTTTCTGTTAGTAAAGAACTGTACATACAATCCGTTTCATTCTCCTTCGATTTCTCACGTCCGGATTAGTATAGGAAGCGGGTTGGATCGATTGGGGTTAGTCTAAATTTTTCGGCCCGCTACAAGGTGAGTGGTCCGATTCGTGTCCCTTGGTAACAACTGCTTGTGTTCTTGATGTGAGGAAGCTGTGCAGCCACACACCTAGCTTGCCAGTTATTCCTAGTCCTCAGAGTTTGTGGAGGAGGATGTTGTGGTCAACTTTATCAAAGTCTTTTGCAAAGTCTAGGAAGATGATATCCACATTTACCCCATTCACCATACTGTGTAGAAGCCAGTCATAGCGGGCTAGCAGCTTTGAGAGACAGGACCTGCCTTTTTGAAAACTGTGTTGGTTGGTGTTGAGCCTGTTGTTGGTATCCAGGAAATGTGTAATTTTGTTTTGGACAATTTTCTCAAATATCCTGATGTGGGAGATGAGGGCTACCGGCCTTTAGTAATTAGGAAGGCCTTTGTACCCTCCTTTGTAGATTGGAGTGATGGTAGCTTCCTTGAGAGCCAGAGAAATCGTACCTGTGTTGAGCAAGTGGCGCCATAGTTTGTGGAGGGGATATGACAGCACATTCCTGCATTTTAGAAGGAACATGGCTGGGACCCCATCCAGGCCTGCTGTTGCGTTCATTTTCAGTTCCTTTATGGCTCAATTATGTTGTCCTGTGAGAAGGTAAGGTCACTGAGAGACAAAGGCTGTGCTGGACCTGGTATCTTGTCCGCTGAAAAGAATGTTTCAGGATCAGTGACTTTCATTGCAGCCCTTGGTGTGCTGAATACATCCTTGTATTGTCTCATTAGGAGCTGACATGTTTCCTTGGCATCCTCCACAATTATGCCTTTGTTCTTCAGTGGACCTACTTGGGTTTTGCTATTTGCATACCTCTTGCAGTAGTTGAAGAATTATTTGGGGTTGCTCTTGATGTTAGATGCAGCCACTGTTCTTCTTTCTGTCTCTGAAGGTCGTGGGAGACTGAGTTTCAGTTCGATGTTCTTGATCTTGGTGGCGAGGCTTTGTCTTACTTCTACATTTCCTGTTGTAGTGAGAAGTTTATTGAGGTGGGTCCTTTTTCTCATTAGATTTCTCCTAGCCCTGAGAATGTTGGATTTCCTCGTGAACTTCCTTTTGTGGGGGATATAGTGGAGGCAGACTGACTGGATGGTATCAATCAATTTATTGTATATATCATTCACTTCTTTGTCATCCAACAGAGAGTCCCAGTCGATTTGATCTAGGAACAACTCCATCCCTTCCTAGTCTGCATCTGTGCTGTAGAAGTTTAACCTACTGATGGGGTTTGGAAGGGAGAATATATAACAACTATGATATCAAGAAAGACAATGAAACATCTAGGAATCATGGTTCAAAGTGACTGTTAGCAATATGAGAGCCGTGCGGACAAGCCTTTTACCACATTGTGCAAATGAATTCACAGGTTTGAAGCACAGATAGCGAAATTTTCAGAAGAAATAGTTGGAATTGGAAATGACCTCAGATTTGAAATTATGGAAAAGACTAATGTTCATCAATGCATTCAAATAATTTGGATGAAGAAATTCTTGTAGTTAGACCAACATTGCATTTTTGAAGAAGTAGAGAATGTAGGACATGCTGAAGCCCATACAAAAGAATTTTCCTTTGACAATCTATCAGCATTCATTAAAAAAATAGACCACGCATGCTTCAGATTTTCTTATGGATTGCTGATCCTAACATCAATCGATGCTGATCCTAACATCAATCGAAGCATCAAATTTTGCCAAAATTTGCAAAGCACTTTACAAAGATATGTATGCAGTCAATGCTACAAAGATATGTTTGCAGAGAAGATGAATACAACTGCACAAACAACATTGACAAAATATTTTTCTAAGCAAAGAAAGTTTGAAATGTTATCTTTTTCTAATTTTTTATTGTACTTTTACTACTATGGATAAAATGAATAATACAATCTTTTAAGTCTTTAACGTGCAACTTTGGTAAATATATCCGTATAAATTAACTCTCCTAGCAGCTTTTTCATTCTTTACTTTTACATTATATTAACCCTAATCATACCCAAGAAATTTTGTGGCATTATTCTAGTTTCATCCACAATTCACTAATCAGAGGCACATTGTTATATAGTTTGTTTGTTTTTTGGCTTGATATTCATTGCAAATCTATATATTTACTGTTAAAAAATTAACAAAAAACTGCCATTATGTGCCACTGCTAGCCTTATTGGTATGATGTCATAACCCTCAGCAAACTGAGATAATCACACTAATGCAAGAAATACCCATTCATCATGATGATGATTTGCATCACATTTATTTAAATGGTTGCTCATGCTGCCCTGTTGTATAATTCCAATTTTTGCAAGTAAACAAAATGAAATTTAGGCTTATTTCTTTCATAGTATTTTATGTTATTAGTTCAAATATGATCAGTTTAGGTTATCTCTTCATAGTATTTAAGTTATTAGTCCAAATATTATCATATTTGGCAGTTGGAAGCCAAAATTCAGTAAAATTGAGTTTGAAATTTGAATTCAACAGATTTAGATTCAAGCTGTTTTGCCTTGAGACTACAAACAAGGTTTGCTGACCAAGTTGCGTGCTCTCATTTATTCTGATTTATGACATTATGACCTTCAAAACTTTCAATAATTTCCGGACTAACCTTGGGAGGACCTTGGCAATTATATCATTCAAAAAAGAATGTAAAACAACATAAGGGTTTCAGATTTTGTTAGAATCAGCCAAATAGTCATGATGTTATTGACAAAATAAAATAATTCCCGGACTACCCTTGAGAGGACCTTGGCAAACATAAGGGTTTAAAATTTCGTTAGAATCGGCTGAATAGTTACAATGTTATTACCAAAACAGGGACCGACCGACAGTGAGATATAGAGCCGAATGTGACTAAAAAAGCAGCCCAGGTTTCGACAAAACACACTAAATACTACAAGAAGCAGTAATATTATATAGTGAAGAAGTGATTATGGTTAAGTTAATGACCTAAATGGATATTACTACATATTATAACCATATTAAAAACAAATTAAAAACGCATTGTTATAAATATTTGGTTTGGTATACCTCACAAAGCTAGGTATCTTATGCTATTATATAAAAAAAACCCAGTTATTTGCCTTTTTTTTCAGTTTGTAATATATTTGTTGGTTTCAATTTTGTTCATTTGAACAGTGAAGTTGTATTTGGCATGTCATCTAGACTCTGCTCATTTTGGGGGTATCAACACCTGTTCATTTATAAGCTTCCAAATAATTTATAAGCGCCCAAATAATTTGTTTGAAAATGTCCTGGGCAAAATTACAAATGGTACACCATTAGCGAAAATAATTAAAATAAAATATTTAAATCCTTTTTATAAATCAAATAATATATTTTAATTTAAAAAATAGATAATAAGGA
The DNA here is from genome assembly GCA_963969495.1 of Ceratothoa steindachneri. Taxonomy (NCBI): domain Eukaryota; kingdom Metazoa; phylum Arthropoda; class Malacostraca; order Isopoda; family Cymothoidae; genus Ceratothoa; species Ceratothoa steindachneri. Next base: position 136,333,059 of record OZ018326.1, read on the forward strand.
TATTGCTTTAGTAATAGTGCAGATTGGAACATGCTCTCTTTCAGAGAAAAATATTACTTATACACTTTAACCCATAAAGCGCCCAAATAATTTATTTGAAATTGCCCTGGGCAAAATTACAAATGGTACACCATTAGCGAAAATAATTAAAATAAAATATTTAAATCTTTTTTATAAATCAAATAATATATTTTAATTAAAAAAATATTCTATTGATTTAATTTAAAAATTATTAATAACCTTCTACCTATTTATATATAATTATGATTGATAATTAATTCTCCATTGGTCTACAAATTTTTATTGACTCTAGGGAGCAAATGCTTTCTAAATATAGCTTCTATTCATGGGAAACATTCTTATATCTTAACAAGTTCAATGTGATACAAAACACTGGTGGATTGTTGCTTAAAAAATACTAATTAATAAAAAATGTTTTCAAATATTTTTTTCATTTATTACTTTAATCCAACACTTTAATAGCATACAAAAAGGATCTATTTAATTAAAAACATGAAAGTAAACCATTTTATTGAAATATAAAATTTTAAAAAAGGGTTCTTTTACAGAATAAAATTTGGCATGGAATTTAAACATCGTGTTTAATTTTAAAACAATCTAAACACAAAAATGGATTGTCCGGACATCCTTCACAAAAAGTGGAGACCTTTTTAGCTTTTTTATCAGCCATCTTAGTACCTTCATGTGTAGATATTATGTGGTAACACCCAACACATCTTCTAGTTTTTCTTTTCTGACCTTCGAGCTCTGCTAAATAGTGAGCTGTAGATGGGCTTCTTTTAATTTCTGGCCTAGGCTTATCTGGTTTTAGATCTTCTTTTGGGTTGCCAGTTAATAAAGAAAGGATAAGTGATTCCTTAAACACCAAACTCCATTTTTTGTTTCCACAATGATATTTGTTGAAGATAAACCAAGAATTGACTACTGTAGTACCCAAAAGCAATTCCATGGCTAATTTTCTGTACCACTTTTTTTATCTTTCTTAAAGGGCTATGTAATGCTGAAAACTGATCTGAAAGATCGACACCTTTCTTAGCAAAATCATAGTAAATGAGACTTGGTGGTTTCAATACATATTCCTCATCTCTATTCCTCTTTAGAGTGGGAACAAGATTAGCATGATGCTCAGGAACTGATGTCAGTGTCAAGACATTTCTTTTATCTTTCCAATTTATAACTTTGATATGATTTTTTTTCTGACCTATGACTTCTCCCTTCTTTAGCTTTGCTTTAGTTACATCACTTGGTAGACCCTTTCGATTGCTTCATAATGTTCCACATAGGAAGGTTTTGTGTAATAAAAGGTATTCAGCCAGAGTAAGTGAAGTATATTAGTTTTCTGTAAACAGAGTATATCCTTTAGCGAGTAAAAGATTGATTAGCCTAACTAAAACTGACTCTGTAAACTCCAAGTTTTGGTAAGAGTCACTTTAACACAAAACACTTTGAAGTTCCAAGTATATCCTTTACTAAAACATAGTTTGAAGATTTTACAACCATATCCTTTATTAGAGCATAGTTTGAAAATTTTACAACCATATTTGTGTCTTTGGTTTGGGATATATTGTTTGAAACTTAATCTTCCTTGAAATGGCATCAAAGTTTCATCTATTATGATCTGTGAACTTAACTGGTAGACTTCCTGATATCTTATTAGCATCTTCATCAGGAGAAAATTTTATCTAACCTACTAACCACAGATGCATTAATATCTGCAAAATGCAATGCTCTCAGCAAAAGAAAAAATCTGTCTCTGTCTATCATATCAATTATTAGTTTCCTTTCATAAAGTGCGCATTTTGGCCAGTAAGAAGCCTTACATGGTTGAGGATTCAAGCCCATGAATAGAATAATTCTTAAGAATTTTTTTCATTCCTCCATTTTGTTGGAACCCAAGCTTTAAATCTTGAGTGGCATGTTATATTTGGCCTTGTGAGATGATTTGCATAGTTATTAGTTTCCTTTACAATTAACCCTATTAAATGATTTAAGAAGAGAGAATATTCATTAATGGGCCAAATATTTCCATTATTCTGTGATGGAACAGGGTGAATGCAAAGTTATACCTTATCTGTAAATGAAAATTTTCTATCGTTTGAGCTGGATTCCTTCCACTGAGACTGTTGAGAATTAATTGGATTATTGACATGTGGATTTTTTTTTTTATACAGCCCATCTGCCAACTGCCCACTTGGGCAGTTGGAAAATAAAAATATGATAACATAACAATGATAGAAAGGTGAAAAACTTAACAATTACGAAGCAATCTCTGGCATCGGGGGGAGGTCCCCCTCACCCCGGTGCAGGAGAGTGCAACCTACAAAGAAAACAATACCAAACAAAAAAATAGAACCTTCTTAAATAATGGGGAGAAGCCTCCCCCTCCCAAAAAAAGTCAACAAGTCCACAAGTCAATGTTCACGAAATCGTCCCGAGTAAAAGAGACATGTAGCAGCGACCCCGCCCATCCCGGTACCGGGACAGGTATCGTGCGCAAAGATCACCCAGACTCAGACATTCAACAAGAATGTGCCTAACAGTCTGGGGAACAACGCAGTCGTCGCAATAGGGCGCTGGTGAGCGCTCCATCAGATAGCGATGCGTCACACGAGTGTGCCCAATTCGGAGATGACAGAAAGTGACCTGAAGCCGTCGTGGCATTGGAAGATAGGTCCATGGGAGCAGTCACGGCACAATCGCACACAACTTTAAGTTCCCTTCGACCGTCTCCCATCTTCTTTGCCAAGCAGTCCGAAGAGCTGCCCGTATTCCTGCCATGTAGTTGTTGTGAGGAAGAGCGCCCTCATCGGCGCGTTCATTCCCTGCAATTCCTACATGTCCAGGAACCTAGCACTACCATGGAGGTCATCGACCACCCCACAATCAAAATCAGGCTGTGCATCCGAAGAGCACAAAGATAGGTCAAGGCAAGAAAATGAAGCGTTCTCGGACAGTGATGCGTAAACTCATCCACGTTTAGGACACCCATCTCAAGCTCTTCGATTAGATCGGCAAGGACTTGTCCCCTGGGATTTATTGAGTAATCTCCCCAGAGAGGATGCCTGCCATTCAGATCTCCAAGCAAGAGAAAGGGCCTTGGCAACTGTGCCACGACGCGGCGGGGTGGAATGTACACAGAAATTATAGTATACCTCCTATCCAGGTGCAGCTGCACAGCCACTGCCTGAAAGGAGGTATCTAAAGAGAAAGGAAGAACGTAGACATCATGCCGGGTGTAAACCGTGCATCCCCCAGCCCGGCATCCTGTGGTGGTGGGGTCGCAAGTTCCTTATACCCCGGGTGGGCGGGCTGGACCTTAAATAGAAGGTTTTCTGAATGGAAACAATAAAAACTGTTTTGGTTTCCTTATAAGTTTCTTTTAATAATGTGGGATCTTAATGGGTTAACATAATTTCATGAATGACAAAAGCCACAAGGGCTTATAAGAAGGGAATTTAGCTATGAGATAGATGGGTATTGGCTTAATTCAGTTGAAGATGAGAAGGACTTATGAGTAGTAGTAGATAGGTCACTGAAGTTTTCAAAGCAGTGTATTGAGGCAAAAAATAGAGCAAATAGGGTGCTAGGTGACATTAAAAGGAATGTTAGCTACAAGAGTAAGGAGGTTATCCTTAAACTATATAACTCTTATGTCAGGCCACATTTAGAGTACTGTATACAAGCATGGTGACCACATTTTAGATGACATCAACCTGTTAAGTCAGTACAAAGGAGAGCAACAAAAATAATACCTTCCCTGAAGCACCTTGAATATGAAGATAGACTAAGGGTACTAAATATGTTCTCATTTGGGATGGATAAATTGGATTTTAGCAAGTTATTTGAGTTAGAAGGTAGTAATAGGACTAGAGGTCACCACTTAAAGATTAAAAAACAGAGGTACAGACTGGATGTTAGAAAATATTTTTTCACTAACAGAGTGGTGGATTATTGGAATAGTTTGCCACCTGAGACTGTAGACAGCCCAAACTTGAATGTTTTCAAGCGAAGATTGGATCATTATATGGGGATGGATGGTTAAATTCTTATTTTTTGGTATGGGGGTATGTTCTTGACTCATTCCTGTGGATGCAGTTTCTTTTTATTGTATATTTTGGGGGACTTTGATTTTGTTTTTGACAGACTCCTATGGAGGCTTTAAATTATATATTGTAGATGCATGGTCTGACATAATCCTATGGATTGTTTAAATTGTATATTGTAGATGCATGATCTGACAAAATCCTATGGATGCAATAAGTGGGTGGGATTTGATGGATATGGATGACCTTTGAAAGGCCCTTGTGGCTTTTGTCATCCGTGAAATTATGTTATGTTAAGGTCATTCGCAAGTTGCTTTCTAATGCCACATTCAACCAAGTGCTAGCCTTTATTTTATAAACTATTTTCTGTGCAAAGCTTCGATTCAAACTAGAGGCCTAACAACATTTAACAATCAACATTTGCATTCAAATCTGATGGTAGGCTTTCAAACTAGAAATATTGAAGTCATTTTAAGTTGTGAGGGGTATTCTTACCTGGTGGTGGTTAGCCAGGGGGAGAATAGGTATGTGAGTCAGAGGGACACAGAACCTATTAGCTTGACTAATAGATTCAGTGCACTAAGAGAGGAAGTAACTGGAAGTGATATGACTGATGGGGGTGGGGGTGGAGGTAGAGTGACTGGTAGTTTGAATGAGAATAGGAGTGGGGATGGAGTTAGGTCTGTGGGGGTTAGGAATAGGAGTCTGATTGAAGTGCTTGTGATGGGTGATTCGCGAGTTAGATATTTAGATAGGAAGTTGAATGCAAGTAGATTGAATGGTTTGAGGGTGTGTTTGTCGGGTGCTAGAGTGAGAGATCTGTCTGATAGGTATGAGGAGCTGGTGTCTGGCTGTGCAAGGGATGCAGTTGTGATTACACATGTAGGAGTGAATGATGTGAAGAAAGTGGGTGCATGTGAGTTACGTGAGAGGTACAAGAGGTTGATTGAAAAGGTGAAAGAAAGTAGAATGAAAGGTGTTGTGACAGGTGTGCTTCCAAGAATGGATGTTGGGGTAGAATGGATGTCTCGTGCGATTGGGCTGAATGATTATGTGAGGAGGATGTGCGAGATGGAAGGTGTCATGTTTGTGGATGTGTGGGATAGGTTTGTTGGAATGAAAGAAATGTATGCGATGGATGGACTGCATTTGAGTAAGAGGGGGGTAGATGTGTTGTGGGAGGAGTATGATCGTGTTATTAGGTCTTTGCGGGTGGGAAACTAGATACTAATAGTGGTCAGGGAATTATGAGAGGACATTATAGTACTGAAAGTAGAATGGACTTGGCAGATAAAAGAAATAGGTTCCAAGGCGATAGAGGTGAGGTCATTCAGGTTGGATGAGGTGCTTCAGGGATAGGGGGGTTAAATTGTTTCTATACAAATGCTCGTAGTCTTAGAAACAAGAAGGATGAGCTATTTAGTTATATTAGCGATGAGGATATAGATATATTATGTGTTACTGAATCATGGGTTAATGAAATAGAATTTAGTGACACTATACGTGAATTTGATTTACAGGGTTATAATATGTACATTAGTCAAAGGACAGGTAGGATTGGTGGAGGAATAATTATCTATATAAAAAACAACATTGTTTCAAGTTTAAATACTTCAATAAAGCAGGATGGAGTTGAGTCACTTTGGATAGATATTAGGTTCAGTAAAAATAGAATGGTGCATTTGGGAGCTTTTTACAGACCACCTGAGCAGACTGATGATATAGATAAGCTCATGATAAGGGAAATAATTGATAGGTAGGGATAGAACAAGTGGCAGGTTCATAAAATGCTTTGAGGATAATTTTTTTAATCAATTTGTTAATGAGCCAACGAGGGGGGACAATATATTAGATTTAGTACTTTCTAACAGTGATCATTTAGTTCAAGAATTGACTGTTAGGGAAGCATTGGGAAATAGTGACCATCAGATAGTTCGTTTTAACTTGGGAAATGAGAAGGGTAAAATAACTGAGAATGCTGTAAAAGTTCCAAATTTTCATAAGGGAGATTATGTAAAACTTTGAAGCTTGCTAAATTTGGTAGACTGGAATTTTAGTAAGGGAGATTATGTAAAACTTTGAAGCTTGCTAAATTTGGTAGACTGGGATGTAGAATTCAGAGGTAAAAATGCTTATGGGATGTGGGATACTTTCAAGCATATAATAAACGTAGTCCAAGAGCAATGTATCCCAATGCAGGCCATTAGGAACAAAAGTAGGAAACCATTATGGTGGAATCAGGAGATAGCTAGACAAATTTCAAAGAAGAAAAGGGCATATAAAAAATTACAGGTAGAAAATAATATTCAAAATTTAAGTGATTATAGAATGGCTAGGAATGAGTTAAATAAGATTATAAAGAAGAACAAAAGAGTGTCAGAAATTAATTAGCTCAGGATAGCATCAAAGATCCTAGAAAGTTATTTAGTTACTATAAAATTAATAACAAGTCTGGCAGAGTTAAAATAGGACCTATCAAATATGAAGGGATAGTGAGAGAAACTGATGAGGAAATAGTTGAGGTACTAAATGGTCATTTTGCATTAGTATTTACAAAGGAGAAACTAAATAGTCTTATGTATAGTATTCATGGGTCAGGGAAAGAGGTGTTTACTACCATTAGTGTGGATTGGAGGACGATAAAAGGACTAATAGGTGAGTTAGATGCTACCAAGGCCTCCGGCCCTGATAATATTCATTCCAGGATACTTAAAGAAGGGGTAGAAAGTATCTCAATAGCTCTGGAGAAGTTGTATACTAGGTCACTGGAATATGAAGAAATACCCAGGGAAATCATTGGGAAACAGTGATCATCAGATGATTCGGTTTAATTTGCAAATAGTTAAGGGTAGAACAACGACAAACTCCACAAAAATTCCAAATTTTTATAGGGGAGATTACGATAAATTACGCAGCATGCTAAATCAGATAGTAGGATTGCAAGGACTTTGGAAGATTTGAGTGACTTTGACTATGTGATTGAGTATGTGCCTGGTGAATGGAATGGAGTGGCTGATTTGATGTCAAGGTATCCTGGTACGAATGATGAAAATGTGTGTGGAGTGAGTGATCCTGAGTATTTGCCGAAAGGGATTATGAATGGAAAAGAGAGTAAGGGTGGTGGTGATTCCTTGTTTGAGAGTGTATGGAATGGTTTGCAAGATTTGAAGAGTGATGGAGTAGATGTGAGAGTGCCCGATAGTGTAGATGATTTAAGGAAGGAGGTAATGAATGAAGTGTGTAGGAAGCCTGAAAGCATTGGTATGGCAAAGGTGCGGAACTTCATGAAAGAATTGAGAGCGATGTGTATGCAAGGGGTCCCGCCATTTCAGGAAGTGTTGATTGTAGTGAGTCGTTTGTATGGAGTGATTGTTTATGTGCACTTTGGTGGTGAGAGGCCGATTGTGTACAAGGATGAGAAGATGAAGAGTTTGAATCCTAATGTGGTACATCTGCAATGTTTGAGCGGTGTGCACTACAATTGGGTAATTGAAAAGTGTTCATATATAAGAGAGAAGAATGATTGTCTGGATGAAGATGAGTGTGTGTTGAGTGATGATATGGGAGTTAATGACAGTGTGGATATCAGTGCTGATGTTGGTGTGCTTGTTCCTTCGGTTTATTGCAAACATGGTGGACCTGATATGATGGAAGCGAGAGTGAAAGTTGGTGAAAGGTTGTTCTGTGTTTTGATTGATACTGGAGCGCAGGTGTCTTTAGTGAATGAGAGGATTCTGAGTAAGTATGATGAGTTTAAATATTGCGAGCATAAACCTGTGAAGTTACGGATAAGTGGATTAGGGAATGGCATGATAGTGGCATGGGAACAGGTTAGTCTGAAAGTGAGTTTGGGTAATGGTGTGAATGTGAAGCATGACTTTGTAATTCTGAAAGATGAGCAAATGCTGTGTTGCTTTCTGCTTGGTGTAGACTTTATGAGATTGAATGATTTGTCTTTGGATGCTGATAAGGATTGTATTATGAAAGGTGAATGTGAGGTGATGAGGTTGAATAAGTGTGCGAAAAATGTCAAATTTTGTGGTATGATTGAGTTGGTCATGGATGATGAGAATGAGATTTTAAGTGATGATGATATTCTAGAGATGCAAGAGATGTGTCCTTTTGTTAGTGAGTTGAAGAGGTGTGTAATGATGCATGTTGATTTGAATGAATGGCCAGAGTGTTTAAGTGATTTTAAAAGGTATGCTAAGGATTTTGTTGTTTGTATGGATGTTGTATATTTTGTGAGGCATGTGAAGGGTGGTGATGATATGTATGTACCTGTGATGTCCTTAGTTGGTATGATTGGTCTGGTGAAGGTTGTGCATGATAATTATGGGCATATGGGTAAGTTTAAGCTGTGGGAGTGTATGAAGGAGCATGTGTTCCACCCGTTTCTGAGAACTGTTGTGAATGATGTTGCAACTACGTGTGAAAGGTGTCAGAAGCGAAAGGTGCAAGGTGTGCAAGTGAAACCACCGATGTTGAAAGTTGATGCGAAAGAACCGTTTGAATTGGTAGTGATTGATTGTGTGTCTTTGCCGCGTACGAGTGCTGGGAATGTTGGTATGGTTGTGATGGTTGACCATAAAAGTAAGTTTGTGTATGCAGCGCCTGTGGGAGATAAAAGGAGTGTGACTGTTGCGCGTGTGGTTGAGCAGTTGTTTTTTCCTATGTGTGTATGGAAGCCTAGAAGATGTCTGAGTGATAATGGGCCTGAATTTGTAGGGGAAGTGTTTGAGCAAATGTTGAGAGAGAATGGTGTGGAGCATGTGAGAACAACTCTGTATGTACCGTCTTCAAATGGATTGGCTGAACGGACTATAAGAACCTTGTGTGAGATGTTGAGAATGATGAGTACGACAGTGAATGACTGGGATGTGTGTCTGGGGAGAGTGTTGTGGGCGTATAATTCAACTGTGCATAGTGCAACTGGAATGTCCCCATGTCAGATTGTGATGAATTTTGAAAGGCGAGTGAAAGATAGGTTTCGTTTGAGTGAAAGTGAGCAGAGTGTATGGCGTGAGGCGCATGAAAGGTTCCGTTCATTTGAATTAGGTACAAAAGTATTGAAGGTGAAAGAAGTGAAGGGTAGGTTGAATGTATCAAAGATGAGTGAGAAGTTTGATGGACCTTATAGAGTTGTGAGAGTTTGGGAAAATGGGGTAACGTATGTTTTGGAGAGTTTGAATGACGGCATGACTGAGAGAGTGCGGGCTCATCAGAGTCAGTTAAGGAGATGGAGAGAACCTCCTGACTACCTGGTGAGCCATCCGGTGTATGGACTGTGTAGAGAGAGAGGTAAAGTGCATGATGATGAGATTGAATGTGATAGTATGGATCTGTCTGGGAAAGAGCTAGTCTTAGTCTCGAGGAGTAGAAAGCGTACAAAGAAGGGTGAAAGGAAGAATGCAAGTACGAATGAAAGTAAGTCTGAGCAGAGTGTTTCTGGTATGGGGGATCTTGAAAGGGAGATTGAGTTTTTGCGTAAACAGGTGAGTGATTTGGCTGGTATAAGTAGACGAGTGAGTGAGCTGCCTGTGCCTGATTTTTCTGGTTTTGGGAACAGTATGAATGATAGTGTGTTTGGGCAGAATGAACCTAGTGTGGCTGATTTTTCGGGTTTTATGAATGGTAATAGTAGGGGTGAGTTTGATGTAGTGAATGATGAAGTGGCTGATTTTTCAGGTTTCTGGTGGGAACCAGTCGAAGGGGTTTCTGGTATGCCTGTTGAGAATACAGGGGATGTGAGTGACCTGTCTGTTTCGCAAGAATGTACCTTGAGTTGGATGAGAGCTGTGAGTGAGGAGCTGATGAATGGGGGTATGAAGAGTGAGGGTTCTGAACGGAAGAGTATGAAAGAATTCTGTCGTGAGATGGGAGAACTGGTAATGAGGGCTAAGAGTATGGTTGATGAGATGATAAATAGTGACGATGAGACTGACAGGATGACTGACGAACAACCCCGACTAATTGCTACGCGTAGCCAGGGACCAGTAGAAGAGTGTGAATGGGTGCAGAAGGGTGCGATTGAGCACAAGTGGTACCGTGAAGAGTGATTGAAAGGGTTTAGTGAGTGGCTGGTCGAATGGCTTAAGGAAGGAGGGGTATGGTGGGGCGAATGTGAGTTTGTGTAAAAGGGCCATTCTCCCACCCCTTTTCTCAGTACCCTCTCCCTCCCTCTGTAAGAATGTGTGTGAATGGGAATGGGTTTGTTTTATTTTTGTTTATTTCATGTATAAAATGATTACCATGTTTTTCTTTCTTTCCAGGCGTTATTCTGGAAAGATAGTAGCTAATTTTGAGATATCACTATAATAAGATTGTACTTTGTTTAAATTAATCTTTTATCAAAGCGATATTCTGGAAAGAGGTAAGCTAGTCGATGTATTTTCGAGTAATGCCCACTTATTAGTTTTGCCATCCATGTATAAATAAATGGGTCATAAAAGGAGGATATATCTCTTCTACAGAGAGTGGAAGTGTGGACTGGTAGCAAGAGGGGTTCTATAGACGAGTGCTCCACCCAGCCCTGGGAGGAGGGCTTTCGTGCCTCGCCAACCACCTGAACCGCCATACCCGCCTTCGTTGACAATCCTGCCTCCTTCTAAGTTAGCCAACTACCACCCACCTCCAGCAAGTGATAGCGCGTGCCCCCTTTTCGTTCGGTTGTGGTTGTGTTTTTTTTTGTTTTGTATAGAATATAAATAAATTGTTGTATCTGCCGGTTATAAGATTCTCATTTGGTATCGTATTTTGATTGGGGAATTTAGCCTCATTTTGAAGTGTGCACACTTCCCTAGTAAATATAAATTGTTGTAAATATAAACTGTAACTATCATTGCATTTTTTTTGTAAGTAAAGGGACTGTATATACAATCCGTTTTATTCTCCCTCGATTTCTCACGTCCGGACAGTGTAGGAAGCGGGTTGGATCAATTATCGATTGGGATTAGAGATCTATTTTCGGCCCGCTACAAGATGATTCGGTTTAATTTGCAAATAGTTAAGGGTAGAACAATGACAAACTCCACAAAAATTCCAAATTTTTATAGGGGAGATTACGATAAATTACGCAGCATGCTAAATCAGATTAGGTGGGATATAGAATTCCATGGAAAGAATACTTATGAGATGTGGGATATTTTTAAGACTATATTAAACATGGTTCAGGAACAGTGTATTCCGATGAAGTCTATTAGGAAGAAATGTAGGAAACCATTATGGTGGAATGAAGAAATAGCTAATAAAGTTTCAGAGAAAAAAAGGGCATACCAGAGATTACAAAGTGAGAGTAGTTTAGATAATTTAAACCATTATAGGTCAACCAGAAATGAACTAAATAAGATTATTAAGAAGACCAAAAGGACAGCTGAAATTAATTTAGCTAAAAATAATAATAAAGATCCTAAAAAATTCTTTAGCTATTATAGAATCAATAATAAATCTAACAGTGCTAAAATAGGACCTATTAAATATGAAGGGGTTTTGAAAGAATCTGATGAGGAAATAGTAGAGGTCCTTAATGATCATTTTGCTTCAGTATTCACAGAAGAGAAACCAGTTAGATTAATTGATGATAATTCTAGGTCAAGGGAAGTAGTGATAAATTCTATTAATATAGACAGAGAAGAAATTAAAGGGCTTATAATTCAGTTAAATACTAGTAAGGCATCTGGCCCTGACAACATTCATTCTAGGATACTCAAAGAAGGTGTAGAAAGTATTGCAGTAGCTCTCGAGAAGATATTTATTAGGTCACTAGAGTCTGGAGAAATACCAAATGATTGGAAATTGGCAAATGTAGTGCCAATTTTTAAAAAGGGAAGCAAAGAGGACTCAAATAACTTTAGACCGGTAAGCTTAACTTCTATAGTCTGTAAAATTCTTGAGAAGATGGTTAAGAAGGGAATTTCTGATCATCTAGAGAGTAGCAGGTTAATTAATGATGCTCAGCATGGTTTTAGAAAAGATAGATCGTGTTTAACAAATTTACTGGATTTTATGGATTATGTAACTAAAGAATTAGATAGGGGTGAGAAAGTTGATGTGTTCTACTTAGATTTCAGCAAAGCTTTTGATAAGGTTCCACATAGAAGACTAGTTCATAAATTAAAGCTGCATGGGATATGTGGGAACGTTTTAAATTGGATAACTGAATGGCTGAAAAATAGGAAACAGAGAGTTGTACTGAATGGAGTGAGGTCAGAGTGGAGGAATGTTATTAGTGGCGTACCTCAGGGATCAGTTTTAGGCCCTTTATTATTTATAATCTATGTAAATGATCTTGGGCAAGGTGTAAGTAGCAAAGTGTCAATTTTTGCTGATGACACTAAATTGGCAGCTGTAGTCAAAGAGGTTGAGGGTAGCTTTAAAGTGCAGGGTGACTTAGATAAGCTGTTAGCTTAAGCTCAGAAGTGGCAGATGACTTTAAACCTTAATAAATGTAAAGTTATTAACATGGGGAGAGATAATAGGGAATTTAGCTATGAGATGGATGGATATTGGCTTAATTCAGTTGAAGATGAGAAGGACTTAGGAGTAGTAGTAGATAGGTCACTGAAATTTTCAAAGCAGTGTATTGAGGCAAAAAATAGAGCAAATAGGGTGCTAGGTTACATTAAAAGAAATGTTAGCTACAAGAGTAAGGAGGTCATACTTAAACTATACAACTCTTATGTCAGGCCACATTTAGAGTACTGTATACAGGCATGGTCACTACATTTTAGACAGGATATAAACTTATTAGAGTCAGTACAAAGGAGGGCAACAAAAATAATACCATCCCTGAAGCACCTTGAATATGAAGATAGACTGAGGGTATTAAATATGTTTTCATTTGAAAGAAGGTGTGTGAGGGGAGATATGATTGAGCTTTTTAAAATCTTTTCTGGGATGGATAAATTAGATTTCAGCAAGTTATTTGAGTTAGAAGGTAGTAATAGAACTAGAGGCCACCACTTAAAGATTAAAAAACAGAGGTGCAGACTGGATGTTAGAAAATATTTTTTCACTAACAGAGTGGTGGATTATTGGAATAGTTTGCCACCTGAGACTGTAGACAGCCCAAACTTGAATGTTTTCAAGTGTAGATTGGATGATTATATGGGGATGGAGAGTTAATTTCTTACTTTTTGGGATGTGGATATGTTTCTTGACTCATTCCTGTGTATGCAGTTTCTTTTTATTGTATATTTTGGGGAGTTTGATTTTGTTTTTTTGCAGACTCCTATGGAGGCTTTAAATTATATATTGTAGATGCATGGTTGGACATTCCTATGGATTGTTATATTGTATATTGTAGATGAATGATCTGACAAAATCCTATGGATGCATTATATGGGTGGGATTTGATGGATACGGATGACCTTTGATAGGCCCTTGTGGCTTTTGTCATCCGTTAAATTATGTTATGTTATTGGAAGAGAGCGAATGTAGTGCCCATTTTCAAGAAGGATAGTAAAGAGGATCCAAATAACTTTAGACCGGTTAGCCTAACTCCTGTAGTCTGTAAAATTCTTGAGAAAATAGTTAAAAAAGGGATTTGCCAACATCTAGAGAGGGAGGGGTTAATCAGCGATGCTCAGCATGAGTTTAGATCAGGTAGATCATGTTTGACTAATTTACTAGACTTTCTAGAGTTTATAACAGACCAAGTAGATAAGGGAGAGAATGTAGATATAATTTACTTAGATTTTAGTAAAGCATTTGATAAGGTACCACATAGGAGACTAGTTCATAAATTAAAAATGATTGGGATATCTGGGGGTGTTTCAAATTGGATAGCTGAGTGGCTGAAAGACAGGAAGCAAAGGGTAGTGCGAAATGGTGTAAAGCCAGAGTGGAGGGATGTTATCAGTGGGGTTCCTCAGGGATCAGTTCTCGGGCCATTATTATTTGTCATCTATATAAACGATCTTGGGGAGGCAGTTAATAATAAAGTGTCAATTTTTGCAGATGATACCAAATTAGCAGCTGTAGTTAGAGATATTGATGATAATTTTAAAGTGCAGGGGGATTTAAATAAATTGTTATCCTGGGCACATAAGTGGCAAATGACTTTCAACCTTGATAAGTGCAAAGTTATTAACATGGGAAAAGATAATAGAGAATTTAACTATGAAATGGATGGGCATTGGCTGAGCTCAGTAGAGGATGAGAAAGATCTAGGAGTAGTAATAGATAAGTCATTAAGGTTTCCTAAGCAGTGTATTGAAGCAAGAAATAGGGCAAATAGAGTGCTGGGTTTTATTAAGAGAAATGTCAGTTACAAAAGTAAGGTTATTCTTAAACTCTATAACTCTTATGTTAGGCCACATCTAGAGTACTGTATACAGGCATGGTCCCCACATTTTAGACACAATATTAACCTTCTCGAGTCAGTGCAATGGAGGGCAACAAAGATTATTCCTTCCCTGAGGCACCTTGATTATATAGATAGACTGAGGGTATTAAATTTGTTCTCGTTCGAAAGAAGGTGTGTGAGAGGGGATATGATTGAGCTCTTTAAAAATTTTTCTGGGATAAATAAATTGTATGTTAGCAAGTTTTTTGAGTTAGATGATGGAAATCGGAGTAAAGGTCACCACTTGAAAATTAAAAAGCAAGGGTATAGGTTGGATTAGGGAAAATATTTTTTCACCAATAGAGTGGTAGACTTCTGGAACAAATTGCCGAGGAGGGTAGTAGGTAGTCCAAATCTAAATGTATTTAAGAGTAGGTTGGATGAGTTTATGGGGAGGGAAGGTTGTGATGGTTCCTAAGTTTTGTATATATTAATATTGTTTGTATATATCTATAGCTGCATGATTTAGTTCTTGACAAGCCTTGATTGGTGATACCCTTGTTTCTGGATGCAATCCTCTGGATGTAGTTTTCCTGGGAGTTTGGTGCCTTAAAAAAGAGGCCGTTTGACTTGGATGACCTATGATGAGCCCTTGTGGCTTTTGTCATGTTATATTATATTGTGGGGGACTTTGATTTTGTCTTCCCCTGGTGATGGTGCTTTTTGTAGGTGGGTTTTGAAGGAGGCGGATGACCTTTAATAGGCCCTTGTGGCTTTTGTCATCCGTGAAATTATGTTATGTTATGTTATATAATCATCCAATCTGCGCTTGAAAACATTCAAGTTTGGGCTGTCTACAGTCTCAGGTGGCAAACTATTCCAATAATCCACCACTCTGTTAGTGAAAAAATATTTTCTAACATTCAGTCTGCACCTCTATTTTTTTATCTTTAAGTGGTGGCCTCTAGTTCTATTACTACCTTCTAACTCAAATAACTTGCTGAAATCTAATTTATCCATCCCAGAAAAGATTTTAAACAGCTCAATCATATCTCCCCTCACACACCTTCTTTCAAATGAAAACATATTTAATACCCCAGTCTATCTTCATATTCAAGGTGCTTCAGGGATGGTATTATTTTTGTTGCCCTCCTTTGTACTGACTCTAATAAGTTTATATCATGTCTAAAATGTGGTGACCATGCCTGTATACAGTACTTTAAATGTGGCCTGACATAAGAGTTGTATAGTTTAAGGATGACCTCCTTACTCTTGTAGCTAACATTTCTTTTAATGTAACCTAGCACTCTATTTGCTCTATTTTTTGCCTCAATACACTGCTTTGAAAATTTCAGTGACCTATCTACTACTACTCCTAAGTCCTTCTCATCTTCAACTGAATTAAGCCAATACCCATCCATCTCATAGCTAAATTCCCTATTATCTCTCCCCATGTTAATAACTTTGCATTTATTAAGGTTAAAAGTCATCTGCCACTTCTGAGCCCAAACTAACAACTTATTTAAGTCACCCTGCACTTTAAAGCTACCCTCAACCTCTTTGACTACAGCTGCCAATTTAGTGTCATCAGCAAAAATTGATACTTTGCTATTCACACCTTGCCCAAGATCATTCACATAGATTATAAATAATAAAGGGCCTAAAAATGATCCCTGAGGTACGCCACTAATAACATTCCTCCACTCTGACCTCACTCCATTCAGTACAATTCTCTGTTTCCTATTTTTCAGCCATTCAGTTATCCAATTTAAAACGTTCCCACATATCCCATGCAGCGCTAATTTATGAACTAGTCTTCTATGTGGAACCTTATCAAAAGCTTTGCTGAAATCTAAGTAGAACACATCAACTTTCTCACCCCTATCTAATTCTTTAGTTACATAATCCATAAAATCCAGTAAATTAGTTAAACACGATCTACCTTTTCTAAAACCATGCTGAGCATCATTAATTAACCTGCTACTCTCTAGATGATCAGAAATTCCCTTCTTAACCATCTTCTCAAGAATTTTACAGACTATAGAAGTTAAGCTTACCGGTCTAAAGTTATTTGAGTCCTCTTTGCTTCCCTTTTTAAAAATTGGCACTACATTTGCCAATTTCCAATCATTTGGTATTTCTCCAGACTCTAGTGACCTAATAAATATCTTCTCGAGAGCTACTGCAATACTTTCTACACCTTCTTTGAGTATCCTAGAATGAATGTTGTCAGGGCCAGATGCCTTACTAGTATTTAACTGAATTATAAGCCCTTTAATTTCTTCTCTGTCTATATTAATAGAATTTATCACTACTTCCCTTGACCTAGAATTATCATCAATTAATCTAACTGGTTTCTCTTCTGTGAATACTGAAGCAAAATGATCATTATGGACCTCTACTATTTCCTCATCAGATTCTTTCAAAACCCCTTCATATTTAATAGGCCCTATTTTAGCACTGTTAGATTTATTATTGATTCTATAATAGCTAAAGAATTTTTTAGGATCTTTATTATTATTTTTAGCTAAATTAATTTCAGCTGTCCTTTTGGTCTTCTTAATAATCTTATTTAGTTCATTTCTGGTTGACCTATAATGGTTTAAATTATCTAAACTACTCTCACTTTGTACTCTCTGGTATGCCCTTTTTTTCTCTGAAACTTTATTAGCTATTTCTTGATTCCACCATAATGGTTTCTTACATTTCTTCCTAATAGACTTCATCGGAATACACTGTTCCTGAACCATGTTTAATATAGTCTTAAAAATACCCCACATCTCATAAGTATTCTTTCCATGGAATTCTATATCCCACCTAATCTGATTTAGCATGCTGCATAATTTATCGTAATGTCCCCTATAAAAATTTGGAATTTTTGTGGAGTTTGTCATTGTTCTATCCTTAACTATTTGCAAATTAAACCGAACCATCTGAGAGCACTGTTTCCCAATGATTGCCCTACACTCAATCCTTGAACTAAGTGATCATCATTTGAAAGAATTAGATCTAATATATTGGCACCCCTTGTTGGCTTATTAACAAATTGGGTCAAAAAGTTATCCTCAAAACACTCCATAAACTTACAACTTGCTCTATCTCTTCCTATCATATTTTCCCAGTCTACAGAAGTTAAATTAAAGTCACCAAGAATAACTGTATCTTCTTTGCATCCTTTACTTATTTCCCTAATCATTAACTCATTGATGCAATCAGTCTGTCCTGGTGGTCTATAAAAAGCTCCCAAGTGTATTTTCCTATTTTTACCAACCTTAATATCTATCCATAATGATTCACCTTCTCCTTGCTTTATAGTTATTTAGATTTGAAGAAATGCTATTTCTGATATAAATAATCAACCCACCACCAGTCCTATCTCTCCTTTGACTAATGTACATAGTATAACCTTCTAGTTCAAATTCACTGACATTATCATTAAATATATTTTCATTAACCCATGATTCAACTATACATATTATATCTATATCTTCATGAATGATATAACTAAATAATTCATCCCTCTTATTTCTAAGACTACGAGCATTTGTGTAAAGACAACTCAGCCCACCTATCCCCGAAGCACCTGCGGGCCTATCTCCTCTGCATCTCCTTTCTCTCCTTCCCTGACCCTGTACTCTTGCATTTCCCTGACCACTATCACTACTCAAGTAATTTAACCCTAAAGCACTTCCATTAGCCTGCCTACCTTCTACAAATCTGTGTTTGCTTCCTATCCCTGCCTCACTTTGAGTCATTAAATTTCCCTGACCACTATCAAAACCCAGTTTCCGGCCTCTAAAGACATTATAACATCCTCAGGTATCCTCTCACATTTGGCATGATACCAAGTTACACAGATATCACATAAGAGTGCCATATCATTATCTCTTACCAGTCCACTGCATCTCCCACAGCAATCACCTGCATTTTCTGTTTCCCCTGAAGACGTTTCTGTTGTTGCTTTACTCACTTTTCGTCTTCCTCCACCAGAGTCCATCTGTTTACTCGCCATATTTCGCTAGATCACCAATATAAATGCAAATTTAAAGTATACCTTGTGTTCAAATATATCTCAAGCAAGCTTTTTGTGCGGGGTTTGTGCTCGGAGTTAGACATGTTTACAATCGCTCCTGATTTATTTTACAGTTTGCTTTCGAAATATAATCGAATCGTTTAAAACATATATTTTTTTTTTTAGTAAAGTAACTATTACTTAATGTTTTTTGCACACTGTGGAATATTAATTGAGTTCCGTTAATTGCTCCTATTTTAAATAAGGAACGATCAATTATCGGCGGCCTAACTCTCCCAATTCGTCGCCCAAACGGATTGTATCGAGTATGAATTGTTGAATATTACTTTGTGTAAATATTTTTAGCAAATTATACTGTAAACCATAAGAAAGCTGCTAATAATAACAGTTTACCCAAGTGATATAAGTGAATAGGGACTTGTTTGGGAATTCCTTCCTTCCGAGGGGTCGACCTGCGGGGAAACCCAAATAGGGATTTTGTTTGCATAGGTCACTTGAAGTGCATTGGGTGCATTAGTTGCATTGAGGCACTTGAATGTAAAATTAGATTTCTGATAAAAGTTGTTGGGGTCATAACACATAGCCTCTCATGTGCTCTCACCACAGTGGGAGTCGGACGTGCCTCTCTGAGCTCCGCTTTGTGAACTTGTTTATCGTCGCTTCACCACCGTCACCTGCCACGATTTCTCCTCCACAATCACACCCGGCCCTGGTATTGTCTGGTATAAGCCATCTGTCCTACTGCCATGACTGGTGAGAGAGGTAGGGGTCGGGGTCAACTGGACAAAAAAGGTTGTGACCCTGGATCCAGTTTGGTTGCCGCGGGTGGTGTTGTTGTTGTACCAGTCACTGATGATGATGATAGTCCATGTGGTACTTGTGGCATAATAATTGGTAACAAAGACTCCTTGGAGTGTGAGATAGGTTCTGTTTGGACCCACGGCGCTCAAAAGTGTTCTGGTCTTCCATATAATGCCTTTAAAATTATTGTTGAGTATTCTAACAAGCGCGCCACCTATGTGTGTACTGCCTGTCGTCTTGCTCGTAGCCAGGGTGTAAATAGATCTGCTTTTGGTACTGGCGGTAGGGAGTTCGTACAGCTTTTTGATACTGTCAAAGCACTATCCCATGATGTATCAATTATGGCAAATCAATTAAGAGATCTAAAATCAAATGGACTTGCTGGCGGCCATAGCTCTACTAATCCCTCCCCCTCTGCTCAGTCTGCTGTCCCCAGTACATCTGAGATTAGAACTATTCTTCATGAAGAGGCAGTGGAGATAAGAGAGAGGGAAAAGAGAGCTGAATCTGTGATAATTAGAGGCCTTGGTTCCGATGCAGATACAGTAACTACCAAGTTTAATGAAATTGTGTCTCATCTTTTCAACAGTAATAAAGTTATTCAGATTGAGGAAATAGTTCCCATAAAGCGTGATTTAGTTCGGGCTAAGATTAAAAACCCTACACTAAGGAAAGAGCTTCTATCTGTCGCTAAAAACCTGAAAAACTCTAACTACAACTCAGTCTATATAACCAGAGATTTAACATACAAACAGAGGGAGGAACTAAAAGCACGCTTTGCCTCCCGCAACAATGATACCAGCACCCCCCTAACTACTGCTCCCAATGCCAATGCCCCTGCTGCTGCTTCCGGCTCTACATGCGGCACCACTGCTGGCCATGTCACAAAAAACTAACGTGCAGCCTCACCATTTTTTGTTAAATATTGCACTTACTAATTTAAATTATTTGTCTAATAAGGTTTCTTATGTCGAAGAGTTTTGTTGTAATGAGGAAATCGCTCTTTTCTCGATTACTGAGTCTTGGCTTCAACCTGTGGTAAATGACTCTGTTGTAAATATCGATGGGTACTCTATATTTAGGCATGACTTTGATTCCCTCGTTCCTAAATTTGGCGTTTGTGTTTATGTAAAGAATAACATTAAGGTTTGTGTGGATGTCAACTCTGGGAGTTTTCCAAATACTTTGGTACTCTATCTTCCTACTTTCAACCTCTATGTTCTAACAGTTTATCGTCCTCCCTCCTATACATATGAGGAGAATGTTGCTCTTATTGACTTCATCTGTGAATTTAGCACTGGCAAGGAATTCGTACTTTTGGGTGATTTTAACCTCCCCTCAATCTCATGGCAAAATGACAATCTTCATATAAATATTTCACCTTTTGACTCCATGTTCCTCGAACTATTCCAGTCGCTCGGTCTCCATCAGTGGGTTTGTGAGCCCACCTTTGTTTCATCCGGCAATATTTTAGACCTTGTCTTTACATCTGACCCTGACCGGATTCAGGATGTGAGTGTGTATCCGCCTTTCCCCAAGTGCGGACACGTAACTATCAAAGCATCTTACTTATTCCAAAGTGAGCCTCCACCTGATGTGACTTATGCCCCAACTTATGACTGGCCTAAGGGAAAATATGACAAAATACGAGTGTCCCTAAGACAGTACGACTGGGACTTCGAACTACTATACCTTAATATTGACGACGCATCACAAGTTTTTGTCAACATTTTAACTAAACTTGTTCAGCAGCATATCCCTAAGAGGTCCTACAGGAAAAAAACATCCCCATGGTTGAAGTCCATCCCCCGTAACCTCTACAAGCAGCGTACCAAAATGTGGAATGAATTCAAATTAACGAGACAGAATAATGGCAGACATTCTTACTTGGCACTACAAAAACTATTTAAGTTTAATGAAGCTAATTCTGCGCTAAGATTTGAAGTATTGACCGCCCAAATCAAATATGAAGAAAATCTTGTGCAGAACAGGGCTACTAAACCTAAACTATTTCATTCCTATATTCGGAACAAAAAACTTGATAGACCTAGAGTTGGCCCCCTTAGGGTTGACGGTGAACTATCTGATGATCCTATCACCATGGCCAATACTTTTGTCGAAGCGTTCTCTACAGTGTTTGTTGTTGAGACATCTTTGAACCCTTTTCCAAATCAAGCGTGCCAGGGCATTATTTCATCTGTCCAATTTCACCCCGAAGATGTTGTATCCCAACTCAAATCACTTGATGTTGATAAGAACATAAGAAAAGAAGGAGACTGCAAAAGACCATTCATGGCCTACACTTGGCAGCTCCTGTTCCATTCAACACACAAAAGATTTCTTACCAGAGAAAAGTCATCAACATTGTCACCCTTAACAGGAGTTCGTCAGATCTAATCTACAATATACATAAAATGCATCCAGAGGATTATGTCCATTCATGCAACCGCAAAATATAATCTTCCCACTCCTTAGAAAAATATATACATATGTACATAAAAAAAAGTCAGTCCCATCTAGCAGCTTCATCCATATATTTATCTAATCTATTCTTAAAACTACCCAGAGAGGAGGCTTCTATCACATGCCTAGTGAGCCTATTCCATTCATCTACCACACGATTTGTAAACCAATTCCTCCCAATCTCCTTCCTAAACCTATACTTATCAAGCTTAAACCCATTGCTACATGTCCTGTCATGTTCACTAAGTATAAGAACCTTACCCATATCCCCTTTATTATATCCTTTTACCCATTTGAAGACTTCAATCAATTCCCCTCTGACTCTTCTCCTTTCCAATGTATGTAGATTTAGTTTTCTGAGCCTTTCACCATAGGGTAAGTTCCTTAGCCCACCAATCATCTTTGTCATCCTTCTCTGCACAGACTCAAGCAAATCAATATCCTTCCTATAATATGGTGACCAAAATTGTACTGCATAGTCTAGATGAGGCCTAACTAGTGCCAGATACAGTTTTAGAATGACTTCAGCACTCTTATTGCTTACACTCCTCCTAATGAATCCCAATATCCTATTAGCTTTATTCTTAGCATTTAGACATTGCTTTCTAGGACGAAGGTCTGAACTTACCAAAATACCCAAGTCTCTCTCACAATCAGTCCTCCCTAAAATTCTGCCATTTAATTTATAACTATTCAATGGATTATTTCTACCTATACTAAGTACACTACATTTGTCTATGTTAAACTTCATTTGCCATTTCTCGGCCCAATTGGACAGAATGGTCAATTCCTCCTGCATTACAACAGCATCAGAATCAGCCCTAATGGCCCTACCTAGCTTAGTATCATCAGCAAATTTACTCAGGTCACTACTTATACCTATGTCAAGATCATTAATATAAATTAAGAATAGCAAGGGACTCAAAACAGATCCTTGAGGAACTCCACTGCTAACACACCCCCACTCAGATTTAACTCCATCTATACTAACTCTTTGCTGTCTGTCACCAAGCCATGACTGAATCCACCTAAATATACTGCCATCGATCCTGTGTGCTTTAACTTTGCTCAGAAGTCGTAAGTGTGGCACTCGATCAAAAGCCTTACTAAAGTCCAAGTATAAAATATCATAGTTTTCATCATTATCTGCTGCTTCATACACCTTACTATAAAAAGACAGCAAATTAGTCAGACAGGATTTACCCTTACTAAAGCCATGCTGTGATTCTTTTATCAACTTATGCTTATCCAAGTGATCTCTAATATTCCTTGCTATAATAGATTCCATCATTTTCCCTACCACTGATGTCAAACTTACTGGTCTGTAATTAGACATATTTGTTTTATCCCCTTTCTTAAATATAGGTATCACATTGGCTTTCTTCCATGCCACTGGCACAATGCCACTCTCCAATGATTTTCTAAAGATGCATGCTAGGGGCTCACTTAACACATCCTTACATTCTTTCAAAATTCTAGGAAAGAGCTCATCAGGACCGGGTGCTTTACTACTTTTGATTTTATCAATTTCCTTTGTCACTATCTCCTTTGTGATCAATATATCCTTTAATTTCTCTTCATCATTACCCCGAAAGATCATTGACACCTCAGGTATATTTAGAGTATCCTCCTGTGTAAATACTGAGAGAAAAAAGTCATTTAGCATTCCAGCCATTGAGTCCCTATCACTCACTAATTCTCCATTGGAATCTATAAGTGGGCCTATTTTATCTCTAACCTTAGTTTTGTATAATTGATAAAAACTTTTAGGATCTTCCTTTGCCCTATTTGCCACTTTAATTTCATAATTTCTCCTTGCTACTCTAACTAACTTTTTAACATCTCTTGCTAGTTCATTATATTTCTGCCTTAAGCGATCCTCCCCATTTTTTATTTTCCTATAAATGCCCTTTTTAATGCCAATATAATGCTTAATTTTATCTGTCATCCATTTTGGGTCATTATTTTTAGTCCTAATCTCCTTATATGGAATGTTAATCATCTGACCTGTAATTAATTGCTCAATTATTCTTTCATACTCCTCTTCAATTGTAATCTCTTCCTCCTGGTGATTATTGTCTCCACTAACTGATATCATTGAATCTATTCCTGAATTGATTTCATTGCCTGGTTTCTGTACAACTGCCTCCAGGTAAGTCCTGAGCCCATTATAATTTGCTCTTCTAAAGTCAGGAATTTTAACATAACATAACATAACATAATTACACGGATGACAAAAGCCACAAGGGCCTATCAAAGGTCATCCGCCTCCGTCAAAACCCACCCACAAAAAGCACCATCACCAGGGGAAGACAAAAGCAAAGTCCCCCACAATATAATATAACGGATGACAAAAGCCACAAGGGCTCATCATAGGTCATCCGAGTCAAGCGGCCTCTTTTTCAAGGCACCCAAACTCCCAGGAAAACTACATCCAGAGGATTGCATCCAGAAACAAGGGTATCACCAATCAAGGCTTGTCAAGAACTAAATCATGCAGCTATAGATATATACAAACAATATTAATATATACAAAACTTAGGAACCATCACAACCTTCCCTTCCCATAAACTCATCCAACCTACTCTTAAATACATTTAGATTTGGACTACCTACTACCCTCTGCGGCAATTTGTTCCAGAAGTCTACCACTCTATTGGTGAAAAAATACTTTCTTAAATCCAACCTACACCCTTGCTTTTTAATTTTCAAGTGGTGACCTCTAGTCCGATTTCCATCATCTAACTCAAAAAACTTGCTAACATCCAATTTATCTATCCCGGAAAAAATTTTAAACAGCTCAATCATATCTCCCCTCACACACCTTCTTTCAAATGAAAACATATTTAATACCCTCAGTCTATCTTCATATTCAAGGTGCCTCAGGGAAGGAATAATCTTTGTTGCCCTCCGTTGCACTGACTCAAGAAGGTTAATATCGTGTCTAAAATGTGGGGACCACGCCTGTACACAGCACCCCAGATGCGGCCTAACACAAGAGTTATAGAGTTTAAGAACAACCTCCCCACCCTTGCAACTGACACTTCTCTTAACAAAACCCAGCACTCCATTTGCCCCACCTCCCGCTTCAACACACTGCTTAGAAAACCTCAATGACTCATCCATTACCACTCCTAGATCCCTCTCATCCTCTACTGAGCTCAGCCAATGCCCATCCATTTCATAGCCAAACTCTCCATTATCCTTTCCCATGTTAACAACCTTGCACTTATCAAGGTTGAAAGTCATTTGCCACCCATGTGCCCAGGACAACAATTCATTTAAGTCCCCCTGCACTTTAAAACTATCATCAATATCTCCAACCACAGCTGCTAACTTGGTATCATCCGCAAAAATTGACACTTTATTATTAACTGCCTCCCCAAGATCGTTTATACAGATGACAAACAATAATGGACCGAGAACTGATCCCTGAGGAACCCCACTGATAACATCCCTCCACTCTGACTTCACACCACTCAGCACCACCCCCCGCTTCCCGTCTTTCAGCCACTCAGCTATCCAATTTGAAACACCCCCACATATCCCAATCATTTTCAACCCATGAACCAGTCTCCTGTGTGGTACCTTATCAAATGCTCTACCAAAATCCAAGCAAACTACATCCACACTCTCTCCCCCATCTACTTGATCTGTTACAAACTCCAGAAAGTCTAGCAAGTTAGTCAAACATGATCCACCCGATCTAAACCCACGCTGAGCATCGCCGATCAACCCCTCCCCCTCTAGATGTTGGCAAATATTCCCTTTAACCACTTTCTCAAGAATTTCACAGACTACAGGAGTTAGGCTAACCGGTCCAAAGTTATTTGGATCCTCCCCACCACCCTTCTTGAAAATGGGGACCACATTCGCTCTCTTCCAATCATCGGGCACCTCTCCACATTCCAACGACCCAGTATACAACTTGTCCAGAGCCATTGAGATACCTTCTACCCCTTCCCCAAGTATCCTAGAATGAATATTATCAGGGCCGGAGGCCTTGGTAGTATCTAAATCACCCATTAGTCCCTTTATCATCCTCCGATCCACACAAATGCTAGCAAACACCTCCTTTCCCGACCCATGAGCACCACACATAGGACCATTCAGTTTCTCTTCTGCAAATACTGATGCAAAACGACCATTTAGCACCTCAACCATTTCCTCATCAGTTTCTCTCACAAACCCTTCACACTTGATAGGTCCTACTTCAACTCTGCCACACCTGTTATTAGTTTTATAGCAACCAAAGAACCCTCTAGGATCCTTGTTGCTATCCCGAGCCAATCCAATTTCTGACACCCCCTTGCTCTTCTTTACAATCTTACTCAACTCACTCCCAGCCACTCCATAATCACTCAAACTTTGAATACCACCTTCCACCTGTAACCCCTTATATGCCCTTCTCTTCTCTGAAACCCTTCCAGCTATCTCCCGATTCCACCACAATGGCTTCCCACTCTTGCTCCCAATGGCCCTCATTGGGATACATTGCTCTCGGACTACATCCATTATATGCTCGAAAGTATCCCACATCCCACAAGCACCTTCACCTCTGAATTCCATATCCCAGTCTACCAAATTTAGCAAGCTTCGAAGCTCTACACAATCTCCCTTATGAAAATTTGGAACCCCTTCAGCACTCTCAGTTATCCCACCCTTCCCAATTCCCAAGTTAAAACGAACTATCTGATGGTCACCACCTCCCAATGCTTCCCCAACAGTCAACTCTTGAACCAAATGATCACTGCTAGAAAGTACCAAATCTAATATATTGTCCCCCCTCGTTGGCTCATCAACAAATTGATTCAAAAAACCATCCTCAAAGCATTCCATGAACCTGCCACTCGTTCCATCCCCACCTATCACATTTTGCCAGTCCACAGAGTTTAAGTTGAAGTCCCCAATAACAACTGCATCCGTTTCACATCCCTCACCCATTTCCCCCATCACTAGTTCATCCATATCATCAGTCTGCCCAGGTGGCCTGTAAAAAGCTCCCAAATGCACCACTCCACCTTTACTGAACCCAACATCTATCCAAAGTGACTCAACTCCATCCTGCTTTATTGAAGTATTTAAACTTGAAACAATGTTGTTTTTTATATAGATAATTATTCCTCCACCAATCCTACCTGTCCTTTGACTAATGTACATATTATAGCCCTGAAAATCAAATTCACTTATAGTGTCACTAAATTCTATTTCATTAACCCATGATTCAGTAACGCATAATATATCTATATCCTCATTGCTAATATAACTAAATAGCTCATCCTTCTTGTTTCTAAGACTACGAGCATTTGTATAGAAACAATTTAACCCCCCTTTCCCTGAAGCACCTCTTGAAACTTGAATGACCTCACCTCTATCGCCTTGGAACCTATTTCTGTTATGTGCCAAGTCCATTCTACTTTCAGTACTATAATGTCCTCTCATAATTCCCTGACCACTATTAGTATCTAGTTTCCCGCCCGCAAAGACCTAATAACACGATCATACTCCTCCCACAACACATCTACCCCCCTCCTACTCAAATGCAGTCCATCCATCGCATACATTTCTTTCATTCCAACAAACCTATCCCACACATCCACAAACATGACACCTTCCATCTCACACATCCTCCTCACATAATCATTCAGACCAATTGCACGAGACATCCATTCTACCCCAACATCCATTCTTGGAAGCACACCTGTCACAACACCTTTCATTCTACTTTCTTTCACCTTTTCAATCAACCTCTTGTACCTCTCACGTAACTCACATGCACCCACTTTCTTCACATCATTCACTCCTACATGTGTAATCACAACCGCATCCCTTGCACAGCCAGACACCAGTTCCTCATACCTATCAGACAGATCTCTCATGCTACTATCAATACCATTCCATTTCATCTTGAATCTAATTTCACAATGGTCACTATTACCCAAATTTCCTCCAATCTCAGTATCCTTAATAACTTCTTCCTTATTTGTCAGAACTAAATCCAGTATATTATTACCTCTAGTGGGTTCGTTAATAATCTGCCTCAGAAAATTATCTTGGACAACATTCAAAAATTCCTCAGCCTCCTGATCACCCACAAGAGCTTCCCAGTCTATATTTCTGTAATTAAAATCGCCCATTATACACACATGCTTACTTCTACATGCCCGTTCAATCTCCTGCCACAGAAGATTTGAAGCTTCCTGCCTAAGATTTGGTGGTCTGTATAATAATCCTAAGACAAGCTTGTTTTTACCTTCCTTTACATTTAGCCATAATGACTCTGTGTTATCATCTAATTTAATTGTACTGTTTACACAACACCGGAGATTATCTTTAATATAAATAATAACCCCTCCTCCTCTCTTCCTATTCCTATCTGTATGGAACATGTTAAAGCCCTCAATCTCAACCTCAAGTTTAAAGTGATTACCTGCCAAATCAAGCCATGACTCTGTTATCGCAATTATATCAAAATTCTCTTCACTTGCTAACGCTCTTAAGAGATCTATCTTATTCCTTATACTCCGACCATTTGTGTAGTATATTTTTAAGTTTTTTTTATTATTCCCATCTTCATTGCATTGTGCTTTTTTATTCCTAGTTATCTGCTCATTCACTTGTGCATTAGTCCCCCTATAACGCATCAGTATGCCCTCTCCCCTAGCTATTCCTCTATCACTGCATCCCTTCCATTTCCTACACCTGCCCTCTATTCCTGTTATTCCCTCAGGATATGTTTCTTGACTCATTCCTGTGGATGCAGTTTCTTTTTATTGTATATTTTGGGGGATTTTGATTTTGTTTTTGACAGACTCCTATGGAGGCTTTAAATTATATATTGTAGATGCATGGTTGGACATTCCTATGGATTGTTAAATTGTATATTGTAGCTGCATGATCTGACAAAATCCTATGGATGCATTATATGGGTGGGATTTGATGGATACGGATGACCTTTGATAGGCCCTTGTGGCTTTTGTCATCCGTTAAATTATGTTATGTTATGTTATGTTATGTTACCTCTAACAGCTTCTAGTTTCCCACCCGTAAGGACCTAATCACACTATCCAGCTCCCCCCATAGAACCTCAACACCTGCCCGACTAAGATGGAGCCCATCCATCGCATACAACCTCCTATTCCCGTAAAACCCTCCCCAGACATCTACAAACACCAATCCTAGCTCCTCACACAGTCCTTTCACAAATTCATTCAAACCAATTGCACGCGACAACCATTCTACCCCCACATCCAATCTCGGAAGCACACCAGAAACAACACCTTTTACCCTGCTTTTACTCATCCTTTCAACTAACCTTTTATACTGCTCACGTAACTCACATGTACCCACCTTCTTTACATCATTCACTCCCACATGCGTAATCACAACTGCATCCCTCTCACACCCAGAAACCAGCCTATCATACCTCTCACAAACATCACTTACACCAGCACCCGGCAGACAAACTCTCATTCCCTTCCACTTGCTATCACTCAACTTCCTATCTAAATATCTAATCTGAGAGTCACCCATCACTAGCACCTCAGTCATTCTCCTATTCTGTCTTGGCCTAACATTACCCTCCCTCCTGCTCTCAGTCACGCTACCACCCATCCTGCTTTCATCCACAATCACACCAGGCAAATCACTTTCACACTCTTCCTCTCTCAGGACATTGAATCTGTTAGTCAACCTAACAGGTTCTATGTCCCTCTCATTCACACACCTAACCTGTCCTAACTTATCTATCCTATCCATTTTCACCCACCATTCATCATCACTCACAACTTCCACACTGTTCCCAGTCCTAGCCCTATCTTCCACCCTCTTAGCACTAATCTCACCATTCAATTGCACACCTGCATCTCTTCTCACCTCAAACACCAAATCATTCAACCTCTTACATTCCCCACTCAACCTCCTAACCTCCCCTTCCAGAAAACACACACGGCATTCAGTTACATTCACTCTCCTTTCAACTCCACAAGCATCACACACCACATACACACTACTTTCAAACGGCATGCTCTCACCATCTATACAAAAAGCCATACTCTCAGAAATTTACTAATGAAAAAGTTAACACTCACCAAAAAAAAAATTCTTGCTCAGGATTGCTGCTAGTTATCTTCCCCAAAAGTATTAATCACTAATGTATTTATTATACAGTGATTGATGTATTAAATAAATACAAGAAAAATTACACACCCAAATCAGTATTATATCCCAATCTTACAATGAGAATCAGGAGCTCCTGTAAGACAACCTTCCAGAACAAAGCCAGACAGCCAACTGACAAAGCCAGACAGCCAACTGAAAAAGCCAGACAGCCATGGGTCCTGATAACCTCCATCCCCGCCTTCTAAAAGAATGCGCATCAGAACTGGCTTACCCTCTGTCCATCATTTTCAATAAGTCTATGTCATCTGGTGCCGTACCTCAGACTTGGAAAACATCTCATGTTTGCCCAATCTATAAGAAAGGATCCTGTAGTGATCCACTGAACTATCGCCCGATTAGTTTAAACCCCACTCCCTGCAAGACAATGGAACGCATTATTTGCAAGTCACTATTTGGATTCATAGAAGATCATCTAATTTTTGATGAGTCCCAATTTGGTTTTAGGCCCAACCGTTCAGTCACTGACCAACTTTTACTCACTTACGACTACATAACTTACTGGTATGATCAAGGACAAGTGGTTGATTTAATTCTATTTGACTTTGTTAAGGCTTTTGACTGAGTGCATCACCAGACACTCATTGACAAACTAGTGGCGATTGGTATCTCCGGCAATCTGTTACAGTGGATCAGCAGTTTTCTACTCGGCCGCTCAATGAAGGTCTCAATAAATGGATACACAAGCCTGGCAAAACCAGTCTTAAGTGGAGTTCCCCAGGGTTCGGTTCTGGGCCCATTGTTGTTTCTCATATTCATAAATCACACCTGCTTCCAAATTCAGTGCAACTTTAAGATGTTTGCTGATGACCTCAAATTATATTTTCACTCCTCAGCCCCATCCCTTGGCTGCTCCTTATCTCTTCCAGGTATGCAGGATAATATTGATTTACTATCTTCCACTGCTGCTTCTTGGGGGCTAAGGTTTTCTACCAGTAAATTTGTCCATCTCCGCTTTTCTAGACAGCGCTGTGTCCAGTCAGATGATCTCCTTACTCCCATATACATCCTAAATGACATTCCTATAAATCAATGCTTCTCTCACAAGGATTTGGGAATAACCGTGGATAGGAAACTGAAATTCCACCAGCACATAAGCTGTGCAACTGCTAAAGCCGGAGGTATTAACACTAATCTTTTAAAATCAACTGTTACTCGGTCGGCTAACTTCATGTCAACCCTTTTCATCTCTGATGTCCGACCGATTCTAGATTTTGCATCTACAATTTGGAATCTTGGGTTCCAGGGCCAAAATCAGCTTCTGGAATCTGTTCAACGCAGATGGATAAAACAGGTTGCTGGTCTGACTGATCTTCCATACCTTGACAGGCTGACAACTTTGGGATTATTCTCTGTGAAGGGTAGGCTTTTAAGGCAGGACCTTATTTATTGCTATCGTATATTCCACGATTTAACCATCATCTCCCCTTCCGACAACTTCATAATTGCACCTACTGTTGGCACAAGAGGTCATAAATTTAAGATTCAGATGCAGCATTGTCAGTTGGAAGCTCGTAGACGATTTTTCTCTTGTTGAATTATCCAAAAATGGAATTCTCTACCCCAAGATATTGTTGATGCTCCGAGCCTCACTGCGTTTAAGTCTAGACTGCAGTACTTTCTCGGTGAAGAATTGTTCCACCTTTGACCTACTGCCAGTTCATTTCAATCTCAATTTGTTATATTTTCAAGGTATTTTATATGGAGGATACACTTAGCCAGTCATTAATGATATATTTGAGTAAACCTCCCGTGTAGCCTGACTGGAGTATCTGTCTTGGACTTTTGGGCCTGTCCCTCTCCTATCCAGTCTGGCTGGACTAGAGTGGTAGGGCCCTACCAGGTAATAGAACCAGGTAATAGCTTATGGTGTCTAAAGATGTTATGTATATGATTGAGCTGTTTAAAATTTTTTCCGGGATAGATAAATTGGATGTTAGCAAGTTTTTTGAGTTAGATGATGGAAATCGGACTAGAGGTCACCACTTGAAAATTAAAAAGCAAGGGTGTAGGTTGGATTTAAGAAAATATTTTTTCACCAATAGAGTGGTAGACTTCTGGAACAAATTGCCGCAGAGGGTAGTAGGTAGTCCAAATCTAAATGTATTTAAGAGTAGGTTGGATGAGTTTATGGGAAGGGAAGGTTGTGATGGTTCCTAAGTTTTGTATATATTAATAGTTTGTATATATCTATAGCTGCATGATTTAGTTCTTGACAAGCCTTGATTGGTGATACCCTTGTTTCTGGATGCAATCCTCTGGATGTAGTTTTCCTGGGAGTTTGGGTGCCTTGAAAAAGAGGCCGCTTGACTCGGATGACCTATGATGAGCCCTTGTGGCTTTTGTCATCCGTTATATTATATTGTGGGGGACTTTGATTTTGTCTTCCCCTGGTGATGGTGCTTTTTGTGGGTGGGTTTTGACGGAGGCGGATGACCTTTGATAGGCCCTTGTGGCTTTTGTCATCCGTGTAATTATGTTATGTTATGTTATGTTATGTTATGTATAGCAGCAAACAATCTCAAAGGCATGAATTCAAGAGAGCACAAGCAACACATCCACCACACGCCACCTTATGTATTATGACATCAGACAGTAGCGTCAGATGTGAACAATTACAGCATTATATTTGATTGAAACTCAGGATCATCGCAGGGTGGTTCTCCCGCAGTGATATCTCCCCCACGAGCAGTCCCCTTGAATTTACTAGGTTTTTTTTCCCAACAGCTTTTTACTGGCAGAAAAACCTAACCTAATGACAAACAATACTTACTTTTATAGGTTTCTTCATTAGTGTATACGCCTCAAAATAATCTAAAAGTTTTTCGTGGTCATGCAAAATAAACCTGAATTTGAATAATGAAGAAGCACAAATAGAGCATGAAAAAGCCATAACGAAAGAGAAACAAATGCTAAGCGGGTTCTATTTATAGCTACGACAAGCCAGTAAAAAGCTGTTATCGTTCACTGTGAAACAACCCCCCCCCTAAAAAAAAACAATAAAAGACATCAAGAAACCTTACCTAATTTAGAAAAAACTATAAACGAGCCAAGGCGCAGATATTTAGTAAATAATACGGACTAAAAGTTACAAATCTCCAAAACAACCAAAAAAATATAACACCGTAATTGGTTACATCTGAAGCTACCGTCTGACGTCATAAGGGATATATTGTAGCCTACTAACAGCGCCACCTACAGTGTGCCCCAAATCTGAAGTATTACCTTTTTTACTATATGTTTTGTTTCCCCGGACATGCATATTCATGCGCATTTGGTTAAATAAAAATGTTAGAACATTATTCTCTAAATAATTATGATTATATACTGGGGGGGTGCTAGACCCCTCCAATTGCTTGAAACTCAGGATCATCGTAGGGGGGTCCCCCTGCAGTGATAACCCCCCCCCACACACACACACACGAGCAGTCCCCTTGAATTTACTCCAAAAAGGTGAAACATATCGGAACAGGGACGAAATATTTTGCATCCCATCATTCGCGCTGCCGATCTTTCATGTTTACTGTATCTTCCTATTGAATAAAACAGGAAAAAGAACTTGTGGAGTTAATGGAAACAAGGACATAGGAGTGGCAACTGATTGCTACAGAGAGAATAGTTCCTCATGTAGGAAAAGTTGCAATCTGCATCTGCATGTATATATTTTTCTAAGGAGTGGGAAGATTATATTTTGCGGTTGCATGAATGGACATAATCCTCTGGATGCATTTTATGTATATTGTAGATTAGATCTGACGAACTCCTGTTAAGGGTGACAATGTTGATGACTTTTCTCTGGTATGAAATCTTTTGTGTGTTGAATGGAACAGGAGCTGCCAAGTGTAGGCCATGAATGGTCTTTTGCAGTCTCCTTCTTTTCTTATGTTTCTTATGTTCTTATAAGCTGCTCGGGGGGTATGTGGGGACTATGCCCCCCAATATAGTAACTCATAGCCAGGCTCAAAATCAGCTTCCAGTAACCAAACGCATATGAATAACCAAACACATATACTAATAATCTATAGCAGTCAAGGAGCTTATCTTCAACTTTACCCAGTTTCATGTATACTTTTCAGATCTGAAAATAGTTTTTGATGGAAATCCATACTTTCCCTATTATGGAACTTAGGTCAATTATGGGAAAAGTATGCATTTCGGGAGAAAACTAGTGTCAGATCTGAAAAGTACACATAAAACTGCATAGAAAAAACATTTTTAAATTCATTTTCAAAAAATGTGTTAAAACGAATCTTTACCAGACTTTTTTCCTTTATTTTTACATTAATAATGTTGTGCTACCACAAAGTACATAACCCCTCATTATAAAACTAAGTATCACATTCAGGATATCCTCTAGGGCAACTGTTGATAATTAAACGACAATCACAATAATAGCATTTCTATAAACTATGTTTTCAGAAAAAAAAATGTTGAAGTATATGATTCCTCATATAACATTACAAAAACTGATTCCTTATTGTAGGGAACGACATCAGTGGTAAAGCTTCTTATAAATTCCTTAAAATTTGGAACCTGTCATCAGCTGTTCGTGGAAAGTGACGTTTCAAAGTGTTGCCACAATAGTGTAACAGCTGCATTGAAATCTTGACGTAACACTATTCATTCCAAACTACAAACTATGAAAGTTTAAAAGATAAGTTTACGTATGAAGTGCGAATGCAAGGGCGATACTTCCACCCGTAATCTGATATGATGAAAGATTTGAAAACGGGAGAAAGTAATGCTCGATTTATTAGTGAAAAATACCTATATCAAATTGTTAAAGATCCAACGCATCAGCCAAACACTCTTGTTATAAGAAATTTTGTTGAAATTATCCGCGTCGGGGATCATATATAGTGGGGGGCCGTCATGGGTTTGTTTTTTTTATTTTAAATTGATGCAGAAGTTTTGTTTTCAGTACCAACTTGAAGGTAAGGGTCTATGGAACAATTCTGGTTCAAGTGTCAAGCAGTCAGATAAACAAAAAAAAAAACGCCGCCAAAATCCAAGATGGCAGCCAATTTCTAGTTGTTTTTTTTTCGCATTACGCCTCATAACTTTTGTACTATTGAACCTAGAATGGTGATTTTGGTCTCTATATCTATGTTTTTATGTATGATTCATAACTTACTAACTGATCACTAATTGTGTTCTTCATTTACCATTTTATTGGTCTCTTTCCACAGGTGGAAAAACGTCTCCATTTGCATACCCACTTGCATTTCCAGATAATACCTTCCTTATAATATTTCAGGTAATACCAAATTTTATTTGCGACGTCCCTTTTACAGACAGCAGTTATTTAATATTGGGGTTTTTTTCTTTGTTTATTTCCAGGTTGTTTCTGAGATGGCTGAGGCAAGGATATGACAGTTGTGTGTTTTGTGCCAAAAGAAAACTGAGGAAGTGCTTGTTTGTTCTCTTGCGAATCCAGTCACCAGTCGTAGAGAGGGACCCTACACAGAAATCATCAGCCTAGCAAGTCAGTTGAGAATAATTAGTGCTGCTCCCCACCCAGACGTAGAACTTTCAGATGAAGAATTCATGCAGAAGAATCGTGCATCCTGGCATAAATCTTGCCGTCAGCTTTACAGGGCATCAGCACTTGACTATGCAAAAAACGTCATAATGAAGGATTGCCTCCTGCAAGAAAAAGATCTCGGTGGAGTCATGCAGCTGCTAATCGCAATCTCTGGTAAGGAATCAAATGCAGCAGACCATTCTTTCCAGAAGGTTACACTGACCCAACAGATACATGACAAGGGAGTCGCGCTGGGAAAAGAGCGTATCGTGGCACTCATTGCCGAAGGCGATGTGGTCGCCATTGAAGCCAAGTACCTTCGGAATTGCTACACAAGGTTCAATCGCCGTTACGATGCGATTCGTAAACAAGACACAGCTAGTGAAAATCTCGAGGCCGCAACAGAAAATGAACTGCTCCAATTTATAAAGGAAGAAGTCACTGAAGGTTGTAGAGTTTTTGCATTGAAAGATCTGACAGATATGATGACTGAGAGATTAGAACAACATGGAATTAAGGAAGACCGTGAACCGGACACGACTAAATGAAAGAGTCCTGGAACACTTCCCCAATTTGAAAGAGGAGAAAGGTATCTGAGACCGAGTTTTCATCATTTGTTCGAAGATGCTAGAAAAGTCATATCCGATGCAACTCAAACACCAGATGAGGAAGCACGTACATTACTAATGGTAGCATCGATTCTCCGTAAAGCTGTTTTGGATCATGAACTGCATTCAGGTTTGATGGCTCATTTCTCAATGGTTGCGAAGAATCATCTGTTCCACAACGTATAAAGTATTTTTTCCGTCAACTCCTCGCAGGACCCAAATCATCGCTAGAACGAGAGAATTCCAGGAAGATCCTCTCTGTGAGTCAGTTGGCCATGCTAAATATGACTTCTCTTTCTGTGAACTTGAATTGTGAGCCTCTACTTGCAATGTTCCTGGCCCTCAAATTGCATTCGCAAACAAGAAGCAAGAAGCTGGTAGAACTAATACATAAGTATGTTCTGGGCGTGTCATATAAGAAAGTCCTCGGCATTGAATCTAGATTTGCACAGGCTATTGCAGATCATGCAAGGAACAACGCTGATATAATCTATCCTACAAATTTACATCAGGGCATTTTCACAGTTGTAGCCCTGGATAACCTGGATCACAATCCCACATCACGCACTACAAGCTCATCCTTCCATGGAACTGGTATTTCAATATTTCGGTTTCCTTCCTCACAGACGCCTGGGTTGGACCAAGAATGTCTACGAATCAACTCACATAAAACAGGAACACGCAGCAGTGAACCCATCCTGCTTCGTTCGTATACGTTTGTACCATCTGTGGTCCGAGATTTTGTCACCCAGCCTCCGGTAAAAGATGTGCAGCCAGTGGCAACGAGTTCATTCGATGATAACCTGTATGTGTGTTGTGATACAGAAAAACACACTACAGCGGTGTGGTCTTCCTACCATGCTGCTCGATCAGATACTGTTGGGCAACCGGAAAAATGCTGACCAATGGAAATCCCTTTGAGGAGCACAGTGGAGACTTGGTTACATTAGACAACAAGGTGTGTGAGTCTGCGGCTGCTTCCGTATCTATCCAATAAAGTCGGGTCTATGGGACAAAAGCATTACAACAACTTCAGACAGAGTGTCTTAGTACAGTGGCGGCAACATAAAAAGTGACATGTGACAATTCAGAGAAAATGAAACAGAAAAATGTAACTTACATATTTTATTATGAATATTTCATGAAAGTTAATACTTGGTCATGTTGCCCTTGCACTTGATGATCATCCTGAGTCGATTGGGCATTGTTTCAGTAAGGTTTGCGAAGTAGGTGGGGTCGATCGTAACCCAGATCTTCTTCAGTGATTCTATCAGATCCTTGATGCTGCCGAGTGCTGGCTCTTGAACTTTGGTTTTCATCAGATTCCAAGCATTCTCAATAGGATTTAGGTCCGGGGAATTACCAAGCCACTCCAAAACACCAATATTATTATCATTGAAGAACCTTTTCACTAACTGGGACCTGTGAGCAGGGGCACCATCATGCATGAAAAATTCACACTGATGAATTTCCCAAAATGGCAGCATGTGCTGCCTCAAAACTTCCAGATAGTTAGTCCCCCTCATGGTTACATTCTTGGGAAGGAAGTACAGACCCCTCTGCCCTTGTTTCCACTAAAGGCACCACACACCATCACACTATCAGGGTGCTTCACAGTTTTCACGGTATATTTTGGTTTATACCGAGACACATTGCTGGGACGACGCACGATCTTTGACTCTCCTCTGACCAGCCTAAAGGTGTTTTAATCACTGCACATAACCTTCTTCCAATGGGAAGCTGTCCAATGTTTATAGGTCTTGCAAAAATTGAGCCTTTTCATCTTCATAGCCTTGGTAAGAAGTGGCTTCTTGTCAGCGCGGCGAGCCGGTAGGCATAAGTCCTTCTGTAAGCAATGACGGATGGTCCTGAGGGCGACGTTCTGGAGGAGGTCTGGGTGTTTTTTCTTGATTGAAGCGGAGGTTACAGAAGGGTCTGACATCACTTCACGCCTTAGGATATTATCAGTCCTTGGAGATGTCTTCCTAGCTGCACCAATGCCCTCCTTCATCTTTGGTATGGTACCTGGTGGCAATAACTCAGCTGCCCGTTTTAGGCGATAAATCATATTTCTTGAGGTTCCTAAATCTGCTGCTACATCAGTAAAAGACTTTCCCTGCTCTAATAGGGTCAAGGCACGGCTTTTCTCTGTCATAGAAAGCTTTTTCCGCCCCATTGTATCCATTTGCACAGAAGTTATAGCACGTCAAATGTAGGCACGAATGCAGGAAATCAGCACGCTGGAGTGCCATACACTAAAGCCTAACTGTACGAGCTCAAACGAGACACTGAGTTCCAGTAAAGCGCAGTTCTCTTGTCTTAGCTCAGGAGAGTCGTCCACTTGCGGCATAAGCCCCGCACCTTTTCATTGGCTAGTTGGCAAGTAAAATCGTGAAAACGATTTTGTGTATCGATTTCTGTTGCCAATATTAAATGTCACTTTTTTTGTTGCCGCCACTGTACATCTCCTCCACGCCATCCAATCTTCGTCACTTGGGATAGTGTATACTGGAGACGCAGATGTTGTCCTTCTGAGTAATTTCCATCGCATCAAGGCTCTGAATCCGGCCGCAGAAATCTGGATCTCCTTAAAAGCGGGAAAGACAACCAAAATTATCTCCCTGAACACTATCGCCACAAACATGGACACGACAACGGGCAAAGCCATGGCCCTTTTCCACGCATTCACTGGATCAGACAGTACTTCTTCCTTCAAGTTCAAGGGTAAGCGATCCTGCTGCACGTTGATGCACGAAGTGCAACTATTGTCGACACTTCATTCTAAACATCGCCAATGTTGAAAGAAGTGGCAACAAACTTTGTCTGTAGGCTGTACTCAAATGAATCAAACGAGGACAATGATGTTGACCTCGTCCGAATGAGGTTGTTCTCACAGAAGACTAGGGACGTGGAGAGAATTCCCCCAACTAGTGATGCTTTTGGATCAACATCTCAAAAGGAGTGTCTTCCAAGTGAGCATGTGGGCAACAGCCCATATGGTTAATTTGTTAGCCATTTTCTTATTGGATGTATTGTTCAAGGAGTTTTTTCAAGCAATTGTGTAAGTATTTACTTGGAAGTATGACTCAATATAAGAGAAGATATGCTCCAATCATGTTTATTTTATTTTCATTCAATTATTCATACATGCAAACGTAGGTATAGAGACCAAAATCACCATTCTAGGTTCAATAGCACACAAGTTATGAGTCCCTCGAAAAAAACAACAACTGGAAATTAGCAGCCATCTTGGACGTTGGCGGCCATTTTGATTTTTTATCTGACTGTTTGACACTCGAACCAAAATTGTTCTATAGACCCTTACTTTCAAATTGGTACTGAAAACGAAACTTTTGCATCAATTTGAAATGAATGAGTGCCTGGGCACCCCACTAATAGGCAAACGGAATTACAATGCTATTTAATTTAACCTAAACTGAGCTTTCCAAATAAATCAACAAAAAGGGAGATGCCGAATACACTGAGGTCTTAACTGAATATAAGAGGAAAAGTAATCAAGTAAGAAGAAATTCCAGAAAAAGTATAAATAAGATTGAAAGAATAATAACCGAAAACATAAAGGCAAATCCAAAGATTTTCTTGACATATGTTTAGACAAAAACAAAATCCATATCGCAAGTATCAGAATTATATATTGATGATGCAAAGAGCGACAACACGAGTGATAC
Source organism: Ceratothoa steindachneri (assembly GCA_963969495.1). Taxonomy (NCBI): domain Eukaryota; kingdom Metazoa; phylum Arthropoda; class Malacostraca; order Isopoda; family Cymothoidae; genus Ceratothoa; species Ceratothoa steindachneri. The sequence goes on from OZ018326.1 coordinate 136,372,704, forward strand.
GAAAAAACCTGAAATTCTTCCCCAAAATTTTAAGCAGCGTATTTACGAGAGATGAATGTAGTAAAATCCCCAAATTAAATTCGAGAACTAACAAGGAACTAAAAACTATTGAAATAACTAAGCAGCAAATAAAGAGTGTGATTGCTAAAATGAAAAATATAACACATACCAGGACCAGAAGGAATACGCCCTAGAATTCTAAAAGAAGTCGTAGAATTTATCTTTTAAAGATGATAGTTGATTTATCAATGAGAAACCACCAAGTTCTTTAAGATTGGAGAAGAACCAACATCACAGCAATCTATAAAAAAGGAGAGAGGTATGAGCCGGGAAACTACCGACCAGTGAGCCTTACAAGTGTTGTCTGTAAGGTCTTAGAAATTCTGGTTCGGGAACAAATAATATGCCACATGAAAGAGAACAATAAATCCAGTGCAAAACAATTTGGTTTTATTTCGAGCAGGTTGACAGTACTCCAACTGTTAAAAGTAATGGAGAGTTGGACTAAAATATTAAACGAGGGAGGTACTATTGATATTGCGACTTTTAAGAAGGCGTTTGACACTGTCCTGCATGAACGAATATTGGAAAAATAAAGAGCTATGATATTAGAGGTGACATTCTAGAGTAGAATAGTTCTTTCCTTTGGGGTAGACAGCAATGTGTGATTGTTAGTGGTGAATCTTCCATCTGGAGAGATGTGATAAGTAGCTTACCTCAAGGATCGGTGCTGGTATTATGTAATTAATTGGTGTTTTATTTGTCCTACCTTGATAGCGAACAAAAATTAATCACATACTAATATTTGGAGATGAAAATTGAACAATGAATTTAGGCTTAACGAGTCGAAGGGGCGACAGTTCACGTGTTGGCAAATTAGAAAGAATGGAAAAATGAACGACAACGAAAATATAATGTATTTAAGAATTAACAAATAAAAACAGGATAGATTGAATATAACTTTAGACAAATTGGTATAAATGAGTGATGGTTTAATGAATATTAATAGGACGTTGAATAGGAAGTTAAATATGATGTTAAATAAAATATGATCACAATGATATTAATTTAGATTTTAGCGAATGTTAAATAGGATGATAAATATAGTGTGTTCCCAATGATATATAAATTAGGATGTACAATAATAGTATGTTAGCTATCACAATGGTGATACTAAATTGGGGTCTGAAATGCAATTAATTAAAAATATCTATAATTACGTACTCACGCTTGAGATTGAGGAACTCTTTTGCACAAACCATACGATTCTGGAGAAGCGAATGAGCACAATGAGGCAGAGTTAAGATGCTTGGAATTTATTTTAAACAATGCGGTCTCGGGGAATTCTTTATATATATATATATATATATATATATATATATATATATATATATATATATATATATATATATATATATATATATATATATATATATATATATAAATTGGATTCACATACACAGATAGATATCAGTTACATTGAAGTACTCGAAATAACCTAAATTATTTATTTTACTTTTGGAGTAGTGCAGATTTACATGATAACAATTTATTTTAATTATTTTGAGTAATACAGAATCATTGTATACGCGTACATTATTTTTTTATTTTTCGTTACTGCAGATTAATAAGAATCAAGCAGAGCTACACCGAGTCCACTTTTATTTGTCATATTAATAAATGATCTGCCAGACTCAATAAAAAATTGTGATGTTTATCTTTATGCCGATGACACGAAGGTCTGCAAAGCAATATATAATGTGAAGATTGAAATAAGGTGCAGGAGGTTTTAAATGAAATGAAAAGCTGGTCAGACAAATGGTTATTAAAGTTTCATCTTCAAAAATGTAAATATATGAGGATTGGAAAATCTGATGTCTAAGATAAAATTCACTGTATGGGAGAATATATGAGAAAAACGGATTTAGAAAAAGACCTCGGCGTAATCATCGACGCGGATTTGAACTACTTGGAACACCTGACCTACAAGAATAACAAAGCTAATTTTCTTGTGGGACCTATAGGAAGAACTTTTGCTACGCTGAACGAGTACAATTTAAAGCCTCGATCTACATATATATTGGATTGATTAGACCACATATAGAATATCCCAATTACGCATGGTCCCACTACAAAATAAGATACACAATAAGGCAATTGAGAATTTGCAGAGAAGAGCGATGAAGCTGATACCAACGCTGAAGAACATATCATAACAGGAAAGACGGAAAATACTCGGACTTCCCACTCTGGCATACAGAAGAACAGGAGAAGACATCATTAAAATATACAAAATTTACGACCAGGATGTGTGCAGAAGCATCTTTATACAACGAGAATCGAGAACAAGAGGCCGTAGTAAGAAAATCTTTAAACACCCGGAACACCTGGAACAGTTTCCCGGCAACAGTGACTAATCCAATTTCAGTGGCACAATTTGAAAAGAAGTTAGATAAATTGTGGGCAAATCAGCCAAGAAAATATATTCCCAGTGAAAATATAATATATAGACACTCAGACCACCACACCGACCAAAGTATTAGCTGAAAGAACAGGCTTAACAAGAAGCCTATATCCAGAAGACATTATGTAAGTCTAAGTCTATGTAAGTAATATTCCAAACGGAATTTTAACTTTTTCTCAACGCACGTACAATAAAAAGACCCTTTTGTCTAGCTAATCCATGTTGTGGTTGTAATAAGTTCTACTTTAGTGACACCACTAAATTTAAACACATGAAAAAAAAGATCTAACAGAAGACTTAAAAAATAAAATAAAATGGACAAATAACTAAAGCTAATGCACTCATCGGGGGACTTCACTTCGAAAAGATCATCGGTGATTACACATCAGGATATCTGTATGGCAATGTAAAATTCATAAGCCGCACTACCCATTGTGGCCCATCATCTCTCAAGTCACGGCTTCTACGTACTATTTAGCTAAAACCCTAAATGCATTAATAAAATCGTACATCCCTTCGAAATATAGCATAAAATCCACGGAGGAGTTCATCGACATACTCCACGCTACAAGAGCGTCAGGACTAATATCATCCCTTGACGTAGAAAGCCTGTTTACGAACGTGCCTATCGCTCAGACCATTGACATCATTAGAAAAAAAAACGTGTACCACCATCCTATAATGTCTCCTCCAAATCTTGACCAAAATATCTTAAGGAGCATGTTACGTTCATGCACATCAGAGGCGCCGTTCAGGACACCGTACATGTAATCTATAAACGCATGAGTCAACTTGAGGAGAGATTATTGGACATTATGGAAAATTTGCCACACATATTGCCGATACGAAGATGACATCTACATCGACGTCAAAAACGAAGAACATCTAATAAACATCTAGCAGCATTTTTAGGAGAACTCCTTGCTAAAATTCACTTATGAATTTAGCACGGGCAATAAGCTTCCTTTCTTGGACGTTGAGGTTCAAAACATCAATGGCAGCTACATCACTAAAGTACATAGGAAAAATACTGACATGGGAAGATGCCTCAATGCGGAGAGTGAATGCCCTGAAAGGTATAAAATAAGCGTAATTGGCTCATACATCCGCAGAGCTTATAAATGCTGCTCTACATGGGAACTTTTCCACCAAGAGATTGCACGAGTAAAACAAATACTCGTGAATAATGGTTTCTCAAACAGCATGATTGACAAACAACTCCAATCATTTTTAAATAACCATTACAAACATGCGGATAAAACTGAAAGTAATAAGGGAGAAGTCAACAACATCAAAGTGATTAGAGAAACCAGATGTCCACGGCCTATAAAATAGATGAAAAAAAACATCAAATAGATTATTAACCGTAACATCAAGGTTAAAAATCAAACACTTAAATTCCAACTCATCATTTATTATAAAACAACAAAAGCCAGCAATCTCCTAATGAAAAAAAAACACTTGCTTAAACTCCTTGAATCTCAAGTCAACCAACATACCTTACGAGTTCATCTGACCCGATAAAGACTGTAAGCTTTATAATAACTCAAAATATGTTGGCATGACAACCACTACACTTTTGAGACGTTTAACCATGCATCTACAAAGTGGAGGGCCTAACAATCATATAGAGAGTGCCCATAATATTAACCTAACGAGAGATATGCTCGTTGATAACACCTTTATTAAAAGAAAAGAGGTCAATAAAGCGAGGCTGAACATCTTAGAAGCCATATTAATAAATGAAGATAAGCCGGCCATCAACAGTCAAGCAACAAGCTGGAATCGCACACTAAAACTATTTTAAAATTCCACTCACAGGAGTGGCCCATTTCCTCTAACGTTACGTTTAACCGAGGCGGAATAAATACCTCTTAAAAATCGTTTTCTTTCACTTTGACGGGCCTGCTAATCTGCTTTTCGGACGCATTTCTACGATCTGGCAAAGTTCTCACTGGTAAAGGAGGAAACGGCCCGAGTATCTTTCTTTAAAACGTGAATTTTTTCACGCTAATTTGAGTTAACGCCCGTTTACCGCTCAACGCTTATAACAGCCAACGAACGACTACCACAGGAAGAAATATATGCGCTCACAGGGCTGATTGGAGATTTCTCCTGTTCCTTGTGAGCGATGTAGCTTCCCTCGAAGGGGCTACTTTTTCCTCTGATAATTGGCACTTTTTTCACACTTTTTTACTTTAACTTGTTTCTCAACTAGTGCTACGTAACTTATGAAAAACAGTCGAAGATCAGCACCAACAGGAATAAATTTAAAACCGTACCAACACACAGGAGGAAACTTAGCAACATTGTGATCGAATGAAACAGATACGAATACAAAAACGAAGCTACAGTGCTAGGATTGACGATTACGAAAAGAGGATACACCAAGTATTCGAGAGAAGGGGTAGATAAAGGAAGAAAGAGACTCGGGCTACTATTTAGACTCAGATTACTTAAAAGAAAAAAACAATAAGAAAATTTATCAAGCCTTAATCCAATCAACAATGGTATACCCAGTGATACCATTGTATACAATCTCAAAAGGTAATGTTATCGGACTACAACGAATACAGAACAAGTCAGTTTTGTTAATAACGAACAAAAGAAGAATAGACAGAAGAAGACAGCAAGATTTGCATCGCGAAGCAAGAATTCAGCCAATCAACAAGATTATAGAGAAAGGGGCCAAGAAACTCATCCAAACCACGGAACACGAGATAGGAGAGGAAGTAATGGCCATGATCACCCAGAGACAAGAAGGAGGAGCACGTAGAGATATCCCCACCTATACTCCAAAGATCAACGAAGAAGAGGACGAAGTGTTCACGTGATGAGAACAAACAGAGGGAGTAAGTAAACATAATAAGAAAAAGCTAGAAATAATAAAAGAAACATAAAAGGATAAACAAGAAACAGGTATAATAAAATAGAAAGGAAAAACTTTATACCAGTCAAGGAAAACAACTAAAAGAACGGTTTGAACGCCACACACATCAACAATAACACAGACTTAAAACATGACATAAAACGAACATAAAGGATAAACCTGATACTCAGGCAACTATTACTATTCATTTGAATTCTAAACTATAACATTTCTAAATGCCAGAGATTAGCGTGACCTCCACGTACACTTTGCATTCAACTGCACATCTTCTACTTCCTTCTTTTCCATCTACATTTTCTTCTATCCTTCACACTGGGCTTAACACACCATACGTGGGACAGGGGCACTAGAGATTGAATGAATAGAAAGGATATAGTACACACCGTGGTTCGGATTCCACGTAAAGCTGTAGGTCCGCTGACCACCTTGTTCTCTTTTTAATCTTCCACAGTACTTCAAACTTTACTATCCCCCTTTCCCTTTCCTCTTCCTCTCCCTGTATCCCTCTCTCGTATCAAGAAGTCCAACAGGACTCTGGAGGGAGAGGGGAGACTGGGAGAGCCTGGGGCCCTCCCCCCCCTCTCTGGTCATCTTAGGATGACCGGAAGGGGAGGGAGAGGGGCTTGGCAATCTATTCTATCTCACCTTCCACACCTTTTCTACTTACTTACTTACTCTTTCACTCTGTCAGATCCTCGCTCCACTCATTGCATCGGTAAACGAAGCAAGAACATTTCAAAACGCTCCGAATAAGATAGAAGACTTAGCAATTTAGTTTTGTTTTTACTAAACACATTCATTTAAAACAGAGATGAATACTCGACAAGTGATCCACCATCTACAAGATGGAATAAAAAAGATAGTTAGAAGAAGAGAAAGTTGCCAAAGGAAATTAATTAAGGCAATATATATATATATATATATATATATATATATATATATATATATATATATATATATATATATATATATGTAAATTTTTTTGAAGACCATTGTATTAATTTTAACTTGTATTTTCTTAATATTTCTTACAAGTTTTTTTAAGACCCCGTTAAAAAACTTGTAAGAAATATTAAGAAAATACAAGTTAAAATTAATAACGCTGCCTCAGCTGTGGACTTCAATAGAACCTGCATACAACATGACCTTTTACCTAATCATATATATATATATATATATATATATATATATATATATATATATATATATATATATATATATATATATATATATATATATATATTATAGTTATGTGAATACAAGTGGGTACATGAGATTACACGACTAGAAATATAGATGAATAAAATTATGCACATACACGAGAGTATGTGAGGGTCGAACCTAGTAAACATTCGTTTGAAAATTTTACAGTTCACACATTGAACCTTATAAATGGGAAAACAAACTTCCCGCTTTTTAGTATTTCTCTTTCGTAAATAGGAAGATAAACTACCCGCTTTTTAGTATTTCTCTTTCGTAAATAGGAAGATAAACTTCCCGCTTTTTAGTATTTCTCTTTCGTAAATAGGAAGATAAACTTCCCACTTTGTAGTATTCCTCTTTCGTAAATAGGAAGTTAAACTCCCCAGTATGCAGTATTATATCATGGGTCGGCTTTCGTGGCTCCGTACAAAATAAATTTTTTTCCTGAATTTCCCGTGGGAAAAAGGTAAAATATTGATTGCGTTTTCTTGACGTGACCCTCCCTCGCCTTTTCCTCCTTTGTCGGCTGTGAACTTTTCGGTGAACTAAATTTTCTTGTAGATTTCTTCCAACTCTAAAAATTCGGAAAATGGATTTAGGCCGTCTTTATGTGCAAACGGTTTGAGCGTTAGTAACCTTTTAAATCTATCATGGCGCTGATTTTACAATTATTACAGTGCTTGTCAACTCTAAGGCTGTTATTCCAGCCGGATAGCAGAAAAACTTTTCTTACTCAAGAAGAACCTTACGCAATCAACACCTTCAACTTTGAAAGGCGAAATTCATCGTTTTGCATCGATGTTAATTCAAGAAAGAAGATACAGAAGAGACCGTAACTGTCAGACTATACGATTACTTGACTTTCCACAAAGACGCACTTTCACTTTCCTATCCACCCTCTTTAGGGCGAGTCGGGTAGGGAAGCTTGAAGTCTCCTTAGATACCTAGTTGTGCAGGAGCCATATCTGAACCGGACGGCTAACTCGGCGCAGACCGAAGCTTAGCCCGGGACGAGTTAGATCCCGTGTGAGCGGCGGACACAAGTCAGGTAGCGCAAAACACTGCTAGGGCTAGGGTCTAGGTAGGTAGGTAGGGAATACCGACTCGCCAGCTGAATAAGCCGATCAGTATAAACGGATAGAACAGCAAACCTGATCTACCTACTCTTTTGATTCTCTTAGCTGATGAAGAAAAAGAAGAGAACCCGATAGTAAGAAGATGGACACCACTAAACGGGAATCTTTCCGCGTCCAGAAGGGCGCGCAAAAACCCGACAGGACCAATGTATTTCGGATAATCTACAGGGAAGTCGGCGTAGTGCTAGTTAGGTTACTAGACTACACGAACACCTACATTGCGATTTGTCCCAATGATAGAGATGTGGACAAAATCCTTTCGGAAAAAAACACAGAAGAACTAACAAGGATTGGATTGGAGGCTAAAGTGCCCCCCAAAATAGAGGCCCAAAATACCGTATACTGCCGTCAAATTGACCCCTGGATAGGAGACCATAACGCGGACGAGATTAAGGAAGAGATAGAGAAAGCCCAACCATGCGCAAAGGTAAAATAAATAATTAAATTCACCAACCAAGCAAACAATACAGAATACTCTCATGTTTTCAAAGTAATATTCCGTGAAACAAATATGGCTGCAAAGGTGAGGAAAACGGGTATTCTCGCATTTAATCTAAAAATCACGCCTGAACAAATCAAAACAGACGAATTCATCAATATACTAACTTGCTTTAACTGCTACGCGCTCGAGAAACACAATGGAAACCATCGTACCCTGGCAATGGCATGCCCGATGAAGAGAGAGCATATCGAGAATAAGAAAAGAGAGAGGGCTAGATCAGAAGAAGAAAGGCAGAACCTGACATTCGCTAAAGTAGCTAAAGCCACAGTCGAAAAGATCCAGCCGGTTAAAAATGTCATCGAAGTCAAGCAAGGGGAGTCCCTGAATATATTAGCCTGCATTCTACACGCAAATGTGTTGAACGTAGCAAACCCGGGCTCTTATTCTAGGGAATTAAATCTAATGCTGAAGAACAACGGTTTAGACGAGATGTGGTTCCCCGAAAACCCACCATCGGTGGACATATTAAGCATTCAATACAAACCAACCAAAATAGACCAAACCTAAGCACAGCAAAAAACCCTAGCTAAGAAAAAAACACGGAGACCAACAGGGCAACAAATAGAGACCCGAGGTTAAGGAAGACTACACAAAAAGGACAATAGGAAGATATGGAGATAGAAGTCGTCACAGGCAACAACAATAATAAGGAAGTAAAAGTAGCAAACTAGACCCAAGAAGGACCTAGCCCAGCTCCCTCCCCAAAACCTGCGATAGAAAGGGATGAAGATCATCAAGACTTCAACCTAAAGATCTACGCCTCTGAGGAAAAGCCCTTCCCCGATAACAATGAAGAACTGGCACAAGGTATCAAAAAGGGAATATATAAATACGATTATGAAGGCCCATATGCAGAACGTGAGGTATTCGCAATGTTAACAGCAGGCAGCCTAAAAATCCCGCAGGAACTACGCTGTACGCTGAAGAAGGAGAAATTCAAGAAAAAAAGAAGTGGAAGGACAAAATCGCCCATCGAACGCGAAGCGCATAAAGCAGAAAGAGGAAACAGATAGGAAAGAAAACACAAATAATGGCCCACGCAAGAAAATTCAAAATAATATGCCACAACGTAGCTGGATGGAATGACAAGAGATTCTCCCTGAGCCTCGCATACTTAAAAGAAGATCCGGACATCATACTGCTAAATGAGATCAATATAGACCCAGCAAGAAACAAAATCAATATGTTCAACTACACTATAATCACCAAGACCACAGACGACATCAACTGCGACGGCGTTGCTATGACAATCCGTAATGATATAAACTACTAAATACTCAAAGACCTTGACGAATCATACCCAGCGATAAGTATAAAAACAGCAACATACATTCTTATAGCTGCAACGGTCTACCAACCCAAAAGGAGAGACTTCTTGCCCCTCTACAACTTCACAAAAATATTCTGCCACAAAGACCAAACAGTCTTCATGGGCGACTTAAATGCCCGGAGTAGAGCCTCCGGCTACATTCGAAACTACAATAGAGCCGGAAGAAACCTTGACCAACTACTGGAAAGAGGGATAGTTGAGTGTCTGGGACAGGATTTTTCAACGTATCTGGGCCAAAATAGTGCTACAAAACCAGATATAGTTTTGGCAACCCCGAACCTTCAGTTCAACTACATCATAGAGAAAGGCCCTCCATCAACTAGCGACCACGAAATGGTAGTCATAACTTTGTCTATGGACCCCATTCCAGTCAAGTGCCCACCGAGAAAATCATATAGACAGGCCGATTGGACCAACTACGAAGAAGAACTCGCCAATTACGGTCAGAGAGACCTAACTGAGGCCTCACTAGAACAAATAGACAAAGAGATCGACGACATCATGGAGGCGCTTGTCAGGGCTGATAAAAGACATGTTCCCACAACAACGTACAGAACTTTACCGCATCCAATCAGGTCAACCCAAATAGAAAATCTCGAAAGGGAATATAAAGACACGAGAAATTCAATCGAACGAAATGGCCTTCAGAAAGGCGACCGTGCAAAGCTGCGGCACGTGAAAGACCAACTGATAGAAAAAATAAAAATAGAAAGAAACAGAAGGTGGGACTTTTTCGTGGAAGCCATAGATGATGAATTGAATCCTACCAAAATATGACAGAAAATTAACATAGCCAGGGGAAAGAGAAGGCCGAGGCCAAAAGTTAAACTCCTGAACGAGGATGGAATGGAAAAGGAGCCCCAAGAAATTGAAGAGGCGTTCCGAAAACACTGGAAAAGGGTTTTTGATATCTCCCCCAACGTAAATGAGGATTTCGACAGCGACCACGAAGCAAGAGTGGTAGAGGATGTGGAACAAACTCGCCAAGAAATAGTCCCCAACATAGCTGCTTCACCAACACAACTAGTAGAGCAAGGGATCGAGCCGATAACCCTAGCAGAAATTCAAAAAACCCTCAAGGCTACTAAACAGAAGTCACCTGGAGCATCGGAGATAACAAAAGAGAACCTAATACGCGCACCAGTCACCTTTTTGCCACGGATAGCAGTAGTATTCAACGCCTCTCTATGCGCAGAATACTTCCCGGATGCACTAAAAAGGGGGAATATTATCTTCCTACCGAAACCCGGTAAGCCACCAAATAACCCAGGAAACTTCAGGCCAATCACAATACTAGACACAGTGGCAAAATTAATGGAGAGAGCAATAAACGATAGACTCGACAAACACTTGTAAGAGAGAAAACTGATTCCAAACCATCAGCACGGATTCAGAAAGAACAGAAATACTGAGACTGCCCTAGCCATTCTGGTCGAAACACTTGCAAAGGACCAAATACGATAGAAACTACACAGACATCGTACTCAGAGACTTCCAAACAGCGCTTGATAAAGTATGGAGAATTGGCCTGAAATATAAAATCAAAAGACTAGGGCTACCCGGACTTCGAAGTACTACAAGGTGTCCCCCAAGGGGGCTGTATAAGCTCAACACTTTCCAGCATATACACGATGGATCTACCAAGGCCGGTCCACGATACAACAACGTACATCCAATTCGCCGACGACATCACGATAGTGGCGTACAGCACATATAGACATCCCCCAACAAGGGCCAGAATCACAGCGGCCGAAGTTGCCAATATTAACGAGTTTGAACGAAAATGGAAATTTCGCACCAATCCAGAGAAGTTCTCAATTATTCCAGTGGGGAGGCACCTGATCTCAAGAGTAGAGGTTGAAGTGAAGAGATACCACTATGTAAAAGAAGGAAATGTACTCAGGCTAAAGATCACCCGAAGTGGCTATTGTAAACACATTGCGAGTAGAATCAACCAGGCAAAAACACATATAGTAAAACTGTTCCAACTCAGAAACCTAAATAGAAAAAAACCTAAAGAAAATATACAACACCATCTGCAAAGCCACATTGCTCTACCCAGCTATCCTAATGAACCGTGTCTCGAAAACAAGCGTGATCAAGCTTCAAAAAGTGCAGAATTCAGCAGTATACATAATAACCAACACAAGAAGGAGTGAGTGCAAAAGAATAAGAGATCTTCATAACGAGAAGAACTCCCAACTACGAACGTGTCCCTACACACGTTCGTATAATGAACAACGACGAGAAAAAGAACGATCGATATTCCACATAACCACAGAGTAAACAACCGCGGCAACTTTAGAAGCGGTAGACCCGATTCGAGGGAGGAACTGCCCCCAAGATACATTGCAAGGTGAGATTACAGACTCAAATAGAAAATATACCATGGAAATCCGCAACAAAAACAAACCAAGAAATGCAAAACACCGATGAACTACAGAGGCGCGAGAGCTCTATCAAGAATAACAATGAAAAAAAAAAAAATAAGAACCAAAGAGATGGCTGGTCATCCAGCAACTAACTCTAACTCTTACTCATTCCTCTTCAACACTTTATCCTAACTACCCTATCCACTATACTACGACTATACACTTTTAATTCTACCTTTTTCAAGACGTAAGACGTTAGCTGTTATTCCAAAAATGAACGTAAGAATGACTATTAATGTATATCAATCCTGATTGGTTGAATTTTTGCAGTGTTATGAGTAGATGAAATAACTATTTATATAGGTGTATTTTGGGGTCCATCACCCGACTGCCCTCCAAGACGACTTTACCTCTAACAAGCAAAGTACTACTTCTACCACCTTAAAAATTCTTCACTGTTTAAGTAGGTGAAGATTTTTACAGCTTTTGGAGGAACGCCCGCTTGGGTTCAATGGAAACCTTCTGGTTTTACCAAGAACATATGCGCGCCTGCGCGCACGCGCGTGCACACCCGCGAGGGTGGAAACCCTGCCAACAAGTGAATTTTGGATGAACTGGAATTTCTCGCCTGCATCTTGTCTGTTCCCATAACAGCAGCACAACTTTGGTTCTAATAAACTTTCTGCCATTAAGGTTTATAGAAGCCGTTTGCCTTTGACGTGTCCGAACCCCGGAAGGAAGCCTCGCAGGGGGCACGAAAAAGGAGGCCCCATTCTGGAGTGGAGTGGTCAGAGCAGATAGGAGGACCCTGTTAGACATTTTATACAGGTAAGGCAGAAAGGGTGACCCAAAGTCTATTTAGGTACTCGCCCCCGCGATAAGGGCCTGGTAGGTTCAAGTAGCTCCTGCTGTTGGGGCCGTCATGGACGACCCTAACGGCAAGAAGAGGGTCCCACTCCATGTCAAAGAGCGATGCCAAAAGCCTTCGCGCGAGAAGGTTTTTGAAACTGTCTTGACAACGCTTGGGATTGCTCTTTGCCGACTTAAAGACCAGTATTATGGTTACTTGGCCTTTTGCGACTCTAATCAAGATTTGGACAACCTTCTGAGCGCAAACTCGAGGAAGAAGTTAGAAGAGATCGGCCTCATATCACGTGTTCCTCCACATGTATCGGTCAAGAGATCGATTATTTGCCAACGTATCGACCCTTACGTTGGTACCCACTCCACTGAGGAGATAAAACAAGAAGTTAAGGCGAAGGAAGCTTGGGCAAAAATCGATGATGCAATTAAGTTTACGAACCGTGAAGGAGAAGAACACACTCATGTGTTTAAAATAATCTTTCAAACTACTGAGATGGCAACGAAAGCGGCGGAAAATGGACTGGTCCTATTTAATTCAAAAGTCTCCGCCAGATGCATTGAGCGAGAGGTTTTTGTGCGGGTGCAGATCTGCTTCTCCTGCTATGCCCTCGAAAAGCATGCCACTAAGGACTGTCAGGTTACAGGCAAAATCTGTTCTGAGTGCTCAGAATCTGGGCACACGTGGAGAGAGTGTACTAGCTCCAATAAGAAGTGCATTAATTGTGGCAATTCTCACCGTACTCTATCAATGGCTTGCCCAATAAAGAACGCCTTGATAACGGATAAAAAGAAGACCTTGATCGAGGAGAGAAATATAAGAAAAACTACTTCATATGCACAAGCGACAAAAGTTTCCGAACAGAAGACCACGATTCAAATAGACCAGAACATGAGACCGGATCTTATTATGTGTATATTAGACGCACACTTCGTAAATATAACGAACCCTGGCAGTTATGCGATGGAATTAAATAAGATGCTGGTACAGAATGGACTGAGGCCGATGTGGTTTCCAGACAACCGCCATCAGGAGGCCTATTTCAAGCCCAATTAAAGAATCTCAAACAAGCTGAGACAAGGCCTCGTTCTACTTATCGCGACCCGCGTTTGCGCAAGAAAGAACTTGCCGTGAATGATGACTCCCAGATGGATACCAGTAACCAACCGGAAGAGACTATCAAAAAACGATAAGGTTGAACCTTTTGCATCACCATCTGCCTCCGCTACGCCAATCTATCGGACAACCCACCCACGATCGGTGTATGAGAATCTACAGCTCCCCATCTGCTCCCATACCGAAGAAAGCCAATGTTAATGAACTGATAGAAGGAGTTATTAAAGGCAGGTTATAAATGGGACTTTGATGCGGACGTTACGGAAGAAGAGCTCCTAAACGCTTTCAAAAAAGGAGAGATAGAAATATGTCCCGAATCCTGCTTTAATCTTAACCAGGATCAATACAGGAAAAAGAGATCTGGTAGGATAAGGTTACCACCAGAGATAAAAGGACTAAGGTTAAACAACCGAATATCAATTAACCATGGTTATCTCTACCAAACTCGTCAGGAACCTTAAGATCTTCTCGCTGAATGTTAACGGATGGAAGAACAAAAGCAGAATATACAATGACATCATTAGAAACGCTGATCCCGACATCGTGCTTATTTCTGAGCATGGATTAAACGACAACACCGAGCATATAACAATATATAACTACGAAGTATTAATGGCTAGCCACTCAAAAAAAGACGAGTTGAGTACCTTACCTGACACAGTACAGGAATCCTTGCTGCGGACGCAGATAAAGGTGGTCCGCAATAAGTATGAATTTTATTAGTGCGAAAAGAAAAAACTTTTATTTACGCATCCTCTTTCAATAAAGAGTTTCAAGAAGAGGGGCCCCAACGTGGGGGCAATCCCCCAGGACTGCAAGAGGATCCCCCTCCGTACCATAGGAGGGGCATCTAAACCGGAAAAAAATGACGGTCATACAAACAATATATAAAAAAGTCAACGTGGTGCTGATCCGACTCCTCAACACTCCCAATGAATATGCAACCATTTGCAGCACAATGGGCGACGTCGAGAGGCGGGTCTCCGACGAGGCTCAAGCTCATCTCAAAAAGATTGGGCTTGAAGCTAGCATACCACAAGAAATCCTGGCCCAACGAACCATTGTACTAAGGAGACTGGACCCACTCTTCACAGAAAACTTTTGTGAAGAAATAAAAGAAGAACTCACGGCGAAACAAGAGTGGGTCTGCATCACAGCAGGCTACAAGTTTGGATTAGGAAGCGGCATGGTGAAGCTAGTCTTCAATAGCATCGAAATGGCAAACCGAGCTAAAAACGAGGGGCTGCTCGGCTTTTACCTGAAAGTAAGCCCAGAACAAATAGAAAGAGAAGAATATATATAGATCAACTGCTGCTTCAAGTGCTATGCAGTCGAACAGCACGCCACTAAGGACTGCACAACCACCGACCCTGCATGCTCCAACTGCGCCAAAACCGGGCACTGTTGGAAAATGTGCAGGGAAAGGGTTGCAAAAGTGCATAAACTGTGGCGGTGACCACAGGGCTCTAGCCATGAGGTGCCCTATTCTGAAAGAGGCGATCCGTATAAAACGGGAGCAGATTAAGGAAGAAAAAGAAGAAAAGAAAAAGACCACGTACGCGGATACAGCAGCGAGAATGACCACCCCGACACGAACAAACGCTACAGCAGCGAGAATGACCACCCCGACACGAACAAACGCTACGAGGTTGGTCATGCCTAAGGAAGGGCAAGAAATCATGGCCATGGTTATGTTTGCCCACCTGGCAAATCTTACAAACCCCGGTTCCTTCTCATCCCACCTCAACCTTCTTCTTGAGAATAATGGTTGTAATAAGAAGGTCTGGTTTCCCGAAAACCCAGATTCGACGAGCCTTTTCAATCTCGAATTAATCGAAGAGCAAAAAAGGGCACCATCAAGTAATGGGGTAAAGGAAACCGAAAAAGAAGAAGAAGGGAAAATACAAACGCCTTCGGAAGGAGAAAAAGAGAAAAAGGGCGCAAAAAATAAAGAGAAGAAGAAGAAGAAGAAGAAGAAGAAGAAGAAGAAGAAGAAGAAGAAGAAGAAGAAGAAGAAGAAGACTACCGAGGAAACGCCGCAGAAACAACAAGATACTTCGGACGAGGAAGAAGAGGAGGATGGAAAACATGAAGGGTTCCCCCTCACCGAGAAGAAGGAAATCCTCGAAAGAGGCCTCTTTTTCGATGGGAAAGTCGTGGGTCTCCGTGTTTTCGGCTCCCCCCTGTCCCCGGCCCCCAAAGACGACTTGGAACTACTCATCATCGGCCTAGCTGCGGGTGAGTACTAATGGACATACGAGGGACCATACTGCGGGAAAGAAGTGGCGGCTCTACTCCTAAAATCTCTAGTGTACATCAACCCATGAGATGTGCATAATGTAAACATGACGACATTCAAGGCTATACGGAGTGGACAAAAAACATCTGAAATTAAATAGTGAATACGAAAAAGTGATCAATTAAAAGTGAATAATAATAGTGAACAAATTATCTAATCATATTTAGTGAAAATTAATATAGTGAAAATAGTGAATGAAGTAAATAAAATAAGTATAAATATAACAAAAAAGTGAACAATTAGTAAATTATAGTCAGTGATAGAAAATCTAGTTTTAACGTAAAGTAATGAATAATTAAAGTGTAACTAAGCGCTTTAGTGAAAATTAATCTAATGGAAATAATGTAGTAAATAAAATAAACAAAAATGAAAAATTAGTAAATTATATATAGTGAGAGGAAATAAAATTTTAGTGTTAATTAATTTAATGTAAAATAATTTAGTGTAATACAGCAAACGGACTTGACTAAGCTTTAAAAGCTATCAGCAAAATTTAATGTGTAGTAAATTTAAAGTGAATTATAATAAACTAACTAATTAAATGAATTATAACAAGTGTATGATAATAGGTATTAACTTTATGTAAATATAAAAAGTAATATTAAGAATTTATAGTAAATTATCCATAATTTTTTTATAGTATTAGAATTGTATTTAACTTCCAAAAATTCAATTGGTAATGATTTCCATGTCTCCGGGAAGCTATCATTTCCTACTTCTACTCAGTACTTTTACCTCCTCTATTAAAATCTATTTTCACCACTGTTTCTCTATCATTATTACTAAAATGTTTATGATTAATGTTCTAATTATGCTGCAATGTATGTAATTACTTTTTGTATTTATTTACTTAATAAACCTTTGAACCGTTGAGCCACTCAAAGGAAAGATTCGATGGGGTTGCAATTGCCACTAGAAAAGGCATTAGATTTAAAGAGATACGGGACTTAGAGGAATCGTATTTGGCAGTGAAGATCCTTATGACATATGACGACCTGGTGGTTGCAGTCGGGTATCAACCACTCAGGCGCCCGTATCTCCCCATTCCAAACTTTATGCGACTCTTTAGGAGAGAGGCCTCAACGATACTAGTCGGAGATTTGAATGCCCGGTGCAGGGAAGCCGGCTATACGAGGGATTTTAACGCAGCTGGCATTTCACTGAGCCTCCTAATCGATAGAGGTGTTGTGCAAAGAGAAGGGCCAGATTTCTCCACATTTCATACGGCAAGATCATCGACGTCACCGGACATTGTGTTAACAAATCGAAACTTTTCTCTTAACCATGTCACTCTCCTGGGCCCTATCATACCGTCAGATCATTAAGGAGGATAACCCACATATCTACTTCTCCAATACAAGTACAAATTCTTAAACGAAGATGCCTAGAAAGAGCTAACTGGGAAATATACCGAGAACACCTGCGCCAAGTGCATAATGAACAACTCGATGGTGCTTGCCTAGAAAAGATTGACGAGAAACTCGATCATCTCATCTCGAAAATCTTAGAAGCTGACCTCCTGGTTATCCCCTGGACGGAACATAAAATTCTTCCATCTCCAAGGTGGGACGAAATCATACAACAAAATGGTACCAGGAACTGCGAGAATTAAGGAACGAGATCAGGCAACTCATACTTGAGAGATCGAGAGACCAGTGGGATGATATCATTACTAAAATTGACGCAGAAGGGGACCCCCCCAAATTTTGGAGTCAAATAAAGAGAGTGAGAGGCACTCCTCTTAAGAACAACATAAGCATCAAGGTCAACGGCGTAGAATATACGGAGGACCATGATATCGAGAGGGAATTTAGGGTGTACTAGCAAAACCGCTTTCGTATTAGCGATGAAGATAACGAGTTATTTGACCGGAGCTATGAAAAAAAAGTTCTACTTAGACTCCAAGAACTAGGTGCCAACCTTACACCACATCACTTCGTGGACAGACCCTGCATTCCACGGGAAGAAGGTAGACCATTCACGCACGAAGAGTACGAGTGGGCCCTCAAAATCTTTAAGCAAAAAGCGCCAGGCATAACTGGCATCACTAAAATGCATATGATGAATGCCACCAATAACATCAACGAGGGTCTACTAGAGTTGTTTAATGCCTGCCTGTTTTGTTTTATTTTGTTTGTTTTTTTGTTCCCTAAGCTGGTAGGATATGTTCAAGCAATGTAATACAACAGTTAACTATACAAAACTACAATAATAATAACGAGAGCCTAAAGATACTGCCAAACCCTTTAAAGAAATGAGAAGAACTCATGCTAGGAGCGAAAACTCTGGAACTAAAACCATCATTTTCCCGAATTTCAAAACTCAGCCCCAAAACTAATTAGTCAATTTTAAAATCGTAAATACCGTCAGCATTATAATTTATATATCTAAAAATCGTTAAAAAATAGGCAGTTTAGTCACATTTTCCAGAATACTTTCATTTTCGTGAGCAATTTCTTATTTGTATGAATAAGTTAAATTGTTTTCTTTCCGTTAACTCGAGGAATTTTATTACCGTTTTAAAAAGAAACAAAAGACAGGAATATAATAATTTTGGTTGAATAATTTTAAAAAATCGGTGGAAAAGACTAGTAAATAGTTACAATCCCATTTTACTATATATTTAATATAAATCAAATTTAATCGATGAATAAAACGATAAATTTGTATTTGGAGCACGGATATAAGAGATATGGTGGCATTTGGCATTTATGGAAGGGATGTTTCCAGACGCCACCATCTCCGCTAATTAAATATTGAAGCATATACCTTAAAAGGCTTAAATCAGATAAAAAAAATAATATAATGGCTTTGTTATATTTGTGTTAGAATTAATATATCTGTAATTAAAAGCAAGCCTTACACAATAAACTGACCCCCCCCCAAAAAAAAAACAACTTGTTTTTGAATGTATTAAACGCTCTAAATATGAATTCATTTTATTTATCGAACGCCCGAAATATGAACTCATTTCATCAAAGAAATATTAAAGGAAAATATATTATTAATTACTTATGCATTATTAAAATAAAATTGTAAGATTCTATAATATTTTAAAATAAATTAATGTAAATATAACATACAAATTTAATGGGGGTTTTTTAAGTCATATCTAATATATAAAAAAAATAATTCCATTTGTATTCTGTTAAATACTCTCGTATACGTGAACGGTTCACCTAAAAGGGAAATTGGAAAGTGTCTCAGGATAAAAAATAAGATCTATGAAGAGTAATACAAATGAAGACTAATCTAGGAAGGGTAATAAATAAGAAGAGATATATAAAGAAAGATTCTTCTGGACTTTCCAAGTTCCTGCCGAATAAAGAATACTGAATCTGACACCTAAGATTACTTTACTGCTAAAGAAATCCTTGATCACCTTTACCAGGCTTGCAATCAAGAAAAAAGATAACTACAGTTTGGAGGCAGTACCTCACGTATCAGGCAGTCCCGGAATAGTCGACCAGGTAGCCACCAAGCCGAATTAAGGAACCTTCGTGCTACAGAGAAGTGGTGCCAAAACTCGATGACAAATCAAATTTATAACCAAGCTACTCACAACTGAGTTATATAGCATACACCATATAGGTACGTAATTGTTTTGGTTATCTTGACAGTTTCACTTTTGACTTGACTAAATTATTTTTAGCCAATCATGTTAAAGATATATAAGGTCCCTCACTGTGTCTCCCCATTAGAAATATTCAACAGGGAATAGTTGAAGCGTTTGTATACATTTGAGAGAAATATATAAGACAGGATAAAAGAAATGATAGGCTTCTAAGGAGCCCCAACCTATCATGAAAATATCTCCGATGAACACTCCAACCGATTAAGACAACTACCAAAATCAAGACCATAAGAAAGTAAACACTTCGCCATAGCTGAGCGCGACTTTAAATTTTTTCAGGTGCGACTGCGACTTTTTTTCCCGATGCCAATCTGCTAAATTACAAAGTAAACTTTAGCGCGATAACAGAAATATGCTTTTATAAGGTAGAAAAACATATATTTAATATTTTTTTAATTTTTTAGCTAAAACACAACCTAAACAATATCTACAGGTCATCTTCCTCCTCCTCCATGTCCTCCCGGCCCATCTTCTCCTCCAGGAGATCCATGTTCCCTTTGAGGAACACAAGCTCCTCAAAGTTGACCTCATCCAGGGAGGAGTTCCTGGCCCTACGGACGTCGCCGAGCGTGCTGAATAGCCTCTCCACAGCTGCAGAGCTGGGGAGGGGGGGGTTTTGTACTTAATGAAAAACTCCACCCACACCTCCATGTGCTGGTGGGGGAAGAGGGACCAGGCCAGCTCGCCTTTAGAGAGCACCCACTCCTCCATGGACTTCCTCAGGAACTCCCTCACATCCTGCTGCTGGTTGGCCGGGCCTCTAGCAAACAACTTGTTGAAGAGCCGAGCGTCCAAATTCTGGTGTTCCTGCACTTCTGGCTGGCCAGGCTGACGCTCCCGCTGCACCTCCTCCCTGGGTTTGATGACGGCCCTTAGCTCCCTAGTGATCGTGTCTCTGATCTCCTCCACCTTGTCAGGGGCAATGCTCTCCAGGGCCTTGAGGGTGAGGTTGGGGTGGACGGCTGTGGCCATAAGGAGGTCGCCATCCACAAAGAAGTGGCCAAACCTCTTTTCATAGCCCCTGAGGAGAGCCTGCACCAGGAGTCTGTTTAATTTTAGGCATGTTAAAGGTAGAACGCTGTTAGATTTTAATTACTTCTTACAATTCACAGTATTTTTTTCGTCTTAGCCACAAGAAAAGTATAAGCATATATTAAAATAGGAGGAAATGAGATTAATTCGCACGATGAACGCCACAAGGCATAACACGTTCTCAAACGTTTTTAACTGACAAGACAGGTTTAAAACTTGGTTCACGCCTGAAAAGTGTATGTAATTTTACTAATTTATAATAAAATTCACAGTGACAAGTTTTTGCTAGGTTTAGGTAGTTTCATGTAACGTCAGTCTCATATAATGTGAAGAATTTAATTTATCGTAAAAGGAGAGTTAAAAATCAGATAAAAATAAAGTTAGCTGTTACCAACTCAAATTTGACAACTTTTAGCCAAATCAGGCTTTAAAACTGGCTTAAAACAGTCGAGGCAATTTCTTTCAAAAAAGTCGTCATTGTTCCTGTTCAAAGTCGCATCAAAAGTCGCGGAAAATTGGCGGTGCGACTTTGCTTAGTCCGACTTTTTCAAAACGTTTGCGACTTAGAAATTTATACTGCGGCAAAGTCGCAACTCGTTGCCGCAACGCCCAGCTCTGCACTTCACGTGACTACCCAATCAAAACTCATTAAATTGAACATTAAGTCATCAACCTAAAAGTGAAATAAATGTGCAACCAAATAGCCCAGCATAGAAGTCTAATTGGTAGTGTTTAATAATAGTGACAAAAGTCGAATATGGTAAGACTCAAAGTGGATTCATAGTGAGTGAACAAAGAAAAGAAAATAAGTGATATTAGTCAAGTTGAATTAATAAAGCCTTCAACCTCACTTTGTCTCACTTTGTTGTACTATTATTGTACCGCGTGTGTGTTTTATGTAAAATAATGGTGCTGTGTTGTCCTAAGCGCAGAGTTTTGTGCTTGGGAATAATCGATTTCGGGTGAGTTTCCCACGCAATCTTGCAGGGAAGATGATATTATCACCTGCTGCTCTTAGTTCCAGGATGATGTCGTTTGTCAGTGTTGACCAGACCTTGTTGCCCATTTTTTGCGTTACTATATTAATGAGCTCAAGACGTTGCATGCGGTGCAGGTCCCTTTCCCGAAGATGGTCGTTCCGTCTGCATTTCTTAATGCATAGGGATGCAGAGTTCTGCACTCGCTAGAGCCTCCTCATACAGGTCCTGCTGGCCGCTTGTGTCACTTCTTCAGGGTAGATGAGCTTAGCCGGGATGAACATCAGGTATATTTTCCTGATGTTGACCGAGCTAAGGTTTCTAAATCTGTACAGCTTGGAGATTTCTCTCTTCGCCAGATTCTGCCTCTCTTTGTAGTGCCTTGAGTATCCATGGTCGGAGATTTTAAGGCCTAGGACGGTTCCTTCAGGAAAGTAACCATATTTCCTCCCATCTATCAAGATGGGCCACGTCAACCTGCGGCTCAGCGGGATAATCCTGAATTTGTCCCTGTTTGTTCGGATTTTTCATCGTCTCTCGTATTGTTTAACATTATAGATTTCTGTCTTAGTATGAGCTGCCTGTGCCCTTGCTTTCCTTTCCACACGGGACGATTTGCATGATATTATTTGCGGAAGGCAGATACATCGTGTCTCTCTGTATCAGAGTCGGTAGGTCGATGGTGAAGACCAAGTAGAGCATAGGGCTCAGACAGCTTCCCTGGGGAACGCCTGCTGTGAGTTCGAACTCTGGCCCTCTGTGCTCTTCCATCATGAGACGCGCCCTTCTGTCCACGACAAAGTCACAGAGGACTCTTTCCAGGACCGGGTTTAGCTGGAGGCCTAGGATCTTGTATTGGAGTCCTTCCAGCCAACCCTTGTCGAAGGCCTTCTGCACGTCCCTCAGCACGATGTCTTACATAGTAACCCTTGTCTCGACAATACGCGATCTTTTCTGTTAGGAGCTCCAGGGCCGTTTCTGTTCCCCCTTTTGGACGAACCCCATGCTGTTGCGGGTTGTGCGCTCCTAACTCGCTAATTTGAGCTTGTATCCTATCGGCTATAATCTTCGCAAAGATCTTGCCGTGTATCTCGAGGAGAGAGATTAGGCGATAGTTGGCCACCTGGTTTGGGGGCTTGTTCCCTTTCAGGATGGAGATGATTTTGGATATCTTATACCCATCTGGAAAGTAGTCTGTATTCAGGGCGACGTTCATGGTGCTCTTTAGGCCCTGAATAATTTATCGTGGGGCATTCACGAGGTTGTTATGCATGATCCCAGACCAGCCGGGCGCCCTTTGTTTGAAGGACCTTACGGTGTTCATAGTCTCTTCAAAGGTTATATGGTACCCATTGTTAACCATCTCTCTCTCCCTCTCGATACTCGCGGGTGAGGGTGGGTTCTATGTATCATCGTCTCAAGGTCCTCGAACAGCTGGTCCTCGAAATCCTGGTCGAAGTCTTCGTTCTCCTTAGGTGATATTGCAAAGATCTCTTTCCAGTGCCTTCTAAATCTTCTTTCGAGAGATTCCGTATCCTCTATGATATTGTTGCCTTCTTTGATTCGTGTTCTGGGCCTAGAAGGCAATCCCCTAAGTTTTCGGATGTTATTCCAAAAAGTTACGGGATTGCTTTCCCTGTTTAGTCTGCCTACTATATCGACCCAGATTTCTTTTTGGTTTTAAAGGATAATGTTTTTAAGTTCCTCGCTTAGCTGCCTCATTATGGCTGTCCTTTCCCTGTTTGGGCCTGTTCTGCCGATTTCTTCATAGATTTCTCTGTGTTTCCTGGCGATATCCCTCATCTCATCCGTCCAGCTAGGTTGTGGAAGCAATTTGTAAGGAATTCTGGGGACGCATCTCTCGTCTGCTTGAGTGAGGAGATGGGTGACCTTATCTATCTCCTCATCGATTTCTTTGAGATTTACGTCGCTCAGATCAGCTGGATGGCAGTAACTGAACATATCTCTGTATTGCTCACAGTTAGCTTTCGCATAACTTTCCCTAAGTGGGACGGGCCTGAGCATTGAGCGATATGTTGGTGATGGTGGGGATGTGATCGCTCGGGATCACAGGCCCTGGTTCGTTGCTGATATTGAAGATAAATTCTAAACTTGTTAACAGAATGTCCGAATTGTCGCCGAACGATGGGTTAGGTAGGTCGTGAAATCTGGTCATAACCTCTTGAGCCTATTTCTTTTGCAAATTAGCTCCAGGTTACTTCCACTTGCGTCGGCGCGCCTGTAGCCAGAAACTCGGCATCTGGCGTTTAGGTCGCCTCCTATGCTCGAAGAGGGTAAAGAAGTTGTTGATCGGCAGGTATTGGCGTCTAAGCGGTTGATAGGCTGCCGCCACTGTTAGGCCTTCAACTATGGTTGGGATTTCGACAGTCATAAATGATTTGTCTAAGTCCGGTAGCATTTTGAACTTAATGTTTTTGTGGATTGCGATGGCAGCGCCATCAAATCGTTCCCGTGAGTTATTTTTCTCTATTACTATGTAGTTGTGTATTTTTATCGTGTCCGTGTTCGTGTTAATACCATGTTCTAAAATGAGGATGATGTCCCGGTCCACTGTACGGAAAATATTTCTATAGGCAATGGATTTTCCTTTCCATCGGTACACATTCAGTGTCAGTATCTTTAGTGTATTGTTTGTGTTCTCCATTCTGTCTCTTTTGTTTGAGTGTGTTTGCTTGTTTGGGTTGTTTTATTGACTGTTACGTGCTTTTCCGTTCAAGATCTTTATGTATTCTTCTTCACTGAGGGTGAAACAGGAGTCCTTGTTGAGTTTTACTCTGTTTTTGTGGAGGGTTTGTTCAATTACTGATTCTTGTACTGATGCTGAGTAGGTCCATTTGTATCTATTTTCTCGGAATCCCCGGTAGATCTCCGTGGTGGAGGATGTTTCTGAGAATGGTACCCGTTCCGTCGCATAGACCTTAAGGTCGATCGCCTCTCGGTCGTACTCGTAAGTACTTTCCACGGTCTTCGCCCTACTTCTTGATCTTGCAGGGCTCTTGGGAGCCTTGGGTTTGACTTCCTCAGCATCAGATTCTGAAGATGATGAGCACATGAGATTTGCTTCTGCTTATTTAATTCATTCGCCGCTTTTTTCTCCTGCTATTCGCGGTGCCTTAGTGCCTCGTCCTTCCTGACGGAGTTCTTGTGTCCTGGCGTGGCCTACGGTACTGTCACAACATTTGATATTTTTTCTTATATAAGGCCAAAATAAGAAAACCTCGATGTCGTGGTATAGGAAGGACCGAGTGGATGGTGTTCGTACGTAGGGGTTGGTAACGTACTAGAAAACTCCTTGATTAAGATTTCTCACTAAGAGTGCTATCTTTGATTATTATCTATCTGATTATTATTATTGATTATTATTACTTTATTCTTTGAGGCTTGATAGTGCCATTCTCAGCGTTTTGAGGATTGAATAAAAGATGTTTCTAAGAAAACTAGAACTTTAATTAAAAACCATGAACCGAGATTGAAATTTAACACACAAACTATACAGAAATGAATTAAGCAAATTTAAGTGAAGCTTACTAAATTACACACTAGAATTTACAGTAATGGTTGATTCACAGCTCACTTTAATATTAAATGCAAACTGACCTACACTGAAACGGATACCGGAGTTTCAATACCTTTAGAGATTCCTACTAGAATCGGGTTTGAGTCTGACCTTGAACTCAATTGTTATGTCACCTCAAGAATGCTGTTTCCGGGCTGACGCGTGGATCGGCGGTTACAGCTGTGTTCTCAAAGGGAAAATGCTTTAAAGCCACAGATGACTTCGGAGTGTGGCAGATGGAGAAACGCTCGCCTTCTGGATGAACTGATCTCACCACGGGACAGGGAAAGAATGTTTCTTCTACCCTTCGGGTTACTCTGGGAATAATTCGCACTGGAGAGTGATGAGCCAATGCGTGAATCCTTTGACTCAGGGGAGTGCTTAAGGAAATTCACTTTGGGGTATTCCTCACGGGCGAGGACTATCTCAGTGTTATGGGATACACTAGGATAGGGGGTTTCTCTGACGAGAGTTAGTTAAACTTGCTTCTTAAATCAAGTTAACTTAAAGTTCTGTGTGACCACCAGGAACTGGCTCGAGAGTGAGCTTCTTCTCCGTTCCTCTCGTTGGTTTGCCGGGCACTTATGCCGGTCTTCGCTGTCTACATCTCTCTAACGATCTACCTCTGACAGGCTTCTAAATTCGGGGTGACTACCAGGAACTGGCTCCGGATGAGCTTCTATTAAGTCCCTTTTGTTGGTAACCGGGCCTCTTGCCGTCTTAGTCGTCTTCTTGACTGACGTAATCTACCTCGTTTTTCAAAAGTTATTGGTATATATACTTCGCCACCCCACTGAAGTTAGGGGAAGGGGGCGGGGGGGGGGGCGTGGACAGGCTGCATTAAGTCTCCTCTTCCAACGGTTTTTCTCAGGGCGTCATTCAGCTAGCCCTAAGGGGCCTTCTGGCTTTAGGACGACGCTACTCTAATTTCGCATATGCGGTGAAATTGAATATCAACTCTTAGGGGAAATCTGGCTGTTTTAACCCATGTTAGGCTCACTGGGATCCGCCATGAGATGATTAGAGCCTTATGTGTTTTTTTTGGGGGGGGGCAGGCGGTCTTTCAGGATCTCCTCGCTGCGAGGGAAGAGAGGGTGGAAGGTTAAGTGGTTGGGCTACGCCACCAACAAAATGCCAGGACGTTGTAGTTAAAGACCAGTGGCTCAATTGTGAAGGGGGAGTATTAATTTCCTTACACTCAAACTTTAATGAAACGAAATATAAAATTAATATTGTTTCATTAAATTTGTTTCTCATTTCGACCTTGTATAATTTAAGGGATTTCCCTTTTGGGGCAGTTTTGAGGTAGATTAAGAGTAAAAAGTTACATTGTAGTGTGCAATGACTGCACACACAAAGAGAGAGAGAGAGAGAGAGAGAGAGAGAGAGAGAGAGAGAGAGAGAGTAACAACAAGGAGTAACAACAAGGAAAGAAGGTACCCTAGGAGACCTTACGGTCCATTCAAAGAGGGTACCTTTGGACTAGCAATTGAGCGGGCACAAGGCTGCTCAATTGTTTTGCGTCCCTAAACGGCCACTTTTCAAGACTTTGTCTAGTCTTGACTTGAACTGGTCAACAGATTCACTGTTGACAACTTCCACTGGAAGTGCGTTCAACATACCGCAGATACTGTAAGTGAAAAAATTTCCACACAAATTGCGGTTGTAACGCTTCAGTTCAAGTTTGAAGCCGTGATTGCGCGTTCTGTTCTCACTCAGTGTGAACATATCCCGGTAGTCAACATTGTCGAACCCTCGAAGTATTTTGAAAACTTCGATGAGCTGACCACGCAGTCTACGGGTTTCCAGCGAGAACAGATCTAATTCCCTTAGTCTATCCTCATAACTTTTATGTCGGATAGAGGGAATCAGCTTGGTTGCCCTGGCTTGTAGGCGTTCCAATCTCGTGATGTCCTTTCGCAATGAAGGACTCCAAAATTGTACTGCATACTGTAGGTGCGGTCGGACAAGTGAGTTGTACAGGCACAGTACAATCTCCTGGTTCCGATAACCAAACTGGCGCTTAATATAGCCTAGCATCCTTTGGGCCTTTTTCTCCGCCTCAATGCACTGTTTCGAGAACTTGAGGTCACTAGTGATTGTTACACCCAAGTCCTTCTCAGTGTCGGTGGATTCCATAGCAGTGCCCTTAAGGATATACTGAGATTAGGGGTTTCTGTGGCCGATATGCATCACTTTGCATTTGCCCACGTTAAAAGGCATTTGCCACGTGTCCGACCACTCCCCAATCTTCCCAAGATCTTCCTGCAGGCGGGCAGTATTTCCATCCTTTGCAACGTTCATACCAAGCTTGGTATCGTCGGCAAATTTGGAAATCTTGGCAACCATGTCACCGTCCATGTCGTTGACGTAGATGATGAATAGTAGTGGTCCCCGGACAGAACCTTGAGGCACCCCGCTAATAACGGGCACCCACTCAGAAGACTGTCCATTCACCACCACCCGTTGCCGTCTGCCACTTAGCCAGTTCTCGATCCAGCCGGCTACCTTTCCGTCTATGCCTAGCGCTCGCACTTTCCGGAGAAGGCAGCGGTGTGGTACCTTATCAAAGGCTTTCTGAAAGTCTAGGTAGACCACATCCACCGCCTTGTCCCGATCTCGCTCACTGAAGACGAAGTGGAAGAATTCCACAAGGTTCGTCAGGCATGACCGTTGCCTTCGGAAGCCGTGCTGGGAACTCCTCAGTAGCAGGTTTGACTCTAAATACGACGTCACTTTGTCCACCATGATGCTTTCCATGAGTTTACCGACTATCGAAGTCAGACTGATAGGTCGGTAGTTCGACGGTTGGTTACGGTCTCCTTTCTTGAAGATAGGAGTCACCTCCGCATTACGCCAGTCTCTAGGAACGCATGTGGTCCGGATTGACATGTTAAAGATAGCGCACAGATGTCGTGATACTTCATCGCACACTTCCTTCAACACTTTAGGTAGAAACCTGTCCGGTCCAGGGGACTTATTCGTCTTTAGGTCAGCGATCTGTGCCTATATTATATATATATATATATATATATATATATATATATATATATATATATATATATATATATATATATATATATATATAGAGAGAGAGAGAGAGAGAGAGAGAGAGAGAGAGAGAAGGACAGTCGAAGTGTCAAAGATGGAATGGTAGGAGCAATAAAATAAGGGCGTGTGGAGGCAGTTTGTGAATCAGCGGAATCTGATTAGAACGTCTGGTTTGAAACTCGACCACAATATAAGGCTATCGCACCCGAGTGTGAGAGCAGATAGGCAAACAGAGTAATTAGAGGTGTCTGGAATGGGGACAGAACCGGCGACAAAAGATGTTTCGCCTTAATGTAAAATTTAATAAAGGGCATATTAGCTTTAAGCAAACGGAGTCTCTGTGATGCCCGCGCAAGGGAAGATACTGAGTGGGTGAACTTCGGCCAATCGCAGCCTAGACTCAAACCAATCACAGGCTCCGCTGGAAGCATTGGATGGGTACGCACGGCCTCAGTAACTCAGGGAAGGTGGAGCTACAATTCGCCTCCAGGATGCTCCTTGGTATAAATACGAAAGGATTAATCAACATTATAATCATTATTATAACTAGACTAACATTATAGACTCTTAATTCACCGCTCTGCGAATCTCCATTATTCTTGCTCTTGCAATTATAACCCGATTTAGAATATTCCGTTGCGCAAATTAAATATTTACCGTAAGTGTAAACATTTCAAAGTGGTATAAAAATACAAGTGTTTAATTCCTTACACAAAGGAGCCTTTTACTTACAAACCTTGATCGGTTAATACCCCTCGGACCGTACTCCAAGAAATCTGTAAGCAAGCCACTTTACCAAACCCTTATAGGATCGCCTTGCAATCAAAAGAAGGCCTACTTACGCCAAACTTATAACTGGCGAACTATAATATTTGTAAAGAATTAACGACTAACTGTGCCTATATTATATATATATATATATATATATATATATATATATATATATATATATATATATATATATATATATATATATACTCGTATATATGTTATTTTTCATCAGAAGATTGCTGGCTTTTGTCGTTTTATAATAGATGATGAGTTTAATTTTATCGGTTTGATTTTTAACCTTGATGTTACAGTTAATAATCTCCTTGATGTTTTTTTCATCTATTTTATAGGCCGTGGACATCTGGTTTCTATAATACACTTTGATGTTATTGACCTCTCCATGATTACTTTCAGTTTTATCCGCATGTTTGTAATGGTTGTTTAAAAATGATTGGAGTTGTTTATGAATTGAGCACGAGCAATAAGCTCCCTTTCTTGGATGTTGAGGTTCAAAACATCAATGGCAACTACCTTACTAAAGTACATAGGAAAGGTACGGACATGGGAAGATGCCTCAATGCGGAGAGTGAATGCCCTGAAAGGTACAAAATAACCGTAATCGGCTCATACCTCCGCTGAGCACATAAATGCTGCTCTACGTGGGAACTTTTCCACCAAGAGATTGCACGAGTAAAACAAATACTCGTGAATAATGGTTTCTCAAACAGTATGATTGATAAACAACTCCAATCATTTTTAAATAACCATTACAAACATGCGGATAAAACTGAAAGTAATCAGGGAGAAGTCAGTAACATCAAAGTGATTAGAGAAACCAGATGTCCACGGCCTATAAAATAGATGAAAAAAAAAAACATCAAAGAGATTATTAACCGTAACATCAAGGTTAAAAATCAAACCGATAAAATCCATTTCATCATCTATTATAAAACAACAAAAGCCAGCAATCTTCGATGAAAAATAATATCTGCCCAAACTCCTCGAATCTCAAGTCAACCAACATAGTTTACGAGTTCACCTGCCGCAATAAAGACTGTAAGCTTTATAATAACTCCAAATATATTTGCATGGCAACTACCACACTTTAGAGACGGTAAACTATGCATCTACAAAGTGGAATGCCAAAGAACCATATGGAGAGTGTTCATAATATTAATCGAACGAGATATATGCTCGTTGATAACACCATTATTAAAAAACAGGGAGATTAATAAAGCGAGGCTTAACATCTTAGAAGCCATATTAATAAATGAAGATAAGCCAGCCATCAACAGTCAAGCGACAAGCTAGAATCGTACATTAAAACTATTTTAAAAATTCCACCCACAAGAGTGGCTTATTTCCTCTAACGTTACGTTTAACCAAGGCGAATAAATACCCCTTAAAAATCGTTTTCTTTCACTGACTGGACAGAAGAATTTGGATAAAGCAAGCTTACTCAAAAGACGTTTTACGCCGATAAAGCAACCTGCTTATAAACATGAATTTTTATTCACGTCTTCCTACGGGCAATTAAAGAAGAATTTTAAAGAGCGCTGATTATTCGACAAATGTCGAACTAATTCTCCCTCGCATTCTCCCCACCTGGGTAAGGGAGTTGAAATGAACTGATCAGCCATTCATCAAGCCACGTCCCAACTATGCCATTCTCTGTAATAGGCATAATTGGGGGCGCCAAGGAAAGCAGGTTTGAGGAGTAGCCCACTGTAGGACTCGGTGTCAGAGGCAACCCGGTTAAGAGGCGATGCTAAAAGCTTTGGGGAAGAGTTCGCTCTAGTCCCTGAGGGCAATTTCCGGCCAGCTCTACAGGAGGACACACAGCCGTCCCTGTGTAAGTTGGAAGCAGCATCGATAACCAAACCCCAGACGGGGCGGCACCCCCGGGGGGTGGTAGTTGATTCAATCACCACCCATCAT
Source organism: Ceratothoa steindachneri (assembly GCA_963969495.1). Taxonomy (NCBI): domain Eukaryota; kingdom Metazoa; phylum Arthropoda; class Malacostraca; order Isopoda; family Cymothoidae; genus Ceratothoa; species Ceratothoa steindachneri. The sequence goes on from OZ018326.1 coordinate 136,403,858, forward strand.
TAAGTCCGCCACATATCACCCGCCTGAGGGGCCTCCCCGGGTTCACCCACCATCATTTCATCCCTTCATCCGGCAGTTCACGTTCATGGAAGCTCGCTTACAATGGTGAAAGGGAGGGGGTGCCCCCCTCAAGCGCTCTATTTTCAAAAGAAATTTTTTGGACACAAAGAAAAAGACAAGGATTTGATAACCAGCCAAAAAAACACGAAGGAGCGACCCCTCAGTGGTTCATCGCCCCTCGAGGCCCCCATCGGACAAGATGGATCAAGCTGGGACCACCCGGGTCCCGCTGAGTACCATCAGTGGTCACACCAGACCGACCAAAGACAAAGTCTTTGAAGCCGTATATGGGCGACTCAAGATAGCCATGATAAAGCTACTAGAGGTCCCCGCGGGTTATGTCGCTATATGCGAAACAGAAAGGACGTGGATGCCATGACGAAGGAAGCCGCGGCCGGGGTCCTTCGTGAGCTCGGCCTGCAGCCAGCAATCCCTTCCCAGATCCAAACGCACAGGAGCATGATCTGTAGGAGATTAGACCCCTGGATTGGGGAACACTCTAAAGAAGAAATAAGGGAAGAGATCGCAAAAAAACATCCACGCGCAAAGGTCACTGAAATTGTCAAATTTAAAAACAAAAGGGACAATTCTGACCTTGCCCATGTCTTCAAAATTATATTTGGAGATACTTCCATGGCTAAGAAAGCGGAGGAATCTGGCCTCCTGCTTTTTAACGCCAGGATCAGTGGGGAGCAGATCGAGAGGGAGGAATTCCACCCAATCCAGTTCTGCTTCTGTTGTTGTAAGATGGAGGCCCTCAGTACTCGCGAATGCCAGGCGGCCCAAGAGATATGCTCCAGGTGCAGCGAACCCGGCCACCATTGGAAAAACTGCCAGAGCCCTCGCAAGAAGTGCGTGAGCTACGGTCAAGGCTATCGATCAATGGCAATGGCCTGTCCCATGAAAAAAGAGTTGATTAAGAGGAAGCAGCAACAGAGTAAAGAAGAGGCAAACAAAAAAGCTAATACAACATACGCTCAAGTCGCAAAGGCAGCTTGCTCTGAAACAGAAAATAATAAAACTTACCTAAAAATACAAAACGAGGAGTCGACCAAAGTTCTGACATGCATCATGTATGCCCACTTCAGAAATCTAACGCAGCCTGGGTCATTCGCTAAAGAACTGAACCGGATGCTAGCCAAAAATGCAATGAACCAGATGTGGTTCCCGGACGATCCCCCATCAGGGAATGTCCTCCAACTGCAAATGGTCACAAAATTGGCTCACGAAGAAAGCAAACAAGAGGAGAAACCCAAAGAAAAGAACAAAAGACCAGATCCAAGAATTGGAGTAAGAAAAGAAAGGGAGGCTGCTGCAAGATCAATGAAAACGCCCAAACCTAATCATAAAAACACAGAGAAGAATGTAGATACGGAGGACTCGGAAACCACAGATTCCTCGGACTCATAGGTCGTGCCAAAAGATGGGCACCGAGAAAAGAGAAAACAGGAGGCCAAAAGACCTTTAGATGCGGATGAGATAAACCTCACAATCTACGCATCAGAAAAGTTCCCCTTCCCAAAAGACAAGGACGCCAATAAAATACTCGTCGGCATTATAAAGAAGTATTATAATTGGGAATACGATGCTCTGTGCGAAGAAGAAGTAGTCGAGGAGGCCCTCTTCAACAATAATGTCACTCTCTACAGAGAGACATTTGAAGAACTCACCACAGCAGACGACAAAAAGAAAAGGAACGGGGAAAAGCCTCCCACCACCAGAAAACACTAGGAGCCAGAAAAGAGAATGGAGAACCCGAACAACAAGTTGAAAATTGTGACGCTAAACGTAAATGGATGGGAGGGAAAAGCAACGGCGTATTGGAACATATTCCGTGTGCTCGACCCCGCAATCATCTTAATTTGGGAGCACGGTATCGACACAACATCTTATTAAATACAGATACCGGGCTACAGAGTTGTTACAAAGAACCATTCTTAAGAGAAGTTTGACGGCGCCCCGGTTGTAATCAAAAGGAATCTCTCGTTCAGGCACCTTCCAGAACTGGACGAGTCATTCGTGGCGATAGAAATGCCCACATTAGTAGGCAACCTGTATCTGCCCCTCATTAACTTCTACGCCCTGTTCGGGCACGGAAGAATGGCATTCCTTGGGGGCGACCTCAACGTCAGATGCCGAACGGCTGGCTATGGTAACATAAATAACAGAGGCTATAACTTGGAAATGATTATGCGACGAAAAAACATCCAGAGGATAGGACCATATTTCCCGACTTATATCACCTCTCGGGCAGCAACAAAGCCCGACATAATCATGACAAGTGACGGCTTCCTATTTAACTACCCTAGCGAGCCAGGACCAGCAATTCCCAGCGACCATATAGCGATCTTGACCACCATATCACTCGCTCCGATCCAGATTCCAGTCCCTCTCCCCAAAAGCTACGCCTCGGCCGACTGAAAATGCTACAGAGAAATCTAGGCGCATTCGACCAGCCGACCTAAGCGAGCGAAGCAACTCCAGGGAAGATTGACGGGGAGCTGGAGAGGATAACAGCCCTCATCACCGAGGCTGACCGCTAGTGTGTACCCATAATAGGGTACAAGACTCCTTCACAACCCAGATGAACCGAGGAGATGAAAGAGATCGCTAGGGAGCACAGGGAGGCGTATGAAGAGATCAGAAGAGTGGGTACGAATCGGGAACGAAGCTCGCTGCTACGACAATTGCATGATAGCTAAAGCTGCCTATTAACCAACAATAGGCTGAGATCTGGAACAGCCTAATAGCCAGGGTAGACAGCGGGGTGACCCTCAATAAATCCTGGTGCTTAGTAAATAAACTGAAAGACCTACCAAGTAGAGGAAAGACCCGCATTAAGAAGGGCAATAACTACTTGGAGGATCCGGCGGTCCTGGAGGAAAGGTTCCGCACGTTCTGGAAGGAAATCTTCTCAATAACACCTGAGGACGATGCGGAATTCGACCAGGAATTCGAAGACCATCTGATTGAAGAACCTAATCTGATCATACATCGAACACACCCACGAGCCTACGTCGACGAAGGGAGGGAGATGGCGGACCATGACCGACCAATTACAACAGAAGAGGTCATGAAAGTCATAAAAACCTTTAAACAAAAAGCGCCAGGCTGGATGGGCATTACTAAAAATAATTTTGTGCATGCCCCCCGGCAGATCATTCAGGAAATCATTAACATCTATAATGCTTCCATGAATACGGGCTACTTCCCCGATGGTTTAAAAATAGCTAAAATCATTTTTATCCCCAAAGGAAATAAGCCCCCCGATCAACTGGTGTACTACAGGCCAATATCCCTCCTTGAGTTTGTAGGTAAAGTCTACGAGAAGCTTCTAGCCAACAGGCTACAAGATCAGTTGTCCGAGCTGGAAGCTTCTCCGCAAGAGAAGGGGGCTCTGATACAGCCCTTGCCCTTCTCACCGAAAAGCTTGCCCACTGTAGAGCTGATGGGAAGCACGTAGACGTGGTGATGCGAGATGTACAGAAGGCCTTCTTTAAAGTTTGGCTGAGAGGTCTACAATTTAAGATCTTGAGCTTCCAGCTAAACCCTATCCTGGAAAGGGTCCTCTGAGATTACATCATGAAAAAAAAAGCCCGAAGTTCGATTGAGGTCAACAGAGGACCCGAATTCGAACTAGAGGCGGGTGTTCCGCAAGGTAGCTGTCTGAGTCCGCTGTTGTATCTTGTGTATACGTTGGACTTACATGATCCAGTCGGGGACGATGTGATGTACCTGCAGTTTGCAGTCGACGTCACTCAGATCATCCCCAGTTCCTATAGGAACGCTGAAGTTCAAGCAAGGGAGACAACTATTGAAATCGATAATATCAATCGTTCCGAAAGAAATTGGAAAATTAAGACCAACCGCCGATTTTCCAGATGCTTCCAGTGAACCACCGGAAACAAGACGACGTCATAGTCGCAGATGAAATTTACCCGTACTCCAACGAGGGTAAAGTCCTGGGTCTGCGCATCACCTCAACAGGGTATAAGACGCACATCAACAACCGAATCTCCCTAGCCAAAAGAGAACTTGGAAAACTGCACAGGTTCAGAAATCTCAGCGCCAAAATCATCAAGAAACTGTACACTATCCTGGTGCGCTCAACACTGGTGTACCCATCAGGGGTAATGCAGGCAGCTAGTTCCACCTCTCTCAGATTTATGCAGAGTCCAAAACAATGCTACCCTGCTTATAGCTGGCGCGAGCAGAATGGACTATATTCGGCAGACGGAATTGCACCCAAGAGCAGGACTCGAGCCACTGAATATGGTCCTCCAAAGGCTAGGGAGAAAAACCTGGGAAAAAGTAGAAAATGAAATTCCCCCGCATATAGAGGCAAACATGGATATCCCGCAAACGATAATTGGACGAGCTACCAGGAGAGCCCTATTCCCAAGTGGAAGACTGTGCCTCCGGGAAAATCAAGCAGCTATGTATACGTAACAAATACTAAACTATCCTACGCACGAAAAAAACTCCACGAAAAGAGGAAATCAAAAGAGGCGAAGTGCCCAAATGATGAAAATGATAAATACAAGACCAATAAATAAATTAAAAGAGGCGAAGTGCCCAACATAATTAAAACAAAATAAATAAAATAATTAAATCAAATATTAAACAATAATTATAACTAAAAGAGGCGAAATAAACAAAACTAAATCAAAATAAAAGTAAAAATTAAAGCTAACGAGTTAGCAAAAACATAATTGAAAGGCTTGAATGCCTAAAGACGAATGAAAAAGATATATATATATATATATATATATATATATATATATATATATATATATATATATATATATATATATATATATATATATATATATATATAATAACAGAAAAAGATAATAAATAAATAAACAAATAAAAAGGCGAGATTTGAAAACAACAAAAAAGTGTCAGCTTAAACACTGACACCATCGAAAGAGGAGGAATAAAAAAGAAATAGAAAAAAGTAAGATGCCTGAGATGTCCTCTACACCATGGCAAAAATAAATATTCTTCACCACTATCTACACCTATAACACATTTTCGCCACTTGTTACATCAATCAATCAATCAATCTTTCACTTTACTTTCTGCCAGATCCTCACTCCACTCATTACATCGGTAAAAGAGGCAAGAACATATCAAAACGCTCTGAAGATGATCGAATAAGATCGAAAGCTTAGCAATTTAGTTTGTTTTTTACCAAACACATTCATTTAAAAAACAGAGGTGATTACTGGACAAGTTATCCACCATCTACAAGATGGAATAAAAAAGATAGTTAGAAGAAGAGAAGGTTGCCAAAGGAAATTAATTAAGGCAAAACACACAATTGTCTTCAACAAAATTTGCATATATATATATATATATATATATATGAAAATTAACCCACAGGAAAATGAAAAGATGAATCCAAGCACTTTCGAACTATATTTGCAAGTTCATTTTCAAGGAATAGCATGAAAATGCAGGACAACCATATATAGAGTACAAAGATACGAAGGGAACGCCCATCACATAGTACAAACCAATGGAAAAACACAATAACAAGACAGAGAAATACCAATAAAAAGATCATTAGGAAACAAATAACGGATATATGCATCCCAAAAACGATATACACACAACAACGCCGTGTATATGAATGGAAATGGTGGGTAAAAAAACAAAAACATTTTAAAGGATTATCATTAGAACGAAAAACATTTAGGGCTAAGAGTTAATCTACGATCCTAGCAGAGACACGCGGTGGGGGAGGCAATGCGAATGCTATTACACTAATAAAGAGTGACAACAGGCTTACATTATGAAGTTATTTCATTTAGTACAAGTTTTTTTAAAAACAGGGTCGAGTTTAAGTAAGCCAGGGGAGATATTTATATTAGGCAACATGACAATTAATGAACACTTGACAATATTTCTTTTTGTGAAATCAGCGGAATGATAAAGGAATTTTGCAGAGTTCCAGTCAATTGGGTGGTTATTTTGGGATAAATGTAAAAATGAAGCGCTGTTTATTTCACCTCTTCTAATATTATACTTATGTTGGTAAATTCTAGTAGACAAAGATTTACCAGTTTGCCCGAAGTAAGGTAAATTGCAAATAGAACATTCTATAGAATATACTCCACCTTTTTTCCTTGTATTATTGCGGACTAACATTTTATATAAATTGGATTCCTATCTAAAATTTACAGAGATATTAAGTTGCTTAAAAATACGGGTGAGACCAAAAAATGGTTCAAAGTATGGCAAGATAAGACAATTTTTATAACTGAAAACCGATGGGTTATCAGTTCTATAAAAAGTTCTCTTAGCAAAGTTTAATGAAGTGTGCAAAAATTGACGAGGGTAACAAGGTTTTTTACCTATTTCAAAGATAATGGACAATTCCTTATCCAAAAATTCCAGACCAACAAGGCGTAATGCACGCAGAAACATAGAAGTGAATACAGATCTTTTAATTTTAACACTGTGATGAGAATAAAAGGGAAAATATGAACTGGAGTTGGACGGTTTGCGTTCCCTTCGTATCTTTGCACCCTATATAAGGTTTTCTTCTCCATTTTCATGCTATTCCTTGAAAATGAACTTGCAAATATAGTTTGAAAGTGCTTGGATCCATCTTTTCATTTTCATGTGGGTTAATTTTTATATTATTGCTTTCCTCACGTGCCACTTTGTGAGTTTTTTTATTTATATATATATTCTTCTAGCTGTCTTTTTTTATTCCATCTTGTAGATGAAAGAATAGAAAGTTGCTAAAGGAAATTAACTAAGGCGAAATACACCATGGTCTTCAACAAAATTTGCATTCAAGAGAGTGCTACCCAATATATATATATATATATATATATATATATATATATATATATATATATATATATATATATATATATATATATATATATATATATATATATATATATATATATATATATAATGATGAAATTTGTTAGCCATTAAAACTTGAAGGTAGAAATAAGTATCATTACAAAGAACAATAATTGAAATTTTATTAGCTAGCTTTTTAACATTCGAAATGAGCACGACTGGATTCTAAGCCCTTATTGATACAATTACCAAAATTTCTATTTGCATTCTGCAAAATATTGACATTGATGGATGCAATGATTTCTCGAAACTTATTCTTCAGTTCTGCGAGATTAAATGGTGCAGCTCGAAATAGTCTTTCTCTACAAAACTCCATAAAAACTAGTCTAAAGGAGACACGTCAGGTGACCTTGACCGGCTAGGGAAAATTTGTCTAATGCGACATTAGTTGACGAGGAAATCAGGCCTTCAATCATGTCATAGCTGCACATACAGTAAGGGCTGTAGCGGCATATTGCTGAAACCATTCGTCAGTATTTGTGGTATTGACGAAAATGCCTTTGAGCATGTCAAGATATCTGGCAGCGTTAATTGACTGAGTTGTCCTGTTTCATAGGCCTCGAAGAAATAGGGCGCATAAATCATATTTCCACTTAACCATATCTTTGGGGAGTACAAAGGTTTTGAAAGTGATTATTTGGCTTAGTTAGTGATCACTTCCGATAATTCTATTGATTTGGCATGCCTTTCAGGTAAACGTGACATTCCTCACTAAAAATTATGTATTCAATACTAATTGTTTATCGTCGCACATTTCTTTAATCCTGAGGCCAAATGAGAACCTTCGTTGCTTATCCTGCGTTGAGATTTGTTGATAACATTGACTTTTGTATGACTTTAAATTAAGATATTTTTTTGAGAAGAGTTCGCACAGCTTCTCACTGAGCTTATTTCATCAGCATTAATTAAATCCTTCGCTTGTCAATATTCGTTTCCCTCCTCACACTTTTCTTACGCCCGAAATCTCATTTATTTATATTACGAATTGTGCTGCGTGCATTCCACTGGGCCTAATTTCTCTGTATTGTTTCTGTCTAATCTTATACCATAGCTTCATTGAAATAGATGAATAAATTTGATTATGGAGCCATGTCAAATCATTAATTCCACGACAAACGTGAACTGTTCAAGAGTTAATTGTGCCATTTTTGAGAGCCCAAAATAGAACTAACTCTCTTTAATATCTGCATAGATAGTATATCCTAAGCTGGGATAGAATATCCACCGCAAGACTAGCTAATCAAATTTAAAATATTGTTCTTTGTAATGATACTTATTTCTACCTTCAAGCTTTAATAGCTAACAAATTACAGCATTATAAAAAGGGGACATTTTTTGACTGTCACTCGGTATCATTTATTATTAAAAGGGTAAATTCAAAGTATGGGTCAATTAAATTTTTAAAACTTCACTTCTTAAAATGAATCATGCTTTTACTCAGAAATATTTAAGTAAGTTTATTTTTACCTAGAAGTCAATTTTGCAAAGTTAACAAACCAAGTAGAATTGCTCATTTTTTTATAATTAATTATATTATTATTGCGGATAAAGGCACTACAATTTTAAATCGATAATCAAATTAAGGAGAAATATGTATATCCTATAAAGCGATATAATACTAGAAGACTAGGGAGGAAAAGGAGATAATTGCAGTAACGAAAAGTAATGAAGAAAATACGGTAAATGGATATATTAAGAACCAAAATCTTGCAAGAATCGAGGCTTTAATAAAATGCAACAAAGCCCTATGAAGTATTCACACACAAAAAAATAATAAATCGCACACATTTCTTTTGATTACTGATCCCCTCTCATTTTGAATTATACGCACTTACATTCTGGTTTCAATATGTAAAAGGATGTTTTAATGTTAAAAATACAGCGTTGCGCCAAAGAGAATCTAATCATGTTATCTTCCTATGAATATATTCAGCTTGCAATAGCTGGAAGAGATAGAATTGTACGTTAATCTAAGTTCTTAAAATCATTAAAGGTTCAACACAAGTTAAAATTGAAAGAATCTTGTTACAAGAACTGGTGACAACGTGTGTGAACACGTGCGGGCAAGGTTTAAAACTGGTATTGCTAAAGATTTCTTCATAACATAACATTCATGGATGACAAAAGCCACAAGGTCCTATCAAAGGATATCAGAGTCAATCCCAACCCCAATTTCCATACATGAATTACATACAAAGAATAGCATCCTTAACATCACCTCGAAGTTATCACTATTCAAGGCTCGTCAAAAGCTCTACCATGCCACTACAATATAGGGTGTTCCCCCCAAAAATGTATACACACTTGAAAAAATTGTAAAGTAGGTGTTTATTAAAATACATTTCATTTTCAAAATTTACAATTACAATTATTTAAAGTGTGTATACATTTTGGGGGGACATCCGTATACAATAATCATCACTTCATCATCACCGTCATCATCATCATCACTAACTCTATAATTTAAGAAGGGGATATTTTTTTAGTATTTGAATAATAATTGCATCTTAGTTTGGTTATGTTTTTTATCAAAGTTATTTCTAATAATTCTTTTATAATATCAAAAACAAAATGGTGAAGTTCAGAAATAAATATAAGTATTGAAATTTTGTGAAATTTTTTAAGACCGAAAAAATTACAAGTGGTGAAGTTCATAAAATTTATTTGTATATACCTTCTATAACTCTATATTTTAGCAAGGTGATATTTTGAAAGGGAAGAAATTTAGTTTCGAGTTCCTTTATAAAATTATTATAATTGGCGAAGTTCAGAAAATTTATAAAAATTTAACCATGGCTGCTTTTTTTTTAGATTTCAAATTTTAATCTTAGTAGCGAAGCGCAAGCTCCCCCATAGGGGGGCGGCGAAGCCATTGCCTGGTATCAATATTAAAATATTTACAATTCATACCCACAAGGCAAGACCAAACTCAAAAGCCATAATAATAACCTTCCCTCCACATATACTTGTACAACCTGCGCTTGAAAAGTTTTAGATTTCTACCCTCAATTACCCAGAGCCAGCCCGAGGCATAAGCGAACTAAGCGGTCGCTTTAGGCCTCCACGAGCGCTTGAAATCTCAAGACGTCATGATAAAACATTTTTTTATAAAAGAAAAAGAATGAATAGTAATATAAATGAAATGGTATTACAGAAAAAAATGGATTTTTATATCATTTGCAGAGTTCTTACAATAATAGGTTAATCCTGCTGCTGACTGTTGCCACTGTGCAGCAGTCAGCATTCATGTGTCATTCAATAGCCAGAATCACGCATGAATGACAGTATGATGTAAACTAACTACGAATAATGCAGATGATAGTGGATGTGTTACACTGACAGTGTAACCTATGAAATGATCAAGCATCTAGTGTGGTTCTGGTGGTGTGAGGGGGGACCCCAAATGAAATTCTGCTTAGGGCCCCATAAAGGCTCGGGCCGGCTCTGACTGAGTATTACCTCTTGTAGTAAATCATTTCAGAAAAAAAAATTCCTTACATCCAACCTACACCCCTGTTTTCTAAATTTCTAGTGATGACATCTAGGCCTATTACTACCTTCCAACTCAAAGAACTGTCCAAAATCTAACTAATCCATCTCAGAACAAATTTTCAGAAGCTCAATCATATCCATTCTCACGCACCTTTCAAATGAGAACATATTTAATACCCTCAGTCTATTTACATAGTCAAGTTGTTTCAAGGAAGGTATCAGCTGTGTTGCCATCCTTTGCACTGTTTCTAGCATGTTTATATCATTTCTCTAATGTGGGGACCATGTCTGTATACAATACTTGAGTATTGTGTTCTCATGTACCAATATGATTTATTAAATTAGGACCAGATCAGACCCTTCGAATTAATGCAATGTTAAAACATCTTGAGATATGGCCTAACATGCGAGCTATAAAGTTTAAGGATAATCTCCTTACTTTTGTAACTAATATTGCCCCTAATGAAGCTCAACACTCTGCTTGCTCTATTTTTTGTCTCAATACACTGCTTAGAAAACTTCAGTGACCTATTCATTATTGCTCCTAAGTCATTTTCATTCTTTACCAAGTTTATTCAATGCCCATCCATTTCATAGCTAAATTCTATATTGCATTTTTGAAGGTTAAAATTCATTTGCCACTTATATGCCCTAGCAAATAACTTGTTTAAGTCACTCCGCACTTTAAAGTTACCCTCAACTTCTTTTATAGAACCTACCAGTTTGATGTAATCTGTATAAATTGACACTTTGCTATTAACTGGTTCCCCAAGGTCATTTATATAGATTACAAATAATAATGGACCCAGAACTTATCCCTGAGGTACCACACTGACACTATACTTACAAAGACAAACGACTGGTATGGATTAATATGTTAAAAAAGCGCATAAATAACCATTTCAAATGTTTTAACATTGCATTAATTCGAAGGGTCTGGTCTGGTCCTAATTTAGTAAATCATATCGGTACATGAGAACACAATGCTCAATAAAAGAAAAGGGATCCTTGAAAATCAGCGACCTCATCAATATTCGATGTCAAATTAGTTCATTGCGAACATGGACTTAATTTAACTAAACAGTCTTAATTCTACTCATCGCTTAACTTCTTTGCAGACTATTTCGCCTATTCTCTTCTTTCCCTCCCATAGGATCTCTCATTAAGGGAGACATTGCAAACAATAGGAAGAAGCGTTTCTAACGTACAAAAAACTGTTAAGACAAACTGCAAATCAATTTTCTCACTATTACTACAACAAAGGGAAAAGTCTATTAACTGATAAGGAAGTATCAATTTATATCTTATCTTTCATCCAATAGAATCTTAAACCACATTATCACGATAATATACATAAACCAAAAGTTAAAGGATCTTATATCTTAATACCTAATATTAATTAGAGTTACGAACTTAGTTTCTTAATTTTCTAAACAAACAATGATAATATATTTAGAGTATCATCAAGCAAATAGAAGCTATATATAGCATGTCGTCATGTAGTAAAATAGTACAAAAAATCGGCCTGTGTAGCACTTTTCAGGATTGTAGCAGTAAATTATGCTATTTATATATCTATATATCAATCCATCTCCTCATCTAGCATAATATACGAGTGTATAGGCAAATTCCAATACATATATTATCCTTTCTCTTTATTATCTTCTCATCTACCATCATTTCAATTCTTCACTATCGTTTTGTTTTCCTAAGTCTGAGAGTGATGACCGTAGTTATGTGGTAAAATGTTTGGATTAATTGAATTGGAGCTCTGCTAGCGGTGGTCTTACAGCGTCGAGGACCATTGGCGGATGCGCTAAAGCCATCTCCGCGGGGTTAAGTAGCTCCACATGAATAATGACGCACAGTCAATCAAAACACCGTTATATTTCCCGTCACAGCTTCACAACACAAGATACTATATGATCTATTTCAGATTCCTGCCGATAGAGGTACTGTCGTGGTTTACGGCCAAGTACGTACGTACGTTTGTTACGTACATGATTAACTCCGTTCCACTTTTATCTAACGCTGCCATTTGCAGCGTTTGAGGATATAATTAAACAACTCAGACAAAAATATACTTTTAATTACACAAAAGAATGAAATATTAAATCTTTAAATATACTTTCGCAAGGAATGAGTAATAACAAAAAAAGAAGAAGAAATTTTGCATTCGTTTTACCTTTAATTCAGAGGGAGTCGACAGTTGGGTGACCTTGAAAGTGAGTCTACTCGCTCAGGTGATTTGGGGTGAGTTAGATTGGAGACTGCCTCGCTGAAGTTAAGTGAGCGTAGGGATGTGTTTCGGGAAAACAGCTGATGTTTCTCCCGAGGAGGTGGAAGCAGGTGAAGATGCTTCTCGACTTGAAGATGTAAGTGAGGGGATCTTGGATGAACGAAAGTTATCCCGATCCCTGTGTTACAAATTTGGGCTTCTCGATGATGAGACTTAACCAATAGTTGAATCTTTTCTCGAATGGGAATTCCCGTTGGTATTCTTCAATTGTGAGGGTGTATCTCTGTTTTTTTTTCACAAAACTGAGATAAGGGATAAGAAAGAACATAAGAGATAAGAAAGAACATAATGTGATGCCCTCCTAGTAGGGCAAATTACCCCTCCCGCTTTAAATTTCACTCACTTTTATCTACTACTACCTCATCATTTACTAAATTGAGTATACCATCTTCTACATGAGAAGCCATGTCGCTATCGAGAGAAGAAGACGAATCCCTGAGTCAAACAGGGAATCAAGAAGATAGTTGGAACTGAGCGGGTTTTTCCTTCCGAGGCCGTTCCTCTATTCGCTTAAAAGAGCAGACCAGTGGTATCAAGACCAACTCTCATACCACTCTGCAAAATGATGAATAATGGAATGTCGAGGCGTAGTTACTTGCAAATGTTTAATAGATCAGATGAGATTGTTAGGGAAATAGAGTTAAATGCATACAAGGAATTGAAAATTAAAATGAAACGAATGCTTAAAGAAAGTAAGAAAACAAAAAATGAAGCGTTTGGACTAAAGATGAATGAAGATCCAGATGGGAACAGGAAGCTATTCTGGAAGCAAGTGAGAAGTGTGAAGAACCGGGAGAAGAATAGCTATGTGAACATCAAGGGCAAGAATGGGAGGATAATGTAGATGGCGAAAATAATGTGTGGATTTGAAAAGGATATAAATGTAAATATGATTGACTTCATGACTGTAAGTTACGTGCTGTATTGGGATATGAAAGAGATAAACATGCAAGAGATTGTTAGCGCTGTGGAGGGCTGAAAAATGGAGCGGCGGCTGGAGTAGATGATATATTCGCTGCGGTGCCTAAAAGTAGTGTTATGGGATGTGTCTGCTGGTGGAGTTGTGAGATATTTGAACTAGGAACTGGAAGAGTGCAGCAATAGTATTGTGTTATAAGTATAAATGGAAGAAAGGTGAATGCAAGAAAGTAAATGAGGGATTGATAGGGAATAAACATAGGGGCTTTAGACGGGCTTAGGGCGTATGTGGATCAAGTATTGGCACTGATACAGCGATATGACAAAACAAGGGATAAGAGGTGTAAAGTACAGGGTGGTTCGGAAATCTTGTCACCCCCACTTAATATTGTTTTAATTTTCTATTTCCGATGGGTGACCCGAGCTCCTACAGTGTGGAAAAGAGGCTGAATGCGAGTGTATAGGCACATGATCGTGTGCAGTGGCATTCATACAGACCTTCTCGATGTGTGACAGTGTCAATAAAAGTGAATACACTAAAACCAGTATGTGTGTTTGATATTATTATATATTTCCTATATTGTTCTTATTAGTCGCCTGCACACCAATCTAAAAGTTACTATGTCGGTTCGTAGGTCGTCGGTTGGATGGTAACCGTTTATTTTTTAATGAGATCCTTTTTGCAATAACATCATAACTATTCAGCCGATTCTAACAAAATTTGAAACTCTTATGTTGTTTTATATTCTCTTTCAAATGATATGATTGTCAAGGTCCTCCCAACATTAGTACGGGAATTATTTGGCAATAACATCATAACTGTTTAGCCGATTCTAACGAAATTTAAAACCCTTATGTTGTTTTATATTCTCTTTCGAAGGATATGATTGCCAAGGTCCTCCTGAGTTAGTCCTGAAATTAATGCCAATAACGTAACTATTCGGCCGATTCGAACAAAATTTGAAACCCTAATGTTGTTTTACATGCTCTTTCGAGTGATATAATTGCCAATGTTCTCCCAAGGTTAGTCCGGTAATTATTGAAAGTTTTGAAGGTCGTAAGATCATATCGTCATAAGTGACAAGACTTTCGGACCACACTGCATATACTGGATTCATGGACCTGGACAAAGCTTATGATTGTCTAGAGAAGCATTATGACAGGTGCTAAGAATGTATAAGGTGATTGGTAACTAATGGATGGTATGGAGTATTTATTTGTGTTAATAAGGCGGGCATTAATGTGAAACATAACCGGTGTGAGTGGTTTGAGTTACGTGGGGTACGTAAGACAAGGTTGTGCGATGTAATGGCTGTTTAATATCTTAATGGATAGGTTACTCAGAGGAGCACGTAGGGGAATGAGTAAATGAGGTTGTGAGATTGATGAGGAATAGTGAGGGATAGGTTCTATCTATGATAGTATATACTGTTGGAGGCTGAGAGTGAGAGAGATTGCAAATATTAACCGAAGCTGTTGACAGACTGTGGGAGAAGAGGGTTATAAAAGTGAATGCAGAAAAGAGTAAGGCAATGAATGGTATTTGGGGAGTGGGTGATGATAGGGTAGCGTGTAATATCGGATGACGTGGTGTCATCGTCGTACAAATGCGAATTGGTCTTCCAGAGTTGAGGCGCGCGTTTGATGCCAACGAGCATCATCACGCTCGCTGGCCGCCTATTGGCCGATACCTACCCACGCGGGTGTAGGTAGTTCCATCTACATTACCACGCATATAATCAATCACAACACCCCATCATTCACTTCCTTCCTTCACAGAACAACATACCCACTATCTCTGTTCCGCACCCTGCCAATAAAGTACTTGTATACCCTATGTGAAACCACGAAGGGTTCTATGGTTGCTGGTTGGGGTCAAAACACAATTCTACCCGACACTTCCCCCCAACGAGGACCGGCCCAGGGTGCCTTCGGGCTTGTCACCGATTGTTATTCTGATTTTTATGTGCATTTCATTAACCTGTAGGGAAATCTGGTCCACGAACTGCGTGCTACTTGAATGCCTTGTAAGTGAGAGTGGTACAGATAAGGTTTTAAATGGTAGGAAAGTGTCTCAGGCGCTGGGAGCGGTCATGGATGCTAAGGGTTTAAATGTGTAATGTGCTGGTTGGATGAGGAAATGTTGTTGCCAACGTTGGTGTTATGGGATGGAAGAAAGAAAGATCTCGAGTGAGAAGAGTGGAAATGGAATTGAGAGTGATGGTTGATGTACGAAAGGTGGATAGAGTGAAAGACGAATGGGTAGATGTTTATGGTGTGAAGGGTGTGAATGAGTGTTTTGAGGTGGTATGGGCATGCAAGTGGAAGAGATGGAAATATAGTTGTGAATGGGATATACGAGGGTGTCAGGGTGTAAAAAGAGTTGCAGGATGTACCACATCACTATGAAGTGGCTTCGATGTGAAATAGGGCATTAAAGGGGGATGGGGTGGAGGTTAAGTTGCGTTGAAGCGCGTCGACCCCAATTGGTGGGAAACTGGTAGGTGTTGGTCTTGAAAAATATGAAAAACAAGTATTATGATAGAATGTGAACTGAAACTTTAGATGAAATTTTTCGTACAAAATCACACTTCACTACTAATGAGAGCTGTTGCGAATATTCTGCAATCGAAAAATAAGGTAACCAGGCAATGGCTTCGCCGGGGGGAGCTTGCACTTCGCTACTAAGATTAAAATTTAAAATCTAAAAAAAAAGCAGCCATGGTTAAAGTTTTATAAATTTTCTGAACTTCGCCAATTATAATAATTTTAAAAAGGAACTCTAAACTAAATTTCCCCCCTTTCAAAATATCACGCTGCTAAAATATATTTATAGAAGAAGATATATAAAAATAAATTTTCTGAACTTCATCATTTGTAATTCTTTGGGTTTTAAAAAATTCACAAAATTTCGATACTTATATATATTTCTGAACTTCACCATTTTGTTTTTTGATATTATAAAAGAATCATTAGAAATAACTTTGATAACAAAACATAAGTCATAACCAAACTAAGATGAAATTATTATTCAAATACTACAAAAAATCCCGTTCTTAAATTATAGTTAGTGATTAAAAAAGGAGCAGAGGAGAGACCTTTGGGGAAATTATATATCTATACAATTGTAACAAAACAAGGTCTGCTGACCAAAAAGTCACGTGCTCTCACTTATTCTGATTTATGACCTTACGACCTTCAAAACTTTCAATAATTCCCGTACTAACCTCCGGAGGACAATGGCGATTCTATCATTCGAAAAAGAATGTAAAATAACATAAGGGTTTCAAATTTCGTTAGCACCTAGCCTAAAATAGAATAGCTTGGCTGTGTATAACCTAGCATAGTATATCCTACTTTAACCTACCCTAGCTTAGTATAGCCTGGCCTATCGTATCCTAGTATAGCCTACCCTATCGCATCCTAGTATATCCTAGCCTAGCTTAGTAGACGCTAGTTTAACCTAGCATATTATAGTATAGCCTAAGTCTGCCTAGTATAGCATTGTCGAGTGTAGCCTCGCTTACTATAGCCTAACCTAATCAGGTATGGTTTAGCATTAAATGCCAGAGCTTAGCCTAGCGTCACCTTGAGTAGCCTAGCCTAGTATAGCCAAGCTATAATAGGCTATTATAGCCTAGCTAATATATCCTTGCATACGATAGCCTAGCGTAGTATACAATATGCTAGTTTGTTATAGCCTATACTAACATAACCAACCTAACATAATAGAGCCAAGCGTGTCATAGCCTAGCCTAGTATATCCTTGACTAGTATAGCATACCATACCCTAGACTAGAATAACCTTGCATATCTAAGCCTATTATAGCCTTGGTTAGCTAACCTATCGTAGCCTAACATAGTATTACCTAGCATAGCAGATCATAGCCCTCCCTAGCCTATTATACTTTAGCCTACACTAGCATAACATAGTATAGCCCTGTCTAGCCTAGTATAGGTTAGCCTAGCCTAGCCTAGCATTAACTATCCTAGACAAATATAGCCTATACTATCATATTATACCCTAGGCAAGCATAGCTGAGTATTGACTATCCTAGCATAGCATTATATAGCTTAAATTAGCATAGTATATCTTACCTTTGTACATTATATCTTAGCATAGTATAGCCTATTCTAGACTTGCCTAGCAGAGTATAACATATTATAGCCTAGTCTAGTCTAGCACAGTATCCGCCGAATAGTTATGATGCTATTGCTAAAACAAAATCATTCCTGGGCTAACCTTGGGATGACTTTAGCAATTATATCATTCGAAAGAGAATGTAAAACAACATAAGATTTTCAAATTTCGTTAGAATCGGCCTAATAGTTATGATGTTATTACAAAAACAAACAAAAGAGCAAAACGGGGACTGACCTGTAGCGACCGGCGTATACGTCCAAAATAGGACACACGCGAGAGTCGCTACACACATAAAGTACAGAGAGAGAGAGAAAAGTAAAGTTAGCGCTGTTTACGAGAATGTCACACGGTAGTAAAAGGAGCACAGTTATCTCTGTTAGAGTTGGTCGAGGCAATCCTAGGCAAACATTATAATCAAGGCAGAATCCAGAACAAACTGGATAGCTATCACTATTAAATAAATAGAAACCAGATTAGGAAGCTGTCTCCATGGCAACATGCCACCGCCCACAGAGAATTTTACTCAATAGTCGGAGTGCCTTCCTTATTAATATGGTCGGCAGTAGCCAATCAAAGGTCGAGTTATGTTAATATCGACAAATCAACAGGCCGGTACATAAGAGGGAGGTGTGGCTTAGTTGGACGAGGAACTTGTAGGGTGTAGCTTAAATTGAATATATAACTGTGTGAAGCTAGAACAAAGAGAATAATTAGATTACTGTTTTATATAGCAAGATATCGCGTTATATATCGTTCAGTCCGATTTCTCGGATTGGCGTAATTCATCTTTGTATATAGTCGTGTACATAACGCAGACATTAAGAAGGTGTAGCTCTTAGATGCTCTATTCGTCCGGCTTCCTTTAGATCTCGCCCGCACTTGACCTCGAACTTAATTTATGTCATAACTTAGAACTTAAAACTTAATTAAAGAACTTTTGTGAAGTGTAATAATATCTAGTTCAATGATAATTCTATTTTTGCTTTGGTGACTTGAATATCCTGACGTTCCTCAATTTCCCGGCTTCAAGGCCTTATTAATCGGGAAAACAGCCGTTGCGCATTCTCCTCGTTAATCGCAATTCCTCGCCATTACATAACTCCCTAAATACCGGTGTTTTACCATGGTGTGGTCTATCCCCATCCTCCGGGCTATTTGACCCAGTAGCTAGAATAAGACCGCCCCTCGGCTTAGGGCACCCCATAGCAATCAACAAAATAACTCTCGTGAGAAATAAGGAAGAGCAAAGCAAACCAACCGGAGTCCTTGCCAAAAGATTACGCGATAACTCGGTAATCTATCAGCATTACTGGCCACCAGCGTCCCCCTTCCAAGGCTCTTGGGTTGTCCTCACGGTTACCTTCAAGATTCCCTCATAATTAGGGACTACCTTTAAGAGATCCCCCATAGACCGACCGACATAGTAAGATGTAAAGTCGCTCGCGACTAGACTCGCAGGCGACTAAAAATAACAGCTGCAATGGGGGCGTGGGGGCATTGTAACGCCAGTATCAAAAACAACAATCCTTTAAGACAAATTGTGTCTTCCCTCTGCAATTCCAACTGTGCAATCCTGGCGCCGCCACTGATGAAAATGTAATTTATTTTTTTTATTATTCATTAAGCTGTATCGTATAGTGATTATACAGGTCTGTGCTTCAAAAAAAAAAGCGATGAAAATTTCATCTCAACCATAACGTTTTTTTCTAGTTGCATTTTCAAACTAAATATGTAAAATTAGGTACTAAATTTTTACTGCATACTATGCAGTACCAAATCACAAGAAAATACTGAATTCGGCAGCTCTGATGTTTGCCGGCCATAAACAGTAACTACTATTTCTCTATTTATTACGATATCAAAGAAATCTTGATCGTAGTCTAATAAAAAAGAAACTTCCCTTGATATGTGTGAAGCAGAGCTGCCGATGAGATTTTCCACCAAACCCAAGACTTAGCTGTCAAAAACCCAATATTTAAAAGGAAAACCCAAGATTCTGGGAAATATTCATTTTAAGGTAATTATAACAATAATTTCTCACCTTTATACAAATATCACTGCAACTGCTCCCCTTCTTCCTCAATTTCCATTGTAAGTGTCATTGATTCGTTGTTTTCTTTCCGTGTTTTTATTCTCTCTTGATATCATTTAATTATTGTCCCTCCTTCTAAATCTCCAATCAGTTCTTTCCTTGGTTTCCATGTTGTGCAGTCATTATTATGCCTCGTAATAATAGGAAAATACACTTGGGAGCTTTTTATATACCACCAAGACAGACTGATTGTATCGATGAGTTAATGATTAGGGAAATAAGTAAAGGATGCAAAGAAGATACAGTTATTCTTGGAGACTTTAATTTAACTTCTGTAGACTGGGAAAATATGTTAGGAAGAGATAGAGCAAGTTGTAAGTTTATGGAGTGTTTTGAGGATAACTTTTTGACCCAATTTGTTAATAAGCCAACAAGGGGTGCCAATATATTAGATCTGATTCTTTCAAATGATGATCACTTAGTTCAAGGATTGAGTGTAGGGCAATCATTGGGAAACAGTGATCATCAGATGGTTCGGTTTAACTTGCAAATAGTTAAGGGTAGAACAATGACAAACTCCACAAAAATTCCAAATTTTTATAGGGGAGACTGCGATAAATAACGCAGCATGCTAAATCAGATTAGGTGGGATATAGAATTCCATGGAAAGAATACTTATGAGATGTGGGATATTTTTAAGACTATATTAAACATGGTTCAGGAACAGTGTATTCCAATGAAGTCTATTAGGAAGAAATGTAGGAAACCATTATGGTGGAATCAAGAAATAGCTAATAAAGTTTCAGAGAAAAAAAGGGCATACCAGAGATTACAAAGTAAGAGTAGTTTAGATAATTTAAACCATTATAGGTCAACCAGAAATTAACTAAATAAGATTATTAAGAAGACCAAAAGGACAGCAGAAATTAATTTAGCTAAAAATAATAATAAAGATCCTAAAAAATTCTTTAGCTATTATAGAATCAATAATAAATCTAACAGTGATAAAATAGGGCCTATTAAATATGAAGGGGTTTTGAAATAGTAGAGGTCCTTAATGATCATTTTGCTTCAGTATTCACAGAAGAGAAACCAGTTAGACTAATTGATGATAATTCTAGGTCAAGGAAAGTAGTGATAAATTCTATTAATATAGACAGAGAAGAAATTAAAGGGCTTATAATGCAGTTAAATACTAGTAAGGCATCTGGCTCTGACAACATTCATTCTAGGATACTTAAAGAAGGTGTAAAAAGTATTGCAGTAGCTCTTGAGAAGATATTTATTAGATCACTAGAGTCTGGAGAAATACCAAATGCTTGGAAATAGGCAAATGTAGTGACAATTTTTAAAATGGGAAGCAAAGAGGACTCAAATAACTTTAGACCGGTAAGCTTAACTACTATAGTCTGTAAAATTCTTGAGAAGAGGGTTAAGAAGGGGATTTCTGATCATCTAGAGAGTAGCAGGTTAATTAATGATACTCGGCATGGTTTTAGAAAAGGTAGATCGTGTTTAACTAGTTTACTGGATTTTATGGATTATGTAACTAAAGAATTAGATAGGGGTGAGAAAGTTGATGTAATCTACTTAGATTTCAGCAAAGCTTTTGATAAGGTTCCACATAGAAGACTAGTTCATAAATTAGCGCTGCATGGGATATGTGGGAACGTTTTAAATTGGATAACTGAATGGCTGAAAAATAGGAAACATAGAGTTGTACTGAATGGAGTGAGGTCAGAGTGGAGGAATGTTATTAGTGGCGTACCTCAGGGATCAGTTTTAGGCCCTTTATTATTTATAATCTATGTAAATGATCTTGGGCAAGGGATTAAATAGCAAAGTGTCAATTTTTGCTGATGACACTAAATTGGCAGCTGTAGTCAAAGAGGTTGAGGGTAGCTTTAAAGTGTAGGGTGACTTAAATAAGTTGTTATCTTGGGCTCAGAAGTGGCAGATGACTTTTAACTTTAATAAATGCAAAGTTATTAACATGGAGAGAGATAATAGGAAATTTAGCTATGAGATGGATGGGTATTGGCTTAATTCAGTTGAAGATGAGAATGACTTAGTAGTAGTAGTAGATAGGTCACTGAAATTTTCAAAGCAGTGTATTGAGGCAAAAAATAGAGCAAATAGGGTGCTAGGTTACATTAAAAGAAATGTTAGCTACAAGAGTAAGGAGGTCATCCTTAAACTATACAACTCTTATGTCAGGCCACATTTAGAGTACTGTATACAGGCATGGTCACCACATTTTAAACATGATATAAACTTATTAGAGTCAGTACAAAGGAGGGCAACAAAAATAATACCATCCCTGAAACACCTTGTATATGAAGATAGACTGAGGGTATTAAATATGTTTTCATTTGAAAGAAGGTGTGTGAGGGGAGATATGATGGAGCTTTTTAAAATCTTTTCTGGGATGGATAAATTGGATTTCAGCAAGTTATTTGAGTTAGAAGGTAGTAATAGAACTAGAGGCCACAACTTAAAGATTAAAAAACAGAGGTGCAGACTGGATTTTAGAAAATATTTTTTCACTAACAGAGTGGTGGATTATTGGAATAGTTTGCCACCTGAGACTGTAGACAGCCCAAACTTGAATGTTTTCAAGCGCAGATTGGATGATTATATGGAAAAGGAGGGTTAATTTCTTACTTTTTGGTATGGGGATATGTTTCTTGACTCATTCCTGTGGATGCAGTTTCTTTTTATTGTATATTTTGGGGGACTTTGATTTTGTTTTTGACAGACTCCTATGGAGGCTTTAAATTATATATTGTGGATGCATGGTTGGATATAATCCTATAGATTGTTAAATTGTATATTGTAGATGCATGATCTGACAAAATCCTATGGATGCATTATGTGGGTGGGATTTGATGGATACGGATGACCTTTGTTTGATAGACCCTTGTGGCTTTTGTCATCCGTGAAATTATGTTATGTTATGTTTTGCTAAGATTCTATTCTTCACAGTTTCTGCTCCCAGAGAATTTATTTGTTTCGTTTTTACGCAGTTCATTAATGAAAATATTCGTTCAACGGAGGCTGACAAAAGTTGCAAAATAGTGATTTGTCACAAAATCTGATAATATACCATACTTCGAATTTTGAAAACCATCTTTCATGTCTCTTAGCTTGAACCAATACTTAGGAATAATTTCTGCAGAGAGTGGTAATTTGTCAGCTGACAAACGATAACTCCTCCATTGATCATCAAGACCATTTAGTTTATGTTCAAGTACAAGCGAAGGGAAATGAACAGCTGGGATTTTGGGCTACTTTAGGATCTAATACCTTTAATTTTTCAATTACACCTTCTTCATTGAATGGAAATCTCTTTCGTATTTGATTGCAAAGCTCAACTACGAAATTCATACAATCATTTTTAAATCTTTTATCAGTGATTTCATCAAAAGGGTAATTGATCAAATGTGTTGTTGCCTTTCCTCCTAGGTAAACTTCATTAATGTTTTTTTTAGTTACTTTTATTGTTAGGATCAATTATGTGTTTCCTTACTTGAGAGACGAAAAACCCAAGATTTTGTACGATTTCGAAAGTAAAACACAAGTACCCAAGATATAAGGTCAAAACCCAAGAGCTGGGGGCAAAACCAAAGCATTGGCAGACCTGGTGTGAAGCAATGTAATGCTTATATGATGTGAGGGAAGATCGGAAATTCTATTGCTGGGAAGGAAAGGGATAACTGGCAACTCGAGGCACAGTGTACAAACACTCCCATACAATTTGTTATTTTAGCTGCATTTGAAATAAAGCTTGGGTTGTTGCTCTTATTTTGCTAAATATTTCCTAATTGCACTTAAATCAATTAATTTCGTACAATTATAATCACAATAGTACATGTATATTTATTTGTCCCATAAATTAAAATAATATATGCTTTTGCAACTCATCGCAGTAATAAAATACGAGCTGATTGCTTTTAACGGTGTCGGGACCGTTAACTTATATTTTTTACACTTTGCTTTCTTTCTTGGTATTGATTTACATTACGTGTAAAATCTGCAGTGTTTATTCCATATATTATCCTAACTGAATTGAACAAAGTAGGTAATAATTTGCTATATTTAACCAAAAAGTTGAATATCACTCAAACCGAGTGAAAATATCGTTTCTCGCCATGAGCCACGTAGTGATTCATATTGGTGCGTATTAACAGAAAAAAAAGAATATTCATATTGTGTAGAGTGAGGTGCCTGATAGAAGCCATAGGTAATTAATTCTACAGATTAACGTCTCCCCGTTTATACACAAATTACCTTTAATCTTCTTTCGACAGCTATGCATTGTCGTAGGCCTTAAATTTGTCCGGAAAGCAGTCGTTTTTCGGAGCTATCAGCACCTAAAATAAACCCGGGGTTAAACTGTAGGCCCTGCTCAATGACACTGAACATATCATTTTATAGATTAACGTCACTATCACAATTGAAGGGGCTTTGTTAGAAATACCTGTATTTTGAAAAATAGGTAAATGATATATATATATATATATATATATATATATATATATATATATATATATATATATATATATATATATATATATATATATATATATATATATATATATATATCCTAAAATCCCGAATGCGGAGGAGTCGTCGTACTACTCCTTATACTTCGTTTGGCCCGTGCCCTGAATGGGTTTATTGACTCAGAGTGCTTAGAGGTTGGCTACGGAGGGATTGGAATGAACTTTGCCAGCAAGCGACCCAAAGGAAGTTAGTAGATACACAACAATATGAAAATAAAGTTTTAATGAACACTAAACAAGAAAATAAATATATATTCAAATAATGTGCTTTGAAAGATAAATTAATAAGTGAATCTCGGATATCTCACTTGGATTAAAAATAACTTCACTATGTAAATCCCTATACACTTGTAATGTTGGTAAGCTTCGCGGGGAAGTTCGGGAATGTGAAAGGGAAGGGTTACCTTGGAACCTGATGTTCGGGTGCCGCTGGTGAGATAAGGGGTGGAGACGATGAGGTAGGTTCTCCAGGGACCGACCTGATCCCACAATTCCGTCACGATTCTGCTGGAAGAAGGCGGTGACGAGAGCTTCTTGTTAAAGAGGGCCCCGCGCTCGTGAACTCCGAAGAATCTTGGGTGCCTCTGTGAGGGGGTGGGGGGTGGGGGACCTATCGACGCGTAGGATCACGGAGAAAAGCCGGGAAGTAGTTTTCTCGCTTAGGGAACCAGAGTGAGGCTGTTTGTAGCTTCAGCTCGGAACGTGAGTACGAGCTTGGGTCCGCACTAACTTGCAGACCAACGGGGTAAGGAGCCTCCCTAACTGGGACCGATCTCCTCTCTGAAGACTTGGTGCTTCGACGATTTACCACTACACCGATAGATGGCAGTGAGTCGTAGTCGCCACTGACTTTAGCCGAGTGCAACCAAAATTGGAGGTTTTTCTTCAGGATGAACCCGAACTGTCGATACCTCTGTCCTGGCTGGATCCTATCCGATCGAAATTTTTGTCTGTAGCACTCGGGGTTTAAATCAATCGCGGATAAGAGTTCTGTTTTAAGAGATGAATAATCTATTGTTGCTTCTGTTGGGAGGGCAATGAAGATTTCTCTTAGACGAGAGTTGAGCAGCGGGAGCAGGCGGCCTACTCCTTCAGACTCAATATCCCACCCATTGAGTTCGAAGATCTTTTCGAAATGGGTTAATTAAGTGCAAAAGTCCTCTTGATCACCATAAGGGGGGAGCTTTAATGCGGGGGCCTGAGGTTGATGACTTGTGGACCCAACCGAACTGACTTGTACTTGATCTCTACTTAACTCACGCTCGTGTTAACGAATTTTCTCCCTCTCTTCTATTTCTCCTTGTATTCGCCTCTCTTCTATTTCTTCTTGTCTTCGCCTCTCTTCTATTTCTTCTTGTCTTCGCCTCTCTTCTTATCTTCGTTGTTCTTCTCTTTTTTCCTCACTTTCATTCCTTTGTTCGTTCTGAATGTATTCGATCAATTCCTTGCCCGAAAGGCCCAAAATTCGCCCCTGTTTATAGAACATCTCAAATGAGGAGGAAGACATCTTGGATACGCTGTCAGATCCGCTGATTCACGAAAGAGCTTTAAGACCTAACCTCAGATTAAATGGCAGCGACAAATAATATACAAAATAAAAATTAAAAAATAAAGAAAAAACAAATAGTTACTATGCTTGGTGAGATGCTGCCAGCAAGGGTTATCGTTAGTGGCCTAACCCTTTTTATATTGTATACTGACAATACAAAAAGAAACAAAATTAAAAGGACACGGGGTCAATTCTTATTTTACCAACAAAATTTAAAATGTCTTATTATTAGTTTTATCTAACCTTGGGTGCTTGGCAATTAGAAAAGAAGAATTTCAAAATTGACGGGTTCGGAACAAACCGCACACCTAATGACACCAGAATTAAATGATATAATATATATACTATATGTCGAGGAATAGGCCGAAGGGTGGTTGGAGTTTCCCCCGACTCATATATATATATATATATATATATATATATATATATATATATATATATATATATATATATATATATATATATATATATATATATATATATATATATATATATGGATAAAACCACAGTAATAGGACTAATTTTATATGCGAGACCAGGTTTCGACGGAAACATCCGTCATCGTCAGTCGCTGGTGTAGAAGTGAAATACAGAAGTTGCTTAACGTACAAACACACAAATCAGTTGCCTAGGGTATGGATGATGCGAGAATGTAGCGGCATTTTTGAGTAACGGAAGTATGAATTTCTTTCTTATTAAGGTATTGTGAGACCTATAAACTATTTTAGCATTATCAATATCAATTTGATCAATCATCCAAACATTCATTCAACTGCAATATCCCATTTGGTTCATAGAAAAGTGTCACTATAAAGCCAGAACCATCTAGTACTCCCCAGCTAATTATAAGGAAAATGTGTGACGAATATTATGTTACCTTCCCATAATTCCACCAGTTAATCAATTTCAAAAAGTTGGCACGGACCAACAACATCAACGTTGCTTTTCAGTACGAGAATACGATCAGAAATAGCTTATCCAAAAAATAGATCGATCGATAAAGAACAGGGAGTTTATTTTATTCAATGCAAATCATGTAATGAAGTATATATCGGTGAAAGCAGCAGATTTTCCAAGAGAATGAATGAACATAAATGCGATATGCGACGTGGTGTTCTCTCGAGTTTATTTCTACATATGTCCAATGAAAATCGTCAAATTAATATTGATAATGCTAAAATAGTTTATAAGTTTCATAAGTCTGGCCGGCAAAGGATGTCTAAAAAGAATCAAAATCAATATACATTTATTGAAATAAATGATTAATATATCCACCTTCTTGGTCACATATGTACAATTCCTAATCGCGTTTTAAAGGGAGAAATATATTTTCTGATACCAGATAGCATTATGTTATCACATGCAAGAAGAAATTTTCCTTCAGTTCAAAATCACTAAATTATTTTTTTCTATTGCTATAAACTTCTCCTTGTTTTTCTAATATAAGAGGGCGCACCATCTTGCTGGAAAATGAAGTCTTTAGGATAGAGCTGCTGGCAATCATGAAGCAGGCCGATAGATAATAATAGTAGTTCGATGCAATTTTCTGAATTAACTTTTAATTTTATATTTCGATAAAATGGATCCTCGTTAAACCATTCCATGACACTCCCGCCCAAACCATTGTTTTTTTTTGTTAAATCTTGAAGATTCATGATAAAGGGGGGAGATGGATGGATTTCCCTTTCTTTGAGCCTTAAACTCTGTTATTTTGACTATTTGTTAGTACTGCCAAAGTGAAATCTTTTTCGTCGGTAAACACAAAATTTCCTGTATTTTGAAATGAATAACGATCGCAGAGTAACTTACAACGTGTCTTTCTACGTTGTCTTACATTATTTTCACGACGGAAAATGCGCATTCTTTTATAAGCTTTTAATTTTTGTCGTTTTAAAATCCGTTGCACAGAAGATCGGGAAATACCTAATTCATTGGAAATCTTCCTTTGCGATAAATGAGTTACGGGTTTTTCCTCTTGAGATAAAAGTAGTTTTATCGTGGCCGCCACTACTTTTCGAGCTATCGAACCAGTAGTTTTTATCTTTTTAATTAAGTTATAAACACTTTACTAGTCAAATTTCTATTGAAAATTCACGACAAATTCTATTTCCATTCCAACCTTTTTTAAAAACGCTTATATTATAATGTTATCATTTAAACTTAACACTATTGTGAGAGGAGGTATAATAACACAACTTATAAGTTTAAAGTTTAAATGATGACTGAAAGAGAAAAAAAACAAAACAAGGCTAATTATAGACTAATAAATAGCCTAGCCATGCAGACTTCGTATTTCCTGCGCAACAAATATCGCATGTTTTCTTGAATCGGCAAACAAATCTTTGATTGAGTTTTATATTTTCAATTGTGAGGGGAAGCCCTCGAAGGACCACCGTGAGAGGAAGTCCCCTCGGAAATATCCCTCTATTCTTTCAAGACCACGTGCGCCTAGCATGAGAGTTTTAGAAAGTTCGAGAAGGAATCAGTCCCTCACTGGATCACCCGTCACAGCTGTGTTTACTTTCGGACGCCACTCGCCCCTCCCCCCTCGTTTCACCGTCTGAACCGACTCATTATCATGAAATGTGTTTGCATAGATTTGCGCCAAGAATCCTCTAGGGACCGCTAGGCCCTGAGGCGTCTATCGGACCAGCCATCCGGCTAAATAACTCGACGCTCACCATTTCTCGACGAGATTGAAAGCCCGCCGTTCACTCCGTTCAGACTGCCTGTCTGTTTTCCCGTGGAGCCCTGTAATCCATCGTCGAGTCGTCGTACTTCGCCGAAGATCTCGCCAGCAGATCTACTTTCGTTAAGCTTTGGCCCTTGTTCAGAGGAAAGCTATCGAGCCCCCCTTTTCCCAGGGAGTTGTGCAGCCCTCATCTTCACCACCCCTTCAAGATTCCCGTTCTTTTGAAACTGAGACTCCCTGCCGATCTACAGAATCGTCTCGAGCTGAGATCACGTCTCTCTGGAGCAGAGAATATCTCATTCTTCATAACGAAGTCATCCAACCCCATCTTCGAGTCCTCCTCGTCAGGACTCCCCGAAGTATCTTCTTAAAGACATGCGCCGTTGTCTTCTACTCTCCCTCAAATTTGCCTGCGCTTGAATGTAAAGCGATCTTGCATGGTCATCTTCAGGTTACCTCGTTAATCTCCACATAATTCATTCAACTATCTTTATTAAGTAATTTTTTCACCCCTTTTATATATACAGGGTGTTCGAAAACTAATGGTACATACTTTGACAGTAGGTATAAAAACCCCAAAGAACGACTTTTACAAGAATAAGTAAAAGTCCAAAGATCTATCTTTTTCGAGATATCGAATCGTAAAGATTGGAGGTCTCTAGGGATATTTCTTACTTTCGACATTATCCTAGATCCGCAAATATGGCAACAGTTGTTTACTTTAATGGTCGTCTGTTATCAGTGAACATTGTAAAATAGCTCCGACAATATGAATCGCTTAACAAATTCTGAAATGGCAGATATGCACATGGCATATGGTTCGGCGAATGGCAATGCTAGATTGGCTGCTCGATTGTATACATAGCGTTTTCCCAACCGTCATTTGCCTGATCATCGCGTTGTCACCAGGGTGCATCAACGGCTGCGAGACACTGGTGGTTTTCAGGTAAACAGAAGAGAAGTGGGTGGTCGTCGTGGGCGAGTTAGCGCTGAGAACGAAGAGCGGATACTACAACATTTTAATACAAACCCACGTAAAGCACTCGGGCCACGGCAAATGCACTTGGAATGCGTTATCACTCAATAGTAAGGCAAACACTCCATGATAACGGCATCTGCCCGTACCATTTCCAGAGAGTGCAAGAGCTCCTTCCAGCCGACTTTATCCCTCGAGAACGGTTTGCACGTTGGTTCATGAATAAGACCATTGAAGATAATGAGTTTCCAAAGTATGTGCTCTTCACTGATGAAGCTACTTTTACACGCGGTGGTATGTTTGATGTACACAACTTACACATGTAGCAGAATGAAAACCCTCACGCTGTGCATCAGAGCCACCACCAACACCGGTTCAGTGTTAATGTTGTAGGCTGGTATTATTGGTACCAATTTGGTATGGCCCTATGTGCTTCCAACGCATTTAACAGGAGATCACTATACAGTATTTCTACGAGAGGTATTGCCTGACCTTCTGGACTATGTGCATTTGGGTATTCGATGTCAAATGTGGTTGCAAAATGACGGCGCTCCAGCGCATGGTTCAAGGAATGTGCGACAATATATAGACCGTACTTTTCCCAATAGATGAATAGGACGCTTTGGGCCAGTGCCATGGCCAGCGAGGTCTCCAGATATGACACCTTTGGACTTCTCCCTGTGGGGCCACATGGAGAGTTTAATTTCTGAAACCACAGTGGAGACAGTGATGGATCTTGTTGGAAGGATAGTGGACGCTGCAGGACTCATTGCGGATAATCCACCAGTGTTTGATCGTGTTCGGGAAATGCTTCTGTGTAGGTACCAGACCTTCATTGGCGTACAGGGAGGACATTTCGAACACCTATTGTAATTCCAATTCCATAATAAAGTATGTACTCAAATGTGTTTCCCTCACCTACTATTCTGGAGACTGCCCCCATCAGAGTTAGTTATACCATACTCAACTTTACGATTTGATATCTCGAAAACGATCGATTTATGGACATTTAGTTATTTTTGTAAAAGTCGTTCATTTGGGTTTATATACTTACTGTCAAAATATGCACCATTAGTTTGCGAACACCCTGTATATATATATATATATATATATATATATATATATATATAAAAATATATAAATATATATATATATATATATATATATATATATATATATATATATATATATATATATATATATATATATATATATTGTAGGGGAATCGTCCCTCTCCCGTTCTCTCCCAGTTGAGATACGGGACGTTGACCGCAGAAACATCTGGGCCAGGCACCGTGGGTCAAGCTCGTAACCACAGCACCTCGCCACTCGTCTCTATGAAAGGCCGAACGGTTTTAAACTGCAAGATCTCCCCTGCGAGTGTATATTCAATTTCACCTCAAGTACGAAATTGAAGACGCGTTTCTCTCAAGCTCGAAGGCCAGCTGGAGCAGAGTTAAGACCTTCTGAGAAAAACCGTTGGAGTAAGAACCCTCCTGCGGCCCGTCCACAAGCCCCCCCTCCTCGTACCCCTACCCCAGTAGGGTGATGAGGTATAAATACCAAGCACTTGGGGAAAAACGTGGTAGAATACGTGAGTCGCCGGGCTACGAATCCGGCAATAGAGGCCAGGCTACCAATACTGAAACTAAGGGAACTAAAAAGAAGCTCATCCTCGAGCTAGTTCCTGGTTATCAAACCGAACTTTAAGTTAACTTGTTCAAGTTCAACTCACTCTCGTCAGAGAGAGTCCTCCTATCCTGGTGGATCCTAAAGCCCAGGGATAGTCCTCGCCTTTGAGGAATTATGTAACGAAGAAGAAAAAGATCCCCCTCGAGCCCATTACCCGGTGGTCACACCAAACTCCAAGTTAACTTAGTTTAGGAACCAAATTCAACTGAACCTCGTCAGAGAAACCTTCCTACCCCCCTATCCTGGTGTCGCACAAAGCTCCTTGATAGTCCTTGACCTTGAGGACTTCCTAAACGAAGTAGAAAAAGCTTTCCCTCGGACAGTTACCCGGTGGGCACATCGAACTCTAAGTTAACTTGGTTTAAGAACCAAGTTCAAATTACTCTCGCCAGAGAGACCCCGCCTATCCTGGTGCCTCCTAAAGAACCGTGATAATTCTCGCACTTGAAGAAGAAGACCCCCCGCCCCCTGAATACCGTGTGGACCCTCATCTGCTACACTCGCCAAAGTACCTTGTGACTGCCAAGTCATCCAGTCCACCTCCAACAATCTGGTCGAAACACGCGTCAAAGGACCCACCAGTTTCCTGTGGTGCCTGGGCTCATTGAGTTCAAGGTCAAACTCAAACCCGCCGCCAGAGCAACCAAAGTATTCAAACTCCATTAGAGACAATTTGCCTATTTCTTTTATATTGAAGTGAGTAGCGAGTTAGCCAATATTAGAGGGTAAAGTTAATTGAAGTCATTTTTGTGTATTTTAAATTCGTAGTATTTCTGTGGTTCTTGTTTTGTTTTTGTGTAGTAAATTGTTAAATTTAAAATATATGTTTATTTTAGGATAATTCCTGTGCGTTTCTCAATATCCTTACGTGTTGAAGCTGCTCTTCCTTAAAACAACAAAATTAGTACTCTTAGACAAAAGCATACTTCAAACAAAGAAGTATATTACGACAAAAGGGTATACTTTGACAAAAGTATTACGCGATCTTAAAAGCTTATTCTACGACATATATATATATATATATATATATATATATATATATATATATATATATATATATATATATATATATATATATATATATATATATATATATGTTGTATATAGTACTTGTTATATTTGACAGCAGAAGAGGCATTGTTCAGTTTCTTGATAACTTTTTTAACTTCCATAAGTGACTATCCCTTAAAAGAAAAGGGATCATAAAGATCATTCGACCATACTGGTTATCTTCTTGGTCTACACTGATAATCTAAAGAAATTCGGATATATAAATACAAAATATATGTAGAGATTTTACAAGTTTTTAGAGGAAAAACATTGAATGTACTGATTAATCTTAAAATAGAAAAATATTGTTAGAGATTAAAATGAAAAATTTTAAGTTGAAAATGAAAAACAGGGTAAAATCGCAAAAATTAACACATCTCTTTCAGAAATAGTACTTGTTGTCACTATCTTTCACATCCTTTTATCTTTTCTTTTAATTATCTATCTAGCTATCTAGCTATCACCATCTCAATCTCACTCTTTACCTGTGGCGAGAACGCACTACTCCTGGAGTTCGCGAACAACGAACGCTATTACTGGGAGATTTTAATTTACCTAATATCTACTGGGACTTGAATATAGGGACTAGCCAACAAGAAAAATTAATGACAAATTTCATCGATACTAATTATTTACACCAATGCGTAAGGGAGCCAATCAGAGGAAATAATATACTAGACCTAGTTATTGCATCCCAGGAAAATTTAATATCAACTCTGGCCGTAACGGAACATATAGGTACATGTGACCATAAACCAATCCGCTTTGATCTAAATGCCAGGTATTCAACTACCAATAACTATTCAAAAGTACCAGACTACAGTAAAGCTAACTTAGAGGGCCTCAGAGAAGCCCTGGGAAATATTCACGAGCAGCTGATAGAAATAGAAGATGTAAATCAACTTTGGAATAAATTTAAAGAACTATTTTTTATAGCCCAAGAAAACCATGTTCCTCTTAAGACAAGGAATAGTAACGCGAATAGAGGCAATCCGCCGTGGTTTAATAATGACATCAAACGAGCAATTAGAGATAGGAACACACTCCACACATTATTAAAACACAATAGAAGCTATCAAGTTAAGCCACAATATAACACTAGCTGAAGAAAGGTTAAAACACTCATAAGATCAACGAAACGTCAATACGAAATCGAGATAGCGAAAGCAAGCACCACTAATCCCAAACACTTCTATACTTATATCAATAGAAATAGGCAAATGAGAAGCGGGATTGGCCCCTTGAAAAACCAGTTGGGTGAAATTATTTCAGATGATATGGGTATGGCTAATATCTTAAATGAGTTTTTTAGTTCAGTCTTCACCTTACGATATACTTATAACGATAACAACGAGTCTATACAGGTCAGACACCCATCACTAAGGAGCCTGGAAGTAAATCCGTAACTAGTAATTGATAAATTAAAGAAAATTTACTCGTACAAGACTCCTGGTCCTGATAAATTTTACCCGAGAATCTTAAAACATGTCCATAATGAGTTAGCAGAGTCACTTGCTCTCATTTTTAACAAATCTCTCGAGCATGGGGTCGTCCCTGATGATTGGAGGGAAGCTAACGTCACACCTATCTTTAAGAAGGGATGTAAAAACCAGGCCAGTAATTACAGACCCATTAACTTAACCTCAATAGTTGGAAAGTTGCTCGAAACGATCATTAGAGACAAGCTAGTAGAGTTCCTCGAAAACAATAACCTTATACGTGATAGCCAGCATGGTTTTAGGTCTAAGAGATCGTGCTTAACAAACCTAATTGACTTTTACCATAACCTTTTCAACCTATATAACGATACTAAATGATTAGATATAATTTACCTAGATTTCAAAAAGGCATTTGACAAAATTCCCCATCAGAAACTCATGAACAAAGTGCGTACGCTAGGAATTAACGGTAATATATACGGATGGATTAGTAGCTTGTTAAAAAACAGGAAGCAGAGAGTGATAATAAATGGCGTGGAATCGGACTGGGTATCTGTTACCAGCGGTGTTCCCCAGGGATCAGTCCTGGGGCCTATTTTATTTACTATATACATCAATGACATAGACGTTGGAATAAATAATATCATATCTAAATTTGCAGATGACACGAAAATAGGTAACTCAGTATTATGCGAAGAGGACAGGGCTAGCCTGCAAGCTGATATAAATAAAATTACCGAATGGTCTGAGAAATGGCAAATGCCATTTAATATCGACAAATGCCAAATCCTTCAGTGCGGAACAAAAAACAAAAAATACACCTATACAATGCAAGGCGGCTTAATAAACACAACCCCGCAGGTTAAAGATTTAGGAGTAATAATTACAGAAAACTTAAAAACATCAAACCAATGCGCAGCTGCTGCAAACAAAGCTAACACAGCACTAGGATTTATAAAAAGAAACTTTACTTATAAAAGCGAGGAGATAATTATGCCACTATATAAAAGTATTGTCAGGCCCCATCTCGAATACGCTGTACAGTTCTGGGCCCCTTACTTAATAAAAGACATAGATAAATTAGAAGCTGTACAACACAGAGCGACAAAACTTATCCCGTCAGTACGTAACAAACCTTACCACGAGAGGCTAAAAAAACTCAATCTATTTTCCGTCAGAAAACGAAGACTAAGGGGGCAGCTTATAGAGTGCTTCAAAATACTTAAAGGATTTAACAACGTTAATGCCAATAACTTGTTCACACTGAC
The DNA here is from genome assembly GCA_963969495.1 of Ceratothoa steindachneri. Taxonomy (NCBI): domain Eukaryota; kingdom Metazoa; phylum Arthropoda; class Malacostraca; order Isopoda; family Cymothoidae; genus Ceratothoa; species Ceratothoa steindachneri. The sequence continues at coordinate 136,438,922 of OZ018326.1, forward strand.
AGGGGAGTGTCCCACCCGTGGACATGATTCAAAACTTCAGGGTAAAAGAGCCACTATGGATGTAATAAAAAACTTCTTCACTTACTCGATTATTAATGATTGGAATAATTTGCCAAACGCAGTAGTGGACAGCACAACTATAGATTCATTTAAAATGAGATTAGACAAACACTTAACAAATATTGCAATTGTTTAGCATAAGCTACAAAATAAAATAATATTACAAAAATATAACTCTTTCAGGTTTATGTAAGTGGTTTTCAAATTAATTTCATTTAATTACTATTCAATGCAAATTTCCTTCAGGTACTGTCTTCTTACACCTGCAAGGTACTTTTCCCAAATTATTTCATGTACGGCTTTTGCCGGAGGGAGTGGAGGGTGGGGAGAGCCTAAAACTTTTCTATCCTTTACTTCTACTATTCTATGTGTAAATGGCAGTAGATTTAAGGCCAGATCACCTTAGTCTGGGCCGTAAGGCCCGTGTGATCTGTGTATCTATGTAACTCTATGTAACTATGTAACGAGTTCCTGACTCAATGGGTGAGAGAGCCAACGAGAGGAGACAATATCCTCGACTTGGTTTTTACCTCTGAGGATGACATCGTTGAGGGCCTCTCTGTTGGCGAAGAGCTTGGTGGCAGTGACCACCGACGAATTAGATTTGTAGTCAAAGTCCCGAAGGCAGGGCCTGCAACTAGTAAATCGAGGAAACTTGATTTGAAAAGGGCAGACTTTGCAGGTCTTCGTGGTGGACTGACTGGCGCGAGGCTAGAAGTGTGCGATGTTGTTGAAGACTCGTGGAACAGTTTCAAAACCACATTCATGAGTCTTCAATCGCGTTTCATCCCTCTGAAATGCGCCCGTCGGTCTTCTGTTCAACCAAAGTGGCTTAATCGAGAAATCGGCCAACTGCTTAAGGAGAAGAGAAATGTGTAACGGCAATCGAAGATCTCGGGTGGCTTTGACGAATACCGGAGGCTAGCCAGGAGAGTGAAGTCCAGCATAAGGGCGGCTAAGCGTTCTGAGGAACTCCGAGTGGCGAGCCTTTGTAAAGAGAATCCCAAGGAGATTTTGGATATGTGAACAGCCGTAAACCAATCCGTCGAGCGATTGGCCCTTTGAGAAATGAGGAGGGGGCATCAAAGCACTTAGATGCAGAAAATGCTAACCTCCTTAACGACTACTTCTCTTCAGTGTTTACTGAAGAGTGTGGTCCCACCCCCCAGCCAATGGATTCCTACTCGGGGAAAAAGCTTGATGATATGGACTTCACCGAAGGGGAAATAAAAAAGAAGATCACTGACCTAATGACGAATAAGTCACCTGGCCCGGATGGGTTTCTACCTAAAGTGTTAAAAGAAGTGCGCGATCAAGTGTCACGACACCTGAGCGCAATATTCAACATGTCAATCCGGACCGAATGCGTTCCTAGAGACTGGCGTGAAGCGGAGGTGACTCCTATCTTCCAGAAAGGAGACCGTAGCCAACCGTCAAACTACCGACCTATCAGTCTGACTTCGATAGTCGGTAAACTCATGGAAAGCATCATGGTGGACAAAATGACGTCGTATTTAGAGTCAAACCTGCTACTGAGGAGTTCCCAGCACGGATTCCAAAGGCACCGGTAATGCCTGACGAACCTTGTGTAATTCTTCCACTTCGTCTTCAGTGAGCACGATCGGGACAAGGCGGTGGATGTGGTCGACTTAGACTTTAAGAAAGCCTTTGATAAGGTACCACACCACCGCCTTCCCTGGAAAGTGCGAGCGCTGGGCATAGACGGAAAAGTAGCCGGCTGGATCGAGAACTGGTTAAGTGGCAGACGGCAACGTGTGGTGGTGAATGGACAGGCTTCTGAGTAGGTGCCTGTTACTAGCGGGGTGCCTCAAGGTTCTGTCCTGGGACCACTACTATTCATCATCTACGTCAACGACATGGAGGGTGACATGGTTGCCAAGATTTCTAAATTTGCCGACGATACCAAGCTTGGTATGAACGTTGCAAGGGTGGAAATACTGCCCGCCTGCAGGAAGATCTTCGGAAGATTGGGGAGTGGTCGGACACGTGGCAAATGGCTTTTAACGAGAACAAATGCAAAGTGATACATATCGGCCACAGAAACCCCCAATCTCAGTATAACCTTAAGGGCACTGCTATTGAATCCACGACACTGAGAAGAACTTGGGTGTAACAATCACTAGTGACCTTAAGTTCTCGAAACAGTGCATTGAGGCGGAGAAAAAAGCCCAAAGGATGCTAGGCTATATAAAGCGCTAGTTTGGATATCGGACAAGGAGATAGTACTTTGTCTGTATAACTCCCTCGTTCGGCCGCACCTGGAGTATGCCGTACAATTTTGGAGTCCTTCGTTTCGAAAGGATATCGAAAGGTTGGAACGCGTACAAGCCAGGGCAACCAAACTGATTCCCTCTATCTGACATAAAAGTTATGAGGATAGACTAAGGGAATTAGATCTGTTCTCGCTGGAAACCCGTAGACTGCGTGGTCAGCTCATCGAAGTTTTCAAAATACTTCGAGGGTTCGACAATGTTGACTACCGGGATATTTTCACACTGAGTGAGAACAGAACGCGCAATCATGGCTTCAAACTTGAACTGAAGCGTTACAACCGCGATCTGTGTGGAAATTTTTTCACCTACAGTATCTGCGGTAAGTGGAAGTTGTCAACAGTGAATCTGTTGACCAGTTCAAGTCAAGACTAGACAAAGTCTTGAAAAGTGGCCGTTTAGGGACGCAAAACAATTGAGCAGCCATATGCCCGCTCCATTGCTAGTCCAAAGGTACCTTCTTTGAATGGACTGTAAGGTCTTCTAGGGTACTCTCTTTCCTTGTTGTTACTCTCTTTGCCTCTCTCTCTCTTTCTCTCTCTCTCTCTCTCTCTTTTTCTCTCTTTCTCGCTCTCTTTTTTCAGCTTGCTTCTTATTTGTATTTTTGTCCTTTCTCTCTTATCTCCTTTTCTGTCTCACTAAGTTTCTCGTTGTCTCTCGCTCTCCATTTTTTACTCTGTTTATTCTCCCCACTTTTGTCTTTTCATTCTCTCTTTTTTCTCTATTTTCCCTCCCTGTTTCTCTCTCTTTTTGTGTGTACATGTCTGTAGATACGTGTTTTAACCTTGACGGTATGTATGTGTATATAGGTGAAAGATGTATACCTCCATATATCTGTCTGTCTAGCTATTTCTCTCTTTCCGTCTCTCCCAATCACTCGCTGTCTCTCTTATTATCTCTCTCAGCATCTCCTTTTATCTAACTCTCAATTTTCTTTTTTACTCTGGTCTCCTTTTCTCTTCTTTCTCCATCTCACTTCCGCTCCCTCTCCATCTCTCTTTTCTCCTTTCTCTTTTGTCTCTCTATGGATGTAATAAAAAACTTCTTCACTTACTCGATTATTAATGATTGGAATAATTTGCCAAACGAGGTAGTGGACAGCAGAACTATAGATTCATTTAAAATGAGATTAGACAAACACTTAACAAATATTGCAATTGTTTAGCATAAGCTACAAAATAAAATAATATTACAAAAATATAACTCTTTCAGGTTTATGTAAGTGGTTTTCAAATTCATTTCATTTAATTACCATTCAATGCAAATTTCCTTCAGGTACTGTCTTCTTACACCTGCAAGGTACTTTTCCCAAATTATTTCATGTACGGCTTTTGCCGGAGGGAGTGGAGGGTGGGGAGAGCCTAAAACTTTTCTATCCTTTACTTCTACTATTCTATGTGTAAGTGGCAGTAGATTTAAGGCCAGATCACCTTAGTCTGGGCCGTAAGGCCCGTGTGATCTGTGTATCTATGTAACTCTATGTAACTCCCGCTACCTATTTTTCTCCTAATCTTTTTTCTCCCTGTCTCATTTTTTTGTCTTTTGTCCCTTTTCTATTATCTCTTGTTCTGTATCCCTCTAACTCTCTCTCTCTCTCTCTCTCTCTCTCTCTCTCTCTCTCTCTCTCTCTTTCTCTTATGTCTCCTTATCTTGTCTCCCGCTCCCTCTTTTCTCTCGCTCCCGTTTTTTCCCTGCTTCTTTGTATTCCACCCTTTAGCACTCTCCTTTCTTTTTTCCTCTCTGTTTCTATGTATGTGTATATAGATGAAAGATGTATATCTTATATATATATATATATATATATATATATATATATATATATATATATATATATATATATATATATATATATATATATATAGAAAGGGTGTTCCATTAAGACGGATCGAAGTTAGCAGTAAATAAAACAGTGTTATTGGTGAGAATTTATTGATTTCACTATTGGATCATGTTATTTGAGTCATGGTAATTATGTGTGAAAAATAATATCGCCTAAAGGTCCGCCAAGGCTTCGGCGGCACACTTCCACTCGATGGTCAAAATTGTTGATGACGTCTCTGCATAGTTGCTCCTCGTTATCACCCATATGCCTTATTATCTCATCCTTCAGCTGTTGAATTGTTGTTGGCTTGTTGACATAGACCTTACTTTTGAGATATGACCCCAAAGGAAGAAGTATAAAGGCGTTAAGTCACACGATCGTGGTTGCCAATTGACCTCGCTGTTTCGAGAGATGATGCGACCTGGGAACTTCTCATTCAATAAAGCATTGTTGCATTGACTGTGTGGCATGTGGCGCCGTCCTGTTGAAACCACAACTCTTCGACATCCATAGAATTCAATTCAGGCCATAAAAAGTTTGTTATCATGGCACGGTCTCCCTCGCCTCTCACCGTAATAGAATTCCCGAAATAATTTTCGAAGAAATACGTCCCAATGATTCCGCTAGCAAAAAATGCACCCTAAACAGTGACCTTTTGTGGATGCAGTGCCTTTTCAACAATCTTCCTGGAATTTTCATCAGCCCAAATGAGACAATTCTGCTTATTAACGAATCCACTAAGATGAAAATGGGCTTCATCATTAAGGATGATATTTTGCGAAAAATCATCATCGGTTTGTCTTTGCTCGTGGACCTAATTGACGAATGTACGGCGCTTCAAATGGTCAGCAGTCTTCAGTTCTTGTGTTAATTGAATTTTGTAAGCGTGTAGAGATAAATCTTTTGTCAAAATTCGATGTAACGTTGTTGTGAAGAGGTTCAATTCCTGCGCGCGATGACGAAGAGAGGTGCCTGGATCTTCGGTTACATACTCGCGCACTGCAGCAATGTTTTCAGCTGAACGGCGTAAACGAGCACGCAATGGCGTTTTCATATCTGCCACTGACCCCGTTTGTTTAAATTTACGAACACTTTTGCCAATTGCACTCTCGGTTGGTCGATTATGTTGACCAAAAAAATCGCAAAAGGCAGAAATGCGTTTCTGTTTGAACGTCCATTTTCGTAATAGGCTTCGATAACTTTAACACGTTGTTCGTTTGGAAATCTTTCTATGGTTGAAATTGCCAAAGACTCAAGTTGTTAAATCTGAAAGAAGAAAAAAAAAACTCATTAGACGCTTAAACTTAACCCTCTCTTTTATCTCCCCTTCTCTTTCATCTAAATTTATCTGTTTCTTTTTATATATCTGTGGTTTCTCCTTTACTCTCTCATTTGTGCTCTCTGGTTCTCTCTCCTCTAACTTCCCCACATTTCCTCAACCCCTCTCTGTATAAATGTATGCTTCGGTATATCTTTGTATGTGTATAAGTGTGTGTATATGTGTATCACCCCTACTAACAACTCTCATCTATCCTTATCTACCATCTTTTGCAAGTAACAAGTAAGGACCTGGCGGATACCTCATGCACCAGAAGAGAGGCTTTGGAACCTCTGTCCTGGGACCACTACTATTCATCATCTACGTCAACGACATGGACGGTGACATGGAAAGCATCATGGTGGACAAAATGACGTGGCATTTAGAGTCAAACCTGCTTCTGAGGAGTTCCCAGCACGGTTTCCGAAGGCAACGGTCATGCTTGACGAACCTTTTGGAATTCTTGCACTTCGTCTTCAGTGAGCACGATCGGGACAAGGCGGTAGATGTGGTCTACTTAGACTTTCCGAAAGCCTTTGATAAGGTACCACACCGCCGCCTTCTCCGGAAAGTGCGAGCGCTGGGCATAGACAGAAAAGTAGCCGGCTGGATAGAGAACTGGTTAAGTGGCAGACGGCAACGGGTGGTGGTGAATGGACAGGCTTCTGAGTGGGTGCCCGTTACTAGCGGAGCGGGGTGCCTCGAGGTTCTATCCTGGGACCACTACTATTCATCATCTACGTCAACGACATGGACGGTGAAATGGTTGCCAAGATTTCTAAATTTGCAGACGATACCAAGCTTGGTATGAACGTTGCAAAGGATGGAAATACTGCCCGCCTGCAGGAAGATCTTCGGAGGATTGGGGAGTGGTCGGACACGTGGCAAATGCCTTTTAACGTGAACAATGCAAAGTGATGCATATCGGCCACAGAAACCCCCAATCTCAGTATATCCTTAAGGGCACTGACGGTCCCCTTCGGGGACTAAGAGTTTAAGCTGGTATCCTAACTACCTCTCATTAGAGAAGATAGCAAATTCCACAAAGTGTACTCTGCACTCAAGGAACTATAAATACTTTGGATTAGGGGTGCCACATTAGTGCCTCAAGGCCAGGTTAAATTAGATTTAGTAGCTCCAAGTTATTATTGACAAGAGTCTATGGCAACAAAGAACTTTACATTGTTACCTTCACATTACAATTATTATTATTTAAATCGATTATTGGGACAAGACACATTTTTAACTTTGATCATCTCTAAAACGAATTATCACTTATCATTTCTTTTCGAAAGGAAATTGTAAATAAGAACAAAGATTGAATATTTTTAAAAAAGGCCACAGATAACTAAATCATGATAACACAAAACAAGATAATCCAAACTAAACGTAAACTGAAAAGAGAACGAATAAAATGTAAACAGGCTCAAAACTATTAAATAGAGATATTAAGACAAAAATCAATCATTCCGCCAATATGGTGTCGACGCACATCACCGCCAATTTTTGGCCGGATAAGCATAACATTAATCATCAACTCCACCAAAGTTCTATTGCGATAGATTGCAGATGTCTGCAATATCATACAGCTTATCAAAATATCTGAATCTTAATTTAAAACCATACATAATAAAATTCCGAGTTGAAGTTAAAGTGAACAATGGCAATTGAAATGGAATTAGAAAGAGGCTAGTGGGGAAGAGTTGGAACTGTCAGAATTCCTGCCGTTGTAAAGGGCTCAGCCCTGAGTTTGAGAAGGTGTTAAATTTTCGAGGGTATGACACATTCAGCGAGCGTTGCGTGATTGCTGCAGGTCATGGGCAAAATAATTAGATGAAAGTAAACCAGGTGATGAGTGACTGCTCAAGTCAAGAGGTATGTGCCCCCTAAGAGAATTGTTTCTTCTGTTTGTGAGCGTAACCAGATCGGGCCGTCCATGTTCGTGGGATGCTCTGGACAGAGTGACGTTTGGTCGGTCCCATCTTCGGTAAAAAACGTGCTTGAAGAGTTTTGTTGAAGTGGCTCTTTATAAGGGATATCAGTCTAGCTATCATTGTGTGATGGTTTACCAAGGTTGAAGTCTTCTTCAGATTAAGGAGAATGTATGTGTGCGATGGAATAATTATAGCCCTCAAGACGTTTTGTTTTACCAGCCGCATTCTAGAAGATTTGGGGTCCTCTTTACTCTTTTCTCTCGGGAATCATCGATCATATGGTCCGAGGGATCCATGTTAATTTGCTACATGTCCTTCATATTTATTTATGTACCAAATGGTATAGAATCTTGTCTATGCATGGTTCAAACCCGGGCATTGTGCCTCAAGCACGTCCAATTACACGCCATGCACACATATCCTGTCCCTACTTCTCTTTTTTATCTCAAACACTCACGGAATCACTCAAACTTTTAGGAGTGTTTCCAACGTTTTGCCCTCCCAGGGCACTCATTCTCATACATTTTCTTCTCAAGTTTACATGCATTTTTCTTATAGAACACATTATCTGTCACAACCTCATGCAAACTTTACCTCACCCCATGTATACCACTTACATACTCGTTTCTCGCCTTATCTACCCTTTCACGTCCAAAATCCCTCTCAAATTATCCATTTGCACCACTTTCACTTTAGATTTTTCCTTGTCATTCGGACCATCCTCTTACTCAAACGATTCTTTCAAACTATTATACACAATACACCTAAATTGCTTTGAATATCGCATTTGCTCAAACTGCACGTCACGAACTCTAATATCCCCCTCGACTCTGCCTCACCCCCAAATACGAGCACCTTACTCTTTTTTGCCTTTATTTTAACCATTTTCTCATACACCCCCTGCTAAATGTTTCAATCACCATTACCGAATACCCCTCCTGCTCAGTGGCTAACACACACCAAACAATTAGTATACACCAGCATAAACAAAGTATCCTCATACAATTTCTCTACCTTCCTATCCCTAACTTTCACCCACAGGTGAAGCTTTTTTAGCACTAAATTCACAGAAGCACCAGCAAACACTCTCTCCTCACAACTCCACGTCTAACAAAATACTCACTTCAGCCATTTCCATCCAAATCTACGCATTCCTTCTAGGATAAAAAGGTTTTGCATTTTCCAAGAGGTTACTGTACACTCCATACTTTCCTAGGGCAGAACATAGGACTTCATAATTCGCATGAACCTTCGCCTTTTAGATATTTGGATGTAATCCTACTCTTATGTAAGTTGCAAAAAATATTTCAACATTCCAATCTCTAATTGTTTCAGACTTGTTGAAAATTCACTTTTTTTTAGCTATGAATGCAATGTGTTTTAGCATTAGACTTAAATTTTCAGATATAAATCATTTAAGCACTGATACTTTGAATAAGTGGATACAAGAAAGTGAAGCTGGTGTTAGTAACGTAAGCCCACCATCCAGGAAGTTGCTAATTCTTGATGCGAGAGAAGAAGAAGAATTTTCAGTCAGCCATCTGAAAGAATCCATCAGGGTGAGTCCATCAGGAAGCAAAGAAGAAGTTTGGGGTTTTTTGAAAGAACATTTGGACACTACAACTACTAAGTCGCAAATGGAAACAAAGCCCCAAATTAGCGATATTGTGTGCTATTGCTCAATTGGTTACAGGTCTTCAATGCTAGCGAAAAAGATTAAGGAAATCGCTTTAGCGGAAGATATGAAGTCATTTAATGTTCACAATTTAGAAGGGTCAATTTTTAAGTGGGCAAATGAACATAGATTATTGGTTGATTCTAAAGGTCAAGCGACGAAATTTGTGCATCCATATAACTTTGCGTTTGGAAATCTTCTAGACAAAGAACTAAAGAAGTACAATGTCGAATCATAAATAATACACAGTTTCCTAATTTGACCTGTTTTTGCTTCAAATTTGTTCGTAAAGTATAACGACAATCCAATTTTTTTATGATATAACCTGAATCTGGATATTGTGCTTAATTTAATTAAAATTACGTGGGAGAAATCAATATTAATTACGTTTGGCCAAATATTTTAATGGTTGCAGTAGTTAGAAATTAGTTGTCACAACTAAATTTGAGCCCCAAAACACATTCTCCAACGATGTTTATTTAGACGTCTAAAAATGGGAACGTTTATTTATATAAGAATGAGTGCTGGTGCCCGAGAAGAAAGAGCGCACACATTACAGTGTCTGCACATGATGCAAATTTATTGAAATTTTGTGAAAATAGTCGGCAAAACCTCACATCAATCTCAAGAGAAACCTAACATTACATTTGGTTGTATGTAGGGATATACCTATATGTAAAACGGCTCTCTCGAGAGACGCTTTGAGATTAAGAGTTTTGACTCAGGCTAATGATGCTCACTATTAGAGACTGGGGAACTCGTCCAACTCCTCACTCAAAGTCTTACACTCGTTGTCCATAGTCTTTGTTCGTTGACTTAATTTCTACCACACCCGCGCTGACTAATACATTTCTCTTCCTTACTTATCAAAAACACTGGATAATGATAGAGTACTAAAGTGCTTCTCTTTAATAGCGGTTGAATATCTTGCTAGCACAAAAATTGGTACTTAGCTTGGGGCTTACCAGGAAAGGGTAGGCAGTGCTGGGGGAACGAAGGAAGCTGGGGGATCCTTCTTTAGCTGACTTGTCTGTTGAACTTCAAGGATAATCTAACGGGAGTCCTGTTCTAATCGTTCTGGAAAGAAATCTACGTGAACGGTATTGGTAGGCTGGCAGCTAGCGACTAATCTCTCTGTTCATGGCGTTCGGATTGTTTTATACGGTGCTTGACAAGTAATGAAGATAAAGAAACTCGCGCTCGCATTTTATGGTGGGTTATTGTCCCCGTCCCCGCTGAAGTCGACAAGAGGATTGAGGCAATTTTCTGGTCATGGGTTTTTGAGAATGGTCTGTTGTCTGGCTGCCTCTATTTTGCAACATCAAGCTCCCCATCTGATTGGGACCATTTTTTTCGGGTTTTTTTTTTAAATTGATTCCATTATACTTATCATTTACTATTTATATTGTTACAATTTATCCCCCAATTTTAATCCAAATATCATTCTATATCACGCATCAATCATATTACCACTTAATTACCAATGATTAATCGAAATTCATTAATCAACAGTTAATCCTAACATAATCTTTGTTTCTAATTCCATTAGATTAGTCTCGATGTACTTTCGTTACACAAGTTCTAACATATACATCCAATGGCCACTGTATTTAATGGTAAAGCTTTCATAATTAATCAAAACTATTATACTCTGATGTCGTTCATCTCGTGTTGCGGTCCAAATGGCCAGAATTACGACAACAATCGAGGCAACAACCGGGATGAGCTTACTAGGGCAACACCTCAACGTGAAGCTACTTCTCGCCTACATCATTTTACCTAGTTAATCATCTCTGATTTCTGACTGCATTTTTGGTATCCTGTATCGGAACGTCGTACCGACTCCCTCGTGCTTCACGATAGCTTTTTCATTAGTAATTTTTATTCTATAACCTTTGTGGGATATGCATTCATTTTCTTAACTGTTGGCTTTTTGGATTAATTGAGATCCATTACTGTTCATAGCACGCATTTAGTTAGTTACTCATAGAGGGCGAGTTAAAATCGTTACCATCTCAATTTTTGGTTTTGCTAAATCATGTCCAGATTTTTTTTTATCTCTTATTATCTTCATTTTTCATTTCTCGTTTTTGCAAATAAACCATCAAACGCGAGAGCTTTTTCTTTAACCCAAAGACTGCGATTCCAGTTCTCTCGTTATGAATAGTGTCGAAATCAAGGGTAGTGTTTATAATCTCTAAGCATTAGAATTCTTAGTCTTAATATAATTATTTAGAAGTTTAGAAAGTAAGTCATCTACATATTTTGTTATTCAAACTTAGCATTGGAAAGTGTTCGAATTAGAAGTTTGCATTTGACGACTTAGAAATTAATGAGCAATCAAAGGAAATTGAACCCAAAAAAATCACAGCGATACAGCTTCTTTGTAGTTGAAGTGTAATCACACCATTATCATAGTGTCAACAGCGCATCTTCTGTAACCAATTAGCTGCTGGTTTGGAGCTTCCTGGTATAATATTCCTTGGAACCTCATTAAATAACCCTGCAACGGATGAGAAGATTCACTGATATTCAAAAGTGGGCACAATTAATCAAAGAGTTAACTTCGTTTAACGTTAATTCATTAAAAAATGTAACGTAATTTAACGCTAAAGTGTTAACGTTAATTATATTATTATAAATCAATACAAAAACTTATATTGCTATAAGACAGCTCAAAACTACAAAAAACTAGAAAATATAAAAATTACTAATAATGTAACATAATATTATAATACTAAAAAAAAAATCATTGATAAAGTATCGGAATGAAACAAAGACAAACAATAACACATTTAAGAAATAAATAAATGATACGATAAACGATAGAAATAATGATTGCGCTTCATTTTTTGGCAAGAGCTTACATGCCATTCAAAAGAGCAAGATTGCAAGGAAGCCTTTGCACTACGACGAACTATAGTTAAAAGAAGGTCCCATACGTCAAGACCGCCGACTGGGCCCACTCTCACCCGTCAGTCTTGGGGTGTCGCGCGCGAACGCGGGAGATGATTTTCCTACCGAAGGCGAGGAATTCAATCTCTAGCTATGCCTCGTAGCTCTTGCCCCCCCCCCCCCGCCACCTCAACTCAAAAGCACACAGTTTTTTACAACTTCTCTGCCACTTAATGCCTGTAGAGACCACTGGTTTCTGATATGTCCGAACCCCGGAAAGAACCCTGTAGGGGGCGCGAAGAAGGGAGCCCCCATTAGGGGGAGGAGTGGGCAGGACCGGAAGGTATGCTCTGCTAGACATTTTATTTAGGGCAGAGAAAGTAAACCCGAGATTATCTAATAGGCACACGCCCCCAAGATAAGGGCCTGGTAAACTGGGGAATAAAGGATATCTCCCCCTTGTGGGCCACCATGGACGACCTTACTGGGAAGGGATAAAGTGGGTCCAGCTTTGGGTCAAGGAGCGATGTCCCAAACCAACGAGGGAGAAGACCTTTGAATTTGTTGTTTTTTTACTTTTGGCATCGCGTTCTGTCAACTGGTGGACCAATCGTACAGCTACTTGGTCACTAGTACCTAGATAAATTACTATGATAATTTTCATGTGAAACTGGAAGAAATGGCTTACTACCCAAAGTACCACCGCACGTCTCTGCTTAGAGATCTATAATATGCCGACGCCTGGACCCATGGGTCTGCTCACACCGCAGGTGAAATCAAGTTGGATACCAAGGCAAAACAGAGTTGGGCCAAGATAGGTGAAGTATTTAAATTCAGAAACCAGAATGTAGTAGAATATACCCATCTATTCAAGGTCACATTTCAGACTACGAAAATTGATGAAAAAGCAACGAAAGCAGGACTTAAGTGTTGCTCTAAAATTTCAGCCGCTAAAACAAGAGGAAAATATGTGTATCAATCCAAGCTGTCTTCTCCTGTTCCGCTGTGGAATAACACGTAATGAAGGACTGTAAGTTCGGGAACAAGGTTTGTTCAGAGTGTGCCGTCTCGGAACTCACCTGGAGGGAGTGCGCTAACGAAAGCAACAAGAAGTGCCTCGATTTTTGGAACCCTAAGTGCACGCTCTCAATGCCCTGCCCCATCAAGAAAAAACAGGTAAAAAGAATAAAAGACAAGTCATTGGAGAGAAAAGCGAACACCTACATGCAAACGGCGAAATCCCCTGATCAAGGAAAAATAGGCTCTCCAATTGGATCCTTCCAAGGAGCTGGCCCTGGTAATGTGGGTGATACACGCCCATTTTGTGAACATTGCGAGGCCATGGAGCTATGCTACCGAGTTCAACAAAATGTTGGTACAGAACGGAAGTAAACTAATATGGTTTCCAGACAACCCACCCTCGAGTGACTTATATCAGGCCCAAACAGGGAACAAATCTGGGACAGCATCAAGATCTTGCTCAAAATAAAGAGATTCCCGTTTGACCAAAATAAGAGAACCTGAAGTAACGGATTGCATGGAGACATGCCAGCCATAACAGTAGGAAAACATAACCTCGCAAAAAGTGACCCAAGAACACTATCAGCACCACTACCAAAGCTCACTAAAAAAAAGGAAATCATTGAAGGCTTCGTCAGGGGCAAATTCAATTGGGATTGCGACCAAGACGCAGACGAAGAAGAAATACTCGCAGCACTGAAACACGGCTTAATCGAAATACGTCCCGTTTCATGCATTCACCTCTCTCACGATCAGTTTAAAAAAGAAAAGATCAGGTAGAATGAGATAACCAGCCAAAGAAGGAACGGCCAAGACGAAGAACATATAAGAGACCTAGCATGTAAGATACTCGTATCTAGGATGACTAAAATTTTCTCAGACGTAAATGGCTGGGAGAATAAGAAAAGCATATACAAGATTATTAAAGAGATGTGTAGATTCGGACCTTGTATTGATATCTTAGAATGGATTAGACAGAGCAATAATATTATAATTTTTAACTACAACATAATAATAGCTAACCACATGGAGAGGTACGATGGTTTGACTATTTCCATCCGTGGAGGCATCAAGTTTAAAGAGATCCAAGACCTGGAAGAATCTTGTCTGACAATCAAGGTCAGTGCGTCCATTAATGACGTAGTTATAGCAGGTATTTTCTCAGGGCCAAGTGGACTATCTATGTACAAACAGCTCCTTCAAGACTACAGAGTGGACCACCTGGACGGATCCACGCTCGAAGACATCGACCATCACATTAGCCACCTAACAGCAAACATAGCGGAAGCGCACAGGTGGCCATCCCCAGAGTAGAATATAAAATTCCCCCGGCTCCACGGTGGGATAGAAATATTAAACACAGAATTGACCGGCTAGAGACGATAATTGCAAAAATCAACAACTATGGAAACACGGCGGAGAGATATCGAGAGTTGCAGATCAGGATGTAACTTAAACACCTAATTGGTATGAAATCAGGTCAAATCGAGAAAAAACATCAGAGGAAATATGGACTCCGAAGGTGATCCCCCCAAATTTTGGATCTAGAGATGAAGGCTAAGAGGAACCCCTACCAAGACCGGCATTACTATCAAAGACGGCGGAAGAGAGGTTACGGATGACCAGTTAATATAGCGCCATTTCAAGGAGCATTGTGAGAATAAATTCAGGATAGGAGTTGAGGAGAATGAAGACTTCAACATGGGCTATGAAGGGGAAATACTAATGAGGCTGAATGAACTTGTAGCGGAAATAACACAATTCTGTTACGTTGACAGCACCCGACAAGCGTGGGAAAAATGAAGGCCGTTTACGCACGGAAACTTTGGGGTAGCTCTGAAGAGCTTTAAATAGAAGTCCCTTGGTATTTCTGGCATCACCATATTTCATCTGGTAAATGTTTCGGCTAACAGCAATGAGGCTATACTGCGTCTCTTCAAAGCCTGCCTAAACGTGGGGTAATTTCCAGACCTAGTTAAAAAGCCAGAATAATCTTTCTTCTAAAACCGGAAAAGCTTAAGAAAGATATTAGGAGTTCATTGGAAACATGCTGGTAAAACTATTAAATAACAGGCTAAAAAATTACTTGGAAGTTGAAAACTTATATAATACACACCAGCATAATTTCCCAAGGAATTTCGACAAGGCCAAAAACAACAACGTAGACGTCGTGCTGAGAGACGTGGCGTCACTTCACGATGGAAGCAGGTATTTCTTAGGAGGGCTGACTGAGTTCTACCATTAACGCACTAGACACCGGCGCCCCCCCCTCCCCCTACCGAGGATTACGCCCAATATATACAAGTGGCGGACGATATCATGCAGGCGATCACCAGTGATTGCTCTAACCCGAACGATATATTCAACATATCAGGTGTAGATCGCTAACCTGAACAACTACGAGGCGAGGGACAAAATCCGAACTCAAGCTAATAAGTTCAAATTTAAACCCTTCAGATGCATAAAAACCACGGACATCTCAAGAAGGCCGAGTGCTTGGCATCAAACTTAACTCGAGAGGGTATACTGGTAATCTTAACGATAAGGTTGCGCAGGTCAGGAGGATTCTACAGTCCCGATATTGTTTTACGGCACTGTCATCGAGGAACAAGAAAAAATATATGACCTTAGGATAGCCCTACACAACTATGGCATCCCTGTAGGGCACCTTAAACACCACTCTGCAATGCAACCCCTGCAGCCTTGCTAGCTAATAGGTTAAATATGTAGGCAAGCAGGTTAATGGGATTTTCAAAGACGGTGTCGACATCGTCAGAGTCGTCAGGTAGTCTTCCAGGGAGGCATACTCTAATTCATGTTCAAGCTCGTCTACAGATCCAGCCAATAGGGCATTTTTTTAAAAAAAATTAGGAGCCCATCTAGTTACTGCCTACTAACAAATAACATCGATAAAAAGGCAAGGCTAAAAAAAACACAACAACAACAATAAAAGGAAACAAAGCAAAAAGTAACAGGAAGGAAACACACTCCAGCGTATGGCTAGGCCAGCCTCCACCCGGCGCATGAACATGCGATCTACAAAAAACAACAAAAACATTCAAATAAAGTCGAGGGGGCCATCTTCCTTCAAAGGGTCGTATAGTCTACAAGTCTGTGTGATAGAACCCGTTCTGAGTACAAAGGACAAGCGGTAGCGACACCGCTCGACCCAGTATCGGGACAGGTAACGTGCGCGAAAATCACCGAGACTGGGACATTCAACAAGAATGTGCTGAAAAGTCTGGGGGACAACGCAGTCGTCACAATGAGGTGCAGGCGGAGCGTCCCGTGAGTGTATCAAATTCGGAGACTACAGAAAGCAACCCGAAGCCGTCGCATCATTGAGAGGTAGGTCCATGGGAACAGTCGCGGCGCAATGACACATAACTTTAAGTTCCCCAAGACTGTCTCCCATTTTCTTTGTCAAGCTGCCCGGAAGGAAGTCCGTATTCCTGCCATGTAATCCGTGTGGGGAAGAGCGATATGCTGGCCTGGTCTCCCCGTCCTCGCGGACTCTTTGGCCCCCATGTTTCCCGAAATGCCTACATGTCCGGAACCGCCCAGCTCGCCAAAATCGTGGCATCACAGATATCGCAAAAAAGGGGATACAGAGATTTCAATGCCCCGAGAGCACTCAGGGCGCGTTGTGAGTCGTTATAAATCACAATCCGGTCTCCGAACCGGGCACGTCGCTTTATCTTCCGTAGCGAGTGCTGTAAGGCAACTAGCTCAGCTGAGAAGACAGACGCAGCGCCTGGCAGAGCCCCACTGACTTCAAACGGAGGGGATACTGCGTGGAAACCGACCCCCTCTTGGGACTTGGAGCCATCCGTATACACTGGCACGGTTCCAGCGTGACACGAAGTGTCCTCCAAAAAGGCCGAACGCAATACTCTCGCGTTGTATAAGCTTTGGGAGCAGAGTGGCGACAAATAGTCAAAGGTGGTACCATACCAGCATATTAATCAGTTTGCCACTTCATGCCATTTATTTGCCCCATACAACATACGGCGGACTGACTGGTTGTTTGCTCCAGTAACCAGCCTCCGCGATGAATGTAAAGTGCATTCAATATCTGAGACGTGCCTTCCTCTTCGAGAAGCTATCCTTTCGATTCCCCAGGATAACATCTTCAGGCATCCAATTCTCCCTTTCATTCACTGATCTGCTTTCATATGTGAACAAATCCTTAATTCCAATAACTTGTTGCTTTACAAATTCGGACCCTCACCAAACTACATCGCGTTAAGCACCTCATCAACTACTGGGCCTCATCTTTCCACCCGTCGCATCGTAAAGGTGGGTTGCTGGTCGGCCTCAACCATGCTATATCCATGCTCATATACCTTCTTTTCCACCTGTAATCCCCCTGTATTCCATCCCCATAGCCACTTCTTTCTTCTTAACGTGACGCAATGCACTTGCGTTTAATCCTGGCCGAGGTTTCCTGGTTCTCTACAAATTATATTTTCTCTTTCCTCTGTTATTTGTCTTTTCTCTCGGATATAAATATGCCCCTCTTCCCTCCTTGATTTGTTTAGCTGACTAGGATGCAACGGTTAATCCCCTATCATTCGGTTTATCTATTCTTACAATGTTTTTTTTTTCGTTCTATAGCAGTGACACATGACAACGCGTTGCCAAATGACCATTAAGGCTATAGTGACCGCCATTAGACAGGTCTGGGCGGAGGATGATGGGAGAGGAAGAACAAGACCCCCTCTGATTAGCGATGAATTTTGTGCTAGATCAGACGCAAGTGCTCTTGGCAGGAAAAAAGCAGCGACGAGGTCGAAATATACGGAACACCCGACGAGTACGTGGAATACCGAGAAGGGCCGCAAAAATAAGTTAATTATAGAGGAAATAGTGGAAGGATGTGGCCGAAGAACGAATTTTTTTTATTGATAGAGGATTTAGATGCTAGTCAGTGCGTTCCAGTCAGTCAGGAGGGTTATAACGATGCAAGGAAATGACTCACCGCCAAAACAGTGCAAAAGGGCTTAATGGGTGTTACAGGAGGGTTGAAAGGGTGTTTAGGGAGAGTTCCATGGGTTTTCAAGAAGGAAACAATGAGAGGGTTTTTTTTTTAATGGGAGTGGGTTGACCGCTGATGCGTTCCACTTAACGATGCTAGCAAGAAAGCACGCCAGCTAAGCATTGGCGAGTCATTTGGCATCACTGCTTCTGGAAGACACAAATGAGGGAGACGGTGGCAGTGGGGAATCGAGGGATTTCGGTTGGGATCAGAGGCGGATGCTTTGATTTCGGGTGTAATATTAAGAAAGGAAAAAAACGGGGACGGAGGATACGACTGGGGTTGCAGGTGGGGAGGTAGCGGCATATAAGGTATCCGTGAGTTAGCCTGGTATGACCCAGACAGAGGAAAGGCAGCACCAGATCTTTATAACGGAAGCGGGGAAAAGACGAGGTCGAGTAACCTATGAGTCGTCTAATACAGTTGAGTTTGGTGAAAAGCGGAGTTTGCCAGGCAGAAATCCCTTGTGAATATGGGATCTTCTTCCCGTGTGGAAGATCATTAAAAGGTAGGGATAGATGGCCTGCTGGAGCGGAAGCTGACAGGGATGCTGCTTCGTTGTCAGGCATCCCAACGTGGAAAGGCACACAAATGAAGGCATGACCTTTTAAAGAGACCGAAAACTCGTCTAAGAGCTGTGGGATCTCACGGATCAGGTGGGACTGTGAGTAGTGGGATATGGCAGAGATGGCACTTCGGGAATACGTAAATAAAAAGAATTCGGTAGGAGTATGTAGGCCATATGGAGAGCCTTTAGGACAGCATACAACTCTGCCAAGTATGAATAACACTCGGCAGTAGGAGGAGCAAACAGGCACCGTCTTAACCACGATGGCGGACGAGCTGGGAAGATGGCCGTTCTGAGCGTGACTTGCATACTCTTGCGGGGAACGGGAGTGTGGAGAAGAGTGGTGCCACCGTCCTTGAAAGGTGCAAGTGATCCTCAGTGAAGCGGGCAGCAGACACCTTGAAAAACATTGGGTGTAGTGGGCATCCAGCTGAATGTCTTCGCAGACAGGAAGGCACGCCCAATCGCTAAAGGAAGGACACCACACAACGCATAATCTGGGCACTGGAGAGGAACTGAAAGCACCTGAGGCCAGACGAAGATCCCCGGTTTAAAATTGTATTAAGGTACAGAGGGTCGAGGAAGATGCGAAGGAATACACTGCGTAGACAAAGTCCAGTGACCAGAGCAGTGTTAAGGCGGATTGAAGTGTGGCGGTCGGTGCCCTATGTAGTGTGGGACAGATTGCTCAGGAGGTTGAGAATAGACACGGTTGCGGCAACGAGGTAGGAGACGTTAGGCTTCCACGAAAGCTTCTCGTCGAAGATGAGGCCAATGAAGCTCACCGACTGCTTGGCTGGTATGGGAACCCCATACATAAACAACGATAGAACGTCGACATGTCAGTAGCGGCGGAGAGGACGCAGGAAGATTAAAAAGAGAGCCATCGGGTAAATAAAGGAATGACGCTTCACTTTGAAAACAAAGCGAGGAACCTATTGCCTAACACAAAGGCAAAAAGGACACGCGCATATATCGAAATCTTACATTTCTGGTGAATTAAAAAGGCATAATTAAAAACTATAAATTATGAAACCACCTATCAGATTAGAAATCAGAAGAGGGAACTGTGCTAAAAGAGGGACCATCAGCGTAGTCGATCGTCACATGGGACTCGTAAAATAGATGGCAAGCATTCCAGAAGAAAGCCAAACAGGGGCTGGAAATCAACCTAGAAATGACGCACTCATTAAATACCATTACGTGAGGGGTGGTGATCGATTCGCAGGCGACAAACGATCACCTCCGCAAAGGTTAAAATTTTTAGCCCACTGTAAAACCGAGGGCATAACGAAATTCAGTTTGTTATCCATGTAGCCTTCCGACTCTGACTGCCTAAGTGACAAAATGTAGTTCCTAATAAGGATAAAATGCCAGCAAGTCGGTGCCCGGGTAGCCGCAAATCGAGCCGCGTTATCAGCTCACTCGTTACCATGGACTCCGATATGACTAGAAACTCAGCAAAACTCCACTTTATATCTGGAAAAATTCCTGACCAACCAGGGATGTATTTTGGAGGGCCAGGCGTTAAAAAGCGTATTATACGTTCCTCGAGTAAATAAAACCAGTAAAAGAAATAAAATAAAAGGTGCTAGGCTAATAAAAATGAAAGCTGCCCGCAATAACGACACGGAGATTATAGACCCTGGACAGTCCAGAGAAGCCAGTATGCCATTATCCGTTTTTGACCCGTCTGTGTAGGTATGACATAATGAAGTGTGTGATGCCGCATGTTCAGTAAACATAATACGTGCCACATGCGAAGCAACTAGAGACTTCTGCATGTCGAAGAGAACCATGCCAATATTTGACAAGGCGAATGTCCATTGAGGGTAGTGCAAAAACGAGAAGGGCAGGACTGAGTTGCGTAGACCTAAACGGGAAACGTATTCCGCTACCCGAAGTTCCAAATATGTACCAATGAAAACCTGTTATAGGCAGCGACATACCTCGGGACAAGACGGTCTATCCGGAAAATATACGGGAGATAGACCTGGAGGCGTAGAGATGAGACGGCAAAATGCCACCCTCAGCATAAATGCTCGATATATGGGAAGAACGAAATGCGTCACTGCATAGACAGAAGGCCAGGTTGCGGATAGGATCTAGCATGCGCACGGAGAGACTAAAGAATACAACTCAATACCATATAGACTGAACGAGGAAGCTACATAGGCTCTACAACGTGAGCCTATCAGTCCCCAAAGATAGAGCATCTTTAGTAGGTCCATCTTACGGAGACATCCGCTGCAGATCGCGGATGAGGAGACCAAATAAGTTTGGGATCCAGGATCAACCCGTAAAACCGTATTTCTGACACGAATTCCAATAGGTTACCATGTAAGTACAATAGGGGAGGGGAGCTTAACTTGCGGTCCGGCGGTAGATGGCAACAAGAAGCGGCGGGTTGGGGATGCCAGGAAGGAGGCAGAGCAATTTAGAGCGAGGTCGTCTATAAATAAGGCTGCAAATAACCCCTTCGGACAGTTTACCAGGCTTGATACACTACCATGGGCATATATATCAGAATAAGTCTTACCAACCCTACATCGAAAATTCCGAGTAGCTTAAAAAAAAATAGAAGAAAAAAAAAGTCTTGATAAAAACTGGTAAAAGTCCCCTCAATCCCTATTTATGCAACTGGCGGAGAACCCCCAAAGGGCCCAACCAAGTGGTGTCATAAGCCTTCTCGACATCGAAGTATACAGCAATCACATGGCAGCCACGAAGACCTCAAAGAGAGTACCCTCCATACGGTCAAGATCTGCCGTACTCTGCTTCTTACGGATGCCATATTAATATGGAGTTAGGAGGCTATGGTATTCCAGAAACCACTGCAAGCGAGCATTTACTAAGACAGCTGGTGAGGGATATTGACCTATAATGGAAACGAGACAGTCTCTATTCGGTTTCGGTAACGTCAGGAGCAACGCTGCAAGTTTGGTTTCCTGCAACAAAAAAACAGTACGTGCTAGTTCGAATACTAAATAGAATTCCTTCATTTGAGAAGAATCCCCTTAGTTTCATTGAAGAATTGCTGCCATCACTGAGCGATGAGATCACGGTAGAAATAGTACAGGGCGAGTGAGATCTCACGAACAGTTGCCGTACGAGCAGCACGGCACGTTAGTCATAGAAGGAGCATGTAAACGGCAAGCTACCCCGATTTAGAGGGACAGGGGCCAGTATTGCGAGGGAAGACCACAATTCAGAATGGGTGTACAACCCACATCTGAATGGAAGTGATCATTACGGAGTACCCTCACGCTAAGCAGCCGCAGATCGGGCACCGACCAGATCGATCTCAGCGCAGGGACAAGGTCATGAATGACATAACTGAGACCATAAATAAAGGTAAGAGAAGGAGAAGATATAATAAAACCACTTTGCAGTCCGCTCCCATGAACGGAGTGAACTCCCTCTCCAACGACAATGCCAGAGCACTTTCGCGGCGAGCGTAGATGGGGGCAGGAAGATTTGTGAAGCGAGAATCTCTTCAAGGTGACCCACTCGACTGCAACTTGAATTATATGAAGGAAGTGAAGCACCGATACGTGGTGTTGAAGGCAGGACGGGATTCCATCGGGGCCAGGAGCAGTGGCTCGACTTAAGGAAACTGAGTGTTAGTTATTCTATGGAGGAGGTGGTTCTAATTCTAGTCTCTTATGGGTAGGAAAGTGTCCCAGAACGCGCTCTCTGAGAATTTTAAAATGAAGGCGAAGGAAGGCTAGCCTCTCGGCAACCACTAACAACAAATGGGGAAGGGGGCGATGGTGCTGGCTTACCGGCGACGGGGCACAGCTCAGGCATAGTTCATTTGGAACTCATGTTGAGGAGGTCGGGTGCAGGAGAGTTGTACGCTTCTTAACGCAAAATGCTTCGTGGGACAACCCGAAGGTTGTCTGTGCTGGAAGACTGAGGCAGATCTCAGTATTAGAGGCGAGGAAGGCCAGGGCCTCATCAAGCGTGAAAGTCCTACACAATGAGAGCAGGGAGTGTCTGCCCTACAGAAGGGCTGGTGGGGGCGCGATACAGAAACTAGGAAGTAATCGCTAACGAAATTCTCCTGCGATACGGGCCAAGAAATGTCCAACAACACTTCATCAGAAACAAGAGATCCAGACAAGTGGGTGTCGGCTCATGAGGTATAAGATTGAGCGCGAGGTAAGTCGATTAGCAGTCGCTCTAGGTGGCGTTCCTGCTATTGAAATCACTTAAAAGGAGAACGGATCGAGGAAAGTGGAGGATTAAGTAGTGGATAAGGTCAGAGAAAGGACCGTATTGAGGGAAATTGAAGACCGAGCATGTAGTCAAGGAAAAAGCGGATGCCACCGCCTGAGCAATAAGAGGAGCAGGTGACATAACGACGAGAATGGATGCACTGCCACGAGCAGAAAATAATGTACCCGAAGATCTTAGGAATCTGACGGCCACCCAGGATTAATTGCTGCGGGGCTCAGTGGGCTTTTAGGAAGGAGTCAGTGGGTGTTCAAGGAGAGCTCAATGGTGTTTCGGGAAGGGTCCACACTACATGTTGGGTGGTGACCGCCGCACATTCTACTACAAAAATGTACTTTGGTCTAGGGATGGCTATATTTTCATGGAAAGCCATTGAGTGAGGAGTATCAATAAGCCAATGCGAATGAAGGATCTTCTCAAAGGAGACTTGGCGGGCGGTTAGGATAATACCTTCATTAGCTTTAGGGTCAAGGTTCCCGATTCAAACAAATCTGAGCAAATCTATACTTTTATGGTATGGAATATTTTGAAATTTTACCTCGAAAGAAAGATGAAAGTGATATTTGTTCCTGGTTGATACTTATTTATATACAAATATTTATATAAAACAAAAGCGAAGAATGACTGAATACGAGTCTATAAAAAAAAATTCTTTAAACAGTTATCGTATAACATGAATTATCAAAATACACAAAGATGACGGAGTGCTTTAAGTTATTCACATACCAATACTATACAAACATCTATATATTTATATATATATATTAGCCTGTGAGCAATATTTTCAAAATTTTAACATACAAAAATAATCCTCGTTCCTATCAATAGTATACATCCCATAAAAAAACTTTATTTGTAAGTTTTAAGGCATTTTTACTCACAAATTTTTATCCTAGAAATGTTTTGATGAAGTTTTTCATAATGGAAGAACCTTCGACCGGAACATCATCAATCCAGCTTTGATCAACCACTAGATATGGTCTGAGAATGACCTGAATACCACCAACTACATGATTTTGCTGGATTGAGAGACATGGAGACAAATGGACATCTCTGAATGATCAGAAGAATGACGAAATTGACAAATAGTAACAATAATTGGTTCAAGAATTAGGAAGAAATGGCGATAAAGATGACAGGAAAAAGGAGAAATCATTACAGTATAATTTGGTATATTAAACTAGGTTCAACTAAGGTATAATACTTAGGCTAAGACAGATTTGTATCCAATAACGTTAGTAATTTTGTGATCAACAAATTTTTTTTTGGGGGAAATAAGCGATAAAAAAAGGGAGGCAAAAACAGGAATCTTTGAGAACTTATAAAAGGTAATGCCATTGAATAATAAAGACTAGAGAAAAGATCTCTGCGTAAACCAAAATTATATTTCCTGTTTTCTTTGTAAGTTGGAAATTAAAACTTAAAATGAACTTATTTCTACAATGTTAAAATTCGTGTCTTTCTTGAATTCCCTTAAGTTAAAGAGTTGAGGACTGGGAATATTAAAGCTACTCTGGGTGAAGTTACATCTCACTGAAGAGATGGTGTGGTCTTTCGTTAAGCATGAAGGGAAACATGGTTCTGGATTGCATATTATCTGGAATCTCGCGAGAAAATCCTGCTATCCCTTCAATTAATTCATTATTTTGAGAAAACTATGAAAAAGGAACCTCACTTTTCTATATTGAAATAAGAGAATGTCATTTGGAAGCCCAAGTAATCCCACACAAGTTAAAGAGTATGCCCATGTCTTTCAACTACCAATGATAGTTAAAAAAAAAGAGAGATACTGGTTGTATAACCTCATCTCTAAACAGGTTTATTGTCCAGGGGAAGTTAATACAAGTGAGAGACAATTGTTAATTACGTTTTAGTTAAAAAAGGCAGATAAAAATTTATAAAAAAAAAACTATCGAAAGTCATCTCTTTGTACATTGACACTAAAGGGAAGTATTTCTAAGCAAAGATTTGTGTGTGACCAGTATGACTTTTCTTTAATTCACGACAAAGAAAAATAGAAATCTACCCACCGAATCCATTGGTTCTCATGACTATTACAAGTTACCACCGTCTTGAAATTATCACCAACTTGTTTACTTCTTGTTTAGTAAAGTATTTTTTCCCATTAAATAAAAAATATAAAATACATTACATACATATTATGATATATATTACAAAAAGGGATTTTATCATATATATCCTTTTCATCACTCAGTTAGGAAGTTAAAAAATTGAAGAAAGGACCTAACGTCGCTTTCAATGGGATAACAACAATGAGAAAATAGACCTTTTTATCTGCGTTCAACAGAACTATAATGACTAAAAATCCTCATAAGGGAGAAAAAATTCTTTAAAAGTTTTGTTAACAAAAATCTCCCATTCACTTTGTTCAGAATTTCGTGATCGGAGTGCAGATACTATTCACCGGACAGAACTATAGATATATGTATATATAAAAACGTTCATGTTAGCACTTTGGGCCTTCCTCAGCTAGGCACGATATCACTCCGCAGCCTCCGGCAGGGAAAGTATCAACTTGTTAATACTAATTAACAAACAGTTTTAAGAGTTTTGAGTCCATTATTACTGATCCTCATTCAGACATTTCCATTTTCATTATATACGGAATGACGGAGTCGATTTGGACGTTGCCAATTAAGCCAGCGAAGAACAGTTCCTCCATCACCTGTGGGGCAAGGAACAGTGGTCAAAAATGGCAATAGGGATGAGAGTTTCTAAAAAAAATATATATTACTAAGGTCCATTTACAATCATCACTACTTTTATAAGCATTCTCACTTGATTTACAACTCTAGGATATTAAAAAAAACACAACACATTCTGCAATCCTGTTGTATACCCAAACTGCCAAGGCCGAAATGGATGAGATTCGGAGACTTACTTGAGGCTGTAGAGTCCTAAGCTGGGGGAGTTTGAGCAGGATGCGAGAGAACCGGTCAGAGGGGTTTAAATGGTGGTCTTCGATGTGATTTCGCAATTCTTGAGATGCTCTTTCTTGTAAACGTTCAACTGCATTCCGTTTAGAATGTTGTACATTGTCTGAAAGAAAGTCCAATCATGAAATGATAAAGCCTAAAAAGCATTTTGATTAGTTTAAATGTATTATAAAACAAGTACATACATTATACAACTCCTTGATTACTAAAAAAAATCGATGTGCTTACCATAACTAAATAATGAGAGGACCTTCAAATATGCAAACTCATGTTCATCTAACTGCAGTTTACTCAAAGCTGCAACGAAATCTTGCAACCGCGTTATGTGATCGGAAATCTGGACAATGAACACACCATATTAGTTGAATTTGCGGTAAACAATACAAGATGTGTTATTTGCATACAATCAAAATATATCCAAAACTAACTTGTTTATATCTTGGACTTGAGAGCTTTTCGCTAGTTGTAGTTTGGGTTAGATGAGAAACAATAGCTGTTAAAATTGTGTTCAAGGACATAACTTTTGAACATTGTGCCATTCCGAGAGTAAATAGTTCAGACCAACATCCACGAATTAATGCCACTTGCACTTCTTGGCTGTAGATATAAAAGGGTGATTAAGAATGTGAACCTCCCCTAAAGAAAATGATGGTATTTCATAATTTCAAAAAAATTAAACCCAAGTGTCTTAAAAAAAAACCCAAAACCCCACATTATCACTACTACTATCTTTTGCTCGGTTATGGAATTTATTCCCTAAAAAGTTCAGGTTATGACGACCCAGGTCCAAATATATTCCCTTACACACTGAGTAATATCAACCCAACGAAGATCACGCCACTTTATTCCCTCCAGACTAAACCATGCCTCCACATCAACACCTACCATGATCAAACTACTACTTCGACAGGCCAAACCTAGACAAGCACCGAACACACACTCTTCAAAGAGGGAGCCAAAGATCCTTCGTGGAGTGGATGGGGTGGCGTTCCTAGGTGCCCCCCCTCCTCCCCAAATCATGCACGATTTCCCCTACTTCTCAATGCCACATATCTTTCTTTCCGTGACTTGACTTTTCTATGACGAAATGCTAACATCACCCAGAACTCCATCGCTATGAAGAACAAATATAGGGAAAAAAGGAGTAGCTTTGGGGCTTGACAAGAGGTAAAAGGGAGGGGTGGGGAGGGGGCCCTGGAATTTAAATCGCAATAACAACGAGGCCATCTCCCGCCCAAATGTTTGTTAAGGAGAAATGTGTAAATAAAGTAGTGAAGTATGTATAGCAACAGATCCTTCTGTAGTAATTGAGGCCGGGAGGGAAGCTGCGGATGTCGGGGGAGTGGCGGGGACAAAACCCAACAAGATAAGGAAAAGATAAGAGTGTAGGAAATGGGTGAGAAAGTGGTGATAGTGGGGTGGCACGCATCAATACTATTAAAAAAATTACCCGCCTCTTTCTCACTCCTTTACCAGGGTGTCTACTTGTTTGGTGATTTTGAATTCAAGGACTTTTTTAAAAATAATCAAGGGCGGGTTTTAGCCATCGTTTTTTTTTTCTTTAAATTAAAAAAGTGCAATAAACATCATGGGACATTGATGAAGGTGAGGTATTTAAGGCAAAATTGGGTTATAAGCAAAGCATAACCAAAATCAACTCACCAATGCAAAAAAAGGTATCCAAGTGAGTCACAGAAGTATAGCGAGCATCCATCATAAAATACAATGCATCCAAAGCATACATACGTTCACTCACATTAGTGAGTAGATTAACTTAAATATTACTATTTTCCTAAGAGACATTAAAAAGTATATAAATAGTGAATTTGAAAAATCATTTGAACAATCACTCAATGATTTATTTTTTAAATTCAAGGACTACCTTTTTTATCAAATTCAAGGGCTTTTCAAGGACTTCAAGGGCAGTAGACACCCTGTTTACATTCAATTAAGGACAATGCTGCCGAATGCCCACGCTCCTCATTCTCTCCATTTACCTTTCATAACGTTGGGGCACAATGTACCAAGGCCTCTCCTGCAGTCAGAAGCACCAAGCATGCCCCCACATAAACACCCCCTTCGTGCACAATACCCCATAAAACAATACATCGTTTTAAAGAACCATTCCACATCCATAAAACGGGTGTACATCAGACATCAAGGATTTTTGCACAGAAGTGTCGTACAGCATGACCCATCTACACAGCACTACCTATTTAAAACGACCATGCTCGTCCCAAGCAAACATTCTTTTTTCCTAACCATACAATGACAAATAACCGCCCACTAAAACTAAAGAGTGTCATCCCCCAAGGAGAGTCAACATAAAGAAATGAATAACAATACCTAAGACACTGAAAGGCTGGGATGTTCCTGGCCCAGTGGACAGATAGGAAGAGGAGCCTGGAGGCGGACTCGCAAATGTAATGAACGTTGAGGTAGGCGGGCATGGGAGAAGGAGCTGTAAGGTTGAAGGGCACCACAGAGTCAGTGAGAATCGGGCCCTCCGCTTCATTGCCATCACTTTCGCTCTCGTCCATTCCATTTTCGGAACCATTTACCTGAGGGTAGGATCAAATAGCATTAAAAAAAAACCCTAATACAGCACTTAAATTACAAGTCGATTAAAAAGCGAGGGCGCCAAGCTCCGACGAGGTCACTATCCAAAACTACACAATAAAAATATTTTTTCAGAGAATGGGGGAAAATTTTGCCTGCTGTATAGCATAGAATACAATTTTTGTAGAGAATTGTGTGGCCATGTTGTTAATGTCGATCTTACGAGTGTAAGTGTTTGTGGCTCTGTGGTAGGTCAGGTGTTGTGATACTAATTTTTTATATGGGTGTAGTGGCATATTTGAAGTTAACCCTGCCTGCGTGTCTTGTACACCGTTGGCAAATCTCTCTAAGTTTTTTTGGAACTTTTTCCATTGTTTCAAAGCGTTTAGAGCATCTAGAAAGGGTTGTCATTGTCCTTGTCGAATCAGTGCTTTCACCTTTGCGTGTTATGGTTGTTTTCTGGGGAGAAGTTATGAATATACTATGTTGGGTTTCCTGTCGGGATGTTTGTTGCTTGCTGTAGTAAGTTGCACCATCCGTCCCACGCCTCGTGGACGAAATCAATCGCCCGGATAATGAAATCCACATAAAGATCAGAAGGCACCATGGGTCGGTCCTTTTCGGTGAGTATTATTTGTTTTGACCCCAACCAGAGATCATAGAACCCACCGTGGTTCAGCGACATGAGTACACCCACAATGGAAACTAATACTCCACGGTTGCTTGCTGTAAAAACCATGTTTGTAAAGTATGCGTAGGTTTTGTTCGTCTCTGAACCAGGCGGCTGAGTATCCTTGGAGTTTTATTTCAATATAGTTGTGAAAGGGTTCCAGTCAGCTCTTTTGTAGGTAGTGTATGTGCTTGGAGTTGGTGAGGCATGGGTTGTTTTAGTGACTAGGTTTGGTGAATAGGTGATGTTCGGAGATGTGTCAAAAGGAGTAGGTATTAAAAGGTTTCCGTGTCGAGGTGGAATGTGAATACATGGATTAGGTATTATGAGATACTGCATGCTCTGGAATGGGATGGGTGTTGCTGTGGGATGAGTGCCCACTTAAAGCCAGGGCCGTGTTGGTTTAAGATAGGAGGGCTAGGTGAGGGGATGGTTTGCAGGGTTGTGTATGGGGTACAAATGAAAGGAGTGGAGTGTGGGCGATACCTATACCAGCTTCCGCAACTTGTACACTCGAGACAATCTTTGGCCTTAAATACAAAAGGTTGTAAATAAAGGCAAAGATTCGGGCTATCGTGAGATCTCTGGCTCGGGAAATTCGGTTGTTTCGATATATCGGTTTTAGAGGAGCGATGAATCCGCCGTATTCAGACCCATTGATATATGTTTTTAACAACGGTGTGTGGTTCTTTTCTTCACCATTTACGCAACCTCCCCACCTCTTTATGCCCCTATCAAAGACAAAGCCATCTTTCTCACGTTCATAGTGATAGAGCTATGTCCAGTACCATCACACCCAGTCACGTTTCATCCTTGGGCGGAAGACCCCAAACACAACCACTTATAAACTTTCATGCGTGCACGCCATCATACACCATATTATCCACTTTCCCACCAGTCAGCCCTTTCTCTCTAATACACATTCACATAATCGCCCCTATTTATGAGGCCTTCCAATCTTTCGCCCACACACTCGGATACCATTTCTTACATGCCCATAACACGCATGCTAACCTCCTAACCATCCTTCGCACACAAAGCACTGCTCAATCTTGAAATCTTTCCTTCTTCCATACTATAGTATCAGTGCCATATACCAACGTTGGCACAAACATCCTCGCATGCAGCTTCCTGGCACATTCCACACTCAAACCCTTAGCATTCACAAACGCTCTGATACCTCCTGCGGACTTTCTTACCATGCATAGCATAGTGGTCGCAATCTGCTTCATCTACACCACTACCAGCCCCAAACACCATCAACTTACTCTTTTCTGCATATAATTTTTTTAGCCCCCTCCTCACACATCCCATGCCAAACACTTCGATTAACATTTCCAAATCTTTCTCACTCAGCCAGTAGTAGTAAGTCATCAACATAGAACCTATCCTTCACCATTGCCTTTTCCCCTATTTCCCATTCTTTCTTCTTCAGTAGTCTATCCCTAAAGAAAATATTAGACAATCATGACCATCTTTCACGCCTTAATTCTATCAAAGGTTTTCTCCAGATTTATGAACTGAGCAAACATTTTACATACTTATTCTAATCTCCGTGCAAATACTTGATCCGTACACTCCTTATACACAGATTTGTTCATCCTTCAGTTATTCTTCTTACATGGCGAATTAAAAACCTTATTTCACTCTTCCATCTTCAAATGCCTCACAACTACTAGACCCATTCTAAACAAAATCACCAAGACGTTTTTGCATCTCAGCAACTATAGCATCTACTCTAGCTGTTTTCCCATTCATTATTAGACTTCTCAGAGAAATAACCTCTTCCGTGTTCATTGTCTCCATACCGTGAAACGGTACACCCGCCTAGAATATCATATTCACATCTTCTAAACCTATATTATACGACTCGTCAAAGTATTCTACCCTCCGACCTTCTTAATGGTCACAAGTACCTTGACATTCCCATTCGAGCCCTCACTCCTATTCACTCCATATCCTCTCGACTCCTTGTATGAATTCATTGGCATCTTCCTCACATTATATTTAGAGTATTACGCATTTGCAGAGTACGATCCCTTTAACTCCTCAACGCACATTTCACCATTCAGCGTTCTGCTTTGTACTGTGCCCTACCCAATCACTTCCTTAAATTTGTTCAACGTTCACACTTCCTTTCTCCCTTACTCTTCTCTGATTCAATTTCCACCTCCCATACGCCTGCCATCCAATTTAACCGTACACTGCACAATCACGTGGTCGGATTAAAGCTTTCCCATCAAATATATCTTGAAGCAAAATTCTTTCTAACAAAGGCACAGATCAATCATATTCTTACACTCCCCCTTTCTCTGTCCAGCACATCCATGTGTTGGTTTTCAGGTGTTGTGGAGACTACTTTATAAAATCTTTCACAATAATAAATAATGCATATAAATAAAGGAAATAGGTAATCAAAATACACCATACAAAGGATTAAAATATTTAACTGAATATTTTTCAATTCAGTTTAACTAAAAAAAAAAACCTCCCCAAACAGTGAGCTATGCTTTGAATTCTTTTCCTTTTAAGAACATAAGAAAACAATGAATCTGTAAAAGGCTAATCAATAGCTTTATTCTTGATAAAGATAATTTTAGAGCCAGCCATGTTCCATTTCATAAGCTACTATAAAAATTCGGTACTGCAAATGATTGTGGTTTTAAATCAATTTCGGTAGATTACTCAATGAATTAACAAATCTATTATTAATTGCAAGCTTTTTATGTTAAGCTAGCCCCCATTAGTAATGCAGCTGGAATCTCACAATAGGATTATAAATTACAAATAGCATCAAAACACGTAATAACATTTAGCTGACCAACTACTTTGTTATTTAGCCAAAAATCATAAACGAAATAAAAGACGTGTTAACGAGAGTAGGAAATATTAAAAAGGTAGAAAATCCGATGAAACGAATAAAAGGTTAAGATTATGCAAATATTTAGAATATTAAATAGATTTTCAGTAATTTAGTAATAATATAGCACTAAGACGAAACTTTTTCTTGTAACCAATAAATGTAAAGGCAATTATGAAAATGTGATTTCTAAAAGCTAGGTTGCATCGTACCTCAAGACCAATTTCAGAAGAAAAATAGGCAATCCAAAAAATCTTTAAAAAATGTGGCAGATAAAATACTAAAGGCATAAAAATATCAGGACGGGTTAACTAACCTTTGTAACATTATTAAGTGTTCTTTTAACTCCTTTATCTTGTCTCGGGCTGTGTTTTCCTTCCAAATCCCCATTCGTGGAAGGTGGAGAATCGCTGTTATGACGCCTTAGATCTCCATTTGTGATATTTTGCCACTCTGAAAAACAAGTCAAAATTACAAGACCGTAAAACACGTTTTGGCCTTGGGGAAAAATTTAAATACCAACAAAATATCTTTCAAAAAACTACGCGAGCATTACCACAAAAATTAGTAAATCGTATTATGAACTGAAAATTAAATTCGTTTAGAGAAACAGAAAACGAAGGGGGGAAAAGAGCGGCGTCTTGAGAATGGCGAAGCGGAAGGTATGTTTTGAATTTGCACAGCTGTGTCGGGGGGGAAATGGTCAATGAGGAAAAAAAAAAATCCTATTTAAAACTCTATTCACACTTTTCCTACCATTGCTTTCTCTTCTGTCAGAAATCATCTCCCTCAACATAGGCCACACGTATATTAAAGGATATTGAGAAGCTAAATCCAATATGATACCCATTTCAAATAATTTCGCAAATATTCGCACCACCAAAACGAACTAGAAGAGGCAAGTGACCTCAATGAATCTTCGCCTCGAAGGGTGGGTAAGGATCGGACAGGGCACATGCTGACCGCTGGGCAGGGTTGCCATTTCTTCAAAATTGTCACGATTCACGATATATTTCTTTCGATAACAATAACAACACATCGATATAATGTTTAAAAAAATAATAAAATTATTTATAAAATCAAATGAGAAAGTTTCGCGAATATATTGTAATAGAGAAAACGAGTTGAGTGCAAAACTGAAAAAAAAAATCCAAACACTAAAAAAAAAAAGCCAAACAAAAATATGAATAACGATGGAATAAGTAAATTATTTAAAAGGTAAATATATATTTTTTTAAATTAATGAAAAACAAATGTATTAGGTTTGCACAAATAAATGAAAAGATTTAACAAATTATTATAAAAAAGTTCAGCGTGAAAGTTTCCTTCCGTTTTTTATAATTGAATTTTAGGGGTATCCATTTTATTATCTTATATTATTTAATTATATTACTAAGAAATCAAGTGTAGGAAACATGCCAAACGGATTTAATATGGGAATATTTTCTACTTCTGATAAAAAGTGAATTCGACCTCATGCCAGATCTTTAAGAATTTTAGATTTAAAAGTTAAGATGCGGACCTTCAACGAACCTATCTTCTACCTTTGAGGATTATTTTGACACAAAAAATTTCAGAACTATTTTTTTTTAGCAATACTCGTACGTTAACAGCTACATACAATTACTCAATCTAAAACAAATAAAGAGAAAGGTTTAAAGTGGGCGCAGAAGAAAGTCTACAGTAAGGAGGGTGCATTTACAAATTCCTTGAACCATAATCTAGGGCGAGAGGTCTGACAGAACATAACTGTTTTGACTCAAAATAATTGAATAGTTAAAAAAAAAATATCGTACTAGTGTTAAACGAACAATAATGGAAGAATGGCAATGAGAAAATAAATCACAAGCAATGCAAAAATCATACCGGAAATTGATGCTTTTAGTTGGAAACAAAGAGGGGAAGGAGAAAGGTAAAAAGGAATGAAGCCAGAAAGAATTCAACGTCATGCAGTTCCTTTTATTAAAGGACAGGATGGGACGTCAAGGTAGGATCTTTTAACTGGATTTCTTTAATTGATAAGGAAACTTGTATAACTAACAATGGTATTTTCATTCAGGAGAGAAAAAAAAGCCAGGACAGATAAAAGAAGGGTAAATGTGAATGAATAAAAAAAGTGAAACCTCAACTATAAAAGTGGAACCGAATGTCGAATTAAAAGTTGGAACAAAGAAACAGAATTTGGACAAAAATCCGTCCCCAATGAAAACATTTTTTACTAACTCGTCTATGCCAGTATGGCATCGGCATCCAATCTTACAATACACACCACACGTAAACCAAGACACCTTGGCGAGTCTATGCAAGACTCGAGAGTGCCGACCGCTGTGGTTTGTCATGTGTAAAATGTGCAACAATGCTAAGGCTGGCATTTGGAAGCTTGCGTATCAACCCGGCCCCAACGCCCGAAGGTGGATCTGCGGTTATATCTCACATATTATCACTTCACTACTTTCTGTCTCGTCCACACAAAATCCTCGAAAGTGGTCACTTCCTTAGTATCTGGCCACCTACCTATCATTATCACAACAAACACAAGGAGTAAACCAGTTGGCCACAGACACACCTACACAAATCAAAAATGGACAAAGAGAAAGACTTGGAAATAATAAACTGTACACCCATTGCAGACATTAAAATCACTGTACACATTTTCAACACTCATACAAAATGCAGATAAAATACATCACTAGAGGCAACAGAAAAAACACAAGACAAATTTCACAGCAGAAATTCTAAGGCCTCATTAACAACGTGATACACTCCAACACACTAAAAGTCCTAACACTCGTCACGCAAGACAGCTCATTAAATACAAGTTCTAAACACGCAAATAAACAAGAGAACAGAAAACACTATAAAACTTTGTCGGAACACTTGACCATAGAACAAGCACAGGCACTCCTCCAAAACACTAAACAGTATCACACTGTTCAACAGCAACACTGCACAATCACATGCAATAATCACGACATACCTTCTAACAAAGACCTTCAACAGTCACATTTTCCACTGACACGATCGACAAGCCCTTCCAGATAAACCACTTTTCTCTAACGACCCAGATTACGCACCATTTACAAATTGCCAGAAAACCACATGCACTCAGTAGCCAGTGGTCCAGACATCAGTAACATACACCTCAGACCCCATGGAACACAATCAAGTCACCAACATTATAAACTACAGATACTCACAAAATATGGAAGCATGGTACGATCATCAAAACGCCATCACTCCTTCATAAAGCAGATTACTTTACAGAGTCTGATGGCATCGAGCAAGCACAACTACACAGAACACTAGACACAAAAGCTTTCGATGTCATCCTCTGCCACAACTTCACTATGAACAACACAAACAACAACATACAATAAAACGAGATTTAATCAGCATGTCACCTACATAGAAACACAATGTACGCCAAGACCTAACGCCCTAAAATCCTTAGCACAAAACAAAGAAACTACTTATAAACAATTCATATCATACGCTCAGTAATGGACTAATCTTCCCCTCAAAGATAGTTCATCACTCCCCAAACTATACAAAACGAAACCATAAAAACAATCACTGACTGCACATCTACTATGAAACCAAAGTCAAGGACAAGCCTTACCTTGGCGGGAGGCAAACAATGGCAGAACACTCTCTCACAAAGAAAATGTCTAATTTCTACAAATAAAGTGCCAACTTCACCATTCTAAACCATTTCCACATTTCACTCACGGCTCTATCCAATCACGGACCCCTGCCATTCACCCTTCCTTGAGAGGACAGGTTGCTGTGTTGAGATTACGCAAACCTTTCTGAGCTGCCATGAGGTTGTATGTGACCATCGCGGATGCCTGTCCAGAATATAATCCTGCACCCGATAACAGAAACACATAATGGAAGACTGTATTGCATACTTCGTACATCTCAACAACACAATATACACCCCTTATAGGCTTTGTGGGAAATACCAATACATACATACATATCCTTCAAGGTTCCAGGGCTGGTCGGCCAGTCATCTTGAGGATCAGCAACAAAAGCTACTAAATCGATATAAATGCACACCCTGAAACCAGGCCCCCACCACGCACAAATCATTCCATACATAATAACACAGCAGACATACCCAGTCCGAGTCTAAACCCGCTTATAAAAGCCATGAGACGTCGACCCAGAAGAAACCCCTTTATATCAGAACATGAGTCGTTTTGGCAAGACTTCGATGCAGTTACCATCCAAAACGCATCCCCTGAGAACACATCAACGGCCTTGACCAACACAAACATCTCCCCTCGCTGCCACTAAAAACCAGGTGTCTGGCCTAGGGGAAGAACCATAAATGATTCCCTAATTAAGACTACCATTCACTGATTTAGGTAATCGTTATTTACCACGAGGGATCTCTGCGTGGTAATGATGGGGAATCCAATTGAGGGGCTCGGGAAAGGGAGGGCGCGAACTCTCCCGAACCTGCCCAACCTATACATAGTTCCTCCTGTATGATGTACACCAAACCCTCCTCCTGTATGATGTACACCAAACCCTCATCCTGTATCATGCACACCAAAGCCTCCCCCCTCTCAACACAGGCCACGGCCCTACCAGGCGCGAAGGCAGAGGCACAAGTGGCCGTAGCATCTTTAAACACGTATTTGAAAAACACACATTGCACTATCTTTTCAACATTTCACAATTATCATGTTATCGCCTCAGACAAACCAACCACTATCCAGGGACTGCACCCTCATGACATTTTTTTTTCATTTTCTCTTCCCTACCATTTATGCCTCTCCCAACACGCACCTAATTTGTCGCATCACACTATCACATAGACACGATCAAAGAGGAGGAACATGTACCCAGACACACCAAAGTCAGCCTGTACAGGCTCAGGTCTGGCTACTACCCATCTCTACAGTGCCATAAACATCAAACAAAGCCAAAGAAAAGAACAGAAACATCTGATGAAAAAAAACAGTGGCCAACTATGAGGGACGCGGATTGGTCATAACGCCAGTCCAGGAGGCACAAAAAGTAAGGTAATTTAAATGGCTTTGAGCAGCCTAAGCTCTTCGCATAATTGAGCAGAATAAAAAAAATCCACGATATACTCAGCCTAACAAGCGGCAAACGTCCCGAGGGAAAACTATAATTGAAGTTTCTTACAGAAATCAGACAAGAACTAGAGACATTAAAAACTTTCAGGCAGATTCAACAAAAGAGGAATACTAAAGAACCTGACTTCTTGCGAAGAGCCCCCCCCCA
Source organism: Ceratothoa steindachneri (assembly GCA_963969495.1). Taxonomy (NCBI): domain Eukaryota; kingdom Metazoa; phylum Arthropoda; class Malacostraca; order Isopoda; family Cymothoidae; genus Ceratothoa; species Ceratothoa steindachneri. The sequence continues at coordinate 136,476,090 of OZ018326.1, forward strand.
AAAACCCTTGCATAGTACATGAGAGAAAAGCTGTATTTAAATGAAAATTATGTACAAATAATCTTGAGAATCCTTATAACACACCCATTCAATGAATCAACCATTAGTCTCAATGACTAATTCGGGATCTGAAGCGTTGACATGCTCGAATCAGATGCTTATCAATTTCGAAGTCTTTGTTATAGCGGACTTCATAGATGAGTGGAGCTATGGAGACGTTGATTGACCTCTCTATCGACGACTCCCTATACGTAATAAATAGTCCAATGGATTGAGGTGGGTGAGCTAGGAGGCCATGTGTCTGGGAGAGCATGGTCGTTGAAATTGCCACGCATTCAAGCTTGGGCTGTTCTAGCCTTATGAGATGGTGCAGGCTTGTTGAAAGATGTAGTCTTCCGTTGTGTATCTCTGTGTAGGAAACCCTGTGAAAAAAGTGAGGGGGGGGGGGTGAGGATGACATCTCCCTACTGCTAACGACTCCCAGAAGCATCACAATTCCTGGAAACTTGGTATGCATCAGTTGGAAAATCGCTTGACACTCCATAACAATCTGTCATTCTTGGTCCTGTTTTTTACATTAAAGAAAGAACAAGGCAACCTAGCTTCTCTTCTTGGTGTTTTCTTGATTTTACCTGCACTTTCTGCACAAATCCTTAGGTTCTGATGGAAATGGAACCCTTTGCATGTGTTGTGTTTTGCTATCAGCAGCTTCCAGGTCTTTTCTTACTTTGGTAACAAAGGATCGGGCAACTTCCAGAAAGCAAGCAATCTCTGTATCATTATGCTGAGCTTTGATGGCAACGATTACACAATGCCTTTTCATTTGCTTCGTCACTCTGTAGATTACACTAACCATGGATCATAACACTATCTTTCTATTTTGCATCCCATCCAATCACCACGGCTTCCAGGCGGCGTCGGAGTGATGGTAAAAAAAAATTGTCTCTCAGCCAAAGCTGGAGCATCCTGCTTCTATGGCATAGTGCAGTCCTTTTGTCACATGTACGGCCTTCTAGCGACCACTTTCTGTATCCATGGAAAGAGAAATTCACCCAGGCACTCGGTCTTCATGACTTTTGGTACATTTGGGGGATACATAGCAAGCTACCTGGTCCTGGGAGAAATTTTTCTCGTCTGAGAAGAACGAAAAGATTTCAGGTTTGTATTAGTATCGGATGTCCTTATGTACTAGCTGCCTGATGAGAGTCTCTGGGTGTGGATCTCATTGACTTGCTGGGATCGTTGTCAATGATGGCATGGCTCTCCGCGAGACAAATTCGGCGGTTCTTTTCGTATCAGAGCCGCCATACCTTCGAAATCACCGCCTGACTCTTCCAACTTTTCCCTGTTCCTCAGATTGAAACCCAAGCCCTAGGAGATAGGGCTTGGTGCACAAGTGAGTGATAGGAAGAAGATAGAACCGACGCCAGACAATTGGCATGCGCAGAAATCAGAGTTGCCACTGATGCCTCCTAACACAAATTCTCATTGTTGCATACATCAAAACTGTACTCACCATCACCTAGCTCATACAAGAAGGCCACCTCGCTTCATTTCACCCCGAAGGCATTAATATCAACAATAGAGCTTTCGAAACGTTACCTAGACACATTCTCAACAATACACTTTGATTCCAACTTCCTCACAGGCCGGCATAACACAAAGGGTCTGTACTCTTCCACACTTTCTTCAACCGTCCCCTCCCTGGAATCCCAACATTACACTATCTAGCTAATATATCTGTCATTGTCAAAGAACTCTACCATCCCAAGACTCTTCACAACCCACAACCACCACCTTATCACAGTCCTGAGTACTCACAGTAACTATTAGGGTAATTCAAGGAGTGCATCATCCACACATTATACAAGCAGTACGTTTTTCTCACTCGCATATACAATTTTTTCCCCCTCGTAGAGAGCAATAGCAACGAGGCCGTAATGGCCAGAAAATTAGTAAGGAGATCAGGAAAGTAGCCAGTGTTTGCGGGCACTGGGGCAAGGAGGGTGTTCCACTAGGAAAAATTAAAAAAAGAAAGTGGGAGAGTTCAAAAGAGGTGGAAAGGATGACCCAAGAGCAGGTATCTCTGGAGCACTGGTGTCGGGAGGGAGTGCCGCTCCTACGTTTCCGTTGTACGAACGATCCAATCTTGCATACACTCACTACAACACATTCCAAAAGATACAAAACAAAGCACTCCGCCTCGCCAAGCATGCACCAACAGCACACCAATTAACTACCTACATTCTAAAACAAATGTCGTGCTCAAAAAAACACCATCTAGACTTCTTAAAGTACACAGAATCCGAGTCACCCATGCCACGAAATATGCACAAAACTAGTGTTCCATCACCCCGTGATCAAGGCCACTATTACACACAGACACACAAAGCTATCCAATCTCTGGGTCAAAATTACCTCAATGGCTTCCAACAAATATCGACCCAGAAACATCCTCCCACATCACAACTGGGCCGTCCTGTTAAAGCTCCGATGTCTGATCTTATTGCCCCCAGGAACCAGGCTCAGCTTAATACATATCCACAACATGCCCAACACACAGAGCTATCTCTGTGTGTTGAAAGGACTACAGCAGTCTCACCAATCCTTAAAAAGTGGAGAAGTTGGAGATGAATTTAAATTCTCCACAAACCGAATAGGGTCAGGAATACTCATATGGCCAAATGAGGAGAAAAGTTTCCATTTTAATATTAAGTTTTTGGAGATTCCGATAAGATATCATTGCGGCAAACATTGTCAATGGAGGTTTTCACAATACACAATCTCACCCCAGTTTGGACGGTAAAGATGTTAATAAGCATCAGCGGCTTTTCTTCTTTGATTCAATTGTATGTGAAAGATGAGATTAAACAGCTTTTAAAAAAGCATTTTGTAGAAGAAACGAAATAGATGATCGAATGAATAAAAAAATTACAGCAGCATTAAATTGTATATATTTTTATTAATCTACGTCGGAGTTGGGATATTAAGGTTTAAACTTCTAAATCACCACAGTACGTCGGAATCGTTATCCTTGACGTTCACTACTATCTCCGATCCTATTGCATTTAGTGGTTTTTAAATTTATGTAGTTTCAATATCTTTTTAAAAATACATAAGATTTTGCGATATAACCTTATGGAACTAACTTTTTGTTACATTGACTGGCGAACATGACCAATCAAACAATGGTATACCTGTATACTAATATAACATACACGGGGCCTTATAATTGGGAAGGCCAGCGTTTCGTTCAAGCAGTTTATTAAAATGAGAGAACCCCCTTTCGTTAAGATTGGAAATGACTCGGAAAAAAGAAAATTAAAAGGATAGCACGTCGTAATCGATAATAACAAGGTTCACTAGAGCAAAATTGATTAACCGTAAACCTCTAAGGGAACGGAATTTAAAACCCTTTCCGATGGAGAACGGCAGCGGAAGAGACTCAAGAATTGGAATACGTAGAATCCAGATTCTCACCTTGTTCCCTCTCACGCTCGAAGGCCTTGGCCATCTGGAGCTGCAACTCTGCGAGTGTGGGCGGGGTGATGGACGGGATATCTTTGCCGACGACTGGGGTCTTGCCAATCTGAGAGGAAGGGTCGATTCCCGTCAACGAATGTAGGGATACTGGCGGGCTCCCTTCTTTGTCCCTTCTATCTATTCCCCCTAAACTGCCGTAGGTGGCCGGCTTCCTCTCCGACTGCACGGCTGTTAAGAAGAAGAAGACATCTTTAAGCAAAAAAGATAAGCTTTAAACTAAAAGGGGCAATTTTTCATTGGCACAATTCATGATATGCATTTATGTACAGTATGTGTTAATATATTAAACATTCAGTGAATGATGCCATAACAGGGAGCACTGATATCTTGCATTAATTAGGGTTAAACGAATGTGAGGTAGCATACATAGTAAATGCGATATTGCCAGGCTCGGTGCAGTTTGTAATTTTTTTTCAACACAAAGAACATACAAAGAACAAAATCGTACGACGACAAATGGTGTTTAAGACACACGCACATATATGCATATGCATAACATTATCTTCATTATATTTCATAAAACATTACTTACATAACTAAAACATATTTAAGCCTGTGATAGAACACACCCAACTTGCAAGGTTAAAAAAAAAGAGAAACAGAGCTAATAAGAAGTGGTTAATACAATTTATATCATTTCCAGGGAGAGAAAAACAAAGAGACCGATCGACCGACAGAGAGAAAACACAAGATATCGAAGGAAGTGAATTGCGGTACCCTATTTGTTTAAACCCTCCTTACGTAGCGTAAGACTCATGCGTGCAAATAGCAAAGGTAGCGAGATACAACGAAGGAGTAGTTTGGAAGGAGGAATTGCAATAGACGATTAAAACAAGCAAAGAAAAATATACTGCAAATTGATGCGCACAACGTAAATACTACTCTACCTTGTGAAGTATATGAAAGATAGATCTATGGGTATTATTATTATTATTAGGTCTCAACTACGCTTTAGAATTCAGGGAATATTCAAGAATACTACTGGTGAAAAATATCTCCCTCTCTTGGAGGTATGGTAAGGGTATGAAAGGGGGTTGAAATGAAGGAGTGCATTAGTTAGCAATAGGAAGAAATATGCGTGCGAGGAAATTACACTTTATAGGGCGGAATGAGATCGTTTACTAGTCTAAAAGTGCTCTGAAGGAATACAGTATTCAAGAAAACCCAACGAAGCAAGTGGGAGAGTAGGAATGCATTCTAAAATTGGCGAAGCAATGGCGTGCACGACTGTAAACAAAAGAACGCCGCTACGAAAGCTCATGCAAGTGGAGTGTGTGCTTTACAGGGCGACAGTGGCCAAGTAAGGAGCATAAGGATTCGCCGCTTCGAACTTTTAAAATAAACGAGACTACAGACGAATGATCGACCCTGTTTATCTCTCCGTTTGAGTTGTAATGGTTGAATCAAGCCATACGGAACAGAAACACTGCAATCAGGGGAAAGAAATGCAGCCACACTGCAATAATCACTTCTCTTTTGGTTTAGCAGAATGACAGGTATATTGTAGAATGCAATTTGGGAGTTGGGTTGAGTGATCCTCTCCCCCAAAACAATAAGGAATAAAATTTTGGTACTATACATGCATGCAAAAGACGTATGACTACGCTGGGTGTTTTGCATTGGTGTATGCATTGCATTCATTAGTAAAATGGCACGGTGAAAACGAAGGTGCTTAAGGACGTAATTAGTACAAATCAAAATTAGTACGAAAGGAAGTATACAGCAAGCACGACTTATTGAACAATTATTGAACATTTTCCTTTCAAGTTAATGAACGATCCGGATTTCAGTAGTCTTCTCCCGATTCACTCCTAGACTGGCCACCATCACATTACAGATTAGGGTGCCTAAGACTAGGAAAACAAAAGACAAAACACCACAAACTTTTGTACAAATCCTTAGTATCGTTCTTACAGTCGCTGCGCATGCCCATGGCGAGGCATTTTTGCAGCCGGCAGTATTGGCACCTATTGCGATGGTGTTTCGTCACTTCGCAGTTCTTGCTGCCTCGACAGGTGTAGCCAAGCTGCTTCCGAATGGACCGCTTGAAGAATCCCTTGCAACCTTCGCAACTGATCGCTCCGTAGTGGCGCCCTGCAAGAAAATGCAATCAATGATGAATAAAACGAAAGAGGACCTGTATTCAGAAGCAGATTCACTGCCAGGTGGCTACATCAAGTACTTTGTTGGTCCTGATATGGTTATGTGAGAGTGGAACCCTTTCAAGAGTCAGACAGAGCTCAAAATAAGCTGCATGATGATGAATAAGAGTGTATTGTGTAGTGAAAAGAAAGAGGGGTTACTAAGTAGTGATCTAATATGATTTAGCAGATGTATGAGTGTACCACATGAACTGTTCACTTCTAGTAGGCTTACCTGAGGCCCGATCTCCACACACAACGCACAAGTCCATGGACACTGGTTGACCAGTATTCCTTGAGGTGTAGTGTCTGGAAGGGTCAGCGTCCCCTCCTTCAGCGTCCACGGGGTTCGAGTTGTGGCTTTGACTAGCGGCGGCGGCGACTGCGGCTGCTAAACCACCGCGTTCTTGGAACTCTTTCAAGTGAGCAACCCATTCACTACTGGCGGAAAAACATACAAACATGAATGGTTTGCATGGAAAGCTAGAATGTGTCAAAAAAGCAACCTCACTTTAGGAAAGTAGAATGGATAGGAATAAATCTCACCCTAGCACGGGAGAATTCCCCAGGAGAAGCGTGGGTGCAGCGCTCAGCATGGTATGGGTAAATAGGGCAGGGTTGGTCACCATGAGGCTTCCCGTGGAGCTCGCTAACAAAGGGTTGGTGAGTGCACTCGTACTGTCCACCAAGTCACCTGAAAATAAGGCCATTTTAACAACAAAACTTAATAATGGTCAATTAACGAGCACACATGTACACAGATATAACAGAGGATGGTAAAATATCCATTTATTGAATTTCACCTCTAATTTAATACTGTTAAGAGGTTTTATAGCTTAGTGCAACTGATTAATTAGGAAGTTGTTCTTTAGGTACGAGTATGGTCCTTACCAGCGATTCCCACCGTCTGACGACAATCGCAGTGGGCTTTATGCAGAATAAATAACGGGTTAGCTTGGTGCCAGCTTTAAATGGCCGAGATGGTATTCGAACAAGGCAAATGGATCAGAACTTAGCGACACTAACCCCTTCGTTAACGAGACAGATTACAGGGGCAAACTACCATTTTTGCACGTAAAAGAACGAGCAGTTGACAAGTAGACGAGTGAAAAAGGAGGAGCAGTTGACAAGTAGATGAGTGAAAAAGGAGGAGTTGACAAGTAGACATCATTACACACCATAGGACTTTAAAACCCCGTGTTGGTGATTCGAGTCAAAATCGTGACCCAGAGAACTAGCGTCGGTGTCATATCACGAGGATCATAATGACATATTTAACAAGTCAAAATAATTGACCTTGAATTACCTCCAAATGTTAACTCACACCTACAATGGGTAAGAAAAACAAAATAGAGAATTTGGGAAATGAAGGTCGGGGAGTGTACTGAATTAATTGCAAGGTTAAATGTCCCTAATTACCCCTGCTTACACATCTTGTTTGACAGTGGTTTACCTACTGAAAACCACTCTTTGCAACCTTGTGATCAATTTACGTGGGCTGTCAAACATATGTACACACACACACAAGGCCGTAAAAGAACCAAGCAGTATTATTTATAGTATACCTGGTCCTGGTTGCGAGACTTTAGAATTATCTCCACTCCCCACACACCTAACTTTGACCTTAATCCACGAGACTTCGCGGATCGGGTTATCTTGTGTTGTTTACGACAAAGTCCAAGGACAAGTAAATATACCGGTAGCGTTAAATATAGCCTGTCTACTAATGCAGTCTATTACCGAAAAGTGAACCAATGACAACAAAAAAAACACACAATCATTATGTTGAAAATCGAGTTAAGCGGTATGCGATTCATAATACGTAGCTGCAACATTGAGGAAACTTGTGCAAGAAATGGCGTATTAATAAGGTGTAATCATATTCACATAGCGCGGATTATACTTTGTGTTCCTTAAAAAACGCATCCTCGGTGGCAACAAATTAAATTACAAGAAATCTAAGGTTTAGAACATTTTCGAAGTCAAATGATTTGAAAACCTTCAAAGATGTCATGAAGAGAATGCTGCATAAAGGGGTGATGAAGGAGCATAATGTGTAAAAAAAAAAGAAGCTATACTGATGTATAAATACAAAAACAAAAGAATAAGACTAGAAACGAGAGTAATAAGGGTAACTGCAACACTTGGATATGATGGTGGTTCAAAATGCCATGATATAACCTAGAGCAATTCCCGGTTTCCTGAAATATTCATAACAATTTGAAAAATCAAATTACTATTTAAAATCATATACAAAAAATAAGGATTTTTTAAACGGGTTTTTTGGACGACTCGTCGTCCTCTAACGACCACCGTTTCACGTAACTTGGCGGATTGCGACAATTGTGAACGTGGCAATCCTTTGCTCCTACGACCCTCGCACCCTACTTCCTTCCCTTGCGACATAGACGCGCTATTTTTTCCGTGTTTACCCTTCAAATAGGATCAATGTTACTCTTTATACAAGCTCGTTAACAGATATTATAATATCCCTTTACTTTGTTATTATTGTTGTTTTTTTTAATAATTCACTTTTCATTTGCCTTTCCCTCCTATCATTGTTGCTCCACTAAGGGGAAAATGACGACGTGGAATTCATTTCATACTATCCTATTCATCACGACCACACGGCATTTTAATTGACCATAGATGAAACCTCCATGCCCCCCCTTTACAACATTCTCGGTAAGAATAATAATAACTATAATAAAAAGTAGAAAAATAAGATGTTAGAAACCCTTGGGATCTAACCTCTATCCCAAAGCTTTCAGGGCACAGACGTCTCGTCCCCGTGAAGGGGTTCACAAGCTCCAAACCAAGCCCTTGCCTTTTCCAGGTGACCCACCAACTTCTTGCGCATTCTTTCACAATCAATTTAACCCTTTCTCGGGGAATGCAACAATTCTTGGCCGCTGCGCACACCTTCTATCAGCCCTAGCACATTTCAAACGTCACCCATACCTTTTCATTCACAATTATGTCATTACAGAATCCATACGCAACTATTACACGACTTTGAATATTAAATTTTACCTTAACCACTCTCTCGTACATCATATACACTTACATATCCGATCTACTGGGCTCATAGAATTATTATAGAGGGTTCCTAATTGCAGAATTCACGGTAAGTTGGGACATTAACCGGAAATTGCAAAAGGCCTTGTAACACTCTACAAAGGAAACGATGAAAGTTTAGATGAAGTTTTTATTGGTTTAACAAATGTGTTTAAATTATAATATTAATCAGTGTGGCCGCCCTAGGCGGCAAGCGCACGCTCCAGGCTAGACCTGACTGCAGCGTCCACGTTGTGGACGAAGTCCTTCCTTATGGTGGCCCACACACGGTTAACGAAAGGACTTCAGCTCGTCGACGTTGCTGTGCCCTCGACATGCACCCACGCAGAGTAGTCGAGGGGATTGAAGGCGGGCGATTGCGGCGGCCAAAAGTCCTTGGACCAGAGGTTCATGCTCGACCCCAACCACTTTTAAACGGCTTAGGCCTAGTGGGCAGGGGCACCGTTCTGTTGAAAGAGGTAGCCCGCCTTCTTCGTGATCTTTCTCACACAGGACAGGACTTTCGTGGCCAAGATGTCCCTGTAATCCGCCGCGAACCACACCGGCGGCATCTTCTCGCCATTAAAAGCCACGACGCCGAACATCATCACGGAGGCCGGATAAGTCCAAGCCGAAGCAGTCGTTCTTGTTGCTGATGACCGGAGCGAACGTAAAAGAAAAAAGAGAATTCGATTGCATTCGGTCGGTGAGAAGAGGCCTTTCTACGCACCTCAAGCTCTTTCAGACCTCCTCCATGACGGCCCTGGCCACCAAGATGTTTTTCTTAGAGAGAGGGCATTCATTTTGAGCTTTGGATGACTTTTGAAGGCCTCTCTCACAGGAAAATGGTTAGCCTGAACGAGGTCGATCTTTGAGGTCTTCCCCGTGCTTGATCCTCTCCGAGACTGTTGACGGTCATCCGGCGGACGTTGAGCCGCTTGGGGAAGTCGGACTTGTGGCCCGTGCACAGGAGAGCAGATCTCGTCGATTCTTTACAATTCCACCTCGACACACAATGGAAAAAAACGTTTTGATGACACGTGCTGGAAAAGTAGAAGTTTTTTCGACGTAACTTTTTTTTTTATCACACGTAACCTTCTCGACCACGTACCCCCCCCCCCGGTGTAACAGAACTTTTGCAAAATCCGGTAGTCGCCAACTACGACATACAGTGGCGACATTATTTTATCTTAAGGCTACGAGTTGTTTCATTTCGATAGGCGCGAAATGCTCTTTCGGAGGCAGAGAGAGGCTAATCCACATAAGAGGGGGGGGGAAGGGGTGAAGTTCACGAGCCAAATGTCACCTAAAGGTCAGCCGTATATTTTTCCGAGTGAAGTGAGTCCCTCCGCCGAACTCTGAAAAGCGCGGTCGACCATTTTCAAAGGTGGACCTTCGACGAACAAATTTACCCACAATTATCTACAGTCAGCCGTCACTGAATAAACTCATTACAAAACCCATTTCTTTTAGTTTAATGAAAAAACACACACACACAACGAAAACGTGCGTGCACACACGCACATACACAGGTCGGTTCGTGGGTTTTGTGTCTTCCATTTAAGAACTGACGTTTCAAAGGAGTCGAAGAGAAAAGGAAAAAATATGGGTGAAATCTTGACAAGAAATAGAAGTCATCGGTACACACGAGACAACGAGCTGTCTTTCAAGGAAAGCTTAATCAATCTGCACTTGGACCACACTTAACGACATTTTCTGCTGCCTGCGGCGGGTTCTGAGAGATTTCACTTGAAAAAAAAGAAGCAAAAAAAAAAACCTCGAAAAAGTCAAAAGAAATTGGTGACCAGGCTGGATCGAAGATAACAGACCCGAGCGTTCTGTTCGAAATTTTCCAGGAATCAATGTTACAGATGAAAACAAGCACGTAAGTTACTAGCCACCATTTAGTAAGGTGGTTTTATAAATAGTGGGTAGGTACAGCATATTCATGGACAGTACTTTCATCAAAGACCAAATTGGAAAACCAGCAAATGGACTGGATGAACTTCGTATATCGATGTACCAGAGGGAAAGGGGGAGTAAAGGATGACTGGCGTGACACTGCGATATCGCCATAGGCACCGCACCTTTCCATAACGTGAGTGTAACGTGAACGGGCGAGAAGAAAAGGAGCTTCTCTCTACCTTTGTTTACACTGAGGCCCATTCCCGCTACTGCTTTGCGAAGAAAGACTGCAATGTCACGATGCATGGACCCTGATTAAAGGGGAGCTGGGATGGGGGTGAAAGGGGGTTGTAAAAGAAAAACACCGAAAGAAAAGAAGACATGATCCGTGACATCGTTGCTCCCACAAAGCCTCCGACTTCGCTACCACGTTTGTTCACTTGCTACTTCACAAAGGCAACCTCTCCTAAACTCATAAATCACTTCCTGCAAGTTGAAAGTTACAGGAATGCAACGGCGATATGGATTTAATTATTCAATTTTTTTTTATCATGGTGTTAAAACAAGACTACATTTTTTTTTAATAGCCATTTGACCTGCAGAATATTACAATAGTTTAAATATCACTAGAAGACCAATAAGTTATTTATGGTCAATAAGGTTATAGATAATCGGGGGAATATACTCAAATTCCGCCATTTCAAAACATTTAACCGACGTTGATTGCTTGCGTTACATCATATTTATTAAACGTATTATTTAAGATTCGAGTACTGCTTGGAGATTGTTCATGGAGTACCTCATGATGTAGCATACGCGGTTCCCATATAACCCGTTGAAAACCCACGAAGTACCTTTTATTAAAATATGCAAGACTTTTTTTCTAGGGAAGGGGAATGACCTGCAGAGTGAGCAGAGGATTGGGGAGAAACAGCCAGCTTTCGATGAAAGAGAAGGTCGATAACTAGAGTGAAAAACTGAAGAATTTACAGGTGGACAGCAGGAAGAGGCCCCCCCCCTTCCTCTTCTTCATACCCCCTCTCGCCATTAATAGAGCATGAAGAAAACTTCGTCGTCGACCTAGATCTAACCAACTGGCGGGTTTATGACGCTGCATGCGCTAAGTGCTTGAAAGCTGGCTTGCTGCTCATTGACCTCGTATGAGGCCCTGCGCCCCCAGCCTTCGAGGGGACACTGACCTCTCTCCCATCGATCCGAGGGTGGGCGGAGGAAACGAGAGGTCGACTCAGGTCAAACGGTTCTTTAGTGAAAGCAAACGGGGATAAAACGAGAGAGAGAGAGAGAGAGAGAGAGAGAGAGAGCGAGAGTGCCAAGCAGAAGCAGGCTACGAATGATGCTTCCTAGGGAACGGGAGGAGCGACGCCCCTTCCTATGTTTCCAGTGCTATTCAGGCTTTGCAAGCCTGAAATTTAATTATAGAAAGAACGGGGTCGAGAGAGCAGTTTGCTTCGCATCGGCGCGCCATTGACACCGTGCGCTAAGGGGATCTTCTCTACATACACACTCGCTCTCGGGGCGGAAGGCACCGGGGTGAAACGTAATTCCCCTGAACTTAGCCTTGTTCCGTCAGCTGAGAAAGAGGAAAAAGGGGCATTAACCTAGAATAAAAACAAAATAAAAATGGTGGCTAAATAATACGAATAGAAGAACAGGAATTAACGAAAATAATTACTTCTGAGCATTGGAAGAGCAACGGATTAAGGGATCAAGGAGGATGGAGAAATAACCCTGACGGAAGAATGAAAATATTGCACCAAACGGCGCAGTAAAGAAATTGAACGATTAGAATCAGCAACTAGCAAGGACTTGATGTAAGAACCTAAAAAACTACCTTTTACAATGAGAATCGAATACAAAATCAATTCTTTGCCTCCCAAATCCAACACTGAAATATCGCGAGACGAGAAAATAAATAATGGCGGCAATATGTAGGAGTTTGAATTGGAAAATGAAATTTATGCTACATATGTGTAGGAAACCACAAAGTGTTTTAGGAAAAATTAATCTAAGCAAGTCATTTTTTTCAAAAGCCATATAGGTGCATCACTTCGAATTCCTTCCTGTGGGCGTGAAGAGGCGGAAGGAAAGAATAGGTAAACTAAACATCTTTTAATCGATCACAACCATGCTTAATCCATTATCAACGTCACTTGGCCGTAGCCGTTCAATGAACGCTCCCACATCATGATGGGGCCCGGCTTTCGGAAATTTTGGGTAGCCAGTACCACCTGGAATCCAATCCAATAAGTATGGGATAAAAAAAAGTCGCAAGAGCACAAGAGATCACTAGATCATTTTCGGTGCTATACACTGAAAACCTAATTCAATCACACTAGTGGTTTAAAAAAAGATCTTATCTCAAGATAAGATAAATTACAAAAAGTAGAAAAGATCACACGCAGCAAAACCTTGAGAAGTAAGGAATGTAGGATTTAGGCCGGTTCTAGCAAAGGGCGTGTACAAGGCCTTAAATAATAACCTTCCAATATCTGGTATAACGAGAACGGACGTCGAAATTTTGAATAAGGAACAACACTTCGGAAGATGGTCTCTGAACATTTGAAGAACACTGTCCACTCACCATGTCAACGCCAAGACTTGGTTGCATGGGTGCACATAAATGAGATGTTACATCGCTGCAAATATGGTAAGGACATTTAATAGTAACATCATAAATCTTTACTAGAATGATCGGTCATGAAAATAACTAATTTTCTCTGGGGAACTAAACAAATCCATAATGAAGCATGACATCCCTGCAGGCACAGGGTACGTTCTGTAGGTGGTACGCGTCCTGCCAGTCCCTAGTCTTTTCCCTTCTGGTTTTCGTCTCTTTCAAGATAAATAAAGAGCGAAAATGGAATATTACCAGTATGCAGGGTTTCAACGTCCACCAACTGAGAAATAGTGGAGGACATCACCCTAAAATTATAGAATGAGGTCAAAATAAAAGAGACCACAGGAAACAGGAAAGGGGGGCAAAAATTCAGTGTTTTTTCGAAATGGCCTAAAAAATATTGGAAAGAAAACGCCGAAACAAAGACGAAATGGTGCTAAAAGCACCATTATTGGCAAGTACAAAAGGTTAAAATTCCAACATATTTGCACTAAAACAACAGAGCAGTGACACTAATTCACTTAAAGGAAACGAAAAAGTGGACACACAAGATGTGTTTATGAGGCGAGGTCACTCCCGGTCTCCAAGGCCACTGTAACAAACAGCCTTAACTACTGGTTCTGAACGGATACACAAATACGAGCGGCCACATCGTCGAAGGGCGATTCAAGAAGTGAACCCCTTTGTCTATTGTAGCCTTGTAATTCATGATAACATCTTGCAATACATCTTTACTAGTGCAAAAAGTTATGTAACGACAATTGATGGAAGTTCTGGAACCATTGCACTGTACTACTTCTCATAGTATTTTGGGCATCATTATTGATTTAGTCAAAGGGAAGATGGACAATGCGGAAAACTTACACAATGAATAAACACCAAAATCAAAGTAAAACATGAAAATAAAGTCAAAGATATGGCCATTTTTTTATTACTAAAATCTATGCAAAACTAATCCTCGTCAGATTACTGCATACCACTTGGCCACATTTCAGTTCGAGGTTAAACTTTTTGCGTGGAATTTTGAAGCAGCATTTTTCGAATTGGGCAAGTTTACGAACGTTCTACGAATTAAGGATGGCGAAGAAAAACAATCAGTAAGGGTTTGTTTTGTTTTTTTAATAAACGTTCTGGGGGTAATGTGCGCCCCTCGCCTTAATATACTAAGAAAAGGGCTCCTGCTTAGAAAGTTAGAACGGTTACGCCGTTCTACAAGGGAGAACAAATATAACTTGAGGTGATCAGGGGTGAGAATGCAAAGAGCCACCAAGAAATAAGGAACAAATTGGCTGAAGAAATCGCGAGAATTCTGTCCTTAAATTTAAGCGAGGGTCGAACTTAAAAGCGCCCATTTATTCGGCTGCTTCCTTGCCCCCCCCCCCCCCTCGCTTCTCGGGGCCAGCTGCCTCTTGACTGATCGTGATCAAGAACACGTTTACACCGTGGTGGGTGAAGCAGCACTCACTTAAACCTAGGGCATAAAATTACATGTTGCTTTCTTTGGAAATAACGAATTAAGTGAAGGCTGAGATTTATCCTCAAGGTCAACAACGTCAAAAGATAAGTTGCCCGCAACACTTGGCATTTTAGTATAACAGGTAGTCTTATTAGATTTGGTCGTTCCACATCCCTAACGCTTCTTATGAGCAAATTTTAATTTACAGTAACCGTAAATACAACTGTACACATCTGTACTGAGTGGTTTTATGGTTTCAGTGGAGAGCAAGATGACATCACAATGGTGTTCTGTTTTTCCAAAAAGGGTGAGGCAGTAATAACCAAGAAGAGGGTGAGACCCTGGGCTAAAGGCACTCACGGCTCACTCAGGGTCACCTGAAGGGCGTTTTTTTTTTTGTGTGGCACGACCCTCGCTTCGCAATGCGGGGACAATCATGTGATCCAATTCAGTGAGACCTTTTTTCCTTATTAAGGAGATAAAAAAAAAAAAGATCTTGCATAACTGGCAGCTTTGCACCAAGGAAGTTTCGAGACCTTCTCATCTGTGTTAGATTTAGCAACAAAATTTCAGCCAAATTTAAGGCTACCCACCACGGCCTCTCTTGAAGCAAAGGTAGCAAAGATTAACGGCAAGGATAGCAACGGCACCCCAACGTAGGATAATTGGCTGCGATAGGATGGGCTAGCATAAATACGCAATTAACCTCCTCACATACGCCACTACACACGCACACAATATTGGTGTACACATTTTATAGGATAACCAGCATATGTGCGGAAACCGAGAGTAGTCACACACAGAAAAATTGCAGAGACAGTGAACATAGCGACCACTGAATGCAAATGTCAAGAGATCCAAGTCACCCTCGATGACCTTTTCCCTTCCGTAGCGCAACGAAACACAATGCTTCTAATACAAAAATCACCACTCACTGATAATCACCATTGCACTGATAATTCGGTTTCATTTGCTGTAAGATGATCACAAATAATTATTATTAAAGACCTTTCTGGAATATTATTTCCCGACGAACAATTATAGCAAAGTCCAAATGTAATTCACAACAGGTTAAACTTTATAAGGAGAGCTACCGATAAGGAGCAGCATGACACTTACGAGTGTAGCAGCTAAGACGTTTTACCCGTAGTTGAGTCGGGGAAACAAGAGCGGGTGTCTTGCACAGGCAAACAAATAAGCCACTGAACCAGGTCCTCCTGAATCTATCGAGCACCAACAAAACGATAGCTCGCGTCCGCATCTGACTTCCTGGTGTCTTAGCGCCCACTGCTTCTTCCCCACTCCAGCCCCTCCTTATTGGCCCAGTGCCCCTCTGCAGAGCCTTTTGCCCGCGTTTAATATGCACATCCTTCAAGGTCAAGCTGGTCCAAGGACTCGATTAGGTGCACGGCGGACGGGATAGGACGAGATTGGATAGGGCGGACCGGACAACCACTCTCCTAGTTCGACCCGACGAATTAACAACAGGTGACACGCAGGATAAGTAATTCCCTTCGCTGTTGGCTTCACTGGTGCTAGCAATGTGGGACTGCATCATAAAAAGCATTCACAATGGTGAGAATGCCATTGTGAGTGTTTTTATGATGCAGGAAGACCCACAGAAACACCCCAAGGGTTATGGCGTTGCTAAGGGAGTGGTAAGTGGGCGGGAAGGGCCAAGATGGACACATCGGGACGGAGATGTTGGGGTCATTTTTTGCCCAAATTGAAATGCCACAACGACTTTACACAAGACCCGATGCCCTCGAGCGCCTGCTACATTAGTGTATACCTGCTGCAATTATGAGACCTCCCTCCCAGACTCCCCCAATGCAAATAAGGCAAGCGACGACGAGTAGGGAATCTGCTCGCACACAGCGGTCATTAGCAAATGGCACGACGACTCAAAAACTGGATCAGCTTCGCAAAGAACGCTCGCCAGAATAGGCCTCCCCGCCCTCGTTTCAGAAGGTCACCCACCTGCAGCCTTTTGCGCCGCGGTGCCCGGCCAGCTCACACTTGCGACATCTCCGCCATTCATCATGAAGGGATAAGGAGAACACAACATACCATTTACATTTTACGCGTGGAAATGATCGAAATGCTAGGTTGTGAAGTAACTTTTATAGAGTAATAGCATGAAATCACCCCATAACCTTGCAATAGGTGTTATATCCTATCGTATTGACTCATGCGTAGGCCGGATTATGTTACTGTGGTGCAACCCCCACACCCGATGGGTGAGCATGAAATCTAGATGGGGAATGCGAGTCAATTAGCAAACAGAGACTTCGAAAGCATAGGAGGGGAGGGGGCGCAATTCTCCATAAAAATACCTTAGCTCAACAATTAAAACACTCCACCTGCGAGATCTCAAAAATGGCGCGAAACGGAAATGAGTAAGGAAAAATTGGCCTACCTTAGCGTAGGCATGATTGCACAAAATAAGGAGGCTTCGAGTAAAACAAATAATAAATGATCTCTCATTCTTTAAGTGCAGCGTAAAGGTGGTGAGGGTAAGGAGAAGTGTTTTTTTTTTTTTTATCAAGCGAAAAACAACGAAGGTATCTCCAGTTTGTAAGGAAAGATCTGTAAGGAGTAAGGATGTGGGTATTGAGACCAGGAAGGAATGCGACCTTCCAGATGTCAGCTGCAGTACGTTATACCTGACCCCCCCCTTGCAGGGTACATAATGGGGCCGAGAGTGCGAGCTATTCCTTTAAATGTTACAGGGAGAAATGAAAGAATTATACCCTTCATTCTTCAGAAAGGACTCGGGGAAGGCAACGAAATCCTAATACCCATTATCTAGGAGCCACAAATATTCGAAATGAGTAGATTGGATTAAACAGATTACTAAGCAAATTTTTAAGTAAGGTATTGAAATATGAACTTAAATGGGATCAAAACCGTTTGGGCGAACGAGTTTAATTTAATGTTGTGTAAGAAACCCGACCTCAAGTCGGGTTTGCAGTCCATTCATATAGAGACACCATTGCTTTGAGCGTTGCCGATTTTTTTTCAGGATTCGCATAAAATATAAGTAAATTGGGAGAGGTGTGGATAAGAGTTTGATGTTATAGGGAAACTTCCCTAATTTGGGACAGGTGTAAGAGGCGAAGGTAACGCCAAACTGCGTACTTCTAGCCATTACTAGTAGAGCAAGGAAGGGCGAAGGATGGCAAACATACGAATTTACTATTTAACTTCTACTAAGAGCCGTACAGTCAGCATCAAACCACCAGAGTGGAATCACTTTTACGTGATAATGGAGGAAGATGAAATCTTCTCCAAACTGAAGTCAATCGAGCGAATGGAAAGCGTATCAAATCAGCATCAAAATCATGCTGACGTAAAAGGGGCCAAACTGTGGCGAGCTGCGCAATGTCATGGCGCATCATGCAAGGCTGGCAAGTTGAGGCTCGCGGCACAAGAAATCGACGGCATTTCGTCGCAGGCATTGTTAATAGTTCCTCAATTTTCTGCTCACGTGGGCGGGACGCGGAATCCAAACCTGGCGGGGAACCGAAGCCCTCTCGGGAGGAAAAAGGCGCCCCCGCAACGAGTTGACAAAGGCAATTGTTCGAGCTTCACTGGAATTCTGAATGAACGATACACCTCCCTGGGAATCTTAAACAATGTGCTTTAGATGCCTCGATTCCAATCAGTTGTTTTTATTTTACAGCCACGACAAAAACATTGCATCCGGGATTTTTACGGACTTATTGAGAAGAAAACCCAAATTGGCGATGATAAGAAACGGCAGGTGCTCGGATAAAAGAACAAATAGAAAAAAAAGCGAATTAACCCGAGAGCAAATCAAGAGGACGGATGACCTTCGAACCCCTTTGAAGAATTGTATAATAAGGAAGAACATATTCTTAAAAGACAGAGGAGAATCTTAATAAATCCATGCGAATTATACGCTATTGTCTTCGCCTGCTTAACGCTGCGGATGGTAGCGGCCCTCGTAGGGGTGAAGTGTGAGTGAGGGCGAGGCCCAATGACGCAACTTGGCTGACTCGATCGGCCTTAAGGGGAATGGTGTCACAGAGCTGCATATCGAATGGCAGGGAGTAAAGGAGGCCGAAGTTCAGTACTGCGGAAAGTGAGGGGGGGGGGCTCTCTTACTGGGTGCTTCGACGAAGGAAGCATAAAATATATAGCATCTAAGCAAATACCTAAAGGAGTCTTATGGTTAGACGTTAGCAGAGAGGGCCACGCGGGGGTACAGAGTAATGTTTGCGCAACCTGTGTTCCATGTCCATCCATGTTCCTGTGTTCCATCCACTCGCAGGTCCCCTAGCAAATTCTTTCTGTCCGATCAGCATGTGCTGGGAGATGTTGCGCGAGATGAGTTGGACGCGATTCAACCACGGAAGTGTAGCTCTGAATTATTCGGTTGACATTTAACCGAAGGTTGCATTTCCTTCACAACAGCGGCATGATTCCCTTAGCATGGCAGTCGTTACACTTAAAGGGAGCAAATTGGGACTATATGCCTACCAGTCATCAGGAGTCTCCTACGCTGCACTAGATAGGAATTTTCTTGGCGTTACTACCATACAACAACAAAGGTAACTTTTTCCTATAACACACTTTGCGAAGGCAATGATTTCTATTTATTAGGTGTCTAATCTATAACTGCCTAGCAAGTGCTGACTCTGTTTTGTAGTCGTGTTTATCTTGGCGTTTAATGAATATCATTATGCAGGAGAAAAATCGAGTCAGTTAACGGAGCGAAGGAAATTATGACAATCGTGTTTATCGTACGTTCGTTTTATCCAAGGAGCCTTTCAAGTCCTGATTTTATTATTTTAGCAATGTGGGTACGGGAGGTCTTCAAGTGCGATGAAGTTTATAAGGTTGTGTGTGTGTAAGGGGGACGGGGGGCTAACACAATGATTCTTGCCTCATTGTAATGACTAATATATGGATTAGACTTGGGCTCAGGTGGATAGGCAGGCGATGAGGAAAGCCATAGTTCTTTACATAGAATTTCCTGAAGGCACATTGGGGCCGAGAGGGCACGCAATTTTACAGATGTAAGCCGCAGGAAGATTACCCATACTGCATATGACATCCATCTGCCGGTGAGGAGAGTCAAGGGTAGTACTTTTTGTATGGCTTGTTTGTAGATTCGAAGTGTCAAACATAGGTTCCGAACAAAGGGGGAATACAGCCACATCGAACTTCCGCATCCTTAAATGTCGAAAACAATGAAAATACGACTTGTAGATTCGGGTCAAACGGACACAGAAAGATTGAAGACATCATGACAGAATTGTCAAACCTTGATGCTTTGTTTTCTTTCTTTACAGCGCACATCTGGCTACCAAGGGCACAACTCGCAGCAATTAAAATTTCTCGTGGAAGCGCTTGGCAAGAAACAGAGACCCCATATGAAGGAGAAAAACTTTCTGGTAATTGAAAAAAATACATTAGGAAAAAGATTCAATAAAAAGGTTACCTATATTATCTATTATAATCGATGTTGTGCGAATCCGAATGAAATTTGGGGAATGTCATTGAGTTTGAAAATCTCGAGAAAAATCTCTTTAAAAACGATTAAATAAAAGCAAGTCTTTTGAAATATATCATAGTCAAGAAATTTGGGGAGCAAGCAAGTCACATCATCTACAATGTTTATGCCTCTGCTAATCAGCGAAATTAAAATCATGCCATTCAGTCAACAAAGCTACGGCAGAACTCATCGCATGAACAAGCTCGGTACTCAATTTCGGACCCAGATAAGGACATATTGGTGATAATCCAACAAAGGGATGTCAAGTTAGCGGAAAGGGTAATTAGGGTTGCCAAGAAAAGACAATAAATAAGAATAAAATGACAAAAATAGATATAACAAACCATAACTATTGAGTTAGGGGAGGAAATTGGTGAAAAGCCACAGGTAACTCATTCCTGCAAACTAAGAAGCGAAGACAAAGGAACGCGTCTCCGCCCGAACTTTAAAGAGGAGAAGTGGGGGGAAGTGAAAATTTGCACTGCTACCTAATAATAATAATGGGGATTTTCAAGACCAAGGTCTATTCACAAAGCACCTCTTTATCAACTAAGTGAAAGCATCGAGGAGGGGGAGGTGTACCGGAGGCGGCAGTCATTCGAATTATTTTTTTGTTTCCAAACCTGTTGATGATGTTAAAAGAGCTGTTTTAACATGGTTAAATTCTCGCTCGAGTCCTCAGTTTTATAGATATGGTTTAAATGAATGGCATCATCGCTTGCAAAAGGTGTTTTGATCTCAATGGAGTTTACGTTGAAAAATAACATAGAATTTTAGTTGGTTGAGCTCATGAATGGTCTTTTGCAGTCTCCTTCTTTTCTTATGTTCTTATGTTATGTTCTTTCTACAGGATATTATTTGGGTTTTTCAGAGATCTCTTAATTTTATACAGGTAGAAAATACCAGTATTGCAAATTTGCATTATTAAATATTTTTCCAGTGAAGTATTTGAAAAAATACTCACTTGGTTACTGAAAGGGCTGAATTATGTATGGGGACGGTTGCTAGGGTAGGTTGGTGGCGAAATTAGTGTTGTTGACGTTACACAAATTCAGATGATATTACATTCTTTTTTATTGAATTTCATTTGTTTTTAATTGTAAGAAACTTTTTTTATGTTGAAAGTCAGCTTTTTTTAAGTTGAAGGTAAACATGTAATATGAAATCAAAATATTTTAATTTGAGTCAACTTTTTAAATTTGAATGTCAACTTTGTTAATCTGAAGGGTTTTTTGTAATATGAAAATCAGTTTTAGATTTTGAAGTTAAATTTTTTAAATATGAAAGTCAACTTTTAAATTAGTTCATTATTTTAAAAATTTGAGGGTGAAAAGGTGTAATTGTATTCCATTTTTCTACCTTTTTTTTTAGGACTCCTCGTATTTGAAAATCGATTCTTTCAGTAATGTTAGGGCAAGTAAAAATGTACAGAATTACAGGGCCGCCAGATCAAGAAAGAATTGGTGCAGAGAAAAAATTGTTCCCAATTCATGCTGCCCCATTTCAGGAGGGGTCCACAAAATGATTTGGGTCTCTTGCGCCAAAATGATATGATTAGGCGGAAGGTGGTTCAACGTGGATGCCAAGGGAATCCCCGTACCTCAGCACCCCGCTCATGAGGGAAAACAACAAGGGTTCCACATCGAGGCTGTTTACTCAACAAACCCAAAACCTTTTGGAAATCGAATATGAATCTTACAAAGTTGTCAGGAAATTAATGTTTATTTGAGATAAATACAATCAATTTTAATATACGACACAGAGAACAGTCGATTAAAAACTTTGTCCATCCCCGCCACCCCCACGACAACAACAAGATTTCCTTTCTCTAAGTTTCGAAAAGGACAAGTTTCAAGGGAAACGAACTAGTGGTAGGGTGGCCTAGATAACACTAAATAAATTTACCATAAAATTATACATAATATAAATTAATTAAGCCTGGTAGGTATTAATATCCAAGAAGAATGCTTAGTTAATCGTGCCATCCTCTCCTTTTCAATCGAGGACGAGGCTTCCCGACAGGATAAGGAAATTAACAAAAGTCAGAATAACCATTCCTAGCAAGTCTGAAGGGATCGTAGACCGGACCTTGACAGGAAGAACTGTATTACTGTGGTATGATCCTGACCAGCGAGTGGGGAACCCTTCGTCGCTCAAGAGAGGCATACCCGTTCCGGTCAGGGGAGTGTGGATATCGAAACATCTTTGAGTTTCAGAGAGGGAAGACTGATCTGTTGTCTGTGGAAAGAAAGGTGAATGGAATTGACAGCGGTGTGAGTGGCTGCCGCCTGAATGACGACAGCTCCCTGCCGCTTGGAATCGAACCCGGTATTTAGGCGTAGAAAACCAACCCCTTTATTGACTAGATTATCAGAAGTCTAAGAATGGTGAGTTCGGAGCAGCGATAAGGAGATAGGCACTTAAAAAGGCCTTTGCTTGACGCTTTTTTTGTCGCCTGAAAATGAGCGCTTTTTGATGGGAAATAGGACTTCTGCGACAATCGAGAGCGATCACGTGACTGACTATTATTACCAGGTGAAACTCGACCGTAAACTCACGGTCCTGGTTTTCATAAACAGAATGTGATGTACATCTGGTGGAAGTGTTGGCAGTGTATTAAGAGCTATTACAGCCCCTAGCATCAACTAAAGGGAAATTATACGGTGCACAACTTAAGAGAGTCCAAGATGTGTTGGGTTAGTCAATTGGAAGTGAAGTGTTGTTCTTCCGTATATTTCCTCAGACACATCATTTGTGTCTAATCACTACATTATTATTTATTCCACCTATCGAAATAAAATAAAACCGCGTCAACTTATTGACTGACTAATAAAAAGGGATTAACGATAGCGCTATGCATCCGAAAGCCATAGATTAAAAAAAAATAGCCCCTTTTTTTAGCATTTTAGAGTGCATATAGCGAAAAATAGAGGGCACAGGATAAATTAATTAGCATTTAACCGTAAAAAAACACAACAAAAACGTCTAACTCTGAAGGCGTAGACAGATGAATGGAAACGTGGATAAAAAGAACCGGAATACCAATTGATGGGAGTGCATACAAATGTTTTCCACTCAGTAGTATTGAGTTTCTTGTATGACTAAATAAAAGACGCAGTTGAACGGAAAACTGTATTCTGGAGACTAGTTTTCAGTCACACGAAACTAGTATCCAGCGTAAAGTTTTCCGCTGAACTGCTGCTTTTTTTTTGTTGCTCTCACTAAAAGCAAATTCCGCACACGGCAAAGGTAGTCGAAGGTATAAATTTCAATCCTACTCCGGGGCACCAGAGACCTTGAGGTTCATGGAGCCAAAGATACGCAGAAGACCCTTCAAGGACAAGGTCACATAAAGGAGCTGGAATGAGCTTAAATCCATCATACATCAGGAGCTCTTTGTCTTCACGCTGGTTTTCCTCACTGACGCGAGAATATAAAATAATTGAGGGTGATACGAGGGGCCACAAGAGAAGAGGAGAGCATTTTGACTTTCGTTTTGGACAATCAAATCTTACCAAAATATGGGGCCGGGGAAATAAAAACATGCTACTTACTGCCTTTGCTGTCCTCCCCAGGGGAAGATGGAGGACTTTCCTTCAGCTGTTGTTGGGGGCCTTCCATCGTCATTTGGGATGCGTTGGAGGACACGGGGCTAAAGCCTCGACTTCGTTCCAGCGTTGACAACACCGATTAGTAGCTATTTATGGTCCTAAATCACACCCACAAAGTCATTTTCAAAGGGTCTAGGCATTTTCAGGAATTCTGAATCTCAGCTACTTATAAAAATCGGGTATTTGACTCTTCCCATAAACTTAATGAAACAAATATCACAAGACGTTAGTTTGCTTACAATTTGTACTCCTCTGAATCGTCAAATAGCAGTAGTACTAACGAGGCTGGGCTAATGTAGACTTTCACAATTCAAACTATGACTATCTAAAATATCGCACTATTCTAACACTTTTTGACATGGAGCATTGGGTATGGAAAACTAGTGTTGCGGGGTCATCTGGATTGAGCTTCCATGGTCTGTGAAAGAGAGAAGGAAGAAATTAGACCATGACAAAAGTTCTTGGTAGAATGAAAATAAATTTGAGGCCTAACATCAATGACAATTTGGCCTGGGCTTATTATTAGAGACAACCCCCCCGAAACCCAATAGACGGAACATATAATAAGTTGTAGAAGAAAGAAGAAAAGGTTAACGAAATCAAGAAAAGCAGAGTGACAAAAATATTCAGACATTCCTTTGAATTCAACAAACCTCGAGCAGAAATAGGGCAGTGTGTATATATATATATATATATATATATACTGACCTAGATAGAGGCTTTGGAGAGGTGGCTATCTCGTAGAAACTCGAGGCGAAGAGACAATTATTAGAGTAATAAATGTTCTAATGGAGATAATTATAAATTTCAATTAATGTTTATTTGGCGAAGAGGAATGACAATGCAGATGAAAAATGGAAAACACTCGCAAGTCTTTTCAACAGTAAATACTAAGCATACAAATGGGGAGTATTGAAAACTTGTTGCAAGGTTCGTAGTTCGTAGTGGTGGGGCGGTATTCACAACTTAACTTTTAAAGGATCTTCCAACCCTTCTTAGACCCTGACTCTCGTATATTCTCTCCACATGGCATTTATTCGCCTTTTATCTCCGTTGTTTAAACTCTTTACTAATTTTCATTAATTATACAATCATCGACCAGCGCACATATTTTCTTGATTAATACAAACCATTCTAGAAAATATAATCCCCTGACCGTTTTCGATATCAATCCATATACACAAACAGTAGAAGGAAATTACCTAACTTCTCTAATGCTCCCCATTAAGATTAATTTCAGTGACAACACCTGCCTTTTAACGCCACCTGTCTCAAACTCTAGAAAGGAGGTCATGACACCGCCAAGGCAACCTCTGCCTGTCCAATGGACGACCTCGAACTCTCGAATTGAACGGCGAGATCAAGATCAAGCGCTCGAGACCAAGAGATGACCAAAGGGTTGAGTAAAATAAACATAGACACAAAACGTGAAGAGCGATAAACAGGAAATCACTTTAGCCTTCTTTAAACGCCTGTTACACATCCAGTTTAGTAAATGAATTAATCCATCCAAGGACCCAAAATATTCCGTACAGCCAACCCAATCATCCTAAATGCTTGACCTAGATGAAGCGATCCTAATGTACCCCCCAAAACAAAAAGGCACTTCACTACTCAGTACCGACGTTTGAAACAAGGCTCTCATTTTTAATATTGGCTTCAGGATAGCCAACGAGGAAGAGGCTTAAATAAACATGAAACCAGATCTCTGACGGTAGGGGGGGGGGGTATGTCCTACCAAATGAGGTAGTTAAAAAAATGGGCAAGAAAGATACCCGGGACCCATCGGGTGACTACATGATGCCACTTCTACTCACACGACCTTTGTGGGTAACCACGCACAAGCCATGAGGGAAGACATCTGTCAAACCGGCCTCATTTGAGGCACCCTCGTGGCACTAAATACACAGACGAGGGAATGTGGTCATGTCGCGGTCGCTCTAAAGGAGGGATGGCCAAGAAAGGAAAAAAAGGGCACGCGAATTTGAATAGCAGCTTAACAACAACAAAATTCAGTCAACAATCATCTATTTTATATTTCGCCTCGATTGAGGGATCAACGCGCTGGAAAGCTCAGACAAGAAAGGCTGATGAAGGACTAAATAAATGCCTCTTTGAATCGCGCCAGTTCGCAAGAGTACAACGGAACGGATCATTCCTCCTCCTCGCACATTACAGCCATTAATTACACTGAAAAATTGCACGCAAAGGCGTTGAAATGTTGCAGTGACCAGAGGCAGATTTTTATCAAGATGGAGATCTATTTTATAGTTGTAATTAACCAGCTTCAGAGCGATCCGTGCGCACCGGAAACAAAGATAAGAACTAAAACTGTCATGATTTTCTGTAGAGTCGGAGTAGCATTCATTCCTAACATGCTGTATGCACATGAACGTGCATAATATGCCTAAATAAGAATACAAACAAAATCCCACATAAGGCGATGATTAAACGTCGCGTTTTCATCTTAAACAAGATAAAAGCATTCATTCTCCCTCAAAAATACATCATGTAAAAGTGTTCACTTTATGCTCATTTCGTGATGATTGATTTTCTAGGAATTAAAGCCCAAAAATTATTCTAAGGAAAAAATCTCTTCGCACGGGTCATTCCAAAAGGAACGGAGACACGCGGTAACTGTGTGTAGGTCTCTCCCGCGGAATATCTCCCGGAATGAACTTTCCGCACTGGCAACGAAGCGGGTCGGGGAAACTAGTGGTCGGGGTGGGGGGGAACAGAGGGCCTAACGATATAATAACAGGAAGAGAACGGCGCATCTCCACGCTCCGAGATACGTCGTTAGCTGCTTCGCCTGCAGTTGACAAACAAAATTCATCTTCCTCATCAGTGGTCCTAAATGGTTCGTCAAATTCAGATTAGGTTGACAACTAGTAAGTAATCCAATGAACATATTAGATTTTCTCGTTTGGTGGCTAGTTGCCAAGGAAGTGGTACAAGTAGTATGATACTCACGGGGAAATGTGGAGAAAAAGTCAAACGAATTAGCGGAAAATACAATAAATAAAAAATAATGTAAGAAGACAATGAGTATAAGCCAGTTCCAAATAAGGGGTTAATTGACCAATTCGAGTGATGGAGGACCAACGAGGGTAAATTCATATATTTTGCGCAAATTTTGCTGGCTAGTTGTTGGCTGATAACTAAACCAGAAAATCGAAGATTGGAATAAAAAAAATTTCGACCATTGAAAAAAAACAGGCGTATCTTCCGATTACACATTACTAGATGAGGGGATTAAGTGTACAGATGTGTATTGCGATCAGCAAAGTCAGTTGACTGGGACTTTCCTCCGAGTCAAAGGTGCTATTGCAAAGGCAAGGATGCGCAGGGAATTCGTTTGTTCATGTCCTCCTTCTCATTTCTATGGGAGCCCATTTTAGCGGAATTCTACCATTGTTCCTTCATACTGAATCACTCATTCTTCCTAGAGTCTGTGTATATAAACGCACGTACACACATGGGTGTGTCTATTTCATCTATTTTTTAATTCTTTAAGATTACTTATTATTTTTTTTACGAATCTTACTAATCTGTGTCTATCCCACTCGCAGGGATGCTTTACCATCCTAAAAGAACTTGGGATAAAAAGGACAACGTCATAAAATAAGCACTGGATGAGATCTTGTCCCCCCCCAAAAGTTTTTATTATTTTTTTTATTCGCCCATCTGGTGACGGCCTTCCAGGGAATGAGTCGCGGTAATTAAAATTCAATCTAGTGGTAGGCTATTCCAAAATAATTCTCAAACCAAACATCCCCTCCCCTCCCCCTCAAAAAATACGAGTTCAAAGCTACCAAACTCCTGAGCGGAAGCAGTAAATAAATTACACTAACTCTCACTTATCGGGGAAAAAACAAGAAAGAAAAGTCAATGGAGTGAATGATGAAAAAGATTGCAACAGTAAAACGTCGTACACTGTACATACACACTAAGCATCTAAAACTAAATGCATCTATTAAATACTAATTTAGAATCCCCTCTCTATGATACCCAAATGATCTAATTGAGTGTCTTGAAGCTATTTTGTATGCCAGTAGGGCATTGTCGAGTCTTTAATTAAATGATTCAGAATCTCAGTGCACACCATGAAGCTGTAATTCTACCACCGAACGAATTTCCTGTTCCCAATTACGGATTTCTTTCGTCAATCTCTGGTTGATAAATGAGAAGTGGGCGAGATAAACACTTGCATGCGTGGAATAAATCTTAGGCCAGCACCAAGGTCTACACAGGGTCGAAATATCGCTTCAAAATGTTGAAATAACCTTATCAGGCGGGACTCATTTCCTACCGATGGTACACGTACGGATAGAATGAAAATCGAAGAAGTTTGACGCATTAATTCACGTGTGATTCGAAAATCCACAAGAGGTGAAGGAATCCATGAGGACTTGCACAAACCACGACGCGTCTTCATCGCCTGCAAGTTCCTACGAGGTTTCGCTGCGGTCAAGTTTACTGGTGTGTGCGCGCGGCCAGGAGACCGTGGCAAATCACCGGACCAAGTGGAGAAAGAAATAGATGAAAGAAAAGAGTACACGGATATACTCGTACACATACATGCGCGGGCGGGAAACAAGGAATAAGTATATAAAAAAAAATGCATGTGGATTCTTCTCGGTAAAAATAGCCAAAATAAAAGTGGTGGTCCGTGAACTGGTGCCGGTTTTCGACCCAGTCTCCATGGAGACTCCAGAAGCAGTTTATTTTCTTACAATCACTATTATCTTCAGTGTAATACCCCCACTCCCCGTCCCCGTTATTTTAATAATGCTTTCGTGCTTCATTCTATGGAATTGGCGTCCACATTTATTTATAACGCATTATTCTGATTTTATCTTAGTTACATTTATATCTTATACCCAATAAACCCCCCAAAGCTAAATTTTGGAATTAGCATAACGTTATTTCAGGTAACAATAGCAAGGTCGCATCTTGGGAGAAAAAAAAATCTGCCATTGTTGCAGAGTCGAGAAGAACTGAGGTTTTTTTCTCACTTTTTTATTTATGTATATCTAAGAAGGAGCACCGTAAAGGAATTAGCCGAAAGTGGGGTAATTGAGAATATGTATGTAAAGCTCGAGGGGCGGATAAGACCTAAAACATTTCAGAACATACCGGGAAGGATGGGGGGCAAAGAAATGCCCTTATATCATCGCTGGGAAAAAAACAACAAAAATATTAGAGGAAGCACATTTGGGCCGCATGGTTGGAACACACTCCAATCCAACAAGAGTAAAAAATTACGCAAATATAGTCTTAAAAATTGCCCAAAGCTTCAAATTATAGCTTTTTTTTAATACAATTGAATAATTTGGGAACAATTACTCAAAAAACCGTTGTTAAAACATATTCAAAGAAACAAATTGTTCAGACAGTTAAGAAAATGGTCAAAAAGGAATTTAGGAAGAATGTTTCGTTGATGCTTAATCAGAAAGGTTGGTGGGATAGTAAATGGCGACGGGATTATAAAACCTAAACCACCCCTCCAATACGCGAGTAAAATATCAGCTATTGTCATCCTCCATTTCTCTAAAGGTGACCTCTTTTGTATATGCGGACGAGACAACACCGATTCCTTAGTGCAGCGGCAGCCAGTCATTTCTTTGGGCAAAGTTTCCCACAGATACCGAATTACACAAAAAGAACTCGTGACGTCACACAATTCTCCTCATCCTCTATCTTGACATGCAAGGGACTTTTCACTTCCTGCGCAGGTATGAGTCAACTGTCTTCGGATGACGAAAGCAGGGCGTGGGCCACTCTCAAAGCAATTAGAGTAAGGGTTAGGATTTCTTTTTCATCATCACAACTTCCTCGCTCGTTTAGCCTCGAATTTAAAGCGCAATATGGACGAGGGCGTCTCCCGCAGAAAGTTTGTAAGGAGAAATCTGTAAAGAAGCGAAGATAGAGGAAGTGAAAATGTGCGGAAGAGTTTTATAGCTGCAGATCCTCCTGCAGTTTGAGTTCGGAAGGGCAAAATGCGGGTGTTGGGGTCGGGAAGGAACACAATCTTCCAGATATCAACCGGGACCATAGGGATGAATGGACGAAAGCGGGTCGGCGCATAACTTGAGAAATTAGTACCCGGACCCCTAAAACATGTGAGGAGACTAGTAAAGAGACTGGCGGGGAAAGATTACCATTCTTCAGGTACCGGGTAGTCTACACGGGGCATCCCTTGAGCAAGCAATTGGAACCAGCAACGGGGGTTTTATTTTATAAAGACGTTTGACAATTTTGTTATGACTATATTTCCGACCGTCGCGTTATTTTATTCGCAGGGGACCCGACATCTAAAGGCCTCATTCACGTATCAGCAGAGCGACGGGAAGAACTGGCAGCCGAGACCTCTTTCGAGACGATTACAATAGGCCCACTGGGTAAGAGGAGTGCAGGCGAGGCTGCTCCGGTTCAAGTGATAAGAAAACGGCGACCTAGCAAGGAAGAACAAGGAACTCCACAGCATCTTCTTATTAGCGGATGGGTCGCATGAATGAACGGCGTTATATAGAGGGTAAGAGGCAGCAGAGGAGGTTGAAGGCCAACGTGAATACAAAAAGGGCTTCTCGACCGCTCGAAATAACAGGGTGGGAGGAAGGGGCCTTCCTACCCCTTTACACAAACATTCCGAAGAAGCGAACGTTCGACTGATCGCGCCAACAGTTGCTAAGACTCCCAAAGGTCAAACAAGCGCTCTGTTCAAACGAGGCCTAACGTCGAGACCATTTCTGCAAACCGTCAGTGGGAAGGTGTTGTACCGCAGGCTCGAAAATGTTGGCACGGGTAAACTCATTTCATAGAGGATCTCTCAATTACGTCATGGGTCAATTGTATGTTAATAATTAATTTGAAACTACGAACAGGGAGGCGAGTGACACGTTTCCCGAACGACGAGGTTGCAGGAAGAGGATGTGCGCGAGAGGGAGAACGATGATTAGAGGAAGAGGGCGTGTGACTGTGTGCGTCTGTGTATATGACGATGGGGAGGAGGAGGTTGAAGCCTCCTGGAAGGCCCGTTCCCGGCTGCTTTTCTGCCATTGCCGTGAGCGGCTTCAGTGGCGCTCGGCCGTGAATGGGAGCTACTGTGCGTGGCCAACGGGAGGGAGGGAGGGGGGTACCGTGGGGGAATGTGAGAGAGGGAGGGGTATAATGAAACGTTCCAAAAGGATGAAAGGGGTAGGCCTCAATCCCCCTCGTTTCTCCTTCCTCAGGAGAGGGAGGGGAGAAAGTAGTTGAAAAAAAAAGCATCAAAAGTGGGGGAGGGGCGGATTTCAGCCGGAAAAAGCTCGGCGTTGGCCTTCAACTCTCTTCCACCCCACACAATCACTCCTAAAAGACTCCATAAAAATAAAAAAAAAGAACGAATGGAGCATAACGGACTGTTTTGGGCCCAGATTTAGCCGTAAACACTCGGATTTATTATATTCATATTAAACGAGTGTGGATTTTCTTTGGAGAAGTTAAATTTGAACTTGACACGAAGCGTCATTTTAGTGAGGATGGAGTTATGCGCTATTTTTAAGTGACTAAAATAAATTCCACATGGGAAATAAAAACTGCTGAACGAGTTCCACTGGAACACATAAATGCGACCTTTCCGATCCGTTATTTCTTTCCCGGTCAGAACCTCAGTTGTTGTTTTTTTAAATAACCTTGAAAAATAGTATTCAAATTTGAAACGATTTGCCAAAAAATAATAAAATTATAAAGAAAATTTATAGCCCCAACAATATGCACTCCATTAATTTAGAGATGCGTTGTAGCCTATATTATTATAGAAAGAGGATGATGATTTAAGCAAGTTTTAACGGCCTTTGATAATTCCACGTATCACTTGATAAAATCGAAACACCCGATTCTTTTAGACATTATAAGTAACAATGGCCAAGTTTATAGACTGCAATACATCATATCAGCTTGAAAGTGGGAGAGATATTCATTTGTTGGGTAAAAAAAAAGAACTTTCCTTTAATTAGAATTAATATTGCTACAATGAAAGGATGGAGATAAACAGCAAAAAATATAATCAAGGTTGTATGCGACAGGGATCATTAGGTCTGTTTATCTACACTTTTTCTTTTATCTATCGGTGAACACCGCCGTCAGGACAGGGTTCTCCCGAAGATCCAACACCCTGTATTACTAGATTTTGTCTTAAGTCTGTTAAAGTGTGAGGTATGCTGTGAATGTGTTTAACTGTGTATGAACAGGGCGGCACGGTGTATGTGTATAGCTTCCATTCATCCTTCACGTCGTGGATTAGATCTGCCAACCCGATAATGAAATGCATATAAAGAACAGAATGACAATTGCTGGTGAGACCAAAGGAACCAAGAACCGCTCTTTTCGGGTGGTGTCCCGGTCGTATTGTGTTTTTGACATCAACAGTGATGGCGAAACCCTTCATGATCCGTGAGGGAAGGGGGGCATTTCCACCAGAGTTTGTAAGGTGTACAAAAGTAAGATGGAAGTGAGTGAAAATGTGTAGAAGATATATATCTGCAAATTCACCATTGAGCGTTGCGACTAGGAGTTCAAAATGCAATCCTTCAAATGTCAGTTGCAGCAGGTTGCCCATTCTACACTTGAAATTCCCTTACGGAGCGAATATTCTAAAATATCTAACTGATAATATTAATAGAGCCCCACATAACATGGATGACCAAAGAAGTGATAACCGTTCAGCACAGAGAGAGGCTCAGACAAGGAACTAAGCCATTTCCTATAAAGAGCAAGTTTCGCCCCCCCCCCCTAACCATCTTGAGAAAGAATGAATCACTGCCATTTTCTTGGGAACCGAGAAAAAAAAGAAGTCATCCCCGACCCTTCCCTAATAGAAACTGCAATAAGACTTTTACGAAGTCCATCTGATTACTATGGAAACCGACAATGACGTCATACTTCTTTGGCACGTGAACTGAATTGACCTTTTAAAGGATTCGAGGATACGCCGTAAAAGATGGAGTGAATAGGACACTTTATTCTCAATTGTGGATGTGAAAATATGGTCAGACGTTGACGAAAGGGTTTATTTCGCATTTAGTGCTTTCTAAAATAATAATATCGCTTAATTATGATGAAAAATAATCAAGCATGCAGAATCTTGACAACCGAAAAATGTGTTCCAATTTTACAATACCAAATAAACAAATTTTATGGTTATTTGGTAGAATCTGCTTTATAAAACCGTGGAAAGATTTAAAATAAACGATTATAAAGTGTTTACTATAAGTAAACATCCACTACTAAAAGGTTATTAGATAAGAGGCGAAAACTCGGACGCAATGATAGATTAATAAAAAGAATCAAATATGATATTAGGAAGAGACGTGTACACGATCAGAAAACATGCATGAACCTTCTCCCACACCACACACACACACAAATATAACATGAAACAAAAGAACTGGGAGTGCAAATGAAAAGACAAACATGGAATTAACTTAAACACAAACTTAACAAAAGTTGAGCAATTTTTGTGAAGAAATTTTATGATTAAAATGACCATCAGACAATCACCTCCGAATAAATGGCTGGGATGGGAATGATGAGGAACCACATAGATGTAATTTTGGAAAGGAAGAGATAACTGTGTCATGGGTCTTAGCACCTTACAAGTTGAAACAATTACTCAACAAAATAAGAAATCCTTTCTATATGAAAATAAAAAAGCACGGATATTGACTAGGATGCCTGCTCTAAATTTTAGGCGAAAACCAACGAGGTCGTCTCCCATAGAAAGTTTGTAAGTAGTATTGTAAAGAAAGAGGTTCAGATAGATGATGGAAATATGTGGGAGGTATATAACCACAGATCCTCCTCTATGGGTTGGGGCCAGGATGGAACGCATTGCGTGTGTTGGGGAATGAAAGGCAAGAAATTCTCCAGATGCCTAAGACTCCATTTCCTTTGATTATTGCAACGCTCGAAGAGATTCTGGAACATGCCATATCGTCATTGCATATGTAGGAAAGAAAACCAACGTTAAGATCCTCGCCAATTGTGAAGTTAGGAAAATTTGTACCCTACAAATGAGATTAGTTAGGTTTGCTTCGAAAGGAACGGGGGGGGGGGAGGGGTGAATTCTTTCGAACTTGCAAACTCCGTAATAAAAACAAGATCTCCTTTGTGGTAACAGACATTTGATCAGCCTTGTAATATAATTAGGAGTACTAATAGATTTGTTGTTTTTTTCAGATGGAAATAATGGAAGAGGTAAACATTCGCTAGGACAGCCCGTAACAAGTTAAACGAGAGAGGAACAGTGTCCAGTAGAAACGTCTTGGATAGACCTTTGCTCAACAGTGTGTGCAATGTCGAGCACATTCGGCAATGCAGTTAGAAAGAAACAGAGCGATGTTTTACGATCAAATTCTCACAAGGCAAATTAAAATAGATGTCAACGAGTTTTTTTAATCAGCTGACACGGAACTCCCTCAAAATTTCCTCTTTCGAATCCTACTCTAATGAACAGTTTTCTTGCATAGTGTTGTACTGGGCTAAATCCAATTGTTGTCATTAATTCCCAAACAAAATAATTTAGTGACAATTTCTCCCAAAAGTTGTTTGGGGTGTGGGTGAGGGGGAGGGATAAAGTACTATCGAGAAAATAATAAGAAACCAACAAGTATTCGAGAGCGACAACTTTACTTCAATGGACCCGAATTAACTCAGAATTCAGGGACCAAAAAGCATTTTTTTTTCCAAATCTGCAGGCCATACTGGGGACTTGGAAAAAGATAAAATGAAAATGAGGAAACAAAAAAATAGCATAAAGACAAGAGGTAAGGAATAAAAAAAGAGTTAAATGTTAGTTCAAATAAATCATAGGTCAGTGCACCGATCAGGGAATGAATAAGATCCTTAAGATAAGAAATTAATTGGAAATATTTAATTTATAAGCAGACGATGGAGACTTTATTCATAAAAAGAAAACTGGTATAATAACGAGGGCATTTTCAGGGTTGAGAAAGAATGGATTGGTGTACGGGGTAAAAATAAAAGAATATTAAAAGAGATTAACCGAAATACCAAAACCATGTTAATCCTAACTGCTGGAATAGAGGGTCATGTTTTTAAAAAGTTCTTATAAGGAGTTTGCTCAAGAAGGGGTCACCTACCCCCGGCAAACAATGTAGCTCCAAACTGTCAGTTCCAAGTGCTGGAGGAATACAGAATACAGAATCTGTAGCATCCACCAATGCATTTAGTGTCCCACAGGATATTTACAAGGATTTAAAGCAAAGATATGTCGGTGTCATTTATAGACCCACCGGGGTCGTAATTTTGCTCTGGCCGGAATGAGAAAAACAACACCCCCGGCCGGGGTTAGCCGGGCGTCTTAGAAATCTTACGAGTAGACATTTGTCCTTCTTGGTAAGAGCCCTGGAGGGCTCTTTCTTCAGAAATGTATGGAAAATAGTGAAGTTTAAGAGGAAATGAAAATATGTGGAAGACCTCCTATCCTCTTGTAAGTATTGGGGCCGGGAGGGCACACAATCCTCCAGATGTAAGCCGCACTATGGTTGCCCATGTCAAGGCCCCAACAAGGAATGAATTGGCGACTAGCCTGCAAAATTATCGTCACCAACAAGGAAAATTAGGCGGGAAGGGGTTTTGAAAGGCAGTGGCGAAAAGGGGAGGTGTCTAGAAGGAATGAAGCTCATCCAAGTGCTAGGGAGGCTAGACGATGTATCCCCTCCTATTGGCTTTCTGACGTCGAGGCAAGCGAAAATCCCAGGAGCACGGACACAAAACTTCAGCGGTGTCACGAACGGGGCAACTAAACCAACACGCATCATCATGCTCATAGCTAATCACAACACTGCTATCATTTCCCTTCCCCGCCTTCACGACCCAACATACCTACTCTCCTCTTAAAGAATCCTGTCGATAGAGTACTAGTGTCTCTCTCCTATGGGGTTCACTCATATCCACATAACCCGGCGCAGAACGAAAGTCACTCCTTCCCCCATGAAGGATGCCTGCGATTGACCCGAGTGAAAAACCTGAAACATCGCCTTCTATTAGTCACTTAAGCCACATCGCGCGTGGTTAGTCTCCGGGTGGATTGGATTGCACAATTTCCTTGACGGTCGCTGCATCAAGGGATGGATGGATGGGTGGATGTTATGGGATTATTTTAATAAATACTTAAAATGTTAAAATGTAGATCAGAATATTGGAGCCTTTAATCTACAACTTGTGGCGTTGTCTCTCCTCTAGGTAGCGGAGGATTGCGCTGCTGGGGCGGATATTCTCACGGGTTCCTCCACCATGGATGGGAGGTTACCTTCGTCAGAGTTTTCCCTAAGTCGGGCATTCTGCGATGAAGTGTGTACTTGTGAGGAGTACAACGCAGTTTTCACAGTAGGGAGGGGGGTCCTTTACCATTAGGAAGCCCGATGCGAAGTCGGCATACAGATACTTCTTCCATGTCGATAAGCTTGGAAAGATGAGACGCATCGTATTCCTGGTCATCTAGCGGTCTAGACCTTTCGGATGGCGACCCGTATTGCGAGGATGTAGTCTTCGCAGGGTATTGGGATACCAGCGGACCTGATTGGCCGAAGGGCGGCGGTCTTTGCCGCTGTATCATCCCTCTCATTTCATTGCAAGCCGCTCTATATACCTATCTTCTTATTTCAGGCAGGATGGGATGGATGGAGTTTTGATTCGGGTAGCAAATGAGGCGGTTGCCATACGTTGTGGATACCCGTGGTTCAGATTTCACGTTAATCAGCAGGTCCACCACTGAGACATAAATGCATCTTAATTAAGTGCAGGTCGGTGGTAAAAACACCGACACTTTTCTTTTCTCTTTCCTGGGATTCACATTGGTTGGTGTCAAAAACGCATACTACCCGGATACCCCCCTTTCCCCCAACGCGGACCAACCCATGGTGCTTTCGGGCTTCGGGCTCATCATTGATTATCATTCTGATCTTTAGGTACATTTCATTATCCGTTTGTAGGATCTCAACCCTTCCACGAGGATTGAAAATGGACTAATGACGCCATCATTTTCCAAATACAAATTTTGGAAAAAAAAATGAAGGAGACAAGGAGGAAGTGTTGAATACTTCATATTGTAAGTTAGGTAGAAAAACCAAAACAATTCCTCTCCACTTGTTTTTAGTGACAAATCTGAAGAATTGTTGCAGCATAGAAGGGCAATAACACGATTTTGGGAGTGATTTTATCAGTCATTTGGCCCAAACATTTACTGATTAATTATGATGTGGGTTTATATATATATATATATATATATATATATATATATATATATATATATATATATATATATATATATATATATATCCCGCGTCATCCTCATTACTCCTTGAACTCTACCAGGAAGTAAAGTAAGGATATCCGGCACGAAACTACACTAAATAACGAAACTTCCGGGCGTTATTTCTTCAACAAAAATAGGCTGTGCTCTATTTTTATATAATTGGACGATACTGGACCCACAGTAGCTCTTCAAGAGATCTCTGGATATCCCTCCCAAAACGCGTTCCCATCATCCTTGACCTGTCTGCATTCTTCCTGGCTTCTTTGTGCTAAATCAAGTCTCGTCTCATTTCTAAAACACCATCAGAGGATGCGAGCCTATATTATATTCCTCGGCTAAAGCCTCAAACTCAATCCTTATAATTAGCAATCTTCAAACAATTAACGACGGCTTCAATACAATCTGGATTTACGACTAGACACAGAGCAAATGGTGGAGATGAAAAATAGGTGAACGTTGAGGAAAGAGGGGTGTGGGCTATGGGGTGTGGATATTGGGTTACTCGTGGAGAGCATTTGGGAGGGGTTAGGCATAATTCGAGGAAAAAAGCGGTTTAGCAATGAGTGCTGGTGACAACCCGGGGCGGTTTTTAGTTTGTTGGTAAGTAGTTTTTAACCCCCTCTAACCTGTAAGTTCCGCACGTTTTTTTCTCCTGTAACGTTAAATAGAGGAGCGAGTGTATATATATATTTAGGCTATATTTTTATTGACACCGGCTCAAATAATTACCAATGAGTAGAAAGTGGTTTCTAAGCCCAACGCTCCCCAAAGTCCCCTGGTTGGAATTATTAGGCCTCTCCTCCCACCCCATTGCACAGGGTGAGCGGAAAGGAAAGCTAACTTTTGAATCCAATTTCGCTTAAAAGTATCAAACATTAGTCCTTAATTAAGTGCCGTGGCTACATCGATATTTATAAACCCTTCGAACAAACAACTATGTTCCAATGAAGCCCACGTATACTTTTATTGACAGGGTTAAGGGTCTTGGTGGAGTGGACCTGCCTTCATTCCGGATCACTAATTTTGCGCTTTGAAACTGTGAGTTCTTAGATCTGCGTCATTTCTGAGGGAGCCTTTTTTTTCTCTCCTTTATTTTTATACTTTTTGCATGCTAAATTTTAAAAAGGTTTTTTTCTTATATACCAAATCATTTGGGAGAGAGAGTTACGATGATCAACATTGGAAATTTATTGAATTAATTTTTTTTACAGGTCATATCCAGAGTGCAGGGTTTAGAAGGTGGCTGGACAAAACAGCCCTGTTTATTGCGTGCGGGACAGTAGAGCAGACAAGCAACCCTAAAAACAACGTGACTCGCCAACAAACCTAAAGTGGAATCAGGTTCATACAATCTATTATCACAGTCTCTTGCCAAACAATATAATATTCTAATTCGACAATTACACATAGCACAGGGGAAAAATTAAGAATTTTATCAGAGAAAGTCATTCAATTTTTTCTGAAACAAATTTTCACGTCTCCGTTAATGGTCCTCAAACCGGAGAACTCATGAAAGACGTCCAATACGACAAATGCACCGGGACAATGAGATGCATGCCTGGTCTATTGTTGCAAACTTTACAGGCATAGTCCAGACTATGAACATCTCGTACGAGTTTCTGAAGAACTTTGTCTCTTGGTGTACGCATGACTGCAAAAATGCCTTTTGTCTCAGCTCATATCTAAACAACTTTCCAAACAACTGCGGTATTATAGCGAGGAGAGCGTTATAATAAAGATCTTCGGCCATTCCCAATTATTTTCAATATTTGTAGGTTAAGTCTGATGTTGAAAAATGAAGGCGCTAATATCAAATATCCTTTAAAGTTACAAATTGATATAAAATAAATTATAAAATTCGCTAAGAGAACCTTGACCTCCAGCTGTGTTAGTGAGAAAAGTACTTTATTTTTTAAGTACCAGGGTCTGTTTTCAGTACGTCGTGGCAGACCCGCCCCGCCTCCTCTCTAATATTTCGTCTTTAATGGTATAAGTAATTTTGTTGGGGTCGGATGCTTAACTGGTCAAAATAATAAATAAATAGCCTGCTTAATAAAGTTACCTATTTGATCAGACAACTTGAGTACTAAGAGCCCTAACTTTACGATTGAGACGCATCATTTGGCAGAAAAGGTAAATTTGTGAGTTTGAAATAACCGAAACAGACCACCTCACGTCAAAATAAACTGGAGCAGTGCGAGAAGTAGGTTAATGGATAGTGCCATGGCACGCGCACATGGAAGAGGGGTCGCAGGGGGTAAAGGTATTTGCTACTTAGCGTGGCCAAGATGGTGAGGACAAAGGGTGGCAGCTGCGCTGAACAATCTCCTCCTCCGATCCCGCCACCAATGCGGAAACCGAATGTCTGTGAGCGCCCGAAGGCTTCATCGGTTACCATCAAGCTGGGAAGGTAGATGGGGGTGATGGGGGAGTGGAGACCCGTCTCATTCAAAGTCAGCAAGGGGCGAGGACGCCCCGCCCACTCCCCATGCACGTCCATCACTAAACCCAATGAATCCCAACTAATGAATTGACCGCACTCAAATTCTCGCGCGTGTGACCCCGAGCGTTCACGCTGGACTTCATCAGAGGGTATGGATGGAAATGTCAAGTTACAATGGAACGTCATAGCCCACAAATCGGGGCAGAGGTCACCTTCAATTTGGAAGGCAAGGAGAGACAAAGTGGGAAGGCGTCAACAAGGAGTATTGCTCGAGACACAGCCGGAGAAAAACCGCTGTCTGCTCCTGCTGTTGAAGGAGAGCAGCTGCGGCAGATGTACGGCCTCGGACGCCACCTCACGGGGGTCAGGTGTGACCGTCCCGAGGAATCGCTTTCCGTGGATCGACCATGTAAAAAAAAAACGTCCCCAACTCTAAAAAAAATAACGCAAAAAAGGTTAAGTGAAAATATGAAAAGGCAACTGGCTTAAAAAAAAAGGAAACGAAAAAATAAAGAATTGAAAGCCTGTTCTAATGCCCGTGTATGTGTGGCCGTGTTGTGTCGAATGTGGAGGTACTCATTTAGCGCTGCGATGGATTCAATGGCCTAAAAATGGACACAATAAATTTAACCACTAGCTTACAAAAAAACAACCCCGGAAGACAACCATGAATTTATAGCCCCCCCCCCCAAGAAAATTCATTTAAATAAGTATTATGCCAGAGTAGCATCTCACTTAGGTCGTTACTCGCCGGCTAATGCTGATGATGTAAATGGGTAATTATTCTCATCCCGTTTGCATTGAACAATTTAATCAAATAAAGTGAATAGCCCAGTCAAATCAAGGAAAGAGCAAAGCAAATGAAACTTTAAATAACATAAAAGCAACATAACTCAAGCCACCAATGTGGGTAAAACTAACTGCACGAAAGAGCGACAATTCATATTTGCATAACTCATTTTTTTTAAAGTTTTATGTGTAATAAATAAGTCAAAGGATAATGGAGGTCAGCAATATTAATAGCAGTGGTATTAATATTCAGTAGCTGGTATCATCGGATTCGTGCCCCGGAATAATGTAACCAAACCGCTAATCGCAAGAAAGCGCTTCTTGTGGAAGTTTGTTTTTGTTCGAAACTTCGAGGAAGCAGGCAGCGGACGGAGGGCAGATTAAAACAAAAAAAAAACTAAAAAAATCGTCACCCTTCGTTTAAACGAGAAAAGATAACTGGGGACAAAATCACTGAGCTCACAGGGGAAAAAACAATTACACCGAGTGTGTTCAGAAATGTTGTGCTGTCGAATGTTATGTGCATAACAATAATGTGTGTGCGGGGGGGGGGGATAAACAAAGATAAAGTTTAAAAAAAGATTGAGGTGAGAGCGAGAAAGTAAAAGTGGCGTCCTTCATATCACATCTGACCCCGATGCAGTGAGGAGAGGAGGCAGCGCCAAAACAACGGATAATTGCCTCCAAAAAGAAGAGCTCCATTTTTTATTAACGGACGGCTGGACGGGAAAACGCGCGAGCGTCGGACGACTGTGTGTGTGTAGGTCTGTGTACAACCGAGAGACTTTTACCTTTAGCATGACATTACCAGGCGCAAGGGGTGGCGTCGCCAATGTGTATTGGTAAAGATTTAATAAACAACTAAAAAAAAGAAAACCATGACTGTTATACCCAGTTAAAAGAGTCTGTTTGTACCTACACTCATTTATTTGTGTGTAATAGACTGAGTGGGGGCAAAGCGGGGGGGCGTCAACGGACAAGAGCGGCAACGAACGGACGAGGCGCGGAACGGCAGCGTCTTGGTCTATTCAAGTGGAGGACTGAGGAGATTCGTTGACAAAAGGCAAGCTGACCCTGGGGGAGGGAGAAGGGGATGGCATGGGGACGACACTCATCGAGAATCACGGGGTCTGACGTCGGAGGGACTACGGGTGAAGAACGAGGGACAGGATGAGGGGGGGGGGAGATGTTATCTAATCAGTATCCGCCCCACTCACCCGACCTATGTCGAGAAAGCGAAGAAAGAATGAATGTCATGGCGCGGGGAAAGCGCAAATGAGACGCACGGCCTGTCTCCATCAATGGGGAAGGGAAGACGCAGCGGGGGAGACGGCCCCAGGGAGCGCCAGCGGCC
Source organism: Ceratothoa steindachneri (assembly GCA_963969495.1). Taxonomy (NCBI): domain Eukaryota; kingdom Metazoa; phylum Arthropoda; class Malacostraca; order Isopoda; family Cymothoidae; genus Ceratothoa; species Ceratothoa steindachneri. Next base: position 136,517,872 of record OZ018326.1, read on the forward strand.
TCAGGAAACCCACGTGATAATTGTGTGTGTGTGTGTTATGTGGGCTGAGGCTCGGGGCTGTACAAGCGTGGTGGACCCGCAGATGCCACGCCGAAACTAGGAGCAGAAGATGCGTAGAAAATGAACAGAAGTTTCCTGCGGATTCGCCGTAAGCAGCAACAAACCCATCACGAAAGAACACTGTCAAAAGGATCAACAGCACTCAAGAGATATGCTCTAATTTCACCGATATTTGTGTATACGGCGTACGTTCGTTTTGAATGCCCCAGAATGGGTTTAATTAGTTTACAGTACGAATTTAACGAAGGGGCTAACAATCTACAAGTTCCGTATTTAAGAGTTTAGAGGTTTATTACAGTATTTATCCAGTATTTTTTTAAATTTACCTTGGCATTTTGCCATTGTTCTTATACATTGAAATAAAACATATTTTACGTTCCCCAAAGTTGTCGTTTCATGGTAGACGTGGGAGAAAACCGAATAAATCAGTGATCTAAATAAATTTTTTAATCAAAATGATCAGCACCATTTGGTCGCAATATTCTCATTGTAAATAGTAAAGGAAATTCTTTTGTATCTGGCAGGATTCGAAAATTTCCTCTTCTTAAACCTCAGGTTAGACTGGTTGACAAAAATTAAAACATGGGTAATACATACTACCAACATATACCAGTAAACATAAAACAACACAACAAAAACTTTTACACTCACATGAAGAACCCTTATAATGCAGAACAGGATTCGTTCCATTGGCCTAAACTGGGCGTTTCTCGCTAATTTTGAGAAAGTTTTTGTTTTCAACTGTTATCTTTCCCTTTTTGACCATCATATTATTCAAATTAACAGCACGAAAATTCTCAAGATTATTCTCGTCTATAATCTACTTTTCATTCAATAAATGGACCGTTTCGATTTCACAAAAGAAATCTCCACAAGCTGTTTGTTATGTTCGGTCAACTCATTGGAACCCAGTTGATTTTTTTTTAAAGAATCAATTTTGGTATTTATATAATTAAATTTACGTGTCGTAGTTTTTTCTAATCTCTTTACCGTCCCTGGAATATTTCAATAATTATGGTAAGCGCAATAGCAACGAGGCCGCACCACGCAGAAAATTACTAAGGAAATATCTGTAAGCAAAGTAGTGAATAAGCGTGGAATATATATATATATATATATATATATATATATATATATATATATCCGCAAGTCCTTATGCAAGCATTGGCCGGGGCAAAAGTACATATGCGGGCATTCGGGCAGAGAGGCTGTGCCGCTACTCCAGTAACCAATGAGAACATCTCCGCCTCGAATATCAAGAAGGGTTTTAAAGAATATGGTGAAGGAAATGAACCCCCTAAGGAAGACGCTGAGGTCAAGGTGGTGTTCGATACTCTCCTAAACCTACTCTCGTTCCGCAATAAAGGCGGTCCAGCGGTCGAAATAACGTAATCACGAAGTAACGCAATTACGAAATAACGTAATTACGAAGTAACGCATTCACGAAATTACGTAATCAGGAAATAAGACAATCATAAAATTACGTATTCACGAAGTAACGCATTCATGAAATTACGTAATCAGGAATTAGGTAACGCATTCAAGAAATAACGTAATCATGGAGTAACGTAATCACGAAATAACGCAATCATGGAATAACGGTAGATAAAAAAGAAAAGAAGAAAATGAACAGCTCGGAAGTAGGCTCAGGCGAGAGGAAAGCGAGGCGCGACTTCTTTCTGGAAGGCGATGAAACGAATCTAGGCTGACGAGAGGTTTATTCAGCAATATAAATTTTATTATTAAAACTGGGAAGTCTAAACCAACGAAGGCATCGCCAAACACTGAGAAGAGAGGCTGGTGCAAATGGGAGATGTGATAATTTTGTGCAAAATGCATTGCTTGAAAAGTCTAAAGAGGAGACTACTTGGGGTGCTCGGGACTGAGAAGACAAAGAACTCTCCAGAACGTGTCCAATTTTCGAAATGAGACCATTGTCGGGCTTTAGGGCCTTGTGGGGTAGGCAGACGTCCAAATACAGCTGATTTAAAGCGTAAGGGATGATCTGTAAAGACGGGTGAAGAGAGGTTGAGTACAAATGTTCAAAATTATGGCTGCAGAGTAAACTGCAGGTGGTGGAACTGGGAGGGCATACAATCCAGATGCCAGTCGCAGCAAGGTTGCTCAGGCTACCCCACCCCTGATGAGGTGATTCGGCAGGAAGTGAGGAGAGAGGTTTCCAAACCGTGCGACCGACAGACCAACGAGCAAAGAGAGTTCGTCGATTCGTTCTTTGTTGCCTGCATAGACAAACGATCCTTCTTTTCTCAATTAAAGAGGAAAAGAAACTATGATGGGGCCAGATCAACCCCCCTTGAGGGAACTACCGTGGGAGTTGTGAGATTACGCCCTTCCGCTTTCCCTCGTTGTTTTGTTGTTTTCTTGCATGTTCCTTCTCCTCAATTCCAGGGGGCGGGCAGTGGAACCATAATGAAGAGGGCGAAATAATCATCAGAATAACCTTCGCACCCGCATGCAACGGCTGGTTGTGTATAATCCAACGAGAAATGCACATCGTTGGGGAAGAAATGGGGATGGAGATGAACAGTTTCTACTTCTTGGTCTGCCTACCTCTCTTCAGTGAGGTGGGCGAGCTCCAAGAATGCCAATACATCACTCGGGTGAGTACATACATATACCCCGTAATGAGTGTTTCGTGCTTGCGCGAGGTGTTTAGTGGCATCATGTTTTTTTTAAATGGTTACCACAAACAACAAGAGATTATCGAGCAACAAGGTCATAAAAATGTAGCTCAAGGCGACAAATGAGATGACAGAGAATGTAAGGCAGTGGTTATCACAACAAGGGAGAAATTTCTATGAGAAGATCCATTCGTTGGCTTTCGTTTTATTCTTTTAATTAAAGGCATCTGATACGCCAATTTGTTTGGAAATATTTCAGGTGCCCCATAAACCCAAATAAATAAACGTGGCTCTATTTATTCAACTAAATAACTAATACATAAGGAGCTCAGTCCAATTTTGTTGCCAAATAACATCTTCATGCTCTTTAAGAAAAATGACATAAAAGGATCATATTCAAGAGAAACCGTTTAATTCATGCGAACTAAGGCAAAATTAGTAAATGTAAGAATAATAATCTTAGTAATCGGACATATAAATTATTCTGCAAGTTTTCTTTTGAGCACAAATAACCCAATCCAACCAACCTCTGCACGTGGAAACAAAGCGAATCAGCGCATTCGAACCCCATTAAGAGCGCGTCAGCAGGGCACACTGACTCAAGCATCCCGTATTGACGAGTGTGTCTAAGCTTCATTCTGCGCACGACTAAAATAGGTTGGCGATTGTGCCCAGCGATCTGTGCGGGTGATCCACTCCCCCTCCAGAGCTCCTCACCCTTTATTGAATTTCAATAGGGAAGCAAGGGTTATTAGCGTTGCACATAGAGAAGAGCGCGGGGCTGCAGTCGTGCAGGGGAAGGGAAACCGAATAATGGCGGAGGAGGGAGACGAAGCGATGGGGTAAGCATGCCGCGTGCAGCTTTTGTGGGCACGCGTGGCGCGTCTTTGCACTCGCCGAGAACCGGTTTTTCCAACGCGATTGATAATGCCCCCCACCCCCCCTACTGGACACAAATCGGGGGGCACGTGGGGGGAAGGTCGGCCTTGGCTTAACACTCGGTTCATTTGAAGGGAAAACCAAGGGCAGAATTCAAATTCACTCATTTTAAATACCTTTCTGAATTCACACTTTGAATTCAGAAATTATGAGAAGTTATTCCATAAATAAGAATCTTCTTTCATTTACCAATGAATCGCAAACTAACGAAGGCATCCGCATCCGAAAGTTCGTGATGGGGAGAGAGAGATTAGTGAAGAAAGCGAACCTGTCCTATTTCAACAATAAAGGAAAACCCTTAATGTAGGCTCATATATATATATATATATATATATATATATATATATATATATATATATATATATATATATATATATATATATATATATAGCGCGTCTAACAGAGCAAACGTAATAATAAAAATAATTCACTGATTAATAAATGAGTATATCCGCATTCCCCACGGATAATTTGAGCATTTTTTTTTCTTCAAAAACCAATTCTGAGCATTCGAGTCTCGTCGGCTTCCAATTCGGGTCACTTGTCAGTAGTCGGCACGAAGCCAAATGAAGCAGATTTTACAAGAATAAAAATCTAACGCACTCTTTTACACGCCGATACCATGCGACAAATGATTGCGCCCACACATTTCAAGAAATTAAATGACAATTTAAAATGACATTCATTTCCATTATGAGACTACACAAATTAAGACGACACCTAACACAGAACAATCTGCACTTGCGGGTGGAACGCACACACTTGATCTACATGAGTGTCACACAAGACCATTGGTGAGGATGAAGACCACAACCCAAACTACTTCCTTGCCCGAGACTCAAGCGAGTAGTCCTGACTGCCCAAAGGGGTCGAGCTGGGTGGCTGCTGACAAGGACAAAGGGGGCCGATCCCCATCGACAATCGCGCGTTGTCATCTGTCACAGGGACGGGATACGTAGATACGCGTCCACTGATCCTGACAGATTTGGGCTCCCCCTTCACGCCACATCGACCTTAGTGACCAGCCGGCCCGCCCTGCAGTCCCGAAAGGGCTCCCGAGGGACAACGGGAGGAAGGGTCAAAAAGGGGTAGCGCCGCGCTGCTGGGGTCTTGAAAGGGTACAGGGAAGCAAGAACATAAAAAACGGACTGCCGCCACGGGTGAACAGAAGCCAAAAATCGATCGTCGGATCCACCAACCCTTTGGGGAGAGAACCTTTGCGGTTTCTGCACAACATCGATTGCACCACCGACGCTTGTGGCTAAGCGAGAATCATTCAACAAAAACCACCAATTTTTCTGTTTCCACACAATATATATGGAGAGTATATTCTCGTATGACTGATCGGAAAGACATGACTGCAATCTTAAGACACATTATCCACAACAGCATTTAAATCACAGAGTAACTAGCGGGGCGGGTGCAATCAGACGCAATCCTGAAATATTGTAGACGTCATTCATACTGGAGCTTCATGTCACGAAAATAGGCGCGCGCGTTCTGCCCAAATCCTTAAATCATAATGCCCATGTACTAAAAATTTGAATAAAGAATATCTAAATTATGTATTCTTACATTATACAAATTAACTTCCATTTATCCAGAAAGAAAAGGTTCGTGTTGTATTGTGTAATTGCAGACTTCTTCTAGAGGTAAATTTAATAAATAGGCGTAAAAAATAGCTTCAAGACAACTTCCGTATTAAAAACCTCTTCATTTAATTAGTTGGATTTTGCTATATTTTGAATGGCAAGGCAGTATGAAGGAACGAATATATATATATATATATATATATATATATATATATATATGTGTGTGTGTGTGTGTGTGTGTTTGTGTAATCACTAATCCGTTTCAAAATTTCCTTCCTCCATCACTTCTACGAGTTTTCCTTCTCAATCTGATTGATTTCCTCGACGAATATTAACACTCCAACCACCCTTTAATATTCTAAGTCACTCTAAGTTCCATTCACAATATTTTATTATCTTATATATCATTAAACTATAATGGCAATATATTTAACGGTAATGGCAAAATCAAAAGGATTAAATAGAAAAGGTAAGACAGTAAAAAAAAAGAGAAACATTTTCAAATCTTGCCTATTCTCCCAAGCTCAAAATTTAAAACTTGCAACGTTCCCGAAAACCATTCGAATTTTAACGGTGAAACCATAAAAAAAGGATGGTTGAAACACGGTTCTTTCTGTCAAAAAAGGAAGGTTAAACAGCCCATACATATGGACTCCCTTCTTTTCTTGCAAGATTCGGCCAACGTTGGTGCGGGATGAAAATGGTACAAAAGCTACTTTTCTACATGCAGAAACGCCTCTACCTTCACCGGTCACTTCAATAGGCTGGTTTGGTCACACGTTATGGAATGGTCAGCGGAGGCAGGCTTGAAATGCCTATTCAACAATGTGAGCACAAGGAAAAAAACACACCCTGCAAATGCATTTCAAAGGTTGGTCAAATAGGCTGGGCGGCAATGCAGCCATTAAAATTCTCCCACTGACCGCGTAGAGTGCATGGTCACGAGAGACGAGAGTGCTGATCAACGGCAGCAACAGGAGAATTTACTGGTCACTGCAAAGGAGCGGTGGGAGAACGGTCATCTCAACCAAAACAACAACTGGACAACGGTCAAAAGGGAACAGGCTGGTGAATAGGTCCCAAAGGCCTAATCGTTTATGCATGGAGAGAGAACGAGAGAGAGAAAAAAAGAAAGAAGAAGCGATGGTCCAAATCGACCTAAAACTTATCTTTGTGAAAGACGAAAACCGGCTAGCCTCTGCGCCCAATAAGCCTCGAATAAATTCTCTTCTCGAGTGTCCGAAAAAGGACCTTGATACAAAACCTTTAAAAAAATCCCAGGCCAGGTTAGGGGAATTTTCATCTAATGTGGGAAAAGCCTATCGACGCCAACTGCCGTTTGTGGGTATACATGAAAGTATTTTGGCCGCCATCCATGGCTACAGGCGACTTTGAAAATCAATTGGTGTATGTATGTTATTTCGGAAAAAAGGAATTTGATTGCGGTCACATTAATGAATACCAGCAAAACTGACTTTTCGTGCGCTCCATTTCCCGGTGGTTGAGATACCGTAGGGTTAAATTAGAGCAAAACCAAACCTATACGCGACTACACTGTCTGGTTGATCGACAAAAGATCCAATGACCTTTTGATAATGCCACATCAATCAGAAATGACCTTTAATGACCTAATATGAAAAGGTCAGTTTAGCCTGTTCTTTACACCCAAAAATCAACCTGATGAATTTCCGAATGCTACAAATCTCATTGTGATTATTGATAAATGACATAAAGCCAATAATTTTTAAGGCACTATGATGCCAGGAAGAATATTTAGCACAAATTTTCGTCGGTAAATGCATGTAGCAGTAGAAACGATTCTATTGAAACCCATTATTGCAAGCTACCACCACCAGCTGGCCAAGTCAGTATTATGAACATATCTATGGGTGAACATAAATTAACCAGGCAATGGCTTCGCTACTAAGATTAAAATTTAAAATCTAAAAAAAAAGCAGCCATGGTTAAATTTTTATAATTTTTTTGAACTTGCCAAAATATAGAGTTAGGGAAGAAGAAGAAGAAGATATATAAAAATAAATTTTCTGAACTTCACCATTTGTAATTCTTTGGGTTTTAAAAAAATTTGATACTTATATTTATTTCTGAACTTCACCATTTTGTTTTTTGACATTATAAAAGAATTATTAGAAATAACTTTAATACAAAAAAAAAACAAGTCATAACCAAACTACGATGAAATTATTATTCAAATAATAAAAAAAATCCCTTTCTTAAATTATAGTTAGAGATGATGATGATGATGATCAGTTACTTACAACCCGGCAAAATGACATTGCTTCGAAAAGCTGGTGGCGTTTTGTGAACTGGAAAATTGAGGACTAAAGCTCCTGGAGAGAAAAATAATGCAATCGGGAAAGCGAAGATGAGCAGAGAAGATAACGATCAACTGCCACAGCCAACAAACTCACTCCTCCAATGGAGAGGAGAGCCATTTTGAAAATCGGCCAATATTAAGTTTGGAGACGAGTCATTTATAATTAAAGGTATTGAAAACCAAAGTGGGACACATCAACGTGGAACCACGAATCAAAATTAACCAAAAGGGTTCAAATGAAGGAGTGAATTATTAAGTTTAGCAAGCAAACATGCAATCCTTTTATTTTAGTGCAATACATGTATTAAAGGGCGAAGAAGCAATCAGTAACTGAACTAACAGGTTCTGTACAAACGATAAGGACAGCACCCGTAACAAATATTCGCCTGGCAGAACCCTACTCAAGAATTACCTCTCGTTTCTAGAACCTGAGGACAAGATTTATCATCCATTCTCAAGTTTTGGGGGAAAACAATTTCCCTAATTAAAAAAGGCTTGATAATAATGCGCGACTTTAATGAATTTCATGTACATTCGTTAAGAGACAACGACTAGGTCCTCGGATCTTTTAACACTAAGTTGCCTGGCAATTTCTTCGATTTAAGACACTGAAGAATCAGGTGAACTGAAATAACTATGAGCTTGACATTTCTAAATAAAAATAATAATAATGGCATGTTTAACCCACCAAATGATTTAAAGTAACCGATCTGCAATTTATCGTCCGTATGCAAAATATATAAAATAATGTAAAAACAAAAACAATCTAAAAAAAAAGCCCCTCAACTAATACACAAACTGGAAACTGTTCATTTAAAACAGTCTAACCACAACAAATGCGACCACATTATAAGAAAAGTGTCGGAAATACCAGTACCATATTTGGTATAAGGTGCACATTCGGAAATAACATGTACATAAAAGGGAGCCACCTACACCAAACATCTCCCTCCAAATTTCTTCCGACCTTTTGACCAAACAAGAATAAAATGCTAGAATATCATAAATGCCCGGGCGTTAGATCTGAGGGTATTTTAAACGGTTGGGAAAATGATCGAGCAAATGTTTTCAAAGATCAGCCAATTTAAGAGACCCAGTCCTTCGACGCTTCCAAAAATGCCCTAAATTCAGTCTAAAGAGAGACTAATGAATGAATGGCCCATAGTTTCTATAGATACAAGTTATAATTCTGAAACTTTGTTACTTAAAACTCCGCTCCCAAACATCGCGTCTTTCGCTACGAAAAAGAGGTCGAGGTCGCCAACATATAACTTATTTGACATAAAAATGAAAAAATAACGAGGGAATCCATGATTCGGTGGGAAAATGTAAAGTTAAGGGAAGTCAAAATGTGTGGAAGGTATTTATAGCTCGAGTAGTCCAAAGTGTAGAGTACTAAGTGGCAGTCAGAGACGAGAAAGCGTTGGACTATTCGTAATCTACATAATTTTCACCCTGATGGCAGATCGCCCTGCGGTCGTTAAGGCTGATATGGCGCGCGATTTTCTCGATGTTAGTGGCAAAATGGTTGATCATGTTTGCAGTGGGAACCCTTGTTATATATGTGTTGAGGAGAGAGTGAAGGTACTCGTAAGTAGGGTTAAGGGGTACTCACGAGCAAGTAGGTGGACCGAGTGGTAGTGATTCATTTTTCCCTCCAGTAACTTAGAGCGCAATTGGGTGGGAGTGGCGGTCAAAGTGTGGCGCTCTCAGTCAGGCACAAATCCTTAAAAGTGGGCACAAACGAACGTCCCAATTCTATTCAGTTTTCTCAATTTATTTAGCAAGAAATGGAAACCCAATTTCGTCAACAAAGTAATGTTTACTCAAGACGAAAAGAATGACAGACAAAGTACAAAAAAAGGCGAATGAGAAGAACAAGAGAAGGGAACAGAGCCTTTTGGGGGTGCAAAATCGAACCTTATCGAGGATGAATTAAAAGTCACCCTCGGATATAAAATTCCATTCCATGGAGAAAGGCTGAGGATGAATGAAGATGTTCTCAAGCAGATTCTCAATATGAAACGAGGAACAGTGATGCATAGCGCGAATGGACGGGACGGGGGGGGGGGAGTGCGAGAGGTTAAGCAACATCAATTAGAAAAGGCTAGACTAGTGAGGGGGGTATATTGTTTTCGACTATATTAAAACAAAAGATAAATCGATAAGAAAAGATGTCTCTAGTACACTAAGCACTACTTGTTGCGCACAGTAAACAATCGAAGTTTGAAATGGCTCCCCCTTGCCATTCCATTACTGTTTGGTTGAAGACACACATAAGAAATTAGTATCTCGTCACTAGTGGCGGTAAACATAAGTGATTGAATAAGGAGCAACCAGACTCGTGAAAACATAAACAGCGAGCCTCAGATGATAGAATAATAACTGCTTAAATCAATGGACTCTTCAAGTTCAAAGAACAATTTCTGACCTAAATTGGGGCGAATTCAAAAGGAATTGATTTTTATATCCTTAGAAAATTAATATCAGATCTATGCTATTTTTGATCGGTCTTAAAATTGTTAGCGCACATGTGAATTAATTCTCCCTAGACATTTAAAGACATCTGAAATAATTGAACCTACTAAAAGGAAGAGTTGTAGTATTCCTTCGTATCTAGTGCGAAGGTGTATAACTATACTGATTGATAGAATAACTAATAATTGTAAGCTCAGACAGCGAATGAAACGGATGAGTGAGCTTAATGTTGATAACAATCAAAAGCAAGCGAAACGAAGAAATTACTTATCCGGCAACTGTCCCACTGTGACCAGCAAAAATCTTACCTCACTAGTCCTTAAAACTCCCTCCCTCTCCTTATCGTGTATGCCCTTTCTTGAGACCGTGTATGTCCCTCCTCAACAATCCTGACGTAATTTTTGGTGCCTCGCCTTGTCCTTCCCCCCACGAACTCGACTCTCCCGTAGCTCTGTTGCAACCTCAAATCTCGAACGGTGACGTGCAAACGTGCCACGCTCGTCGTGAGCCAATGTCCCACCCCCTCGTATGATTGTGTGACCAATGATCTCCTTTTCAACCGAGGCGGCGGAGAGGAGAAAAAGGTCAGAGGGGGCGTGTAGACCCCCTTTGCCGCTTGACCTTTACTTGACCTCTATCCTAAAGTTGGCTTGGCACCGACAGGCACAGGGGATAAAGGAACTTAAATGTCAATCCTCGAACGTACAATAAACAATGGATGTTCACCAGAAAGTTCCAAGCGGAGCCAAAGACGCAAATAGAGGAAGAAATTTCGTCTTAACTCCAAATTAATTATACTAAATAACGAAACCGGATAAGGGAGAAATTTCCTCTTACACCTTAGCATGAATACATAAATTCCATAAGCTGCTAAACTATGCAATAGTTGATAGCTCAAAAGGAATCTCAAAGATAACTCCAACCCCACATCGTTACATTCATTTATATTAAACGAATTCAACCCCCCCCCCTGCCCCAGGTGGTGGACCGGTGTGGTCAATTCTCCACCACGCGGAGCAGTTGCTGTTGGGAGGGATTGCCAAATGAGGTATAAAAATCAACTCCATAACCTCTCTCTCGCACCCAAGGTCATACGATACGTCTGTTTTACTTCCTGCTTAGCAGCTTGCAGTCCAGGAGAGGGAACGAGTAAAGTGTATCAACGTGATGAGTATTAATACTATTCGCTGCAACGAATGTGTTAAATTCCATTTATAAGAGGGTTACCCCCTCCTTTATCAAGAAAGGAACCTGCACCGCCTTTGTATAACGACAAAAGAAGATAAAAGGTAATTGAAAACGAATATTCCCAGAACAGAATTGCTAACGTCCACACTCCATTAGTTTAGGCCTCGTGTGAGTGACGATATATACAAAAACGCCAAGCAATATTTACACAACGTGGAACTGGAGACAAATGACAAAAACTGGATTAAGATAATGCAGCAATTAAGTTTGCGGAAAATACAAGGTAAAAAATACGTAACACTCAATGATAGCAAACATATTTGGAGAATATCTCAACCAATATCTCAGACAATGAGAAATATTACCAAAGAGAGCCAATTCAAGTTAAGTCATCATTCTGGCCATGCACATACTTTCTGACTCTTATAAACCTCACCCATCATTAGTAACCGCTGTTCGACAAAATGAGGTCGGTGAACATTAAAACACTAAAAACCTACTATGTACTTTTCTGATATTCTAAACACTCCACTTTCGAAATTGTCTCGGAAACTTATGATCTCTCGAACAACCATTTAACTTTCTTTTAACGAGGCGCCCTTAGGAGAACCCTCAGGTTCTAAGCCCCTTCCTCTCTGCCAAATCAGGGATGCCGCTCTAATAGAGGAAATCATACGAGTAGATTACAGAACACCGAGCAAAGTTGAACCTTCAAATATACTAGACAACACTAAAAAAAAACCCACTGAAACTTAAGATATTTCAGGTCTAACGCAACCCTTGGATCGGTGCCTTTATGTGCATAGGCTTCGAGATGGCGAGCTTCAAATTAGAGAGTAGCAGACGGAGGTCATGTCTTGTCACAATGTGAATTTTGTCAAGGAAACCTCGTTGCTCAATCAACAGTTTCCAATATTTTCAGGTACGGCATGGAATTTATTCGACAGCTCAATTTAGCCTAAAATAATTTAAAAACTGACAATAAAAGATCAATCCTTCAAACTTTCCAGGGTTGGTTGGACTTTCAATGGATACCGAGATTTAACTATCTTTAAATCTTCACATGGTAGCAAGGTATTGAAGCGCGGAAGTTTGTTTGAAAGATATACAGAAAGAAAAAAAGGATGACCAGTAACATTAACTAAAATCAATCACCCGAGTGCTGTGCCTAAAAGGGCGCCAGACTAAAAAGGGAGAAGTTCGTAATTACGAACTTGTACTTAAACGTGCAAAGCTCTTGAGGCCCGTTGGGGGTGTGGGCGGATAAGTAACAAACCTGGAATTATTACCGAACAGGCCTCCGAAACGTTCAAATACTGGATCAAGCCAGTTAGGAAGAGACTTTAATTATATGTATACCTATTATCTGTATGCGATCCAGACCCGAGAGCATCACACTCCTCCATTAAAAGCTGGACTACTTTTATAGAATCTGCATCGCGAAAGCGAAATTCACCCACCAATTTTCTTCCAGGAATGACTAAGAGAGAAAACAATGCAAAATGAGGCCATTCTTGTCACCGTTCACGAATGATGTGCGAAAGAGCCTCTGTGAATTGACAGCAGCAAAGGTTTTCTTGGATGTCAGAGGGTTGGTTAAAATTAGGACGTGAACTTCAGAATTCATACAAACAAGAGCAATTACACCTTGCAATAATTGGTATGCTAAGGTCTTGGTTAAGTATTAAAATGCGTAAAAATAACACCCATTAATACATGGGCCATTTTACCTTAACACCTCGTCGGCATCCACCTGTCCATTCGATTTTAGGGGTAATTAACGACAGGTGACACGACGGCCATTTAAATAAACCCGGAGGCGAAAGGAAAGCCACCATATCGTGTACACAACGAAAACGAGCCCCCAAACAGATAAAGGACAAGGCAGGCCAGGTCAATCGGGGGAGAGGTCAGGGTTATTGGCGAGGTCAATTCTTGTGCGCAAACACAATAGAGGCGGGTGGATAAGAAGCTTCTCGGGAACTAATCTGATCAGAGGAGACAAGGGAGAGGTGTTGACATTCAAAAGGGGCAATGACAGTGGATTATTTCCCCAAAAAGGAGACACGGGCCGCCAATTTCCCTCCACATTCCTATTCACATCACGCTCACAGGAATCGGTAAATTTAGTTTAAGAAAGTAATTCACCAATAAAAAAAGGAAATATATATATATATATATATATATATATATATATATATATATATATATATATATATATGCAGAAAGTGGTGTCAAATAGTACAAAGAAGACTAGAGGTTATCGGCTCTAGTTACTGACATCAATCATTTCCCCTTCTATCCCCACAAGTGGGTTGATGCACATCAATGCACTCAAAACAACCATTCCTCGCCATCCCCCCCTTATCCCAAATAAAGCAAAAAGCTACAAATTAATTGTTCACGCTTAATCGGTCCTCCATTGTGATGGAGTTCATCCCTGGCATGAACCCCAACCTCCTCTATACATATCTATCACCAGCCAGCCACTCTTTTACAAACACTCACTGACATCAACCAACTCTGATGAGGTTTCCCAGCCCCTATATCCTCTCAGAACAGTCACACCCTCCATCACGCTAACAACCTCTCATCCGCAGTCGTGCTTCACCATCTACCCTTCGCATTTGCGTTCATTAAGTCGCTTTAGTTCCTTTAGTGGCTTTCTAGAGTGTAGAGATTGTGTGGCTCTAGCATTTGCATTGAGACATCTAGCTAAAAAAAAACAAGAGATAAGGTATGTTTATTGTATGCTATGGTTGATAGAGCTGGAGAGAGTTTGTGATCGTGTAGATAGAGAAGTATTATGACGGGTTCCCTGAATGTTGACAGCCGGATACTCTCTTGCCGCTTCATGGCACATTCTACACTCAAGCCCCAAGTCAACACAGAGACGAGGCCATTTTAAAATTAGTGATTGAACTTTTTCATATGCACCACTCTTAATCAAAAAGTACATCTTAACATACATAAAACTTAGCTCATTCTTATTACCAAATACCATTACATCACACGTAGCATTTACTTTTAGCCTTCTCCTCAGACGCCCTGTCCCTCCTTACAAGCCCTGGCAAAGGCTTCGATCAGCATTTTCCAATTCATCTCAATCTCAGCCATTAACACCAGGTGATCAACCTATAGATAGAACCCATCACTCATCAATCTCATTCTTACTTCTCTCAACACTTCTTCCATGGCGACATCACATATCTTTGCCTCAGAACCTCACGTAGGTATATCAAAGAACTACTCGGGTTATATTCAGCAAAGGCTACCCATACTTCTTCAAACAATTTACTTACCTTTCATTCCAGACATTCAGGGAACCTGTCATAATACTTCTCTATCTAAACGATCACAAACTTTCTCCAGCTCTATCAACCATAGCATACAATAAACATACCTTATTTTTTGTTTTTTTTTTAGCTAGATGTCTCAATGCAAATGCTAGAGCCACACAATCTCTACATTCTAGAAAGCCACCCTCCACATAACCAACATAACTTATTCACTTCTAGTTCTTGTATTTACCTTACTCTTTATCCCTATACAATCACCACACTCCATCCCAGACACGATATCATCTACCTTCCCATTTGTTAATCCTCCCACACCCTAACAACCTATTGCATACTTCTTCTAAACCTACATAGAGGACCCGGTTTGTACCCACGAAGCAAATCCTATGCATATTCGCGTCATCATCTACTTTTGACCTCATCATTGCTCACAAGGCCCTGCCATTATTTATATGCTGTGCAGACAACTTTTCTTTTCCTGTTTTCCCAATTATCCACTTCATTCCAGAATAACTTCTTGTTCTTATTCGGATACTCACTTATTTTCATGTTTATTTTGTTTCTTTCCTTGTCTGGTTAATTATTCATTTCACTCGCCTTCGTGTAATTCGCAATTCTCTTCTGCACTTTTAAGCATTTGCAAAAAGTCTCCTCGTTGCTTTTTTTATTCCACGTTTCACACCGTCATTCCACACTTGGTTTTCTTTTGCCAGTACTAACACACCCACATACCATCCTTGCACTGCCAAATATCGCCTCTCTAAATTTGTTCTACATTTCCTCTCTCCAACACCCAAGCATTCTCACATACTTTTGCTTTCCTCTAATTCAACAACCTTTCACCACTTGTCTATACTTCTCTTTCACATCTTCATTCTATCATTACAGGGTCCATACAAAAAAAACAACCAAGCAGTTTCACCTTTGCAATTCTCAGTTTGAGGCACTTAATTTTGGTGGCCTACACATTCATACATAACCATTGTATCATAACACTCACTCATAAGCGAGGCCATGCCCTTTTTATTCCTACCCCCTTGATCACACTCGATCCTCTATCCGGACTTAGTCACCTTTTACGACGCTAGAAAAGAGGTGATTTACCACCTCGAATGGCAATGAAATAAGGTCTGACCCTCCCCTCCGTAGCCGGGTCACAAGCGAGCGAAACAAACTGTGCGCTTGCTCAAAATGCAGCGCGTCCCCCATTGGATCTCGAGAGATACGTGACAAAGGCGAGAAACCCAGAAGGGCGCGAGTCCTGCTTAGGCGAGATTGCGTAAAGCCAAGAATCGGTGGTAAGTACCAACTTGAACTTTTGCATAATAAATCCTGTATATCAAAATACAAAAAAAAGAAACATCCTTTCTCATATTAGCAAGTCGGCAGCTAAGTGAAAGGTCGACAACCTCCATCGAGTGGCACTGCGGGGTCACGAGAAGCCTGACACTGCCTAACTTTGGCACTCTACTATATTTAGCCTCACACGACCCCAAGCGATGCGTGGCGGCAGACCTGCCTGCGTGAGTGGCACCGAGAGTCGTGGTCGACACACCACCAGCAATCCTCTGCTGCGTCGACGGTCGAGGGAGGCGTCTTCCTTGAGGGTGAGCACGAGGAATGCGAAGGACTACTGCCGCACTTTGTCGGTCGCGGTGCACCAGTCAACAGATGGCGCTATCAGAATTCTGCCAGATGAAACGCGCTACAGGGACGTATCGCGTTCGCCACCCTCACAGGATATATTTTCACTGTGTATGAGCGCGTGTGTGCATGGGAAAGGTTGTTTGCACGCGTGCAAGTGTGCGCTTCACAGAGTTCACACCACGAAGATTACAACGAAATACCACCACGCCTTGCTTGATATGTGTTTGTGTCTCACTTAACACCACATACAACTTGTATAACGGATGAAAAGAGGCGGTCGAGGAAAAAAAATTGCAATTGAGGGACATCGAACTGATATACATGTGACTAACGCGAAACTAGTCATTAATGCAAATGTCGTGAAAGGAGTTTTAACAGTCCCAGTATGCTTCAAATTGGAGGAAAAACTATATCCCACATCGAAAATACTCAAAAATGCTAAATATTTCCAATGCATTCATATGTAAATAAGCACTGTGGTGTATGATATACTGAAGATAAAAAAAACTTCCTGGCTATGCCACCATTAAAGGCACAAAAGAATTTCATTCTTTCGTGAAAGCATGAGAACCTCATCAGGAACAAGTGATGGCAGATAAAACAAAACAAGTTTATATCTTTTATTACAATTAACAGTTAAACATCAGGGGTCTTCTTATCGCTTGAATGAAGTTGCTCAAAATTATTTTTGGTGGACTTGAAGTAATTTGAATTAGATTGGTCCTTGGTTTTGAATGTCACACTCCGACACTCGATTTGGAACTTCATTCATAACTATTACTATATACAGAGATAGCCAGCCAAAGTGGGCGGGGCCCGCGATCGTCCAGTCCTTGGACTCATGGGATAAGCCTTCGAATTTTACCCTCTAAAGACACATCGAACGCAACCCCATGCACTTGTGCATATCTTGCAACGTCCATAATATGTACGTTGCAAAATATACACAAGTGCAAGTTGAGGTATATATTATATACCAAATTTGAGAGAAAAATGTCCTTGGAATGGGTAGAATACATAAGCCAGCACTTTGGAATGGCTTGTTAGAACAAATCAATTGGGCAAGTCTTTTCCTCCATACCCCCTTCATTATGAACATTTACACACACACATACACTACTTTTGTCTGCCGTCTTGGCAAAGAACCATTTCACAGGATAAAAAAATGCATTCTTTTACAGTATGATAGTACGAACGAAAGAAATTAAAGAAATCCTTCAATTTTGATTTGCTTTTGTAGGATGAATTCAGCATTCACATACACATAAAAAAAGAGAAAATATATACCACATAGCTCCCTGCACCACCACAATTTTGCTGCAACATGTTAATAAAACAAAATATTTGAATAATTTAAACTTTAGCCATTAATTCTCAGTAGCGGTGTTAGGGGGTAGAAATTCACCAATTCTCTAGATGGCAGCTCCTGCAAGTGTAAATGGCTACTGCACATACGTGGTCTACGGTGACAGGGGTGGAATCAACCAAAGATGTGGTTTGATACTCTTTTGTTCTACATTATTTTGCGTTTTGCAGTGACAAGGAGCAAAATCTTCCATAATCTGCCCTTTTTAAAACCTCTCTCAATTTCAACATTTGAAAATATTGGTACGAATCCTGGATCCCATCATCACGAATAATACCAACAAACTCGGCATATTCAAACCATATCTCTCCAAACAGGAACGGAAGCGACACAATGCCTGATCACTGCAGCTATAGATTGTTTATATCAACTGATGCAGCGATTGTCAGAAAAGCGCAAATCTCCATTTCACCAAATATTAAGGGTAGTTAAAAGAACACAATAGGCAACTTAATGCAGATAGTAAGTTTCAAAGGTAATTTTGATTTTTTTTTATGTGTCTAAAGCACTAATCAAGCGTGGTTAATTAATTGATGCCTGGTCTTTTGAAATGAAATACTTATATTATCAATAGTGAGTCTACTTTGGATATGGTTCGGAATTTAGCCTTCTAGGAGTGAAACAAATATTATTCATAATAATGACATGGTATTTGGAGATCGACCTAAATGCTGAAGGACATAGATGGAACCCTAAAAAGCGTTCGCTCAAGCCACTGCATTTTAACTACTTTATACGCATTTTTTTCTTTGTACTTATTATAGTAACCTAAGGCTTTGTTTACGTTATTTACTTACGTATGGCTACCGTTCGAAACAAAATTTAAATATATGCGTTAAACGTAGTCGTGTGGATCCATTACAATCATGTCTGACAACAATACTGTGTGGAACATGAAGATGTCTGTCTTGAGGGATGGCAAATACCAAGATCGGCTCACGTATGTTATTGCTTTCCAGGTTAAGTGAATCAACGTTACAACGTTAAATTGATCGTTTTGAATGCACCTACTAACGAGTGATATAGTTGGATTGTGCGACATGTTTTAGTTTCCTTTAATTGATTGGTTGGTTTTAAGTAGCGCAACTACTAGGTTATTGCACATACCAGAGGTTATACGTTATATTGAAGTAAAAATGGGAATCAATGTTGAATTGAATTTTAAAAAATTGATCCATGAAGTTGCTACACTAAGAGAGATGTGACAGGTTGGGTATTGACTAGAGTCTATTATTATAGAGGGGTTTGACATGTTTTCTCATTCTGTGGACTTATCTGGGCATCATATTCCTTTTCTGAATCAATAGAACCAAGTTTGACAGACCATTATTGCAAATACCTACCAGATAAGATACAATATTTGCTTCGAGATCAAAATACGTCAAGTCTGAAAATTGAGCAACTCTGCAAAAAAAGCTAATTTTTTAGGGTTTATGCGAATGCGAGTTTATAAAAGAACATTTGTGTGCATTAGTGTAAACCTCGTATTTATTTGCGCTCATTATTGTAGATTTCTTCTACTTGTCCCTGAAACAGACCTCTCTACCCCTTCCCAAGATTGAAAGATAATCTAACCTCTTAAAAGAATCAATTTTCCTCGGAATTTCGGATTCCGAGAAAAATATATTACAATTATCTAAACGCGAGCGAATATTGTCATTACAATGAGAAGAATTTGTATGCATAAAATAGTGCTTTTTATTCATCCTGACAAGTCTCTATACACCTTGCAATAAAATCAAGCCCACCTTGATTTCTAACAATGGCCTCCGTGGTCCATCGAACGGTGGTTAACCCTCTGACATCCCAAGTTTCAGCCTGTGTACCCCCAACATATTTCTACATCCCCTAACTTCAACGCGTTGTTTACGGAATTCTTTTCAAGTAGACAGGTGCTCTAATTTAGTCTCCTCGCTAAGGCTTGAATCCATGTTTATTCAACTAAAGTGAAGTATATCTATATTTATTAAGATAATTGTGGTTATATTTTAACTCTATACGAAATTGAGGTAGCATTCCATTTAAAGTCAAGAAATATTATCGGTTTTTTTTATCTAAAATTTGGTTTCATTTGTAAAGTATGGCGAAGTAAGTGCGCACCGAGACGCAAGTTCAGCCATTTTCGTGAAAACTAAATCCAAAAGTGGATATTGAGATCATCTGGTCATCCAATTAATTGATGTTTTTTTCCAGCCCTTTAAGAGTATATTAACTTTATTAGGCTTTCAGATCTGATTGTGCTGATAAGACTGCTTTCCTAGAAATGAGCTCACCCCTCCCCCCCGGTAAGCCTCGAGTGCTTCACTGGCCTCTCGCTCAGGTCGCATTAGGCTAAATTTAGTGCCAAGTGGCACCCGCCTGACCCTACTCTTCGCTTACCCCCAACCTCCCACAAGACGTTCTATATGCGCTATCCTCTCCAAGTGGCCAAGGCCAGAAGAGATCACGATGCCTCGAAGAGTTCACTACCCCACTCCCCATCAAAGGACTCATTGCGAGACAGATTCTTGCTAGCATAACGCGTGTAAATGTAAGCCTACTTGTATTAGTGCGACCCTTGACTCATTTGGTAAAAATAATGAAACCCTAGCTTTTAAGAAATACTGGTAGGCTTGCCATAGTGGAACATTTTAGTAGTGGGCAAAATCTTTAGATACATTTTTAACAAATAGATATCCTAACTATGTATGCAATAAAATGTCGATCTTTTACTCCCTGTATGCCCTCTAAAGGAATGCAAACAAGATCAGTGCTATAGACTTATTTAGAGGTGCGATTGAGAGAGGTATGCCCTCACCCCTTCAAAAAAAATGGCCTACATATGTAGTATATAATGCGACCCCTTATTTTTTTGCGTAAAGTTGATCAGAAAACTCTCTATTGTAGAGTATATGCGGTACCCTACGGACATCACCAAAAAAATCAAAAGGAGGCAAAAACCTCCCGATGTTATCGGTTTATCATCGAACCAAAACAATTATGATAATCAATACTTGATTTAACGATAATAAACTTTCCGAGGAGCCTTTTATGCCATCGGTAACATTTATTGTTTCAGCTCTTTTTCTAGTTTGTATTTTGTAAGGAAGAACAAGATTTGAGCAGAAGAGAAAACAGCTTTCCTCGCCCACTCCCTTTCAACTCAAGCCTACAACGCCCTTCTAAAATTTGGCTGCGATTCCCACAGCACCCGTATCCTCGGTTATAACAAACAATTCACCCAAACTGTTCGGGCTTCTTGCTTGTCTTCCTTACCCTTCTGATGCCTGTCAATTCCCCTTGTTGATTTATACGCCTTTTTTTCCCGTCAAAGTCGCACATATCCGCTCTGGAATTGTCTCCGCACCGTCCTCCTGTTTCTCACCCCTGCTTCCCCAAAAGAAGCCTCCCATCTTCCCTCTTCGATAATACCTGTTCACCTCTTTGCTTCTAAGACGTATCGTGAATTCCTCGCTTTTCTTCTTCTCTGCATCATTAATATATTTCAACACCTACCTCTCATCTGTGGTGGTACCATCTAATTTCAAATACGCTGTCGTTAGTCCAATCGTGAATTAAGAAACAACCTGACCCTAAACAAAACGACTCGGCAGTCTTTCGACTCCCGCTCCTTTCTAAAGTTCATGGAAGGTTTGTGTCAGCCAGGATTCTTGATCGCGTCTTCCTCCAACAGTGATCGCAATACTGAAGCAGCTGCCCTACCCATCCATACCCGAAAGCGTCCATAGAGCGGAACATTCTATAGGCGATTACACCGTTCATCTTCGTGAATTCTGGAATTGTGCTTGACTAGTTCCGCTCGTATCTATTATTTTCTACTGTCTATTCATATGGGGAGTGATTTATCTAGAGAGGTGGAGGTGCATTATAGTGTCCTGCAACACTCACTTCTTTGTCCTCTTTTTTTCTTATCTATCTTATTCCTCCTATTCTTACGCGTCGCCTCGATTTATCATCCAATTTCTATGCTGATGATACGCACATCCCACTCTTTCTCCACAGCTCTTTTGCTGGGACTCGGGGAATCTTTTATCAGGATACATCCTTCCTGAATGGCTTTCAGACAACTTTCTGAAAGCCAATCAGGACTAAACGGAGGTGATTCTGGTGGGTACTCCGTGGGATGTGTCTCACTGTAGAAATATTTCTCCTTGTTACTATCAGTGGTTCCCTTTTGTGCCACTTAAAAATCTTGGCGTTACCTCCATCAAAACGCAGGTTGCCAATGTCGGTCTGCAATCCCTCTCTCCGTGCTTTATCGGTAATCTTAACCTCATCCGCTTCCACTTTGGCCACAATAGTTCCGAGATTACCACCTACGTTTCCGTTCTCTCTCCGTTAGAAACCTTTTGTCCGGTGCACCCTACAACCGCGTTAATTGCGCTGACTACACATTCACTAAGAATCATAGTCAATGTCCCCCCCTTCTTATAAAATCTTAAACGTCCCCCTTCTACTCGTTTTGCTCAATAAACTTATCTCGGCTCCTCAAAAAAATGATTAGGAAAAGGCCCTTGTGGGGACGGGACCGGTGGACGATCTGTTGCACGAAAAAGACGGTCCAAAAGCAATCAATTGGGACAACGAAGCAGTGACTGGCTAAGGATAAATAATTTATAAGCAGGTGACCCGAGTGTAAGTGTCAAGGTAAACATTAAAGATCTAGCAGTAGTGTCATTCTTTCACTGTCGCTTCAAGAATTGAGCCTACTAGCTACGCATCGTTTGCAGTAAATGCACTAGTCTTCTTCATTGACTCAATTCTAAAAAAAAAATGGCAAAGAGGTGCCAGGTGTAGCATGGGTGTCCATGCTACAGGTGACATCTTGAAGAATGTCTAGCCGCA
This sequence comes from Ceratothoa steindachneri, assembly GCA_963969495.1. Lineage (NCBI taxonomy): Eukaryota > Metazoa > Arthropoda > Malacostraca > Isopoda > Cymothoidae > Ceratothoa > Ceratothoa steindachneri. The sequence continues at coordinate 136,540,266 of OZ018326.1, forward strand.
ATTAAGATCTTGGGGTATATCATCTACATATGTTCATTTCCTCTATATCCCGCTGAGTTGGACGCATATACGCTAATCGCCGGTCAACTCCCTACAACAACAAAAATATCTCCATAATCACCACTTTCTTTACACGTATCTCCTTTTAATTTTTCTGTGGCAGATACCCTCAGTGGATTTTGTGGCAAAAAAAAACAACATTTGCACCCACATTGAATGGGTATCTAAAATTCAATAGTTAAAAATTATTGTAGCGAGAGTTCGACGCTGATTCGCGGTCAAACGGGGTACATTTTAGAGCGGGGCGTAATCATCGCTAGTTTCCGGCTCTCTGTGTTGATGTTATAGAGAGATGTACTACATCTAAGCCATACAGGTGGGGCATAGGAGAGGGAAGAAGGCAACTTCAATTCTATTAAGATTCCGAGCGGGTGCAGTACATTTCACAATGTCTCAGTCGTATTTGATCGCGCTGTATATGAATTCTTTTGTGGGTGCGTCGCAAATTGAAGAAGTAAACATGATACCGAGTTGCCGAATACTGACCCGGGTGTCAATGTGAGCTGCCAAGGTTTTTGTTGGAAGAGCAAACTCGCCCATCAGAGTTAACCTCTTTCTGCCTTTATTTCTTCAGGCTGTGTTCATTTCGAACCCCGGCATCACCTCACGTCTCTTATGCATATAACACCACGAGTGAAGCTTGTGACCACGCTTGATGGAAGTTAATCATTACATTTGTTCAGGGCTCTCTACAAATTAAAATTCCGTATGCAAACTCACTCAACATTACCTTATCTATGTAGATGTACAAAGAGGTTCGACTAAAGACAAACATTCGCAACAGGATGAGAAAACAAATGAGAGAGATGGACAGGAGGGAAAGGGATGAAGAGTATAGAATCGACCAAACCACCATAAATGTTCGGAGCCAAAAGTACGCAGATGATGGTGGTGAAAAGCAAAACGATGAGCCCTTAGGGGTGATGCTGATAGATAATAGAGAGGTCCAAGCAAGGTGATTTAGTATTAAATTCTCAAACGAGGAAGCAAGTGGGTACTTCTTTGGCCTCATACCCTGACTGTTTTGCTTCGAAAACGTAATTCTAATCAATTTAATCCTGTGAGTTTTGCATCGTTTACGATTAATATGAACGTTTGAAGCAATGTATCAAAGCTTCAATTAATCCTACATAAAAAATGTTTGGCTGTACTCAAAAGTTACTTACAGATATTAGGAATACATTAGAAATGAGAAGAGTTCGAGGGGAATTGATTTAGGACTTCGCGTGGGCAAAAGGATATAATAGGCTCAGTAGTCATGTATTAGTTTATTGATTAGCCTTTTGCAGACTCCTTTTTTCTATTTTCTCACAGCTATGTGAAAACAATATAACTTTTATTAAAGCTAAAAAGCCAATTGTCGTATTTACTTAACATTAAGAAGTAAAAACCAACGAGGCAATATGCCAGAGAAAGGTCGTGGGATATTCGTACGGTGAAAATTACTGGAAAGTATAGACTTAGTGTAAAGAGGAGACTACTTTGGGCGTTCGGGAATGGGAAGGTAGGCAATTCTGGAAAACCTGCTCAACCTCTACAATTAGAGAAGATCCCCTGGGGTTGTTGGGGCAGGAGGGCACGGAATCGAGATAAAAGAAGGGAGAAATAAAGACCTTAAATTGCTTTGAAATCTAATTCTGGATCGGAATACTTTTAGAGGGAGACAGGGTGAGTGGGAGGGGCGGAGGGCACCTTTTGGAAAGAATGCAATGGCTGGGGGGGATTGAGGGAGGGAGGTGGGGCTTATTCTGTGTATGCGTCATTGTCACGGCCAACGGTCACACCCTGTGAAAGGTCGCGTCCTAAACAATGCATGGTCCTTTAAGGAAGAATAAAAGGATAAAGAAAAAGAAATAATGGAGTAGAGGGAGATATCGAAATAAAAGAGAATTATGTGAACTAAAGGGAGAGCGAAGAAATAAGGGAGCGGAAGAAAAAAATAAACAAATTACCTTATAAGGAATGTAAAATAATGAATAGCGATGTTTTATTATAAACCGATGATGGAATAATGAAAAATGGGAAACATGGATAACGAAGAGAAAGATGAGACCTGAAGGAAGGAAGGAACGGCCGGGCGGCAGCGGTTTCTTTGACGCGTCAAATGCGCGGCCAACTACGCCAAAATCGGCCGTCCGGGTCTCCTCCGGTTCGGCCATCTCGAAGAGGCTGCCACGTACGACTTCCATTTTCGGCTCGGTACACCCAAATCTCCAAAAATGGCGGTCGGGGAAGAGGGAGGGGTCAAGGTAACAACCCTCAACTCCAACGGCCTCTCCCCCGCACGTTTTCATTCATGGAAGTAAAAATTGACGTATGCCATCTTTGGATCGCAATATAATTAGACTTTTCTCAAAAGGTGGCATTTCGAATGCCGCTGCAGCACGAGAACGCGTCGAAGGCATAGCGGGGAATCTTTTAAACACATGCGCATAAATAGACATCGAAAATGCTTCGACTTCCGCCCACCACCTGCATACATAATACGAATTAAGACATCTATTTCCATTCAAAATCAATTAAATGCCGAGAAACTTAGTAAAGAAAAAATCGAAAACCAACAAAGGCATCGTGAATTGAGGGTTTAAGCCGAGAAGTTAGTAAAAGGAGAAAAAAATGCGTTAAAGATACCACATAGCCAAACTACCAGGAGGGCACACAACTCCCGAAACTGTTTTATGATGGTCACACTGCTAGGCAAATTATACCTCAATTAGTTTCGGCTGATCATGCGCTCGAGTTTGCCCTGTTACTCCTTGCAATTAATCAAATTGCATCTTGGTCTCTCTCCAATAAATTACTTGGCCAATGAATGTTCTCTCCCCATCTCCATTTCGGGTGTTTTTTTATTTATTTATTTTGTGGACCCTGCGTATTATCCCCCAAATATTCGATTTCAATTTTCTTTAGTTCCTTTTTTATTCATTATTCAAATTTAAGGCTTAGTATGTTAGAACAATAACAAACATTGATAATAAAATGATCTAAGATGGAACACGCAACTCTACGATAAAGAATCCGGACAAGAAAATGAAAGTAGAAAAAGAATAATAAAGGGAAAATACAGACTGTTAGAAGATAATAAAAAAGACCGAAAACAAAGGGAAACGAAAAGTCAAAAAGAGCACAAACGACTCAATGACGGAGCAAACCTCACTCTTTCACTATCAGTCATTTCGTTCTTTAGTTCCAGAACCTCACAAGACCGTCGATTGCTATCCGTTTCATTTCCCCGTGTACTGAATCATTATCCCGACTAAACCTGGATCATAAGATAAGACCTATAGCATGAGACCTGAATCCGGATCTAGTTGCAAACCCCAAACTCATCGACCTTGGAACAGGGTGCCCCAATTAGTGACCCCACGATTTCCTTCAGCTCTCTTGTGTGGGCCAGCAAGGATTGTCCATTATATCGAAAAGAATCGTACTGCAATTGTATGCCCTCCCAGCATCAACCCCTGCAGGAGCTGCGGTGGTACCCAGCAACGGTTGTCGATTGTATGGAGAGGAATCGTACTGGAATTGTATGACCTCCCAGCATCAACCCCTGCAGGAGCTGCGGTGGTACCCAGCAACGGTTGTCGATTGTATGGAGAGGAATCGTACTGGAATTGTATGCCCTCCCAGCATCAACCCCTGCAGGAGCTGCGGTGGCACCCAGCAACTGTTGTCGATTGTATGGAGAGGAATCGTATTGGAATTGTATGCCCTCCCAGCATCAACCCCTGCAGGAGCTGCGGTGGCACCCAGCAACTGTTGTCGATTGTATGGAGAGGAATCGTACTGGAATTGTATGCCCTCCCAGCATCAACCCCTGCAGGAGCTGCGGTGGCACCCAGCAACTGTTGTCGATTGTATGGAGAGGAATCGTACTGGAATTGTATGCCCTCCCAGCATCAACCCCTGCAGGAGCTGCGGTGGTAGAGGTTCAGCAGGTTCAGCAGAGTTGGGTGGCCGAACGTCCCAAGTTGTCCTATGTAACGCTAGTTAGGTTTCATATCTTCCTTACATTTTTATCACTTTCTTTACGAACCTATCCCAAACTTTCTGGTAGAGATGGTTCGGTTGGCTTCCGCGTTTTATTGTTCTCGGGTGTCCGAGAGGTGAAGAATGTTACTTTGGGGAGAGAAAATCTAATATCACGAACGCGAAGAATCATACTTTTCGTCCAAAATTACAGGCGTCTTACAGCTCAAAAAGCTAGCGAATGGATTATTGTGGCTAGGACTTAGTATGAACGCGTATTAACCCTATCAGGTGTTGACAGTCACTTCCCCAGATAGGGTGGGTGGGACACAGCTTTTCTTTTTTTTTTGCTCACTCCGGGATTTGGTCATAAATAAAATGCCAGATCCTTGACAAAGCCATAACCCATCATTTGAGACCCAAACGGGGACTCCTTTGCAAAGAAATCTTCCCAGCGATCTCCGCGTTGACTTACAAATCTGACTCTTAACCCGTCAAAGGCTGAGGGGGCTTGTAATTTAACGCAGCATGCAGCAAGAAAACTTGTTCTAATTTATCAATTCCGACAATAGCGAGTTGAAAATGAATATATTAAGGTTGAGATTAATAGTTGATCCATGCCGGTTTAGTTATTACTTAGCAACAAAGGAATGGTGAATGCGCTAAACTACAACGGCTAAATATATTCTTCTGATCAAATATACTTTCCTACTTCCAAACTCAATTAACTACTAAAAAGTTTGAATTTAATATTTATATATACAGGGTGTCTGTCGTTCTTAAAGACTGGGCGCAGGAAATATCATAATGGTCTCGTTCAACAAACCTTACACCAACCACCGCGATTTCTTTTCCTGGGGTAGCTAAAGGAGAAAGTGTACTCAATGAAAACTAAAGAACCGAGAGACCTGAGGGAACAAACAGCGCATCATAAATGAAGGTGATCAAATAGACGCGAATCTCGCAAAGAGCATCGAATTTTGCATCAATAATGGTGGAAATCATATTGAAGTTATTTTTAATTATTTTAATTAAATAAAACGTAGTTCAAGTCTTTTTCTTATTGAAGATAGGCATTTTGCCTGTGTCCAGACTTTAGGGACATCCTGTATAATGTGCTTTATTCTTCATTCAATGCGCGCATGCGTATTGCATTCCATTACCATAAAATTAGGTAAAAAGCTTCCTGGATAGTTTATCATCAGTATCTTGGTCATTTGTAATTTTTTCTTCTCCCTAGATTCGCTTCGATAGCCCACCCCCCTCTTCGAAGACCCTTGTTGGCTCCGGCTTTCATAAAAAAAGAACATCAAGGACATTTGCAGAATCAGTCATTCTGGCTCCCTAAAAAAGGTAAAAATAAGATACGAAAAACAGGCAGTTAAATTCACAACCCCAAAACATGTTATTAAATGACACGCGTAAACCAAACTGGAAACATCATTTAGTTCAGGGGTTGGGAAATCCTTTCCCTCAATGACGAAATTTAACCCACGCCGGATTAGTTAATCGCTCACTAACGAAGTCGGAATATAACAGAGACCATTCTGACGCATCTGCTTATTTATACATTACACATAAATCATAAGTCTGCAGCTACAATTCACACTATTATTCCTCATTTATGTGATTAATCAATGTATCGTATAGAATAAGTCTGCTAAGTCTGAACATGTGAAAATCGAAAAAAATAATTGAGGAGGGTGGGGGGCATATTTATTCGTTTGTCCCTGCAATTCTTATGGATTTAACAATACGCTCGTGGTGGTGAAAAGGGCCCCGCCCCTTGAGCTGATAAAATGTTAGGCTATGCCACCCCATATGCATGCTCCTCCCGCCCCATTCCTGGTGGCCACATGTCTAGACCGAGTTGAAATTGGGCACAGAGGTACATTTTTGTAAGCAGGCGGTTACAGGCTATGTTAGGTTCTGCCATCCCACGTCGATTGCCCCCCCCCCCCCATGCAGAGGAAGAAAACATATCATTTGTCTGAAAACTCAGAAAGAGTGGGAATTTCAGGTTCATTATAAAGATCAAATCTGACTTCCGAGGCCAATAGTGCCTAGCTGATGAGCAAACGAATCGGGGCTTGTTCAGAAATACTTATCTATCACATTTTAAATCTACATAACAATCTAATTGGTATCAAAGGCCACAAGGGCCTATCATAGGTTATCCGAGTCAATCAACGCTCTGCAAGAGCCACCCATTACCCCCAAATACGAGTCAATCACTGCTCTGCAAGAATGACCCATCATCCCCAAATACTGCATTAATAGGATTGGACCCAGGGTACTGCTTCTAAAGGTAAGTCAGCTCGTTCCAAACAAAAAGGAAAGCATTTGGAATGAAACCACCACGAGAAAAAACAAAAATCAAAGCTAAATTTGGGATTCAGGGGTACATGAACGTCTGCGTGAGAATTCCAGGTTTTGACGACAACAATCCACAGTAAAAAGGAAATTGAGCTGTAGCATGACTTGCTTCAAACCCGTATTTTTTAAAAGCAAATTTGTAGGTTCGATTCGTAGCTGTTTTTTCATTATATTTCAGGTCGTATTAAGCTTATAATCGTTTCAGTAACTATTCCAATACAGCATTATCGCAAGTCGTCAAGGAAACACTCAATATGCATACATCATTTGGTCTCTAATAATATTCCAAGTCATAATTAACAGTTAATAATATACAAAAAAAAAGTGATTCAACACACTGAAACTGCAGTGGTTGGGAGATGGGATGAAATTGTACAAATCATAATAGTCCAAACTTTCGCTTCAGAAGGCAGTTTTTTTTCAGCGAAATTTCTCGCGTCTAACGCAAAAGTTTGTAAGACCTGTACTGAAAGTGGTGAAGTTAGAGAAAATGAAAATGTGTGGATATATAGCTGCAGGATCCGCCTGCAAACATTGGGGATAAGAAGACAGCAAGGAAACAGGAAAGAAAGTAAGCCGGTATACCTGGGGGAGCATGGCTAAGAGGGACCCGTGACAAAATGGGTAAGCCTGTGATTCCCTATTACTGTCAGTATTGTTTAGACTCGACGCATGAAAGAATGCTCTTTCGATTAACCCCATTTGCATAGAATAAAGAATTTATTGGGTGTTATTTGCATTTAAAGAGGAAAACGCTTCCTCATGTGTCTCCACGGCCCCCGCAAAAGAAGTGTGAATTTGCACTCGAGTGCTTAATAGAAATGTCTCCCTTGGGGTTTCAAATGTGCACTCCATGCCATTTAGGATTGATGAGGTGTTGTTAAGGCAGTACTCGTCAGCATTTTTTACTAAAGTATTTAGCCTTCCTTTGCATCTGCTTCAAAGGCTAATCAAAAGCTGAGTGAAAGGAGCTCGAATGCGAACTTAATTTAGGCGCGTTGGTTTGGGTGAACAGAAGGGAACAATCATCAGTGACTGGTGGATTAGGGTTCCTCGTTTCGTAGTACTCTTTCACTCCATTTCGGGTAGATTCACGAGTATATATATAAAAAAAAATGAATACAGATAAAGAAAAAGGGGGAGAATTTAAAATCCTTGGCGATGTTGTGATAGTGAGGTTGAAAAGAAATGAAGGTTGAATGTTTGTTCCAGCTTAAGGCCTACTGACCTTTGTGGCCCAGAAGCTGGCTGTCATTCCCATTTGCACTTCGCAAGCCAATGCAAACATAGCGAATTAAAGGGTCGGTGGAGGAAGGGTCACATGATAGTTAACAACAAGGTGTCAGAAGATCACATGACTTCAAACAGAGAACTACAGTACAAGGCTGTAGACTTGCGAGCTAAAGGAACTCAAAAGATTTAAGGAAAGTGGAAGTAAATTCACAAGGGTTTGAGTAATTGACTAATAGGAAAATAGACCTTGACCTATTCTTTACGAAAATAAATATATAAATCTCGAGTTTTACGACAGTTTTGGAAACCTTGGCAGCACCTAATTGTATGTAAATTCCGATTTTTACATTTCAGTGCTGACACGTTACGTGCGTCTATTATATATACACCATATTTTCGGTGCCTCTTCTCGTGGAAGCAAGAGACAAACAATCACAGAAATATCGCAAGGGAAATTAGGGACTAAGGAAGTATAAACTGGTTTATCCTTCCTTTGCTCCTAAAGATGTAAACACGAAAGCGCTTGGGTTTGTCTGGGTGTCATGTTCCTCTGAGATATTTTAAGCATATTATAAAGCTAGCGTTCAGATTAATGTTACCGATAGAGCACGGGTTAGTTAAAGGTAAATATCAAAACTACCTACAAAAGTACGAAATCAGTTTATTTGTATCTGTTAATAATATCACTAAAATGGATACTCATGATGTAAACACAGTTGTCAGATTGCCTAATTCTACTGTAGAGTATAAATAAGCAAAATTCCGGTCAGAGATACATAAGGTCACAAGAACAGACTACTGAAGAATTGGAAGACATGCGTAGATCGCATATCTATCTTCCGCTTGTTAAGATATTTCACGACTATACTTGAGAATATGCATATCTTCTTCATGTTTACAAATATCCTGTCACCCATACTCAATTTTATTAATATGAACCTATAACCCTTATCGGCTCTTAAGGCATGTAGGAAATGAACCAACGTTTGTCACGTTAAAAAAAAATGATGCATACTTCAAATACAAACTTTAAAAGACTTTGTATCCTGCGCAAAATTAAAGAAATTTATGCTAAAACTAACCCTTCCTCATGTATATATATGACCCTGAACTGCTGACCAGGACCATAAAAGATAACACTGGGACTCCTTAAGCCTACAACTTCTCCTAAATTATCGAGGGATAAGGGATTCATTCCATTATTCACTTACCCTGTCAGAATTGAGGTAGAATAACGCGTTGCTATCACAACATCCGGTCCTAAAAAATATTAAGTATCTAAGCACAGTTCAATTGAGGCTAAACGTTGCACTGCACACATCAAGATGTCACTTCAAACATCACAGAATGAGCTGAACTGAGACGGGACGAGAGCCAAACTGCGTCCGCTGGCGTAAGAGTTCCCTCGGAGCTCCTTATCACGCGAAGACTGACGATCGACTGACTGAATCGTGGTCGGAGGTGGCCAAATGGTAGAGTTACGACCACACTTCCAGTGTTACCTGGATTCCAGAGGCCAGTTCCGCGAGACCTTTGGAGTCGGCCGGGTAGGTTCGCGGGGGAAGGGGTGTGTGGTGGCGGAGGGATTCCACCCCATTCTCAGAACTCCAAAAATCTTGGAAGATTTGCTCTCCATAGCGGACTGACCCAGACCGGGTGAGCCATCAATTAGGCCCGGTCCGGGAGCCCCTCATGTCCCAACCGACAGGGGGGGGGGGGATCCTCCATCCCATAACCACTATTCAACCAGCCTTTGGCCCGGCCCATAATCCCGCTCCCAAAATGTCTTCCGTCATGGCTTTGGAGTTTGGAGGGGCTAAGCCTGAAATCTGGCGAGCACAGAAATGCCTTCCATGCAGGTTCACATCGCCAACCGTGTACACGATTGTGGGGGAATGGATGATTCAACGGCGGTTGTTAAAATACATGATTCTGATATTTCGGTCAAGGCAGTTAAAAATATCCTTGTATTGCGAGCAAAGTATCAAAATGGGAACAAAAAATAATGACCTTTCAGTAGCATTTAAAATGCTGCCTTTTTTTGACTGGTGAATTTGAATTTCAGAAACTTGTAAAGATTGGCAAGTTTCAAGGTATTATAGTTGACGAATTTGGCTGTAAGAACGCATCGGGTCAATATCAGACTTAAATTGAAAAAACACTACCTCATTTACATGACCATACAATTTTACACGAGAATGGTAGTTTTCAAATCACCAGGAATGAGCATTAAGGCGAGGTTATGAAACTCCCTACCGATTAAGTAACGATTGTAACAGTGCGAGACACGAGAATTCGTTTATTTTGGAAGCTTAATTATTAAATAAATATCTTAATAAATAAATGATTCTTCAACCGTTTAGAAGGATAATCTATTTAACGAGATTTATTTAATATCAAATAAGTGGGCATATATGAAAAAAAACAAGCATCAAAAAAATCCCAAAAGATGCTCTCAAATATTTGAAAGGAGGCAATAAAAATCACCCCTGATGAAAGTCGTCCCTTCGTGATTTCGCGTACACTAATGACGCTATCCAGACATGAACAATGAATAAGTTGAAATATAAATTCATTCGAGTGCTCCTGATCGATCACTATACTAGTCGTTTCCTAATGAACGTTAATATTAGGGAACATGACTCCCTCCTCCCATGTTTTTTTTTTATCATAAATAGCAATCAAAATGCAAAGGCATCAAATGATGTGCGGAGTCACAAACTTAAAACTTGGATCATAATTGATGGCAATGTACAGAGGTACGCAAAGCATTCTTTGAATATCTGGCCCGTTAGTGAGCGCGAGTGCTCCCACAAATATACGCACGCACATACATAAACAGACACAGGAAAATGGAATGAATGAATGAATCGGAAAAAGGCAGTGAAGATGCCAGCAACTGCCAATGCAAACCTTAGCATCATCTTGTGAGTCACATAAATGCACCGGGGCAGCTGGGACGCTGTCACGTACATACACCCCGAGCCGTGAAATTTACATAAATTAGCTCCGGATATAGGAAACAATCCGGAGATTCAAATCTAAAACTGCCTCTTCCTTAATAAGGAGAACCCACAAACCAGAGCGTTTCCACTGCTCGTCAGGCAAGTGAGGATTGAGAAATTAGAACTAGAGTCAGAACTTGAAGACTTCCTCCGATACATAAATAAAGAACGCATCCACACAGTCACGCAAGGAGGCTTAATTAATGAGAAGAAAAGGGAAATGCTTACATTTTAAACACTCACTCAGTGGAGGAAAATGAGTATTGGACAAGATTTAGAAAGAAAAATAATGAGGAAAGTTAAATAAAAAAACGGTTGAAAAAGAGCGGCATAGAAAACTTTAAAGAGCGGAACGATAAGGATCTCCTTTTATGTCTCTCCACTAAGCAACAGACCGGAAAACATAAGCTGAGCGGACAAACAGACAGGCAAGCAAAGAATGAGGCAGTAACGAGAGTGAAGAGGCGTTTTAGTTCAAATTTGCCGGATTGGCCAGTGATGTTGTAGGCATGAAACATGCAAACTTTCCGAGACCCACATAAGAAAATAGGGGCTCGAAGGCTGAAACCTTCCTTTGTACAAAAAAAGGAAACGAGGTTTGAAAGCGTTAGAAATAGGTTTAAATGAAACAGACCCACAGAACCAAGAACCAGCGCAAAAACGTGAAAGACGGGTCAATGAGACGCAACTGTAAACATCGAGTGTTCAAAAGTACATAACCTCCACTATTTTGAGGAAAGAAGACCAGAAAATTTCAATGGCTGCTGCATAGGGGCATTGATGGAGAAAACCTTAATTTTGTTAGCGCTAGAGCGATAATGAGGTGACCAAGCGCAATTTCGATTTGTTCCAAATAAGCACAAGAGCTGGCACACAAAATCTTCATCTTTTCAAAACATTAAGTTATTTGGAGGTACATCAAAGGTATCAACATAAATGCACACACAATATTTCTTTCTTTCTTTCTTTCTTTCTCTCTCTCTCTCTCTCTCTCTCTCTATATATATATATATATATATATATATATATATATATATATATATATATATATATATATATATATATATATATATATATATATATATATATATATACGAGTAGGTTCACTAAGGGCGGTATATCACTAATTTTCGCTTAAAAGGTTCTGTAACAGCGCGGTGTCAAGTAGAGAGATGGGAACGAATGAAGGAGAGAAGAACGGTTGGGAACCTGTCTTCAACGAGAATGGGTATTGAAGTAGTGTGGGAAGAGAGCTGAAAACAGGCTTAGCACATCCAAACAATTTGGAGCGCCACATCAAAGGAACACCACCTTCTAAGGATAAACACTGGACAAAATACAATCATACAGAACACAGGCATAAACCTGCACTACTCTAAATATTTTCACTAAAAAAGGTACTTCTTCTGCATAATATTATAACTGTACCAAAGCAATTTGGGAGAGTGCAAAACAGTAACAAAATATATTTCTTACCCATTTCACAGAGGTACCATCATATGATCAGAGGTTGCCAGTGTTCCGCTCCTTTGGACATCACACCCTGCAAAAGAAACAAGAATCAAATAAGAAAGTACGATTAACGCCTTTCACCTATAAAATACTATCGACCTCTGGATCTTTGGAGAATTTCACAGGAAAAGATTGTGGTGTAACAAATTTGTCTTCGTCACGGAGGAGGAAAACAGAGGTTAGATATATGATACTAGTCTTCAAGGGTGATTCACCACCATCAGTGCCCTTTTATTTATTCTGTCTTCTTACGCACTACTTGCCCCTACCGAGGACTATTCCTCATCTGATTTTTTCCCACCTTTCTCTTGGAAAAAACAAATGTCAGTGGAACCGAGTCAAAGGAGAAGGAATTTCCTTGCCAAGAACGCGGGTGAAAAACACGTTAAGAATAATACTGACAACGGCCAAACAAAATACCTTGCCCTTTCCTCCACGGTGACCTTTTCGAACAAGGCCATTACGCGACGAGGTCACCTTTTGTGACCTGAGTGAGATTAGGTCACAGGGGCGACTCGAGATAATAGGAGAGGTCTATTGAGAATGGGCAAATTCCGCCCGTGAGCTGGCCTGTCACAAATGACAGACGTGATCAACACGAGCATTTCCCTTTATTTCTCAGACTTCAGGCAGTGAAAGGGGGAAAAGCAGACCTAAATAATATGGGTGACCTATGGGGGCAACCAATCTTCATTTGGGGACCTGCATTCAATATTAGAGGCGAGAGAACGATTGACAAGAGTCTACGAGGTAATTATCGATACGAATTTGAGTATAATGAAGATAGACGAACAAGGCAGGGAGAATGGGGAGAGAGGACAGCACCCCTAAAAATAAACTCATGGATGACCATCTTGCTGTGTATTTCGGGGCAGTAATTCATAAAATAATCCGCGGGGGGAAAAATACACACAAAAGTGTAGGGAAGCTTGAAAATACATATTAGAGCTCAATCTGTCAGCAATGATTTTATTCAAGCGAGTTCTTGCAGTGGTTAAAAATGACCTATTTATGGCGTGCCTTTAGGATATCGTGTACATTCTCTACATCGTCGAAATAAGGCGACAGATGAGTCAATTCTCATCTTTGTTTGGAGTCGCACACAACCTTCATGGAATCCGAATGCAAAAATATGCCAGAGGCAGAGGGCCTACGTGAGCTCTCGCCATCTCCATTTGCGGTGTTCGTAGCAGTAGTGTTTAAGCAGAAATAAAATCTAGATCTATTCGGGGAAACTACTCTGAAGAGGAAAGCACAAATCAAATCAGATTATAGGTATTGCATTTACGTCGACACCTCATAAAAAAGTATTATTAATTTACAGTTAATATTACAAGAAGCAGATTTTTATCTTTGTCCAAGAATCATTCGGTTAGTATTTATTATCTAGTACTATCATATTGTATCACTAACTATAATTTAAGAAGGGTTTTTTTTTAGTATTTGAATAATAATTCCATCTTAGTTTGGTTATGACTTATGTTTTTTTATCAAAGTTATTTCCCCTAATTCTTTTATAATATAAAAAAATAGGGAAGTTCAGAAATAAATATAAGTATCAAAATTTTGTGAACTTTTTAAAACCCAAAGAATTACAAATGGTGAAGTTCAGAAAATTTAGTTTAGAGTTCCTTTTTAAAATTATTATAATTCGCGAAGTTCAGAAAATTTATAAAAATTTAACCATGGCTGCTTTTTTTCGATTTTAAATTTTAATCTTAGTAGCGAAGCGCAAGCTTTTCCCTAGGGAGGAGTGGCGAAGCCATTGCCTGGTAGTGTTATAGGTAAGCAGACTTTTATTTGAGCATTGTCTTGTTTTTATGTACAATACCAGGCAATGGCTTCGTCACTCGCCCCTACAGGAGAAGCTTGCGCTTCGCTACTAAGATTAAAATTTAAAATCGAAAAAAAGCAGCCATGGTTAAATTTTTATAAATTTTCTGAACTTCGCGAATTATAATAATTTTAAAAAGGAACTCTAAACTAAATTTTCTGAACTTCACCATTTGTAATTCTTTGGGTTTTAAAAAGTTCACAAAATTTTGATACTTATATTTATTTCTGAACTTCACCATTTTGTTTTTTGATATTATAAAAGAATTAGGAGAAATAACTTTGATAAAAAAACATAAGTCATAACCAAACTAAGATGAAATTATTATTCAAACACTCAAAAAAATCCACTTCTTAAATTATAGTTAGTGAAGTGATGAAGACCATTGTATTAAAGGATCACATTACATTATTACTAATTACTAATAGCAAACTGAAATAATCTTCAAGGCCGCAGTAGAAATCGATGGGTGGGTATTTAGATGGCTATTAAGAGAACAAAGTTCAATTATTAAACTGAAAAAGTGAAGTGATCCCTGTGGGGTATGTTCACTCGGGGGAACAAAAAAAAAGAACAATTTGTTTGGAACATATAACCCCCCCACCCCGAAACTAACGATAGCACTTGAGGGGACAGGGGAGCGTAATGGGGGGTGGGAGAGCGCACCCTCTATACCCTACCTCCGTTCAGCAACGAAGGTCAGGTCCCCAAATACAGGGTGCTGGGCAAAGTGGTGTTGGCATTTCTTAAAAACGAAGCCACGCGAAGCTCTCGGTCCGGGGCTCCATTTTATCGAGGAGACACAAACCCAAGCAGCCTACGAAGGGAGCTAGTGGACTATTAATGGCGCTATCTGACATGTGGGCCAGGGCAACTCCATCCACATACGTCACACATGTAGCCAATCACAACTCCATCCTCTTTTCGCCCATCTCTCTTCGCACACACAACACATCACTCTCCCGTCCCGAAATCTGCCGAAAGGTTTGCCATCTCCGCACTCCCTTCAACCGGAGCGGGTGACCCTCCCTTGGGCTACGCTGGGGTTAACTGTTGATAAAATTCTTTAGCACTCTTACTGCCCCCCATCCCCAATGAAGACCAGCCCCTGGTGAAATTGGGCTTGCCAGCGATTGTCATTCTCATCTTTATGCAAATTTCATTAATTGGTCGGGCATTTTGGCCACGAATGAAAAGGGATGGGTGGCGCGAAAACCAACGAAGGAACCTCCACCAAAAAGCGTGGGAGGAGGAATACGTGGGATTGGGAGGGTTCACAACGTCCAGAACCTGCCTAATATCGCGCATTCCTCCAGATGTCAGCAACAACATGGTCCAGAGAGACCATGAATAGGTCTATATAGAAACGCAAGTGAACTGACTCATAAATATCAATTTTAATTCGGTCGTAATTACAGACCAACCGAGCCCCCGACCACGACTAACCCCGCCCGGGTTTGTTTTTTTTCCACCGCGCCCCCGGCCAAATACTAGTGACCCCGCCCCCGACCAAATACTAGTGACCCCGCCCCCGGCAAAATTACGACCCGGGTCGGTCTATAGATGTAATACGCGCATAAGGGTGAGCTACATAGAAGGAACTATTTAACCCTAAGCAATGAGGGATAAATAAAATCAGTCTCGAAACTATGTGGCCTTGGAGGTCCTCATACCATGTTGGTATAAAACGCAAGAAGCGATTTCTACCCTCGGAATTTATTGGACGCCCACTTATTCCTTTACCGTCTCCGCCCATCATTAATTGGATAGTCGGGAAATGGGGTATTTTTTTTTAATAGAGCTTGTTACAGGTCCCGATCCCCCCAACTAAATGGAACTTTATCCCTGTAGTTATTTTAATAGTATAAGAACTTTCTAGAATTATGCAAACGGTTAACTGAAAGGAATTTAAGAAAAGGTTTACCCCAACAGTTTCTGAGTCCGTTAATGGACTTGCTGTTGACAGCCGCACCGAATAGACTATTCCATTAAGTAAAGAATTCAATGGTATAAAATTTCACCGGTGTTAAGTTAAATTTAGTGCTCCTATTTTGAAGATGGGGTCAACAAATCAAATGACTCTGGTAGAAAGGTTTTGTTAAGAGTTAATTAATTAAGAAATCCAAAGTTCAAATATCAGAGGGAAGCAATAACATTTACGTTAATGAAGTAATATACAAAGACCACGTGATAAAGGTTACAGAGGAAATCAATCGAATTCTAGACGATCGGCGGCGCTCAACAGCAAGAAGGGCGGTACTCGCTCTCCCCTGAGGAAGGGCTTTTTCTCCATTCCTGCAATGATAAAAAATTAGCTTTAAGTAACACAACACACTCGGTATTACTCACAAACACGGACTTCGTTACAAAAGTCAGGAGAGAACAACAGAGGTTCGCTGGGGCAAGGCCCCACTCTTACTTAATTCCATCTTTCCCCATCAGGTTGTCCGCATCTTTACAAGAAGAATACGAAGGGAGAACAATTGCAATCATTTCAGTCCATTTCAGCCCGTATTTGTATTCCTAATCTCATATGATTCATTGCATTCATATACTCTTAGCCTTCCCGGAGCGAGCTGTGTCCGCAGCAATTTTTTGGCATTCCCTATATTCTGTTTAACCGCAACAAGTGGAGTTAAATTTATGGACCCTGGAACTTTGTGCATATTATTTATGTACTTAATTTTTATTATTCCCTTCTGCATGAGCCCTTGCTGATGTAAATTAACTTTAAATACGGGAGGGGCATTTTTTACCTTAGAGAACAATTATAAGTTTCCAATTTATTCATGTCAAACTAACTCCATTTTCTATAATGTTAATCCAATTTAGGAAATTATAAACTGAGCCGACGAGATGTCTATACAAAAACATATAATTCTACTTTAAGCAAAAATAAACTCAATTTATTTAATTTTTGCACTTATGAGCTTTTTTTTTTTATTAGATCTAATCATTAACTTTGGGGGATTAAACTAAATACATAGTTATATGACCTTGACTAGTGCCCTCGATTCCAATCGTAGGTTGGATTCACAGTTTTTAGAAAAACTTTTCTAATAATTAAACATAAGTCATATTTATGATAATTTAGAAACGAACATAATATATGTAACGACAAAAAATGGCTTGTGCGTTTATTTCCTCATTGTGAGGTTCCCAAAACCAGTGCCTCGAGGGGCGTTTGGTGTGTGTACTTGTTGGTGCAATGTCACCTTTAAAAGTAATAGGACTCGTGTCAGAAAAGTATCCCAATCAAACTGAAGAGCTTAATTGTGGCCCAACTTAAAATAAAAGTATGAAAATAAGCAAAGTAAAAAACAGTGTTACATAAGAAGGACAGAGAAGGCATTGATAAAAGGTCAAAGTTGCACACCTTAATTTACATTATGTCTTTTTTTCTTAACGCAACAGGCCTTCACAGGTAATATATCTCTATCTTCTCTCAGGTTTGCATTACATATTTGACCTTGCGCGTCCTCTGGCAGGCATTAGGTAAGCTGATTCTGCGTGTGAGAATAGCCTAGGCTAAAGTGAGGTAGCTACTTAGTCGCCCCTTAAGGCACACAGTCAAAACCTTGAACTGCACCAACCTACGCGTTTCTCCCTTCCCTTAACATTAATGCCTTTTTGACCCTTGCAATGACCTAACCAAACTTGCACGGAACTCTATGACTCGGGTGGAGACCAAATAAATTGTGTGATATAGCGTGAAGTTAGACCCAAATCGGAGTAAGGAAAACGTTAATATATACGGGGGAAGTCGAAAATCAAAGTGCTGACGAAATTTCAGTTGATCACTTCCTTGTCGTGTGCGAACGTGAGTTGACTCAGAAAAAAACAACAAAAAAAGCAAATTCACTCAGAAGTAGAGCAGAGCAAAGGTCTCGAGTAAAGTGCTTGAGTGATGTAGTGAATTTTTAGCTGAAGTCGAACACTTTGAACTTGCATATCAACTACCAACTGATGTCAGGCTGGAAATTAAGTATTGCATCATGAAATGTGTTAGGCCTGTATATAGATGGATCAATGTCATCAGAACGAAATAACTGTAGATTGAAAATGCAATTTAAACCAAACTCTAGAAATAAAAAATAGTGATAAATGACATATCAAAACAATTTAGGGTTAAGGTAAAAAAAACAACAAAAAAACTGATTTTTCTTTCTGCCAATCCATTTTACATCTCTGATAAACACTTCATGCGGATAAAAATAATGCGTGGACTGAATAAGAACGTCGATTAATGGAATAAATTCAAATACTATACTCTCGTATGCTATTTATGTGAATTAGAAACGTTCTTCCTTGATCTTTCAACTATTTGCAGGTATTATCAATGATCAATTTTATTAATATAATAAAAATTCTGTAATAAATGCACAACTATTTCCAAAATAGATTGACTGATAAAGGAATATGATCTCATTTTGAATCCCCTCTGATAAAAGTTCACCACCTCAAAATTCCCCCAATGTCAGGATGCTAAGATTTCTAGAATATGTAACAGCTTCATTCATCGCCCCATTTGATGCGGAGCAAGGATACATCTCTAATTGGCTTTGCAGCTGGTCCTTGCACACCTTATTAGGCTCAAAGGCTGATACAGGAAACGAGATTGCGACAGACACATCCAAACTTTGAAAAGTATTAAAGAGGAAGGCATCATTTTAAGGATTTCTTTTCTATTTGTGTTAAGCATTGGATTTGCAAGTTGCAATTTTTTATGACGTCATAGGTACAACAGTCCATATACACTGATGGCTTATGTAATCCGAGAAGCACGAAGTGTTAGTGGCTTCATGTGTAAAAATAAAGGTGCCAGAAAATACCTTACATTTATTTTTGTACCAGGTTTGTTGAAACCCCTCTGTAATAAAGTTTGAATGTGTATAAATAGTAAATCCAATGCACAATCTTGAAATTTCAACTTAAAAAAATATGTCACGAAAAATATTTAGCTTCTAAAGGATAATAATCACTGTAATTTTATACTCAGTAAAACAAGAATCAAATAAAATTGCTACACCAGCAAACAATGGAGGGCGATGTTCATTTCCTGGGCAAGGTGAAGGTCGTCAGTCCATGGCTTAAATCATATCCAAGAACTTCGGAAATTCCTTACCAGGAATTTAAAAAGAAGCGCGCAATGTTCGCACATATTAGGCATAAAAGGGTTACATCACGGAGTTGAGCAGTCGTATAATCGGTAGAGGATGGTCATAGGCAAATTTTCGCAGAATAAAAGTTGGTCGCATCCTCATAAAATTTCGTATATCATCGGATAGTTTGGCTAGTAGAAGACAAAATTAGGCACACACACGCGCAAATTTAACCCGAGCAATAGGATTGTCCTTAGAGTGAGTCATCCGATTTTTATTCTAACCAATTTTTAAATTTGAAAATCAAACCGACTTAATATGAAACTCGCGAGGAAGAACGCAAGATGTTTAGTGAGAACGAAGGCGCAGTTTTCATGGAAACTTTCTCTTTCAATAAAAACAAGAAAAGGTAAGCCTACGCAACCACCATGTGGGAGACGCAGGTAAACAAGTCGAACAAACTTGGCGATTCTAATAGATGATTAGCCCTAAGAATAGGGGAAGGGGAGGCAGGGAGAGTCGAATACGCGATACAATTTGCCGATGAACAAAGGTTTTCATCCCAATAAAAAGATCTTGGCCCTCTTGATTCAAAGAAAGCGGAGCAGTAACAGAACAAACAATCATAGCAATAACCGTCTCCTTTTCCGTACAACTGCGCTCACAAAAGCGCAATAGAAAGCTGTAAAACATATGATCTTTCGTAATTCGAGGTATCATGCGACCAATTAAATTATCTGCAGTTTACATCTTCATATATCCCGTAGCGTCGAGCATTAATTAATAACGATGAGTCTGATGATATAAGTTGACGTAGGAGAAAAACAAGCAGTTTAAGACTACATATCACATCACGCCCCCTAAATTACGAAACAGGAGCAGGAGTCGTCGAGCGGAGCGCGTTCCGGTCACCACTTCGCTCGTTTGACTTTATTAGACCTTGAATATAATTCAGCAATTGGTGGAGCTAACCTGGTCGAGTCAGAAGCCTTCTAGAAAGTAGGCTAACGCGCTAGCAGACAGTTACCAAACTGTGACTTTGACGCTACTCAGTTCAGAGACGCAGAAAAGTTTTCGTCGTGCTACATGTGGAAACTGATGATAGAAAGAACATGGAGGCATGCTGGCAAGGGATTTTCTGGAGTACGGTGCAGGTGGTTCGTGGTACGAACCATTGTGACTACGACAGAGTTGTGTAAAAAAAAAAAAATTAATAAGCTTTGATCTGTGGAGGAAAATGCATTCCAGGAACACTAGGTCAATGATTGAGAAATGATTTCGCACCAGTTCCCATGTTCCTTGATTTCACTGGGTAAAATAAGCGAAAGGGCGAAGGACGAGAACGCAATATACACCTCCATCAGAGACGCAGAAAAAATACATTAAAACTAAATGATAGAAAAATATTCGAAAACGGTGAGACAAAGTGCCTGCCCATTTTGTAAGGCTGAAAAAGAAGATTTAGAACACTTCATCCTAAAAGGTAATAAATATCAAGAAGAAATACAGAGGCTGAGAGAACTACAACAGCCATAGAAAGAAAACAAAGAAAAATTATTTGGAAAATAACTTTTCTTGGAAGAAAATATAGAAAACAAAAAAGAGGTATTACATAAATTTTGGATTAAAAGAACAAAAATCATGAAAGAACAACAGAATCAAACCACCTGAAAGCCAAACAAATAGTGAAAGCCAATGAGGTGACGTTGCATAGTCAAAACCTCCGACAGTCATCGCATCGCATCTAAATATCAGACTAAAACGGGGGTAATAATGCTAGCTAGGTACGATGTCACAATGGGATTTAAGGAACGAATAGGACACCAAACTTGCATTATTCATTTCCGGTGTTCCGTTACCTACTATTGTGGATACCTCTCATCGACTCTAGATATCGTGAGAGGGGACGAAGAAAGAGGGGATGGAAACCCATATTCCCGCACACGACATAGGGGGGTGATGGTGTCGAATTTCTCCATTGTTCTCGATACCCTTTGAAGAAGACACTGGCACCTTGAGTCGTGGGACTGGGATAAATTCAGTTCGAACGCAATTCTCCAACTGGGCTCAACCCTTTTACTCGCTTCAGGCCCTTTGGAGAGGTCGTCGGTAACTCGACCGACCTGCATGCGGGTAAAGGCGGGAGAAGTGGTTATCAGGCACGGGGGATATCTTAGTTGGACTATAAATCCTTATAAAGACTGGCTAGACAACGGTTTAGGTCGTGGCGAGGGGCTAAGTTCTGTTTAAAAAGTTCTATGTATCGGGAATAGCAAATGATCCGTTTCACAGCAAACTCTAACCACATTAAGGCTGCGTGATAACCAATAGCGGTATAGACCCCGATGCTAAGAAGGCTTGAATGACTCACTTACGACTCCACATCACACAAAACAGCATACAGAATAAAAACACCACGCTAAAAATACCTTTTCACTAAGGACCTTTTCCACACTTTCACCTATATTATAACCACCTCTTATTTATGTCCAATATCCAATTTGTTTCACACTTTCTGACTTTTCTATTCATTTATTCTATTCATTTATTCTACTCTCTTCCATACTTACCCTCTATTTCTAACTGAACGAGCTTTAGCTTCTCACTGAAGCTAAAGCCTCTCTAAAAGAAAGGATTAGTTCTTAACTTCTTTTTCATTCCATATTTTTTATTTATATGCACATTTTTCCCTAGTCTGTCCTCTATATTTCTTTTTTTAATAGGCCCTGGTAAACTTATCGTTTCTGAAGCGTCTAAATGTTTTCACTGACTTGATTGTAATCTTCTTATCTTCATAAGGTCGTTACAAGAGGCAGAACAGAAGGTAAAATTGGTGATAAAAGAGGGGAAACAGGTAAACAACGAGCAAATTATGACTTCTTGACGAAGGAATGAATAATCAAAAGAAAAAACATTAAAGTTAAAACGTGAAAAAAAATCCAAGATGGCAATGATTCGAAGAGAAAGCCTCATCGAGCCAAAATACTCGGCTCGACTTGTCTATTATAAAATTCCCGGAACAAGCATGTACAAAAAAAACCCTACCTCAAAAAGCTTAAACCACCATGATCTTAAAGCGGTAACTAATGAGGGCATCATTCGATCCCACTTGAGCGGGGTTAGAAAATCGCTATGCTAAAAACCACCAACGACGGTATCACAACCATAAACTTTGCGAGAGGTTCCTAAAAAGAGGGTAAAGGGAAACTATGTGAGATGTTTCAACCGAGTAATCTTCTAAAAAGAGGAGACTACTTAGAGCGGTAGGAACTGGAAGGGCTTGTAACTCTCCCACTCGAAAACCTGCCTTGTATTTTAGAGAACATGAAAGGAACGAAGAAATAAACAGTCACGGATTTAAAAAAAAATGGAAATGGGACTAAACAAAAGGGAAAATAGATGTTTGTTTCTTAGAGTGAAAGAGACCGACCATTTTCACCCGTGTGGTTAGAATTGTTATATTTGGTTAAACTGATTGGTTGTTTTTAGGTACTTTATAAAATTGTTAATTTTAGAGAAAAAAAATAGATAAGATTCGTAAAGTGGCGAAAGATGAGCAAAATGAAGCTGTATGAAAGGAAGATGACCCCCCTCCCCCTATAGTTTCAATCTAGTTTGTCTCCCGGGGAAGTGGGGCTGGGTTGACGGACCGCCCCTCTAGGTAGCAGGTGTAGGAGTCTACGAAGGGAAGGGGAAAAAAGAGATGAATAAATAAGGGGAAGGCTAAATAATGACTCCCAGAGCGAAAGTCCTGTAATCTGTGCAGCAACATTTACGAGTAATGTTAGGAATAGTGATTCAAATTCAGGGGGAAACGCGGAGGGGGGGGGGATATGAAGTATTGTGAAAGTTGTACAAAATTATATAAAAAAAATCAAATTACTCCCCCGATAAAGTAAATGTGGTGAAATTGAGGAGGTAAAATAAAAGAAACGTAACTGACTCAAGTACTCAAAGCGGAGACTTAAAGGCAGATGATAGTATAGCCCTAAAGGTCTCAACAACTACCTTTCCTGAAGATGAGCCCTGTTTACCCTAAATGTTCTCCCTTTTCTTTATCCCTTCATTCTTCTTCCCTTGGCTGAGGGCGGCGCGTCGAGGCCGAGAAAAACGAAGCCAAATGAATCTCGCGGCGAGGCTAAATTCGAAAGGTCTCCAGCGAAAGCTTTTCCCTTCCCGGAATGTGGGGGAAAAAAAGAGGAAAAAATGCACAAAAGAACATTCCTCCGAAGCCCAATTCCTTCTCACCTTACCTAACCTAACGTAACCTACCTGTCCAAAATCCTTACCTGTCCGACCCGACCCTATGGTCACTGGTCACCGGAGAAACGGGGGATAAAGGAGGGTGGGACGTTATGAGGGGTGGGGGTGAGAGCGCAAACCAAATGTAGGGTGTCGAGGCCCAGCAGTCATAAAGGAAGGGGGAATAATGGGGGAGAGCGGTATCCTATGACTGGAATGGGGCAGCAAGACTTGTGTTGAGTAATCCTGAAAAATCCCTCGAAATACCTCGGGGAAGGAGGAACTGGGTTTTGAAACACTCACGAGAAAGGCCGCGAGGCCTACGGGCAAAATAGAGGTTGGCCTACCAAAACAGGAAATTAGGTACGTTAAACTTCTTAACTTATGCATTGAAAATAGGGATAAAGGCAATTAGCAGCTATACACTCATTCTTACTGCTTGTCAACTAGTGTAGGGAGGGGTCACTTTTGTTATGAGTCGAGCTTACTTGTCCTGACCGTCGTGTTAGTCATCCTCTTGAGCCTTGAGAAACAAAGACATTTAGTTCTTCCTTTTCCCGGCAGAGGAACGAAACGAAACCGAAGGAGCCTTGCCTTGTCAAGTAAGAAAGAAGAGCAAGTCTATTCCTCGAAAACAATTAAGTCCAAGCAAAAAGAGATTAATTAATCCATGGATTTTAGGTGTAATTTCTTTTCTACTTTATATTAGGTGAGAATTAAGCCAGTTTCAATAGAAATTTTAAAAAATACAGCAACTTTAGCATTTACGATATAAACATACAGTTTGTGGTAAGAGAATTACGATATGTGGAATTATCGTCTAATTACATTATTGAAAGAAATAAATAAGGTTAAAATTTATGTATTTTTCCTGGATTTCTCCCATTTTCAATATATTCAAAGTATTTCAAAAATTTTAGTCGAAAGGGTGAAGTTACTTGCTTTACGTTATTTTTTTCATTTACAATTGAGAAAATTAAAATATTTAGATTTTAATCCCAATTTTCGAACAATTTTTTCCGCATTAAAATTCAATTTCGTTATGAATACGTTTGATAGGAAAAGGAACGGCGCTTTTAATGTGTAATGCATTTTTATTCCGACATTTCGTCAAACGCTCTTTGACATCTTCAGAGAAACTGAAATTAATAAATGGCGGTTACTCGTTTTATAGAGGCAGAGAAGGGGGAAAGAGGCCTAAAATATATAGGAAAATACAATTTTTAAATCATTAAATCGTGATGTATAATTTGTGCATAAATTAGTTCCTTCTTACGTTCAAGTCTGGTTTATTTTAGTTTTATAAGAATGGGTTCTGAGTCTCAAATTTTTTTTCGTCTTGAGAATTGTAAATTACTGTAAAAAAAAATTAGGCTAGGTTTTTTGTTTCGTAGCAAATTACTTGTCACAATGTTACACAAATTAAGATAAAGTTTAATTAGAAAAAAAAACAAACAGGTAATGGCTTCGCCACTAGGGGGAGCTGGCGCTTCGCTACTAAGATTAAAATTTAAAATCTAAAAAAAAAGCAGCCATGGTTAAATTGGTCTAAATGTTCTGAACTTCGCCAATTACAACATTTTAAAAAGGAACTCTAAACTAAATTTCCCCCCTTTCAAAATATCACGTTGCTAAAATATAGTTATAGAAGAAGATATATAAAAATACATTTTCTGAGCTTCAACATTTGTAATTCTTTGGGTTTTAAATAATTCACAAAATTTCGATACTTATATTTATTTCTGAACTTCACCATTTTGTTTTTTGATATAATAAAAGAATTATTAGAAATAACTTTGATTAAAAAAACATAAGTCATAACCAAACTAAGATGAAATTATTATTCAAATACTGAAAAAAATCCCCTTCTAAAATTATAGAGTTAGTGAAAAATTAGCAAGCAAATTCACAAGTAAAAGGAGCGAAAATGAATCACGTAGTATACCAATTAAAATGTAATGGAGAAGATTGTACGGATCTTGTATAGATGAGGCATCACAAGTTTTTTTCCAACCCTAATATAGCCTAACCTAACTTAATCTAGAATATGCTAGGTTAGTTTAAGTTAAGTTTAGTAAGGCTAGATTGGTTATGTTATATTAGGGTTGAAAAAAATTGCGATGCCTAATCTTGAAGAAAAACATCCTTTCTCAGATTGGATCTAATATGGCGGGAAAATACAAAGGGGTAGAGGCAAGTCTTATGTTTGAAAATGCTTTGGCCCTCTTTTCACCCTGTGGATGCCATACTTTAAATTTATGTGAAACAGACTCTGCTGAATGTTGCCCTGAAGCCATCACCTTTTTCGGAACAATTCGGATAACATACACTCTCTTCAGCTCTAGTCCACGACGTTGGGAGATTCTTCTGAACAAGAAAGGAAATCAGTCGCTTTACAACAACTCCGATACAAGATTGTCTTCGCGAATAGATTGTGTAAAACCATTTGCAGCAAACCTTACCAGCATTAAGGCTGCACTTGAAGTATTGTTAACATTGAATCTGACACCTAAAACAAGGACTGAAATACATGGTACTATTAAGTATGTCTCGTTTACTTGTGTGATTATGTAAGCAATTATATTTAAGATTTTGGCACTGATTGACATCGGCAACAAGATTCTGCAAGCAAGACATGCTACTGTTGATGTTGAAGTCACAAATGTCAACGAGTTGATAGCAAGTTTGAAAGATCTTCGTGGGAATTGGAAGAAAATCTGGAATGAAGCAAAAAATGTTTCATCAAGCATGGAGAATGAGGTGAATCTGAATGTGAAGAGACTTTGTAGTGAATGTAAACTTGCACGAAAAATACAATTTGATGATGTCATCAAAAAATTTTCTGCCATGAAAGCTTGAAAAGCATTATTCAGTATTGGATTATATTTTAATATATTTCATTGTCCATTGTACAGAATGGCCCGAAAGTCGCGCTACTATTAAAAGAATTGCTACTAATGATATTTTTTTCCCGCATTTTATAAGATTTTTTTAAGTAAAGAAATTGGTTACTAATATACAGTATGAGCACCTGAAAAAAGAAATAAATATTGTCCACACTGTAAAATAAAGTATATGTGACTTTTGTTTAATGAAATCTGGGGAGGGGGACCCAAATTATTTCTTGTACCGAGTACTATTTATCATCTTAACAGCCCTGCACTAGAGTCGCAGAATGGCGTCTACTCATCTAGGTTTTGTTTTACCAAAGGCATCAACACTATTACCCCATCCACCCTCTTGCAGATTACTTTGCTAACTGGCTCAAAAGATTAGATAAAATTGAAAGAATCACATCAAAACCTTAAGACATAAACTTCTGCTTAATTAAGGAGGAACCATACTTCTGCATGGTGAGTAGGCTTTAAATTAAGAAATTTCCGGTGTAGCTTCCATTTTTTGTTATTCCACATGGTGAAGATGAAGCAGAGTTCAAATATCAGGTTCTTTTTCCCATCAACTTTGAGTTTGTACTCGTGGATACCAACATGAGAGTATTAAATATGTAATGAGGCCATCTAGTCTAAGCATCCAGAATCAATTGGATGTGTTGATAGCAAACTGTTACACTTCACTTGGATTCTCGGCATCTAGAGTTCGTATCCTGTGATATTCCATAAGCGCTTAATTGGCTCCAAAAGGGGTATTGCCAGTCCAACCATCCAGACAAGTGATGGTTGTTGATGTGCCAATAGTGAAAGAGACTTGATAGTGGAAGATAAAGATGGTGAATAATAATATCGTCCAATGTTGCTTCCCCGCTTAATATACGTCCATATATAGATATAAGCACCAGCTTTCCTTTCCTTTTTTACAGGTGGTCAGGTAGAGTAACATGTTGAAATCAGGCAAATATCTAAGAGTTTCCTGTTCGCCTCCTGTACACCGACGGAGTTTGGGAAGCCCTCCGCTGGCCAACTGCATGAATAAAGCAGTAACTGGAGCATAAACGGTATCAGGTGGTATGCGCCATGGTATAGATTGATGCGTATACCATCTCGGAATTGGTTCCATGTAACATACACATACATGCGTTAATATCAGTTTTACAGGAAAGAAGAAAGACTGACCGACACTGATCATCTTCATTCGAGCCATTCGCCTTCTCAACCCTTAAAATGTTATTTTCTTCAATGACTTTAATTGCTTCCCTTCTAAAAAATTGTCGCGAGATACCAATTAGTGAAAAGAAACGCGATATTAATTTATAATTAATTCTACGAAGACAATAAAAAATAAATGAGTGGTTTCTTTCCCGCAGTGCTTAAAGGACTCTTAAAAGGCAAGGGTTTTATCATCGATCTGCATCGTTTTGAGGCCTTCTTTTACTCAGAGGAAACTTACAGTTTAATGGGTATCCAGGGCATATGGCAGGCACCAAATATGGCAGCAAGTTAACGCATTCGATGTGGCTAAACTTCCCTGCAATAGGAAGCGGTGTTTCTATACTTGACTAGGCTGTAGCCCCTAAAAAGGGATGGCATAATATAATAAAGCGAAGCAATCAACAACAGACTGTACCTATCCTCCAAAATCCTTCAGTAAACTGCAGCCATAGAATTAAATCCAGTGTACTACATCAAGTCAAAACTAATCAAGGCTTGTCAAAATTCAATTATGCTATACAATTCATAATATATAGCCATTACAATATGTAAGGTAATTCAAAAACCACAACAATCTTCTCTCTCCATCTATATTTGTTTAATATATTATGTAAAAATTTAAATTTGCTAATCCATTATAGAAATCTTCCACTCTATTAGAGAAAAAAATATCAGGTAACCCCAAAAGATTTTCGATTATCTGATACAAAATACTTTCTAGCAGTTTCAGAGATCCTTTCCGAAAAAAAAGTTTATCAATAACTCTTGAATAAAACTCCTTAGAGTTAGAAGCAAAATAAAACAAAAAACAACAAACCCTGTTGAACTCTCTCTCTCTCTCTCTCTCTCTCTCTTCGAGTGCGTCCTTATCTAAGAATATTTCATTGCGAATCTGATAGTCTAAAGACACAAACAGGTAGTAATCCGATGAATATGTCATGAGAGAATGGCGGATGAGGCAGTACGCGTGCCATAAGTGGTCGTGCGTCTGAATTCTTTCGAATAACCATCTTGGACTCTTGACAGTTGTGCAGCGTATACTTCACCCTTTTTTTGCCTGTAGACAATCAGTCTCAATGAACGATTCTTTGTAAGGACACATTCGAAGAGACTCTTCAAGTTTGTTTGTTTTTTGTTTTTTTTTGCTTCAAATCATAAGGAGTTTTATTCAAGAGATAGATAAACTTTTATTTTGTTTAGAAAAGATATCTGAAACTGATGGAAACTATTTTGTATCAGATAACCCCCAAATTGGGTGAAATTTTCGTTTCTCTTTTATTAGTTTAAAAACGCACGAACTTTCTTGGTTATTTGATATTTTCTCAAATGCAACCTACACCTTTTGGGCTTTTTTTTAATTTCCAAGTTGATCCCTCGTCCTATTATTACCCTTTCAACTCAAAGAACTTTCAATATACAATGCATCACTAACATATTGCTTCACAGGTTTCCTGGGAATGTTGCAAGTGATTTCAGATGAGAAGCAATATGTTAAATTGTGCGTTCTGGATGCAGCCACTAACGACGAATATTGGTGAAAGTGGCAAAATAACCTAACCTGTACGTCAGTGTCGGGGTTTTACTTTAGTGAGTGGGTAATCCCAGTCCCACTTCCTGGACATATATTTTATTACCGCACCGAGGTGAAGCGGAGGTGAAGCGTATCCAATACACCTACCTTAGCCACTTCCGATGAGTAAGAATAACCCCGGTGCGTACCCTTTTGATCAAAACTAAGATGATGATATCCTGAGTGTGTTCTCCACTCAGTAAAAGCCAACCATGGGTGGGTCGGTGGAATATTGAGATTTAAGCCGAGTGGATTGCTTAATAATTGCCAAAGGATCGTCCAAATTAGTTAAACACACAGATACAAAAATAATCTTTAATGTACATGAATTTGAAATAAGCAACAACGTATATAAATATAAATAGGATTAATCTTGCACTGAATAAGTAAGTCTACAAAATGTCGTGGGGATTACTTGCAGATTACTCACTGAGATGTTTGCGGCTTAATGACACCAGACAGAACGAAGGGAATATTATTATTGAGTTAAACACTGAATTAAGGAAGCACTTCTAATATTCGAGGGTATGGGCTCGTGATGAGAATTCTAGTTCACAAATAACTGGTGAAGTTAGGGGAGGGGGTAATTCAATTAACGATACCTTTGAGTTCGTAAGTAATTTTGAAGGGGGGCGGTGAAGATCTTCTTCTGGTGACGATGATCGCACCTAGGCCGGCCGTCCGAGATTACCAAATGAGAGGGTAATCCTAGACCGGTGATATGCTGATCCTTTGCCGGATCACGAAGGTGAGACACACGGTGACTCAAATCGGACTTCTTCCTTGAAGTACCTGTCCAATTATTCGGCTCCTGGAGTGGGTAGCCAAAACCGATTACCTAGCTACGTCTAGGGTAATCCGCAGAGGGAGGTCCTGTGTAACTTCAGGCTCTGAAGGGAGGGGAGGGGGCTGCGAGAAGTTTGGCACCTACAAGTACCGTGACGGCAACAACCAATTCCCCGAGAAGTTCCTTCCTTGCAGCGGGCGAACGGTTTCTTATGTGGATCGCGTTTCACACAAACTCAACGTAGGTCCAAGGGCTTCTGCCTGATTCCAGGGAGAAGTCTTCCTTTTATTCCTCTCACGAGCAGAATCGAGAGAGAGAATCGAATTCTCGTAAAATCTGTATCGTCGCGCGAAAGACATTTTTTCATCTTTGGGCTAACGATATGTCATTCACGGCTTCGAGCCATCTCGGATTTTACAGCGGTGCGAAAAAGGGCGACGAAGAATTCCAGGCGAGAGGTGCGTTTAGGGATAACTTATTTATATAATTTTTTATTAAGTAGGCAGTTTTCGGAAATGATGATGGAAGCCAGTCAGTTCCGAAACATGTCTTCTTAGTAAAAAATTATATAATTATATAGTTTTATAAAAAAAAACCCTGTAAATTACCTATGTCTTCCTATTCCTACTCATTTGAAAGCTCGATACTGAGTTCCAATATTTATCTATTCCAGCTAAGATTTTAAATACATTAATAACATCCCTTATCACACACGTTTCAAGTGAGAACATATATAGTGCCTTTAGTCTATCTACATATTCACGCCTTATCAGGAAAGATATGATTATTGTCCTTTTTGCAGGTTGTTACATCGAAAATGTAGGGAGCGTGGCACAATACAATACTCTAGCGTGGTATGTATGACATATGAGTTGATAATATCTTTACTTTTTTGTTAAGTAATATTCCCACTAATAAAATACCTACAACATTTTATTTGCTCTATTAACATTCCTAAGTCCTTCGCTTCCTTTAGTGAATTTAGCTAATGCTAATCCATTTACCAATTTGATTTTATCAGCAAAATATTCACACTGCGATTAACTATAACCCAAACATCATTTAATGGATCAATCTATTCGAAACTGATAGATTGTGTATCTATGCGTTTTCCCTATCGTTATTCTTTAGTTGTTGGTATCCCTCGCCCATATTTACATTGTTGCGGAGATTACTTAGTAGGGTTGAGAGCACGACAAGATTGTTTGAAGAGACTTAACCCTCTATGACCCATTGTCGTTCCTCAACGACATTAGATTTCATAGAGCTTAATTACTTTATTCACAATGTTTCGTTCAATAGCTGCGTGAAATTAGATAGTAAATATGTAGCTTAAAAAACTTTATCGGAACAATAATTTGTGAAATATTTCATTCAAGCGCCTTTATACCAGTTGCCCAATAGCGGTTATTTCTAAAAAAATAACTTGGGTCATAGAGTCTCTCAGTCATTCATAGAGACCCAAGAGGCTTCACAAGGTCCTATTACTGGAGTTTTATTTTGTTTTTTTGTTGTTTTTTTAAGATGCCCATCTGGCGAATGCCTTCAAGGGCATAAGTGGCCATAATTCAAATTTCAGGTTAGCGTTAGGCTACGTTAAAATTCCCCAAACCAAACCACGAAAAAATACAAAGAAGTAGGCTCCCAAAAAATCGAACGCAATATTCCCGGCCTTGTAGAAGCTTAGGGGGGCAGGGGCGTGGCGACAAATTATCAAAGGGCGTGCCCTTCAGGATGGCGTCTTGGACAGAAATAAAAGCGCCACAGGACCGAGAGCTACACCGAGATCTCGAAGAATTTTCTTTCGAGGGTATAACTGGCGTCTCTTGGCGGCATAGGGCCCGTCGAGATCGACCGCAACTGCAGTGACAGCCGTTGGTGACATACGGAGGCATCGGGCTAGCGCGTACAGGAGCATAAGGCACTGTATACGGCGGAGAACGAGTGGCAGCTACCGGCATCGATAATTAGGCTCTCAATTGGGGTCTGGCGGAAGGCACCGGTTGCCAGGACGAGACCGGTGCGGTGGATCGAATTAGCCTAATGCAATACACGCTCGGCTGCAGATGCGTAAAACTCAGATCCATAGTCAAGTTTCGAACGCAACTTACTCAAATGTAAAGCTGTCGTTGAAGGGTTATCTGTAGTTAAAGACAGTCAGCCACCTTCAGCGAAATCACGACGTGCTTTGGATACTGGCGGAGTATCATCTCGGCTAGAGAATGCGGAGAAAGCGGCCGCGAAGGACTTCGACATTACGGTCCCATTGTCCTGGAGAACGGGAGCGGGGTCCTGCGAGAATTTGCCCCGAAACCTTTTGATTCGATTCCACATCTCTATAAGAGGGGTCTACCCGTGGAGTGAAGACACGTATGCCCGCCAAAAAGAGCGGCGGGCGTGGTTCGAAATATACCGGAACCTAGTTCTAGCTCGACGAAATTCACGAAATCAGTCATTTCCTAAAATGCGGATCACCGCACCCCCTCCATGTTCTCTTTCAGGCGGCAGCGGATCAGAAAATGACATTTGAATGGGGAAGCGATCACTCCCAAGGAGGTCATCAACCACCTCTCACCCAAAATCAGGCTGTCCACCAGGAGAGCAAAGGGATAGGTCAAGGTACGAAAATGAAGCATTTCTCGGGCATTGATGCGTAAATTCATCCACATTTAGGACACCTATCTCCAGGATCGATTTCACGGCGGCTGACATATGCGGTCTAGATATCCGTGGTTCGGATCTCAGTCATTAAACTGTAGGTCCCAAGTGAGAAATAAAAGGTATCTTAAATGACAGTAGATCGGGGCTAAAGCAACGTACAAATTATTTTTAAGAACTTGAATCCTATTTGGGAATGGCTAACACTGACGTTTGACATAGTGTCAGATTTTTCATTATGTTATTATATTGCATTAGTGTAGATTATAAAATGGCATTACATCCATGTGTTAATGTTTATTTCATTGACAGATGTATGAAGTGAGTTGTATCGATGCAGACATATGCATAATAAAGCCTTTAAATATTTCGTTATATCCCGGCTTCAGAAAGGTCTGTCGAAACGATTCCCACTTGAAGGAATGTCCACTCAGGGAAGAAACTACAGAATGAAGCCAAAGGAGACGCGAGATAAATTAGGGTATCTCATTAAGTAATGCATATTTTTTTCATGTTTATCATTATTATATAGATAAAAATAATCGAAAGTAGGTTTGAGTTTATACTAGCCTAGTCTACTAAACTCGAAGCCTAGGTGCCTTAAACTCATTCAAGGATTATATTTCTAAATACATTAGTAGTCATTTTCTGAGTTATTAATTTTCTATTATCATTTTCAATTTAATGTATTTTATCGTTAAATGATGAATATTATCAAAAGAGCACATTCGCTAAGTTAACAATAGAAAGATTATGTCAAATATATGGGGAACGAATAGTTAGTGTGAGTCAGTGCCAAATATGAACGACATTGAGGACGATCAGTGAAATTTCACACCAAGATCTTTTAAAAATAACGGCCAGAAAATCCATTCCTCACGACCTATCAGAGGTGTATTTGCAACAGAGAATCAACACGTGTTCATATCTCCTTTCTGGACTAAAAAGTGAAATATTTTGAATAGGATTGTTACAGGAGACGAAAAGTGGGTTATGTACAATAATATTAAACGTTTTAGACACTGGATTAGTCTTGGGGGTAAACTCCAAACGAAACAGGGTCCTTACCTACAGAAGATTCATTCTCTTGTGCGTTCGGTAGGATATGAATGGCTTAATCCATTTGGAATTTCTTAAACCCCAAATCAGACTAAAACTAAAGTGGTCTATTGTGCTCATTTGGACAGTTTAAGTGCTACAATTGAAGAAAATATGCAAGGATTAATCAATAGAAGAGTGTTCTTACCCCAAGACAACCGGCGACCTCATATTACAAGATACCATACAAGAACCTAACAATTTTGATTAGGAGCTGAAACCTCCATATTCACCCGACTTATCCCCCATCAGATTACTATCTTTTTAGAAGTTGAGCGAATCACCTGAAGAGAATGAAAATGTCAACAACAGAAGGTTGAAACAACCTTAAAGAACTTTCTTTTAAAAGTCAAAAGATTTTTACAAACCTGGTATTGAAAAGTTATTAGCAAGACGGGAACCAGAGGTAGAAACTGGTGGAAATTATATTATTAAATTTTATCTTGAGCTCATTCTCTTGTAGAATAATCCCATGAATACATCCTAAACTTTAGCTCGTAGTGAGGGATTCACCTTTCCGAGCTATTTTCAGGTGGCTTATTTTACCAATTATTGGGAGTCAAGTTCTATCTCATACTCCTATTTCCCATTCCACGACACGATGCGTGCAAACACTAAATTAATAACCGAGTGATGTGGGAAAGCCCATGGTCGCATCCTGAGAAAACGTATTACTTCCCCCCAATCCCCCAGTTTCGTTTTGAAACATAAACACATCATCGAGAAATTGAAAGGAGGGAAAACATCTTTACAGCTTCCATTAAAAAAATAATTGCTAACTTTGCTTTATTCCTAGAATTAAAAGAAAAGGCGTTGTTTCTCCTTTCGCTCTCATCCAAGGACTAAATCTTCTCCCGACTTGAAAACACCTAATGACGCCCACTTATCGCGGAAACAAAAGCTTCTTAATTGGCGCGAGGAGGGCGGCTCGAATGTGTAAGGGGTGGGGGCAGGGGGGGACACCATTTGGCAAGTTGAGAACACTTTCGTGGTAGAAGGCTGTTCCAAGCGAGCCAATCAACAGCAGGCTATATGACCTCCCCCGGGTTGTCTCTCCCTCCTTCCTTTCTCGAACCGAATGCCGGTTTGAAGCTCTGTGGTTTCTCCTAGACTGACCTACGGACACGGGCCAGAATGCAAACGTCCGCATGAAACCTGTACCTCCCCTCCCCATGGGTATTATATACATATATAACCATGAAACGAATAAAACCTTGGTTCTGTCTTGTCCCACCTGCGGACGGACGTTCCAGGATGTTTCATACTACATATGATCGTCTTAACATAAAGCTTATTACCGCTCACTCGCACATATCCCCTTCCGCCAGCCTCCCCCTCCCCCTGGGAAAATCGCAAGATCGCGAACCAGTTTAAGATACATCAACGTATATCGGAAGCGGAAGAGCCTAATGTAAAGCACCACCACGGAAATTATTTTGTAAATACCAACACGAACTACGAAAACAACCACTAAATTTGACCAGAACATGATTACACTACCACGCTTTGGCTTGCAATTTGTTGCGACGCCCAGCAACATGCATATATAAATTGTTTTACGACATTGCCAGGAGTTGGTCTTCCCACAAAAGTTAAAAAGATGTAAATTGATTATGAAATGATGCAATGACAGACAAGTATAGATAAAAAAATAGACTAACAAAATAAGACAGAAAAATAGAAGATACACTGCCTGGCCAAAATAAAGGTCGTTCACTGAGGTGTGATACACATATGCTCCTTGATGCGTTTGGTCAAGAAAAATCGGCGTTGCTCGACGCAACAGTCACCAGCATGTTCAAAAACGATTTCAACGAGAACTATGAGTCATGAACTGAAAAAAATGCATGTACGTAGTTGTGCTTTATTCAGGAAGCCACTTGTGACTGCAACAAATTGAAAAAAAAAGGCTTCAGTTCGCCAAAGAACATAAAAACTGGAGTGTAGAGGATTGGAAACGTGTCATGTGGTCCGATGAATGGTTTACCCTCTTTCAGACTGATGCGCGCATTAGAGTATGACGAGAACCTCATGAAGCATTGGGTCCATCATGCATCGTCTCCTCCGTGCAAGCATCTGGAGGTAGTGTGATGGTCTGGGGCTGTTTTACCTGGGTTGGATATGGATCTGAAACCCTCTGCAGCAACAAGATGAAGTCTCGCAAGTATTTGCAGATCCTGTACGATCAAATTCACTCCTCAATGGAAATCTTTTTACCTAATGGCAATGGAATGTTTCAGGACTATAACGCGCGCATCCGCCGGTCTAACATGGTCAAAGAATGGTTCACCCAGCATAAGGGATCATTTCGGCATATTGAGTGGCTACCACAGACCCCAGATTTAAATCCCATAGAGAATATATGGGATGAGCTTGAGAGGAACCTGCGTGCCTCATGCCTCTTCCAACATCATTGAACGATTTGGGTTACGGCTGCTGGAATTGTGGCTGAAATTGAAGCTACAAAAGATGAAAAGGCTTGTAGAATCAATGCCAGAAAGGATGAGAGCTGTAATTCTATCGAGAGGAGGTCCAATAGCTTATTGGCAATCATAGCAATAGAAAGAGAATGTAAAACAACATAAGGCATTCAAATCTCATTAAAATAGACTGAATAGTTATGATGTTATTGCCAAAACAAAATAATTCCCGGGTTAACCTTGAGAGGACTTTGGATTTATATCATTCGAAAGAGAATGTAAAACAGCATCAAGGTTTCAAATTTCAGTGTTATTACAAAAACAAAAAAAAGCAAAACGGGGACCGAACGACCGACATAGTGAGATGTAGAGTCGCATGCGACTAGAAATACTGTCAACTGAATTTCCTGTAACTCTCATACAGTTATGCTTCGGAAATAGCTAAAGTAATGCTGTAAACTGAATTTCCTGTAACCCTCATACAGTTATGCTTCGGAAATAGCTAAAATAATGCTGTCAACTGAATTTCCTGTAACTCTCATACAGTTATGCTTTACAAATAGCTAAAATAATGCTGTCAACTGAATTTCCTGTAACCCTCATACAGTTATGCTTCACAAATAGCTAAAATAATGCTGTCAACTGAATTTCCTGTAACTCTCATTCAGTTATGCTTCACAAATAGCTAAAATAATGCTGTCAACTGAATTTCCTGTAACCCTCATACAGTTAAACTTCACAAATAGCTAAAATAATGCTGTCAACTTAATTTCATGTAACTCTCATACAGTTATGCTTCGTAAAGAGCTAAAATAATGCTGTCGACTTGATTTCATGTAACTCTCATACAGTTATGCTTCGGAAATAGCTAAAATAATGCTGTCGACTTGATTTTATGTAACTCTCATACAGTTATGCTTCACAAATAGCTAAAATAATGCTGTCAACTGAATTTCCTGTAACTCTCCTACAGTTATGCTTCACAAAAAAAAATGCATTAAAAATGCACTACGAATTCAAATAATGGTTTGATTCCTTCTAATTTGTATATGTGGATTGGGGGGTATGGGGGGGGGGCGGAGGTATATATGCTCTGTTGAGTGACTGACTCTACCCAATAAGTTTTTATTGGGCATTTTCGATATACGCAAAAGCGCGTGGAAGTAGTTTTAAGGACGTTGATGTGCGCCGCCCTCAACCTACCAGAAAGTAACAGCAGGGTTTTTTACATCCGATTTCTATAATGAACAGTTGTTATCATAATGGGTTTTTAAGGAGGCTTTATCCTCTTCCCCTCTTGGTAGGGTTTATTTAGCGAGGGAGAAAAGAAAGAAGGGGAAAATGGTAATAAAAAAAAGAACAAGATCAGAGGTTTTCGAAAGGGGTTAGAGCAAAATTCATCCACCTCAAATATTCGGACGAAGGGCGGACTTAAAACTTCCATTAACAAATTCGTAAACAAAGCACAGTAGCTCTAAGGTACAAACTTCAATTCCTGGTAGTATAGTATGAATGGTAGAGCCTTTGATTACATTACTTTACCCTCATACTACTATGCGTTTGTGAGTAATTGAGAGAAATGGGGGAGAGGGGGCTGTTTAAACATTGAGGGGTTTCTGAAACCCATGGTGCTTGGTATTCGTTCCTGACACAGGTAGATGGTACAATCCCCATCTTTGGCCTGGACACCAAACCAATGATCTAGATCCTTAGCGCACTCTTTAGATTATTTACCAAACTATCTAAAGTCATTTAAATATGTAAAGTTGGTATTTTCCCGTAATCGTGTGTCTTACATACTTTCCAGCTATCGTGTGTAGGTTAAAGTCCCACAATGTAACCATGATATCAGCGAAGTATCAAAAACCTTCATAAGCAGTGCAATATTATTCGTACATGTTCCCTTACAAAAGCGCTTTCCAATCTCACAGGGTTTACATAGGGGTTGTTTATTTACTAATTAACTGTTTATGTGCAGTGCCCGAAATCGAAGGTATCGCGACAATTCTACTTTTTTTTTTACAAAGCCTCGCTTCTTTGAAGCCCTAGCAACATGAGCGAGAATAACCCTGAGTCTAGAAGCTGGCCACCATGTGAGTTCGAATTTGCACCCCCGAATGCCTTTTCCCTTCAGTATTAATTTGCTTTAAGAGGTTTTATAGTATTCTTTCCCGACTTCATTTTTTTTTCCTTTTCCTTTTGTAGAAAGTTGTGAAAAAGAGGGGGTAAATAGTGAGTAAAGAGAGGGGGGGGAAAGATGTGGAAATGAAAGAAGTATTAGGTTAATAGTGTAGTTGCCCGGTGTACGGGCCATCTCCATTATTTAGATTCTTAAGTGGGTTTTTTTAACTTTTTTTTAACATTTATGTTGTTTTGTTTTTGCGTATATGCGTATATGAATATATATGTATTATTTTTTCATTCACTTGAATCTAGGTTCAGGTTCATCTTTTTTGGTGTTTGGGAGGTAGTTCATGTAATTTCCCTCCTCAGGATCAAGAGCGACGAGTGTCTCGTTGGGAAGAAACCCTTCCAGTTTCTCCTAGATGCTTTTTCCTCTCTTGTAGAGGTACACATTTATCGGTTCTACTCCAGTTTGTTCGTGTAGGCTCCTTGAGGTCCGGAAGTAATAAATTTGAGTCCTAGGTTTTGTACTCTTTGAAGCATCGACATGTTTCTGTTGGATGCTACGTTGAGTGGTATGCTGGGGTACACCAGCTTGGATCTAACCAAGCTGATGTATAGCTTATTTTTGGTGGCTGTAGATAGGTTTCTAAATTGGAGGAGTTTGTCTAGTTCGGTTTTTGCGTATCCAATTCTGGTCCTCACGTGTTTGCTCATTCCGGAACTGGAGAGTCCGAATCCGAGAATAGACGCGCGAGGAGAGTATTCAATATCAGAATTTCCTATTTTGAAGGGGGCGGTGCGATGTCTTCCTATTGCAGTTGCGGAGAACTTAGCCACATTGGTCTGTATCTTCCAGCGTCTTTCGAAGCTGGAGATTTTCTCGGCTTCTGCCGCCGTGGCTATAGCCATCAGTCTTGCCGACTTCGTCCTTCGTACTACAACTTGGGTGACATCATCCGCGTACTGTACATTGAGTGTTTTCCCGTCGGCTGGTTTAGGGATGTCTCTTGTGTAGACGGTGTAGAGAGTGGGGCTAAGGCATCCTCCTTGTGGAACACCGGAGGCGAGGTCAAAGGATTCCCCTGTGTGCCTTTCGAAGGCTATCACCGCTCGCCTATTGGTGAGATAGCTCAGAGGATTTTCTCGAAGTGGGGAGTGAGTCTCAGCCTAGAGATTTTGTATTTCAGGCCTTCGATCCAGACCTTGTCGAAGGCCTTCTTTACGTCTCTGCATACGACATCAATCCAACAACCTCTGGCTCGCCATGATGCCGCGTGTTGCAGCATATGGGCTATCGCTGTCTCGGTGTTCTCTGAACCCATGTTGTTCTTCGTTCAGGAGGTTCTTTTCAGCTAGGTGTTTAGCCAGTATGCTGTTGAGGATTTTTTCAAAAACCTTCCCAATGGTCTCCAACAGTGAGATGGGTCTGTAGTTCATGACCTGGTTGGATGGTTTTCCCGGTTTGGGTATGAAGATCATTTTGGATGTCTTCAGGCCACCCGGGAAGTATCCCATTGCTAGAGACGCATTGAACAGGTTCAGCAGTCTGGTCTTAAGTCTTTCCGGAGTATCTTTTAAATGCCTGATGGTAATTTGGCTAAGCCCCGGGGCTTTAGACTTAAATGAGGAAATGGAATTCAATAGTTCCTCAGTTGATATTTTCTTTCCGTCCTGAGAGTTACCTTGAAATCGATGGTGGCATGAGGTTCTGTAAGGGTCAAACCTCCCTTATCTCCTCTCCATATACTCGAGAACCTGATCCTCGAAACCTAGGTCAAAGTCTTCTTCTTCTTCCTCTGAGATTTTGAAGACATTCCCCAGACTCCGCGGAACAGCTTCTCTTTCTCCTTAGGAGTGACCGCCTTAGTTCCTTCATGCCTGATTTCTGTTTGACCTGGGGTGCGAGCATTTCCCTTTAATTTGCTGATGGTCGTCCAAAAAGCCTTTGGGTTTCTCTCAGTGTCTAATTTTTCTATTAGATTATTCCATTTATTACGAATTTCAGTTCCTAGCGTGAAATTCAGCTGATTTCTCAGTTGCTTAACGATTCGAAAATCCACGGGTCGAGTATAGCCCAAGTTGAGGATGGTCTCGTAGACTCTGGAGAATCGATGCTGTAGCACCACTCTCTCTTGTGTGGGTTTCGTGGGCATGATTATTTTGTGTGACGTTATCGGGATAGCTATAGCGTCGGCGTTAGATATGAGGTCGTTAATAGAAGTCAGTTCGTCATCCAGATCTTCTTCGGATGCGTCCTGTAAATCTGGGGTAACTTCTGGGAATGCTCTCCTGTATTCTTCCCACTTTGCATTCCAGAAGTCTTTTCTAGGGATGACTGGGACTAGGATGGGGCTGTTGCAATGGTGATTAGCATTGGCAGATGATCACTAGATGTTAGGGGTCCTAGCGTGACACGATGGTGGAATGGGAAGTTAGGATTCGTGAGCACCACGTCGGATTTGGTGGCTGACCCTGGGTTGAAAAACGTGGGGGTTTGGACCAATGCGCTCTGCAACGCCTCTTCTTGTCAAGAGATCAAGTGATCTACCTCTTGAATTAGTAGAAGAGTATCCCGCTGCTCTATTCCTGGCGTTAAGGTCCCCAGCGAATAGAACTGGGTGCTCTTTTGTGAACAGGGTGTACAGGTCATGGTAAGGAAGATATGACCTGCGAGGGGGCTGGTACCCCGCGCTCAACTCTATGTCACCCATAGAACACCTTAATATAATCGACAGAGTTGATTCATCCGTAGGGTTACCTAGTCTGTACTGTAACTCCTTTTTTACTGCTATCAACACACCATCAAATCTTTCGCCGGTGCAGTTCTTCTGTACAACATTGTATCCAAAGATCTTCTGCTTGTCTTTGTCTTTGACGCTTGTTTCTGACAGCAGAAGAACATCTGGGCCTAGTTCCCTGTAGACATTATACAATTGGTTTTTGTTTGGCTCCCATCCTTGCACAGTGTGTGTCAAGATGGCTAGCCTATTTCTATATGCTATCCCGTTAGTCTTTATTGTTCTTTAGCCGTTTGACGGCCAGATTTTAACTGCTTGTACAGTTCCGGGTCGTAGAGCCTAAAGTTCTCGTTGTAAAGCTTTGTTTTACATGCGAGTAAAGAGGCTCTAATTGTCTCCCCGGTGACTGGTAAGTCATAGCACCATTTAATCTGCCCTTTTCTGACTCCGGCTGCCACCTCTTCAGTGGAGATCTCTTTTTTATTGATGTTCTGAGAGTTTAGAGCCAAGGTGAGTCTGATCTCTCTGCCGTCAAGCTCGAGTTCATCCTCTTTTTGTTCAGAGTCAGTTGCCAGAACCTTTGGTTCTGCTTTATTTTTCTTGGGCTTTTTCTGCTTGGGTGAGCTGGGTGTAGGTGATGGGGGCGTCAGTTTGTTGTTGTTGAGTTGCTGTCTGTGCAATATCTTGGGGTTTAGCAGTATCCTGACTATTCGCTGCTTGTGCCGGCTTTGTATTATGGAACGATGCCGAAAGGACTTTTTCGGACTGAGGGTTGTCCGGAAATTTAATCGTCTCCATGTTGTTAGCTGCCAGCATTTTGTTCATTTCTGAGTTGAATGAACCAGGGCAAGCTAGGTTAATTACGTGCGCATGTAGAATGCATGCCAGCATTTTGGTAGGGGTGTTGTCACTCAGTTTCAACACGATCTGTGGTTGAGTCGGCGTTACGTTCGGTAGGGTTTGTTGTTTCGCGGCAGCGGCATAAGATTGCTTCGGTCTGTCCGCAGCCTCTCTTTTTTTTCTCAATTCTTCCTTCCTGATTGGGTACTGCATGCTTAGGGTACGGTGATTCCCTGCGCAGTTAATGCACATTTTAGTGCTGCTCACGCAGTGCATCTAGTCATGTCCGGACTGCGAGCACTCGGAGCAGATCTTTGGCTTCCCAGAGTCGGGGCAGGCGCTGGTTGGGTGATCCTCTACCTTGTAACAATTGAAGCAGGTAAAGAGCTCGAAGAACCTTTCCCGCTCAACTTGGTCAGAGGAGATTATCATTGAAAACAGTCTGAGGCCTTTTTCTTTGGCTTTTGCCTCCATTTCCACGTTTTTGAATATAATTTTGAAGACATGGGAGAGACTACGGAATTTGACTACTTCAGTCACCTCCGCCCATTGATGATTCCTCTCAATCTCTGCTTTTATTTCTTCAGCCGATCTTTCGCCTACCCATGGACCCACTCTTCTGCAAATTATTGCTTTCCTTGCAGCCAGAGCTGGGAATGGACGTGGTTCTAGGCTGATCTTGCCGAGTTCTAGCGCGCCTTCCGCTGAGGATATTTTTTCAAGGTCATCTTGAGTGTGACAGATGACTGTGTAGCCTCTGTTGGTTTCTAATAGACGTTTGAGGCTAATGCCAAGTTTGTCGAAGATGGCTTCAAACACCTCAGCCTTTTCCGGTTTTTGGTTACTAATCAATTTAAGCGGGACTCGAAAGTCCAGCGGCTCCCCCCTCCAGTTCATGGCGAGGGTGACTTCTCATTAATTAATTTGGGGTCCTTCACTTATCTGGTCGTGACAGAAACAGGGAAAATCTCCAATCAGTCCGTCCCGACCGAGGAGCGCCAGAAACAGGAGAAATCTCCAATCAGTCCGGCACTCTTTATTAGATTCGTGAGGCTGAGAAGCACGGGTTCGGGAAGCCCGCCACTACTATAACCCCGGCAGAAACAGGAGGTATCTCCAATCAGTCAACCAGGGCTACGTCCCTTTCTCGAGAGACGGCAGAAACAGGAGGTATCTCCAATCAGTCAGGCGCCACCTAGTCGGGGGGCAGTGCACTTGTCAGTGGGGGGTGCCTCCCTGTTGACGCATTAGGTTGGGTCCTGTCAGTTCCAGTATCCTTAGGATGACAAGCTTGTTCGTGGGCCGGTTTTGCAGAAGTTTCGGGGTCTGGGAATTTTTCCCAAAACTTTTCCTCCTTTCCGGGTTGGAGACTCAGAGTCGGTGGATTTTCACCTCTTTCCCTCTGATTTAGCTGGATCCTTGCTCACTTCCTGGTCGGCTTTAGTGATCTAGTCAAGACAGAAACAGGAGAAATCTCCAATCAGTCCGCCTTGATCGAGGAGTGCCAGAAACAGGAGGAATCGCCAATCAGTCTGGCTCTCCTTATTAGATCTCTTAGGTAGGGCGATACCCTTGGTGAGCAAAGTGCTACTCAGCGGTTGTTGCTCCGAGATAGATACTCGAGGCTGAACACTGCCAGTTCCGGGTGAACTGGTTTTGCAGAAGTTTCGGGATCTGGGAATTTTCCTCAAAACTTTTTCTACATTACCGGGTTGGAGATTCAGAATAGATAAATTTTCACCTCTCTTCCCTCTGATTTGGCTGGATCCTTGTTCACTTTTGCTTTCTGGTCGCTTATAATGATCTAGTGAAGACAGAAACAGGAGGAATCTCCAATTAGTCTGGCTCTCCTTATTAGATCTCTTAGGCAGGGCGTTACCCTTGATGAGCAAAGTGCTATTCAGCGGTTGTTGCCCCGAGATAAATACTCGAGACTGAGCACTGCTAGTTCCAGGTGAACTGGTAAGTTTGCCTGGCCAGACTAGCTTGATAGCCTTTTTTGAAATTAAACTTTGCGTCCAATAAATCGTTACAGCGCATATATATATATATATATATATATATATATATATATATATATATATATATATATATATATATATATATATATATATATATATATATATAACAGGCAATGGCTTCGCTACTAAGATTATAATTTAAAATCTAAAAAAAAACAGCAATTGTTAAATTTTTATAAATTTTCTGAACTTCACCATTTTGTTTTTTGATATTATAAAAGAATTATTAGAAATAACTTTGAAAAAAAAAACAAGTCATAACCAAACTAAGATGAAATTATTATTCAAATACTCAAAAAATCCCCTTCTTAAATTATAGTTAGTGATGATGATGACGATATATATATATATATATATATATATATATATATATATATATATATATATATATATATATATATATATATATAAAGAAAGAGCAAATACAAGTTGTGCTAGTGATAACAACCACCACAGGGCTTTTCGCCATATTTATTTTCTGCCTTTCTTGCACAGGAGGCGTCTTTCACGATTGTTAGGCTACATTTTGGCCACATTATTATTGCAATTTCCTTTCTTTTAAACAAACTGACATATTCCAGCCATCTTGTACGCGGTCTTTCAATATTTTAAACACCAGCTCACTTTCATATGTAATAGTCCCTCATTTGCGGATGATTC
This sequence comes from Ceratothoa steindachneri, assembly GCA_963969495.1. Lineage (NCBI taxonomy): Eukaryota > Metazoa > Arthropoda > Malacostraca > Isopoda > Cymothoidae > Ceratothoa > Ceratothoa steindachneri. The sequence continues at coordinate 136,584,624 of OZ018326.1, forward strand.
CTCGTTTTGTACTCTCGTTTCCTATGAGGCGATGCATGCGGCGTAGCGCCAGGTCAAGGCGTCGCTTTTTTTTCAAAAGGAGTAAAGTTCAATTGTACTCATTTAGAGCCATGAAATGACCCATATGACCATGGGACATATGGTTATTCACCCTGGAGATTTCAAATCTTCCATCGGATTGGGCGCTGGGTGGAGCCATCTAGTGGCAGAAGCCTCATTTAGCCATTCAAAGGCACTTGCAAGTGATTTGAACCATGGAAAACCATCAATGTAATAACCATTTATCATCTTATCACAAAACGCCGCAGGTCATTGGAGAGACCTTCCTTCTTGTTCACTTCTACCGACGGTTTTTATCACGGAGAAGATATCTTTAGGCGACAGTTTTCAAGTTTGTTTTTTTAATAAATTCTATCCGGGAGCGATAATTTATATCTTGCCATTGCTTTGGGAAATCCTGTTTTGATTCTCAACTAAATTTAAAATTTGGCTACTTAGCTCCGAGTTGAGCTTCTTCAGCATCGAAGATAACAAACCAGACGAACAGGTCTGCTTCCTCAATATTGTGTGTCGTAATATTTATAAACTTAACCGTTTGTTCCATTTCACTCGCATGCTTAGAAAATCCATTTTGTTGTTCTCCTCCCAAAGTTTGTCTCGTGAGTTCTCTTTCTGTCCAAAGATTCTTCTACGTTTGTTTTGCTGTTATGAAATGGGTTCTTCTTAGAGCTCTTGCTAGCCGACGTCACGGTACGGGGTTCGATCCCGGCATGAGCGCTGTGCTCCCCCACCTCCTGTATTCGGGTGGGTAGATCTTGCACTTCTTATCACACACATAGCCAATTACAGCACTGCTTTCTTTCCTCTTCCATCTTCGCAGCACAACACATACTGTTCCAACGAATCCTGCAGATGGGTATCTATATCCACATACCTCTGACGCGGAACAGGTCCCTGCGCCCCGGGGCGACGAAGGTTCCACCTGAACGCTGTTTGGTGTCAAAAACACTCCTTGGCACCTCTCCCCAAAAAGGACCGACCCCTGGTGCCCTCGGGCTCACTAGCGATTGGCAAACTGACCTTTATGTCCATTTCATTATCCAGTCGGGGATCCTCCTGGATAAAGGGAGGTTGGCGAGCAGAAACGTAACCTTAGCACTATTTAATACGTTACTGTCCCCTCGAGGGAAGTCCCCACAAGGGGACTTGCCATTGCTACAGAATGAAGGCATGTTCGGGATAGTTGCTCTTCCTCCCTTCAGCCCTAGTCTATGTGCCTTCGATAATTTTCAATTCCCCTAACTTTCCCACTTCCTCATTGAGTTTATCATCATCATCACTACCTCTATAATTTAAGAAGGGGATTTTTTGAGTATTTGAATAATAATTTCATCTTAGTTTGGTTATGACTTATGTTTTTTTTATCAAAGTTATTTTTAAAACCCAAAAAATTACAAACGGTGAAGTTCAGGAAATTTATTTTTATATATCTTCTTCTATAACTATATTTTAGCAACGTGATATTTTGAAAGGGGGGAAATTTAGTTTAGATTTCCTTTTTAAAATTATTATAATTGGCGAAGTTCAGAAAATTGATAAAAATTTAACCATGGCTGCTTTTTTTTAGATTTTAAATTTTAATCTGAGTAGCGAAGCGAAGCCATTGCCCGGTTTTTAATAAACATAAACGTTCCCATTTCGTACTCATGTTGTTATGCTGGTAAGCGCCCATTCGTCCTTAAAAAAAAAACGTTCCTTTACGAGTGCTAATAACCGCTAACGAATCCGGTATTCTTTGGTTCTCTTTTACTACTTGAAAAATCTTTATTTGTATTTTTGCATCGCATTCATCGATGCTTAGCCTCGACCCTCTCTTTATCCCGTTTTTTAAAGTGATAATAGTAAATGGTTGTTAACAACAACAATAAACATGTTTACGAACCGCTTAGATGCATCGGCGTGGTTGGAAGGAGAGGTGGCCCCAGAAGTGGTGGACCACACGGTCTTTGGCCGGCTCTGACATCTTATAATCTTAAACTCATTCTCGGCGATCAGTCAGCACTGATTCTGATTAGGAAACAACAGAACCTGTTTCTCTCTAACCCCAAATCACTTTACTAAGCACATCCGCATTATTGGATGCCATTATGTGTTTTGTAGAAGGACTCGATAGGCTATGTCCGATGGGCGAGTCTCGCAGTGTAGAACGAGAACAAGAGGAGAAAAAATATAATGGAATTGCGGAAAAGGAAACTGAAATAATCAATGCAGGACAGCGGGAAAAGGGAGGTGCACAGAGAGAAGAACAGAAAAATAAATATAGTAAAATTGGGCCGTTGAAGCAAGCCTTGCAAACCCATAGGGATCTTCAAGCCAGAGATAGCACGCAGGGAAACATGAGGGGAGCGGATTCACGCGAGTGCGCTGGGCATGCGCGCTCCGAACGGAACCTTCCTAGGAAAACTTTCGAATGCGAATCTAAGGAAAAAACCCACAGGGTTTTCCCTGTAATAAAAAGTATTTTAAAACATGGATTTACTGACAATAAAAACTTTTCCTGATAATCTAATTTATATATTAGGGCATTATTTGGAAGAATGGTACGCCCTTCCGACCTCAATGCCTGTAGGTAGATTTGTGTTTATATATTTATCTACCACATATTCACTCCCTTTTTACAGATTGATCTATTCTTATAAACTTTCTACGGGAGAAGCCTTTGTTATTTTCTACTGTAAATTGAAAAATGAGGGTAATACTTAAATATGAAAAATATTTAGTTTCTTAAGCAATTTAATAAACTTTGACATTTAAGTCAGTCAATTATTGACAAAAGATAGAATTTAAGTTTAAGATCCTTTTATAAAATACAGAACCATTATATGTAGTGTTTTTGAGGTTGAGGAATAAGACGAATATCAGAAACGTTTGTAAAATGTGCAAACTTTGAATTTTAAAAAATGCTGTTTTATGGTGAATATTTTCCGATACACCCCCTTTTCCTCCATATCGAGTAAAAATTAAAATATATATGTATACGTAAAGCTTGATATTTTTTACGGTGTTACCAATCTTAACATGTCCTGTTTTGTTAATAAATAACACTTGCATGTTATATTTCATTGTTTTACAGAGTTAAAAGAATAAATAAATCTCTTTTTTTCCCATTTCTATAAAGCCTTAAAATATAAATTAGGTTATGTAAATGTCATTAATTGTAAGTTAGTAGATGTTTTAAAATATTATATCATTTTGTTTATGGCATTTAAAAAAAAAATGACTTTTTCCGAGCCAAAATTGTGATTTGTTGTACTTTTGCCCGTCCAAGACCAGTGCACATATAATAGGCTTTAATCGTTAATTTTGAAGGAGTTTGTTAGCAGTCCTTTTCATCGTTGATATTTTCTATTCTTTTTCTTTTTTTCTAGTTACCCTAGCTGGTTATTAACCCCTCCCTCCCTATCATTTGTTTTAAAAAATAAATAAATATTACGTGACATTGTTTTTTAATGCTTCTATGCTCACGTGTTATCGTTTATACTCATGGCAAATGTCACATTAGTAGAAGACTTTGACCATATTTTATCTAGTGGTCTTATCGCAAAACAAACAGTGACTTTGTTATGTAAGTCACAGCCAGAAAACAATTAATCTAATAACACAAACTAATATAAACCGAGAATTCACCTCCATCTTTTTTAATATTACGTAAACATACTAGTTAGATCAACCTATTTCAGAAGGGAGTCGGGTATAACTAAGCTTAAGTGAAATTCTCGCCCTGTAGATCCGTTGATCAATTATATTCTAATACGCCTTTTTCGTAAGGGCTTGTTTTTATTTGGCCTTAAAAATTTATGTTTTCCGAAGATTGGCCATGCCTCATTTTTGTGGTCTCAGAGAATGAAAAGGATGAAATATTGTGTGGTTGAGCTCTGCTTTCCTTCCCTTAAAATAGAATGCAATTCTTGGCCTCATCGAGGATAAATGAGCTGTAAGCTATAGTCTTAAGCGGGTCGACGAGGACACGAGATTTCACAGCATCCTTCCCCATGTGACACCTCTATTTATGGTTTGTTTAGAGTTAGATACAACGACCATGACCACAACCTTTACAAGGGTACAACAGTATAGCCCCAATAAACATAAAAACCCGGAGGTATAAAAATATACGACAGCGCCGAATTATCATAACCAAAAGGTAATGTGGTGACCAATTGATAGATATCGGAACGTTGCCTTGAGGTTGGTTAGGCGTTTGACAAATGAGAAATAGTCCACGATGGAAATTTACAACTTAAGGGCTAAGAGCTGTTATATATACATATATATATATATATATATATATATATATATATATATATATATATATATATATATATATATATATATATATATATAATCTTTGTTAACGTTAGAAAAATCGATTCTCAGGTGAAATGCGAATTTCCTTGGAATGAAGTACTCTATTTATTAATCCATACTTTTTAGTCTTATTACCAATTCACTAAAAATAATTATTAATTTGTCTAGTTCCACCGACCTAACATTAGTCTCCTCTTTCTTCGATACTATAGGGAATAAATAGGGACTCAAAAAGGACACTGACCACATCTTAACCCACAAACACCCATTTCTACTTTTCACCATACCTAAAATATGGTGTAAAATGATTTGAAACAATCAATATTTCCATAGCCTTTTCACTCTAAGCCATAAATAATAACATCAGGTCAGCAATTAACAACATACAAATCACTCGCCTCTAACCACTCACACATATATATATATATATATATATATATATATATATATATATATATATTAAACAGCCATGGCGACATCGTACCTCCACAAAGAGCTGCCTCATGTAGACTTATCTTTGGTAGATGGAGGAGCGACACCCCTTCCCGACTTCAGTGATCTCGAAGATTGAGACTACCTAAGCTTTATTCCTTCCAGACATTTCCTTTTAATTCTTTTCGTCACTTCTTTAAAATATCAAAATTTTGGTCGCCCTGCTAATTCTTTGCAGGCAAATCACCGACCAGCTTTCGTCCATTCATCCCTGCTCAGGCTCAGGGGGGGGGGGTACCCCTCTCACTTGACTCCGGTTAACATGAGGGGATAACATACCTGTATTCTCTCTACCCCTTTCTCCTTCCAGTGCCCCCTTCCCTCGACACCATATATTCTTAATTGTCCTTGTGTATCCCTTTATGCATCCGCCAGGGGAAGTCTAGTCAAGCAATAGCAACCTTGCTGCGGCTGACATCTGAAGGACTGTGTCCATCACCTGACCCGAAAGTCTACATCCATATGTATCCACACATTTTCACTTTCTCTAGCTTCACCCCTTTCCTTCCGCATCTTTCATTCCAAACTGTGTGTGGGAGATGCCCCCGTTGGTCTTGTTGTACTGAAAATTCGAAGATAAAATGGCGACTTCCGACACCCTTGCCTCACACCACAACGAAAATCAAACCAATCACTCCCGATATATTTCAGTCGAATGAACACTTACTTTACTTCCAACATAAATCCTTCTCACCAACGAACAGCCTTCCACCCACCCCATGCGGTCTTACAACCTGTCATAGCCACCCCTCTCATATGTTTTTTACAGATCCACTAACCCGGTATACCCATATCTTCTTTGCCCCTTCGCCCAACTCAACGTACACACTTTATCCAGACATACCCTACCCACTCTAAAAGGCACCTTGCTCACTCTTAACCAGTCCCTCTACTATCCTTCATACACACTCAGGCCTTTCCATACACTTTGCTCACAAAACTAAACAAGTTTCCCAATCATTTTTGCACTCCTTCTCACCCCGTCCCTCCATAGTGGTATTATAACAGCATTCTTTCACTCCAGGCAATGATCCACTTTAAAAGGCGCCACAACACATTTAATGTCCTTTTATGCATCTTGGCTACCGCTTCCTCTTCACTCATTCCCTTTTTTCTAAACCTCACCCAAACTTCTGACAGCCTTTTGCATGTTTATCAGGTTCTCCATTTATCTTAATGCTGTTCGCTTTTCACCTTTGATACCAATTCCATTCTTATCCGCTTTCCTTTACATACGTACATAATACAACTCAATTTCATCGTTCACAAGTACCAGTCTTCCGAGATAACTTCCTGTTCTTATCCGGATGATCATTCATCTTTCAGAATACTCCATTTGGTGTGTTCTTATTCTGACATATCCGTTTCACTCCTCTCTTTCCTTTTTTGCATACATTCATGCGTATCTTCCTGACATGCTGTAATGGATTATCAAGTGTGTAGAGGTATGACTACCGTTTCCTCTCTCCTCCCCCCCAAAGATACTCATTTCACTTTCTCTCTCCAGATCTAGCACCCTTATACAGCTCTTGCACTACATTTATTCAACGTGTTCTTCATTAGGTCAATTACCATGTTCATTTTTATTTCCCTTTCCTCCTGCTTTTAAGCATTCTCGCATATTATCTTTTATCGTTGTTCCATCAAACTTTCACTTTGATTTCACATTTCTTCCTTCCTCCTCATGTCTTCTTTTCAAGACGAACTAATTTAACCTGACATAGCACAACCATTTGATCCGATATTACTACACTCTTGCTTCACAACAAACACACTCCTCAGCATATTTTCTACCTAGAGCAAATAAAACATACTCTTAAATTGTCTCTTTCATCTTTGTTGAACTCATGTGTACTTGTGCTGATAGACCGTATTTACCACACACAAGTTTTTATCAGCACAAACCGCTCCTTCTCTACCCATTCTCACTTATGCCAACTATGCCAAAAGCCCCAGTTATTGGATCTTTCATACCGATTATTATTTTGTGATCACTGATACTTGTAGCAAAAATCAAAATGCTTCCATCTTATTAATAAAAAATGCCATAATGACACTATTTTTTTATTTAGAAGTAAAAGGTCAACACCAACGTGGGCATATTACCAGATAATCTGTGAGGAGAGATTCGAAAATGGTAAAGTTGAGCGAAGTGAAATATATGATCATTACTAAAGATAAAATACTGACATATATGTTCATCTAGAATCTAGATCATGTTTAAAGTTAAATGCTGACATATGTTCATCTAGAATCTAGATCATGTTCATCCAGATCATGTTTAAAGATAAAATGTTGATATGTTTATCTAAATTATGTTCAAAGGTAAATGCTGACATGTTTATCTAGAATCTAGATGATGTCTAAAGGTAAAATGCTGACATATGTCCATATAGATCATGTTTAAAGATTAATGCTGACATATGTTCATCTAGAATATAGATAATATCTAAAGATAAAATACTGACATGTTCATCTAGATCATATCTAAAGGTAAAATGCTGACATATTCATCGAGATTATATCTAAAACTAAAATGCTGTCATATGTTCATCTAGATCATGTCTAATGATAAAATATTGGCGGGAGAAAGATTTTTGAGGTGGGAAGATCTTCGATTCATGGCGGACCGTAGCAACGACCTAAAGCTATTTGGACAGCTTCTACTTGAAAGCTGTCTAAGTAGAAGCATGAACATGAATACACGCGAATAATAGTCCAATTCAACGGATGAATTTAAAACGAATGACAGTTCAAGGGGGAAGCATAAACATGATCAAACATGAATATTAGTCCAAATCAAATCATGATAGTCAAATTTAAAGCATGACCTTTGAAAAACAATAATAGCCTCATTCAAAGTATGATAGACTAATCAAATGACGCTCCAGTTTCAAGGATGCTCATGAACCAATTATGAATGATAGATCGATTTAAAACAGAGTATTTTATATGGATGAATAAGCCTGAATAATAATCTAATTTACAGAACGGACAAAACCAATCAATAATAGTCCTATGCAAAACCTGAATAAATAGTCTAGTTCAATGCATTAACTAAATATAATGAGACTCAAATGGAAGCATAAACATAAAAAAAACATGAATAGCACAATTCAAAAATGATAGTTCAAATTAAACATTCATAGGAACACCTGTGAATAATAGCTCATAACAAAACATGATAGTCCAACTGATCCATGGACATGAATGAGCACGTGAATTATAGTCAAATTAAAAAATATAATCCAACTGCAGCATAGACATGAACACATGTAAATTATAGTAAATTCGAAACATCATAATCCAAGTAGAAGCATGAACATGAACATCTGTGAATAATAGTCAAACGATGTTAGTCCAACTGAAACATAGAAATGAAACATTTGAATAATAGCCCAATTTAAAAAATGATAGTTCAACTAAATCGTAAAATGAACACAATGAACGCAGGTGAATAGTCCACTTTAAGACATGATAGTCCAACTGTAGCATGGACATAAACACGTGAATGATAATCTAAATTCAAAACCTGATAGTCCAAATGAAGCATGGACATGAACACATGTGAATAATAGGCCAATTCAAAACAGGATAGTCCAACTGAAACACGAACATGAACTCATCTTAAAGGCATGGCAGAAAAAGAATGATAGTCCAATTGGAAGTATGAACATGAACAAACACGATTAATAGTTCAATTCAAAACAGGAGATAAATATGAATAGTCAATTTCTAAACATGAATAAGTCAAATTCAAAATATTAACATGAGAAAACACGAATAATAGTATATGTCAAATCTTAAACTAGATCTCTACCTGAGAAAATATTAAGACGATGTAATCAGCGGAAATCATTGGAAATAAGGAGAAGAATGAAGAAGTGCAAAAAAAGGGGGTGATAAATATGAAATAAAGCAATGAAGAGGCTAACGTATACTTCAATGGCAGTCATCACCTTTAAATACTAGAGCCTGGAGCCCGGGTGAGGGTGGCCCTATTATAAATCTCTCGGTACAAGTTCGTAGATAGATGACATTAAGTACAAACTTGAATTCTTATCGCCGCGGAGAGGTTAGTCTTAATTCGGCAGGAGAACGGATACGTTCTGCAGAGTGGCGCACTCACCTGGTCTCCGCAGCTTCAGGGAGTTTCATCTTAGACTAGTCGGTATAGGTATGCCTTCCACACATCTCTCTTTCCTAACGTCTCACAAACTATATGCTAAAGGTTCTCTCCTTGCTTCTTAGATTTCATTCACTAACCATGAGTAACCCTTGGGGGGATGGGGGCTTTACCAAAGGAGTTTTCATGTTGTCCCAACATATTTGAATAGTTCTGGAGTTTCCAAACAAGTCTAATTAGTGCCGGAACTATTAGCTTGAATACTATGGACGTGCACAGCCAGGATGACTTCTTGAACATTATGACTCATAATTAAGCTAATAGATGAGGAATAAGTTTCGAGCTTTGTGGCGCAGCATAAACTTTTACGACCACTCAAGATTCGTTCAGTTTTTAGTAGTGGCACGACGTAGAATCCGAACCATGACCGCTATTTGAATAGATGGACATAAAAAGAAGGGATTGGCCAGGATTTTCAACCATAGACCCAGCGTTGCCACCTTGGTGGGTTATTTTCAAAGGGTCACATGTGCGCTGCGTAAATTTAAACATTTTTTTTTTTAGATGTTTATTTCAACAGATTCAAAAGGCCTAATGTTCAGGCGTCGAAAATTTTCGCACTTACACATATTTGCTGAAACAGTGAATATAACCTCTTGCCCAATGTTTTCCTTGCGTGTTTTCAAATCTCTCTCATTGTTTGAACAAACTCTTACCTTGACGTGACCCGACAAATTCAACTCCAAGTTTAGACGGAGTAATGATAACCAAAATTTCTTGCTTATCACCCGCGCAGTCCACAAGATTTCTACCATTCTCATTGTGCTAATTGCAACCTTAGTTCTTGCAGCATTTTGGTGAAAAAATAAATGGATTGCTCTCATTCGCGACTATTTATGGTGTTTGTAGTGGTTTAAGTATGAATTGCCTGTAAAGGGACGAGTAACAAACTACAGTCAAGTTGGATACTGAGTTTTTATCTCATTAATACCTTGGATAGTTATCATGTTCAACCCCTAGAAAATCTACAGGGAAACATAGTTGGTAATTTCTTAAAATCCATTGTACAGGGTGATCCGAAAATCTTGTCACCCCCTATAAATATTGTTTTAATTTTAAATTTCAGATGACAGAATGTCTTGTCACTCTCACAGAGGCTGATTGCAAGTCTATGAGGACATGATCGTGTGCATTTTGTTCATACATACCTCAATGTGTAACAGTGTCTATGTAAATGAATGCACTAAAACTAGCATTTGATATTATATTGTTCCTCTATTGTTCTTATTACTTTTCGATAGAGAATGAAAAGACTTTCGGACCACACTGTAGATCTAAATTTTATGACAGAACCTTCAGATACTCCATATTCGACGGAGTACCTCAAGGTTAGGAACCTCCGAGATTTTTGTGTAATATTCCCGGCTTAATTAATATAAACTAATTTAACTTACATCCCAGAACTAACCATGGGTGTTTAGCCTCTAGTTATCATACTTGGTTTTCTAGAGTCCCTTTCGCCGTTCTAGTAGTTTCTTATTTCGTACTTTTGACTTTGCAGTCTTGCTATGAACTTGTTCCTAGAGCCTTATAATACACCTGTCCGGCCCTAGTATTTAAAGGTGTCAGCATTTTACCTTTAAACATGATCTAGATTCTAGATGAACATATGTCAGCATTTACCTTTAAACATTATCTAGATGAACATATGTCAGCATTTTACCTTTAAACATGATAGAGATGAACATATGTCAGCATTTTACCTTTGGAGATGATATAGATGAACATATATCAGAATTTTACGTTTACACATGATGTAGATGAAAATATGTCGGCATTTTATATTTAGACATAATTTAGATTCATGATCATGTCAACTTTTACCTTTAGACATGATCTAGATTCTAGATGAACATGTCAGCATTAACCTTTAAACATGATATATATGAACATGTCAGCATTTACGTTTAAACAAGATATAGATGAACATTTATCAGCATTTTATCTATATACATGATCTAATTTCTTGATTAACATATGTCAGCATTTACCATTAAACATCACGTAGATGAACATATGTCAGCATTTTACCATTAAATATGATCTAGATTCTGGATGAACATGTCAGGATTTACCTTTAAACATGATCTAGATATTTTTTTTTTTCAAGGGGCTATCTGGCGACTGCCCACTTGGGCATAAGTCACCGCAAACAAACAGCCCAATTCTAGGCTACCTTAAAATAAATTTTTTAACAGAAACAACAATAAAAGGGGGATAACCATCAGGGAGCAAGCTCCGGCGTCAGGGGAGGTCCCCCTCCCCCCGGCGCAAGAGCCTGCGACCTACAAAAAAAAACAAAAAACAAACAACAATAACAAAAAAAACAAGTTAAATACAAGGGAGAAGGTCGCCTCCCCCCAAAAGTCAACAAGTCCACCAGTCATGGTGCACGCACTCGTCCCGAGTACAAGGGACAGGCGGTAGCGACCTCGCCCATCCCGGTACCGGGACAGGTAACGTGCGCGAAGATCACCCAGACTGGGACATTCGACAAGAATGTGCCGAACAGTCTGGGGGACGACGCAGTCGTTGCAATAGGGCACAGGCGAGCGCTCCATCAAATAGCGATGCGTCACACGAGTGTGTCCGATTCGGAGACGACAGAAAGCGACCTGAAGCCGTTGCGGCATTGGGGGATAGGTCCATGGGAACAGTCGCGGCGCAATGGCACGCAACTTTAAGTTCCCTTCGACCGTCTCCCATCTTCTTTGCCAAGCAGTCCGAAGAGCTGCCCGTATTCCTGCCATGTAGTCGGTGTGAGGAAGAGCGAAACGCTGGTCCGGTCGCAGAGTCCTCGCCGTCTCTTTAGCGCCCTCGTCGGCGCGCTCATTCCCCGCAATTCATACATGTCCAGGAACCCAGCACAAGATAATCTCGACATCTGCCCGGTTTGCCCAAACCGTGGCGTCACGGATATCGCGAACCAGGGGATGCGGAGATTCCAATGCTCCGAGAGCACTCCGGGCGCTTTGTGAGTCGCTATAGATCACAATCCGGTCTCCGAACCGGGCGCGTCGCGTAATCTCCCGTACCGAGTGGCGTATTGCCACCAGCTCGGCCGTGAAGACAGACACAGCGCCTGGCAGAGCCCCGCTGACTTCAAACAGAGGGGATACAGCGTGGATGCCGACCCCCTCTTGGGACTTGGAGTCATCCGTATACACTGGCACGGTTCCAGCGTGACACGAGGTGTGCTCCAGAAAGGTCTAACACAATATTCCCGGCGCTGTACAAGCTTTGGGAGCAGAGGCGTGGCGACAAATAGCCAAATGTGGTACCTTCCAGGGTGGCGTCCTGGGCAGAACCAGGGGCGCCACCGGCCCGAGAGCTATATCTAGCTCTCGAAGGAGTTTCCTGGCCCTAAACCCAAAGGGCTTAGGGTATGACTGGCGTTTCTCGGCGGCATAGGCACCATCGAGATCAGCTGCGGATGCAGTGAGAGCTGTTGGCGACTGAGGGAAGCGCCGTGCTCGCGTGTACAGTCGAGTGATGCACTGCACGCGGCGCAGAGCGAGTGGCATCTCCCCAGCATCGACCAACAGGCTCTCAATGGGGGAAGTGCGGAAGGCACCGGTCGCAAGGCGGAGGCCGGTGTGGTGGATCGAATCCACCTTCCGCAATAAACGCTCGGCTGCGGATGCATAAAACTCGCATCCGTAGTTGAGCTTCGAACGAACAAAGGATCGATAAAAAAGTAGGGCTGTAGCCCTATCAGCGCTCCAAGCGCTGAACGTCACGGAACGGAGAATGTCCATGGCGCGGGTACAGGAGACCCTAAGGCTGCGAATATGAGCCTCGAAGGTGAGGCGTGGGTCGAATACAAGACCGAGGAAACGGTGCGATTCCACCACATCCAGGCGCACCCCATTAAGAAACACATATGTCAGTATTTTATCTTTAGAAAATCTAGATTCTATATGAACATATGCCAGTATTTACCTTTAAACATTATCTAGATTATAGATGAACATGTATGCCACTATTTTATCTTTAGACATGATCTAGATGAACATATCTCAGCATTTACTTTTAAATATGATTTGATGGACATGTCAGCATTTACCTTGAACATGATAGAGATGAACATATGTCAGCATTTACTATTAAACATGATCTAGATGAACATATGTCAGCATTTTACCTTTAGACATGATCTAGATGAACATGACAGCATTTTACTTTTAGACATGATCAATATGAACATGTTAGCATATTATCTTTAGACATGATCTAGATTCTAGATGAACATATGTCAGCATATGATCTATATGAACATATACCAGCATTTACCTTTAAATATGATATAAACATGTCAGCATTTTACCTTTAAACATGATCTAGATGAGCATATGACACCATTTTACCTTTAAACATGATCTATATGAACATATTTCAGCATTTTATTTTTAAACATGATCTAGTTTCTAGATGAACATATGTCAGCAGAAATTTCTAAACTTGATCTGTATAAACATATGTCAGCATTTTACCTTTAGACATGATCTAGATTCTGGATGAACACGACAGCATTTACCTTTAAACATGATTTAAATAAGCATATGTCAGCATTTTACCTTCAAACATGATCCGAATGAAAACATGTGAGTATTTTACTTGAGACATGATCTAGAATCTAGATGAACATGTCAGCATTTATCTTTAAACATGATCTAGATGAACATGTTAATATTTTATCTTTATGAATGATTCTAAATGAAGGCATGTCAGTATTTACCTTTAAACATGATCTAGATTCTAGATGAACATATGTCAAATATTTATCTTTAGATATGATCTAGATTCTAGATGAACATGTCAGCATTTACTTTTACTGGGTGTCTACTTGTATGGTGATTTTGAATTCAAGGAATTTTCAAGGTTTTCAAGGACTTTTTTTAAATAATCAAGGGCGGGTTTTAGCCATTGTTTTTTTTCTTTAAATTAAAAAAGTGCAATAAACATTATGGGACATTGACGAAAGTGAGGTATTTAAGAGAAAAATGGGTTATAAGCAAAGCATAACCGAAATCAACTCACCAGTGCAAAAAGCAAGAACAATGTATCCAAGCAACAGTCACAGAAGTATAGCGAGCATCCATCATAAAATACAATGCATCCAAAGCATACATACGTTCACTCACATTAGTGAGTAGATTAACTTAAATATTACTATTTTCCTAAGAGACATTAAGAACTATATAAATAGTGAATTTGAAAAATCATTTCAACAATCACTCAATGATTTATTTTTTAAATTCAAGGTCCATCTACCTTTTTCATCAAATTCAAGGACTTTTCAAGGATTTCAAGGGGGGGGAAATAAAATCAAGGGATTTTCAAGGACTTAAAGGATTTCAAGGGCAGTAGACACTCTGTTTTAAACATGATGTAGAAGAAAACATGTCAGCATTTAACTTTGAACATATGCTAGCATTTTATATTTAGACATGAACGAGATTCTTGAAGTACATATGTCAGCATTTACCATTAGACATGATCTAGATAAACATATGTCAGAAATTTACCTCTAGACATGATCTAGATGAACAGATGTCAGAATTTTACCTTTAGAAATGATCAAGATGAACAGATGTCAGCATTTTATCTTTAGACATGATCTAGATAAACATGTCACCATTTTACCTTTAAACATGATATAGATGAACATATGTCAGCATTTTATCATTAGACATGATCTAGATTCTAGATGAACATGTCAGCATTTGCCTTTAAACATGATCTAGATGAACATATGTCAGCATTTTACCTTTAAACATGATATAGATGAACATATGTCAGCATTTTATCTTAAAACATGATTTAGATTCTAGATGAACATATGTCAGCATTTATCTTTAAACATGATCTAGATAACCTATGTTAGGATTTTACATTTGAACATATGTCAGCATTTTATCTTTAGACATGATCTAGATTCTAGATGAACATGTCAGCATTTACCTTTAAACATGATCTAGATAACATACATATGTCAGGATTTTACATTTAAACATGATCTTGAACATATGCACAGCTTCGAACCCTAGAACTGTCCACACGGCAAATTCGAATTTAAATTAAAGGAAACGTCTTTCTTTTAATAGATGTATTTTTTTGTGGATATGATATCGATTTTATAATATGGATACCTTCGTATTTGTTGGATTTCACCCCGTATCAAATTTCGTAGTCACGTTCTCCAATCTCGAAAAGCGGAAATACAATTGGTCATCACATGGACCATTCCCTGGGAAAGCTTACTTAATCTCTCCTATACTCTTTTCTTATGAGTCCTCCCCCTCCCCAGGTACACGTAACCTAGGAGGCGGAACCAGGCCTTAACACACGGGTCGGTAGAGATTCACTGAAGAAAGGAAAGAGGGGGCGGAGATATTTAAAAACGATTGAATCTCACGCAGAAAGTTTGTAAAGGAGATATATGAAAAAGGGCGGGGGAAATAGATAAAGTGAAATTATGTGGATATATAGCTGAGATTCATCTGCGAGCAGGGTATGCAATCATCCAGATGTCAGCTACATCATAGTTGCCCATGCTACAATTTACACCATCTTAATGGTCCGGCATGTAAGGAGAAAGTTAAAGATGATGCGGGACCAGATTGGGGCTCAGCGCAGTTTCTCGGGGCAATGGCGTATGCGAAGAAGTTGGGAATCACTAAAATCTGAAACTGGAGCAGGACTTTGACGCCGACACACTCATGTAAATATAGGAGAGACTTCTGATAACTATAATATCACCCATCCCAATATTTAGAATTGACGGTGTTTGCTATTGTAGATTTTACAATCTTTAACTTTTTTTTAACATATATATTTATTTACGTATTTCCTCTCTCGTCCCCATATTTCATTCTTCCTCTACTGAATGAAATGCGCTTCGCTGGTAAACAATGAAGAAAAAATCCAAAGGCTACTGTGGCTTCTCAGCTGACACAAGGGGGTTAGTGAAGGCTCGTCATGAACCGGCTCTACTCAGCTTTAAGATGAAAAATCCTTTCCCCAGGAGGGGTTAAAAATCGCATATTTGAGTGTTTCTATGCACGAATTTGACCATAGGGACTTACAATACCTCCTCTCACCCTTAGTAAATAAATTAAATAGGGTTGCAATGCACTATTCAACTGTGGCATATTTCAACATCGTTTTTTTCACGTCTGCTTTTTTATTTTTTGTTCCTGTCCCAATTTTCTTTCTTTCTTCGCCCTATGGGCGCGTCACAGTGGTATTACATCCGCAAGGGGGTCAGGTATGAGATGGGAAACCATGCTGCAGTTGACATCTGGAAGATTGTGTGCCTTTTCGGTCCAAACGACCACAGGTGGATTCGCGGCCCTATATCTTCCACAGATTTTCACTTCATCTTCACCGCAAACTTTCTAGTAGAGATGGCGTTGTTTTTCGTCTGTTAATTTTAAGTAATAACAACAATAAATAACAACAAACGTGGGTTTACACTGTTTCTCAGCAAGCAAAAAAAGGAAGAGAAAATGGTTCATATATTCATACATTTTAACCACTAAATCTATTTAGAAAACATGTTCTGGAAATTTAACATTCGGGACCCACCAGTGACGGTCAAGTAGCCCTCTATATCATGTTGGCCTGTTGGTTAGGGTCTCTTTTTATTCCACGCTAATTCTCACTATTTGCTTAACAAGTCAATATTTGCAACTCTTCAAGATTGCTCAAGTCATGCTATATGAAGGATGCCTTGACATTATTTCTCACACCACTGTACCAATACTTTTATCACGAAATCCGGACAACACTTGACCTTTACGTTGAATTCCGAGACTTCCTTCATCAGAAATTCGATTTGTGATCGCAAAACCCTAGGAACCTCTTTTGGTCATCCTTCTATGTAGCTCATTTGTCATAGGTTCCTTACTGGAACACAATATCGCATTACCAGCCAGGCAACCATAGCTTTGCCATTCTTCCTCTTTTGGCAAACGACTCGTTTTCGGTCATAGTATTTTCCCTCGTATTTTAATTTAGTGATTTTAACAGGTAACAGACTCGAGCCATTGACATGGCTGATATGGTCCAAATGACGGATGTTCTTGACATTCAGCGATCAAAGTTGCCTCGGCCACTCTTGAGTCTAACTCTAACGTTTCGTCTCGAAGTAACTGAATCCCTCCACTGCCTGCCTGTCTGACTGGTAGTGGATTATTATGACAAACCATGGACACATGATTCACTCTGCGAGAATGATCCATTTGGATGGGCTTAAGATGACTAAATAAACTATTACAAAAGCAAATATATCTTTATAGCCTCTAAAATACCATGAGGTTTAACGATTTATAAGCATTTGTAAACTAGCCCTGAATCCAGTAAGCTAAATCTAATGGAAAATAATACGATAAAAATCGTTAGCTTTAAAGTAAAGAGTTGTGACCAAATAGCCAGCAAAATGGAAAAAAAGTATGAAGCCTAGAAAGATCTACAAATGTTTTAAAACTCATCACCCAAGATGGTGCGGTAAAGACGGATAATATTTTAAAAGGGACAAAGACAACGGAAGAACAACAAAGAGGCAGACGCACGATAACTTCAGTAAATAATAAACAATGAGAGATAAAAATGAGCCCTGCTAAAACTCATGAAGAAACTTGCGAAACAAACTTGCAAAGAATATGTATATTAATCCAAATGTGGCTCTATTGAACTTTAATAAAAAAAATATATATTACAGATGCCAGAGACAAAGGTCAGCGCAACCTAGAAGACTCTTGGTTTATTTATAGATTAGCAAAAGGCTACCGGGATGGCATAACAATAGACCTGTAACTGCATGTCTTACTCGACATTAACCGCAAGCGTCAAAGAGTTGAGTTTTCCTCACGGATATCTGAGCTCTTTCATAGGAGTTACAAAACACGGCAATATGAAAATAATAACGTCAAGATAGTCTTGAAAACATTAAAATCCGTCCCCCCCTATCTTGCGACTCCATCTGCCTACAAAGGCGAGTTTTAAATAGATCCGAGGGGAGCCTCCTTACGTGGAAGGTCAAGCTCTGGTGGTATGTTCGGCGGGCCAAGGACAGGCGCCCCGCAAATTGTACAAAAGGAGATTGCCTAAGAAGGAAGGGCCATTTAATTATTTGTGGAGGGACATGCTGGAGAAGAGGGAAGTAGGGGCAAGAGAGGGAAGAACAAATAGGTCTCCTTATCGGGGCCGTTTTCGTTCAGAACAAACGTCGATCAGGTGTTTTTTTACCTGCGAGAATTTCATCATGTTCCTTTGGGTGTTGTCGGAAGTCGGCTTTAACCATATTATGCCAAGATGGTATCAGTTCGGGGAACAGTGCTGAGCAATTTTGGGAGGGGAGGGGGCAAGACAGTAAATAACATTTTGAAATGTAATACTCGGGAAAGCTTGTAACGGAAAACGACTGAGAGCAATTATCGTAGGTATGACTTTCTCTCTGATGCACACTTTCAAACAGGCGAGTATCCCCCATACAGGAAATATTCTCATATTTTATAATATAGAGCTAAATCCTTAGTTGACAGGTAAGATAATGTTTCGCTCTTAAAAATACTGATAGCAGTCAATGACTGGGCGATGAACGTGATAAAACTTGGCTCCTTGGACGGGCAAGTGAGAAAGAGATCTCTGAACAAACTCACAGCGAAGTATCCCCCCCCCCCTCAGGCTTTTGTCGATAGTAGGATCAATGTACCCTTGTGAATAATTTCCATTTATACTCAAGAAGTTCGATCGCAAAGCAAATTCATTTATTTATTCAAGGCGATCGCCCTCCTAAATTAGGCTCAGCTCACAAAAGAGCCGAATGAAGCTCCAGGGAGAGAAGTATAAACATAAAACTTTCCCTGGCTTCAAGAATTTGCAAGAATTTCAGTCCGTTGAAACAATGGGCAATAAAAGAGCAGCCAAGGTGAGTGCAGCTGTGAAAATTAAATATATACCACAAAGATGCATTAATCACAAGACACATTAGAACATAGAAGGCCACAAATAAGTTTTGACAAACTAACCAACCTTAATGAACACGCATGGTTGAACCGGTATAATTACGTAAAATGTCAGTAGATCAACTTATCAGCCAAGAACATTCCTGTGTGGTCTTTTCTTTACACACCATATATACTCGTATATATAACAAAGCGCACAAGGAAAAGGAAACGAAGACTCCAAGTACTTTTAAAAACTCATGCAGGTATATTGAAACAATATGGAAAAGTGGCGTTTAGAAATTAATCTATGGGGTTCTCCAGTCTTCAAGCACTTCCATTATGAACGTATTTAAAATACTTCTGGGGCAAGAAGATTACCTCATTGGTTTCACCTTTAATTTTAAATAAAGTAAAATTTAATTTATGATGTTAAACAAGATACTTTAAAGTGGTAGGACTGATCTGCCAATTTTAGCAATCATATAACGTTGATATTAATGTAATTAACATTGCCACTTATTTCTCCCCTAGTTTCACATGTGACGCAGACCCTTTTCGATCACCCTGTATGCATGAGCTCAACAGGAACGGAGTCCTTGAAGCGTTGGACGGTAGTTCTGATAACGTGTGGATTAATCTCGTGAACTTTACTCCCACTAATTCGTTTCTGCGTCTCCATTTTATACGTGCGACATCTTTTGTGCATCTGCATCAGAGCTTCAAGGTCGAAGCAGTTAAGATGACCTCCGTCTTGACTGCAGAGGTTATTTCATCCTCTATTTGACCTTAACGCGGACTTGCATAGAATTTAGGTCTACTCTTCTGCGCGCCACGCTGCTACACACCTTGAATCTTAATTGCGGCTGTGGAATTATGTCATAGGCACAATTTGGCTAGATGGGTGTAAAGAGTGTGGCGTTTACTTAACCTTGGAGAAATTTGAGTTCAAATTTAGGAGAAGGGCTACTCATACGATTTGAGACGATGTAATTAATAGAAGATCAAGGGATGGATTTCAGACATTTTTTTAAGTCTATTTCTAGCCGCAGGGAACCTAATTATAGCCTCAACGGTGCGCGGAAAGGTTATCCAAATTCCTAATAGAACAGTAGGGCACTTTAACTATTATAAATTGACTATTTTGGCCATAACCCGGGGCGGTCTTCAATCTACGCCTCATACAAATACTCCATCCCCCCCCCCATTCCAGGATGCCCCTTTGACCAAGCCAGCCCCGCTTAAGGCGAGGTGAGGTCAGTTGCAATGTCTGTCGGTCGAGGTCGAGGAGCCGTCTCCCTGACCGTGCACCTAAATCGCTCGGCGGCCGAGCTGCCGGTCCGAGCCACATCTAATCGAGGTTAATTGAGCAGCGGTCGAGGCAGCGGCTACCCCTGGCGGCAAGTCCCCGGCACGATTCTCCTGGAAGCCCGGAGGTCTACTCGACCCCTGTAATAACATGCCTTCGACAGACACGGGATTGGAGCATGATTGCCGGCAAATAGCTTCAAATACCCAACCACCTTCGGCAGGTCGACATCATGGGGCACTCCCTTTTCTCGCGTATCAATTGCCCTAACCAGGATCGGATTCTTGCCCGTAATTTAATCCAACGTCGGCTTTGAGGCAAGTTCCCTTTACTCAACTCGGGTCGCAGTTGGTACCGATGTGCGAGCAGTGGGCCATGCTGTCTAATTGATATTAGTACCCACATAACCTCATGTCTAATGTGGTGCCACCATGGTGCTTTCGTCCATCAATGGGGAGATATCCATTTTTAAAGAGAATGAGAAGCGATATAAGGGCGGGGACAAAAAATGCGGGAGTAAACGAATAATAAGAAAGGGCTGCAATTCCCTACTACACTGGGTGCTGAAAATAAGCGGGTGTATGTGTGAATTATATGGAATAAATAAAACTTCATTAAGTTCTAGAACGTTCCTCCAAACAAATTCAATTTTCTTGTTTTCCCTCGGATTAGATGTTGAAGTCATAGAACTAAAATGGGAATGGGTCACAGGATCCTTAGGGATCTGCCTTAAAAAGAGGAATCCGGAAGAGACCGAGGACCGCGATGCTAGTCAACATTCGTGGCAAAAAGATCGCAAGTTCCTCAGGGAGTTTTCGCGTTCTCTTTTATTTCTCTACTTTATATGCCACACTAGGATTTAAAAAGTCGATGGCATTTTAGTCTTTGATAGGGGTAGAACTTGTTTAGAGGCATATATATCCCCCCCCCCCACCTGTCATTTCTAATTTCATTCTGAACGGAAACGATGTTCCATAATTAGAAGTATTCTAACCACCACCGGTTTAATTTGCTAATATAATCACCGATTATTCAATGTCGGAATGGGCTTTCCATGGGAGCAACAACTCAAGAGAAGCTTCCGACTGCATCCAGCAAATGCACTGACCCAGGTTCATAAGGATTTTCCCCCCAAAGAAAAAAGAAAGCGAGTCAACAAGAGCCTAAGGGCAAGTTAATCCTTTAAGGTGATCAATGGCAGCTTTTTCTTTAATAAAATTAAAAATTTCCATTTCAAGTGCCTACTAATTTGTTCCTGGAGATCACTGCATCCACCTTCAGAGCACTAGTACTCAGGGTTGAAGAAAGTCACAATTTCACTCATTTTAATAAAAAATCCTTTTCCCTTGGCTTTGTTTTTCTTACTTTTTCTCCCTTTCTTAATCCGCTGGGCGAAAATGCTATCAGGAAATTACATGCCCTTTTCTTTTCAATCATCAATAACAATTAAATTGATGAAAACAGTGTGGAGGCAAAGAATGGAGTGAGATGTATCAACACGAAATTTTTAATTTAAAAGCATGTTTGTCTCTATAAATTAATTGCCACTTCGAAAAGAGACTGAAGGGGTTCAGTTAGAATTCTTTGGTCGTTGACAGCACAAATAATTCAGGCTTTCAAACCTGAAAATCTTGGGCTTAAAATTGCTAAATTATTTTCAGGTTTGGATGTTAATAGGGTTTTTTTCGAAAAAAACAACAGTGAACATAACTGTAAAATGAAGATGCAGAAATAAATTTGTTTCAATATTTTGGGGGTATTTCATCTGAGGAGTTGTCAATTGTTGTAATGAATTGCCACATGAGGTAGTTAACGGAAGTACTTTGGATGGTTTGAAAGCAAAACTGGACGCCAGATAAGCCGTAGCAGTGGTTATAACTAATGTTTATATAAGTTTATTAAGGGAATCCAGGTTTCTCAAGAGCAAAACTTGATACCTCAAATATTTTTTCAAGCGTACAAAGTCATTTGAGAAGAAATATATCTAATACTGTTAAGTAGTGCCTTAACAAGGGAGAGTAAGTATAGTATAGTTAGATGAAACGGAGAGCCCGCCCCTTACTTCCATACTTAGGAAAAAAACACATTTGCATATAATTCAATAGACAGATAGATAATAGACGGATACGAATGAAACTCTTAAGCAGTTCATAAAGGTTACATTTTGTTTTCAAAGCTCAGCTGTGTTTATCCCATTGTCTCGTGTATAACCCAACTTTGTACCTAATTGATCTTTTTACCATAGACGATGGAACAGCAAATTTTTGCAGTCTACCGCGCCATAACCCAAACAATGCCTAAAAGCTCAGATGTTCTCAATACCCCACTCTCAGGTTTAATAAATTTGTTTAATTAACCTTTCCACCTTCCGATGGTATTGCTACAAGAATCATGTAAGCAAAATTAACGAAACACTGCTGAGAAAAATGCTTAGGAATCTTTTATACTCTAAAAAAAAACAATTTTCTATTCACGGTGCCACCCACTTATAAGATCGGTTATAAGCCCGCTCACTGGTCATAAAATATTAGCAAATAAACAGGCAGAGTTGGATAGCAACCTGCGCTTCTAATGTTAACATTGGTAGATCCACTTAAAAACTTGTGAAAACTCCTCCCATGTAATATAGGATTGGAAGACTTCCATTATACTATTGGTAAACCTCTTTGGAGAGGAGCGCCCTCCTTCCCCATATAAAAACCCTTGTAAGCTTTAGTTAGATTAAGCCGTTCTGAGCAAATCTTGTACTTTGAATAAAGCTAAAGCTCTACAGCTCCTTTTGCTCTCCGCCACTGTGTCGTGCGGGGTTTTGAAGACGGGGAAGCAAAACGTTGTGGCCACTCAAGGCAACACAAACATTATGTTAAATTGCCGTGATCGTTGAGGATCATCGCCCTCTTCTACGATCGAACCCCCTGCACGAATCATCCTTAACGTCAAATTGCACCGTGTACAGGCAGTCCATTCTCACCAAGGATTCCGTTGCGCCGACTGCCTAATCACCTTGACTTTGTGCCCCATCTACCGACGGAGGGTAGTTGGCGCCATAACCATAGCTACAAGCCCAGAAGAAAGGTAGGGGAGACCGGGGCTAGTTGTTACATTTTTACCTCTAATTCAATAACTAATGAAGGAAACTTAAACAAATTTATGCTGTGAAAAGTTTATTATGTGTTATCATAATCATGTGACAAAAAGGTTATATACTTTTTAATTCCTGCGATATAATTGAAAATAGCAGAAAACCTTTTTCTATACAACTTGCCCCATATGCGGGGTAAGTAGTTACAGACCATGGGGTATATTGTTACAAAATATGAAAAGAATCACATCCTTTAAAAACCAAAAGAAATCAGTTATCACTTCATTTCACATAGGTCACATACATAATGATCACTTTCATTTGTGCAACTTTCATGGGCCCAATATTTGCATTTGATGCATTGCACTCATTGCTCCCCTGAGGCTGAATTTGACCATTTACCACCACATGCAAGACACCAATAATCTTCAATGTTCTTTCTGTTCTTATCTCCACCAGACTTCAGAAACCCTTTATGGTTCAGATTCCTTTTACAGGTTTTATGTACTCTTGAGCCTTTTTTCCTTGTGAATCCTCAGTTTGTTCCTGTAGTTTCATCTTCACAGATGTATCTGTTAGGATTACTGTGTGGCGTTTTCTTTTGTTGCATCTTTGAGTCTTTCTTGGGCTAGATTTTTTAAATGGTCGCAGCTTCTCTGGGAGTTTTGATTTCTCCTGTAGGTCTTTGTTTTGTCTTTATAGAAGGTGATTGGTATATGCAAGGCCTATGTACGAGAAGCGGTCAATAAGTTTTGCAATTAGGATATAAGGAAACGAGATATGAGGAAAAGTGTTTTATTATTTTTCAATATAACTACCCTCGACTTCAATGCACTTGCGCCACTTGTCCCTGAGGCTTCGAATTCCCGACAACCAGAAATCTCCCGACTGCTGTTCAATCCACTCCTGGACGGCGAGCTGGACATCTTCATCGTCCCGAAACCGGCGTCCACGCAGTGCAGCCTTGAGCTGGCGGAATAAAAAGTAGTCGCTAGGGGCCAGATCTGGACTGTAAGGGGGATGGTTGAGCTCCTCGAATCCGCACTCGTGCAGGGCAGCTTGTGCAACTCTGGCCTTGTGGACTTTGACGACGTTGAAATCGATCATGGGGCGTGAGGTTTCGTGAGGTTTCTAGGGACCCAACGAGCAGAGACCCTGGTCATGGCCAAATTGTCGTGGATGATGTTGATAACACTTGCATGTGATATTCCAAGTTCTCGCTCGTTTTCTTCGACCTTCACCCCTCGATTTTCGAGGATGATCCTCTGCACACGGGCCACATTGTCCTCGTTGGTCACGTCTGATGGGCGTCCTGGACGGGGGTCATCTTCATGGGACTCACGACCATGGCGAAACTCCCTATTTCAGCGAGCAATGGTTGCATAGGAAGGGACGGTGTCGGTGTACACTACAACATACGTTCATGGATGTCTTTTGCATTTTTGCCTTCCTTGGTCAAAAATTTGATCACTGCGCGGTGCTCAACCTTCTCCACTGTTGAAAGATTTGTGACTGACGATCTGCGATCAGCTACTGCTTCTTAAATAGGCGAGGCAGGAGCGTGCGGCTGCAGGTCCTGACTTGTCATAACTTGTCCTAACACCTCCACAAACAGCCATTCCCCTTCCTCTGTTTTTCCCTACCGATTCGCAAAACTTATTGACCGCCCCTCGTATCTAAACCATCCTTGCTTGAATTTGGAACTGGGTCTGGAATCATATTCTCAAGGCTTGTTATATGCTGAGGAGGTTCTTGTAGCCTATGCAAACAACTTCAGTAGGCTGTAATGGGATTTCACCATTTGGGGGGGGGGCAAGTTGTTACTGATGGCAACAACTAGCCAGGAAGGAATTATTTTCCTTCTCCTCATAAATATTGCTATTCACTTAAAATATGGGAAAATGAAGTATAATCACATATGAAGCATAAAGACAGAAATTTCATAAAATAAAAATTATTTTCCATGAACATGAGTTTCATTAAGGTCTATGAAAATAATACGAAAGGTCAGAATACTTACTCAGGGTATCCAAAAACATATTTTTGCTTGTAGTTTCGCTGACGGATGATCAACTTGATTAGCACTCAAAGAGGTCAAGGCTGGTACTGACGCTTAAACGTCTTAAGAACCTCGGTGCCAACTGTTGCCATATGATGAAGATATTGACAAAGTATCAACCTACCCCTGTATGCAACTAGCCCCGGTCTCCCCTACACAAACCAACGTCAACAATACGGCGAGGACTTAATTGATCACTTAACTGAAGAGGCAAACGGGAAGTAACAAGGTCTGCTGACCACAGGGCGCGTACTCTCACTTATTCTGATTTATGACTTTACGACCGTCAAAACTTTCCATTATACCAGGACTAACCATGGGAGGACCTTGACAATTTTATCATTCGAAAGAGAATGTAAAACAAAATTGGGAGCTTTCAAATTTCCTTAGAATCAGCCGAATAGTTATGATGTTATTGCCAAATAATTCCCGGGCTAACCTTGGGAGTACCTAGGCAATTATATAATTCTAAAGAGAATGTAAAACAACATAAGGGTTTCAAATTTCGTTAGAATCGGCGGAATAATTATGATGTTATTGCCAAAACAAAATAATTCCTGGGCTAACCTGGGAAGGACCTTGACAATTATATCATTCGAAAGAGAATGTAAAACATAAGGGTTTCAAATTTCGTTAGAATCGGCCGAATAGTTACAATGTTATTACTTAAAAAAACAGGCAATGGCTTCGTTACTAAGATTAAAATTTAAAATCTAAAAAAAGCAGCCATGGTTAAATTTTTATAAATTTTCTGAACTTCGCCATTTGTAATTCTTCGATACTTATATTTATTTCTGAACGTCACTATTTTGTTTTTTGATATTATAAAATAATTATTAGAAATAACTTTGATAAAAAAACATAAGTCATAACCAAACTAAGATGAAATTATTATTCAAATACTCCAAAAGTCCCCTTCTTAAATTATAGTTAGTAAAAAAAAAAGAGCAAACCGGGAACCGACCGACCCACATATTGACTTATATGTAGAGTCGCCCGCGACTAAAAACCATGAGGCCCATGGCTGTTGAAAAACAATTAATGACAAAACGGGGGAAAAAAAAACTAATAGCAACTTGCTCGAGCAGGGGAAGGTATAAATTCAAACCCTGGAGGAACTAATCAAACAAAGAGAATAACAAAATTACGAATTGGAACTTTTATGGTTCACGAAAATTATCAATGTGATCTCGAATGGGTTGGAAACTTAATTAGGGAATTAATTTAAAAGTTTGATAATTGAGGACAAGTCCTAAAGTGGTTCAGCTTCTCTTTACTGAGTAACTCAGAATATAGGCCTTCACGGGATCGATTGAGACTATCCAATCCGATCGGAAATTTGGAAATATAGTTTCAATTAATGAAGCAAACACTGATTAAGCAAAGATAATCCTCTCTTTTCTGTCGGGAATTATAATTAAACCAGGCAATGGCTTTGTCACTCCCCCCTCTGGGCGAGTTTGCGCTTCGCTACTAAGATTAAAATTTAAAATCTAAAAAAAAGCAGCCATGGTTAAATTTTTATAAATTTTCTGAACTTTGCCATTTATAATAATTTTAAAAAGGAACTCTAAACTAAATTTCCCCCTTTTCGAAATATCGCGTTGCTAAATTATAGTTATAGAAGAAGACATATATAAATAAATTTTCTGAACTTCACCATTTGTAATTCTTTGGGTTTTGAAAAATCTACAAAATTTCGATATTATATTTATTTCTGAATTCACCATTTTGTTTTTTGATATTATAAAAGAATTATTAGAAATAACTTTGATAAAAAAAACATAAGTCATTTGTCCACTAAGGAAAAAAAACATTTATTAATTTTTAACACATCTTCAAAAATCCCGTTATCCATAACCCTATATTTTAAGAACGAGATTTTTTGAAGGTTTGAATAAGATTTTTTCGTTTAGTTCGGTTGTCACCTAAGTAGATTTAATTTTTTTATCAAAGTTATTTCTAATAATTCCTTTATAAGAAGAAGAAGAAGAAGAAGAAGAAGAAGAAGAAGAAGAAGAGAAAAAAAGGTGTTCAGGCTGTTAAAATAAAGTCTATAAATGAGATTAAAAAAGGCGGTTAAGATTAGCAAAAAAGGCCGTAGGCCACACCCTGCAGGGGTGCCTGTGTAACCAAGCTCTTCCTGTTAAGGAAGAGAACAGCGGCTTGTACAATTATAGAGCTACTGATGATTATTTTCACTTGATCCTTTGGGGCAGGAATCATCTATATCAAGTTTGACGTAAAAAAGTAAACTTTGTTTAGTTGGTTTTCCAATATTAAATTGTTGCATCGCATCACGAGAATCATAATGACGACTGACCTCGAGAATTTACCTCACTGATTCGAAAACATGCATTCAGTGAATGTTATTTCTAAAAACTTTGTTTATATTTTTCAGTAAATACTCTAATGATCGTGTAGTATTCAGTGAAATAATTAAACCTTTGCTTGCTGATGATCCTCTTCCTGCCATTAAGTGGATGAAACAAAAGTGTGTTTTGAGAAGTGAACTGAAATGCAGTTAAGTGCAATGGCGGAATGCATTGATTGGAGTGTAAGGACGAAAGTGCAAGATAAGCACTTGTGGTAATGTGAAAACAAAGTGTACAAAACACAAAGATGACGTATCACTTCACGAGGATTCATTCATATTTACCACTCTGATTTTCGTACCAAAGTGGATAGAAAGTATTTTTTTATTGTCGCCAGAAAATGCCCCTGCATCGGACGTTGTGACATCATTAAATATATACTTTTGACCAAGGGTGTACAATAGAGGAGCCTCCCAGGTGGGAGCAGGTTAAAAACAACACCAAGGAAGCGGTGTGCCTCTACTATATCCATGTGAGCCTCATTTGGGAACAGCTCCGGGATGGGCTGAAGCCGTGGATGGTGACATAAATGCACCACCAGAGTCTTGGACAAAAAAAAAAACACCTGTGCGCTTCGGCATAGCGAGAGATACGATTCAATGCCTGTTGGAGTCAAGGCTCTAGAGTTAGCATCTGGGCCGCACCAAAAGAAGTCCTATGTACAGAGGAAGGCCCTGCAGATAGCATTTTCCAGAAGAAGAGTATCCGACGCGGAATGAAACTTGCGAAAGTCGCACAGTATAAGAGGCAGGAATTTGCAAATTCTCTAGGAATCTAGGAGAATACCCTCCATCCAGATCCTGTTCAACAAAGCTAAAAGAAAGGCCATGCC
Source organism: Ceratothoa steindachneri (assembly GCA_963969495.1). NCBI lineage: Eukaryota > Metazoa > Arthropoda > Malacostraca > Isopoda > Cymothoidae > Ceratothoa > Ceratothoa steindachneri. The sequence goes on from OZ018326.1 coordinate 136,613,274, forward strand.
TCACGTAACCAAAGTGTCGAAGAATGGCGTACGGAATATCGTCCGGACCATATATGGTATTTGGGCACTAAACGAAAGCGGAGCGCAATTGAGTCAACATGACATTGAAGGGTTCCCCGCCTCTGAAAGTAAAGACAAGTCGACGGCTTTCAGCAAGTTCATGACATTTTTTAAATGCTGGCGAAAAAAAAGCGGTCGCAAAGGAGCACCTCGAACGCAGGGTCCGAGATTGCGGTCCCGTCCTCCTGGAAGAGGGAAGGCGGGTCCTGCGAAAACCTGTCCCGAATCCTTTTTACATGTTTCCACACCTCTACAAGATGGATCTTCGCGTTAATTGAAGATAAGTATGTCCGCCAAGAAGAACGGTAGGCGTGCTTAGAAATATGCCGGAACCTAGCCCTCACTCGCCCAAATTCAGGAACAGTGAAATCTTTCGGGAAGCGTTTGTAGACAGGGTTGGCAAAGCAAAAAAACCCAGCCCTAAAAAAACCCGGGTTTTATTATCGGTTTTGGGGTGCTTTTTCAAATGAAATTTGAAAAAACACGGTATTTTTCAAAATTACACTTTTTTTCAAGAAATGAACGCTACTTATGATTATTTTATTCAAAATTCATATTTATGTTTATAATTTCAACAAATATGTATTAAATTAAGATTATTTCTCTGATACTGAATCATAATTCATCTCTCCTTCTACAGGTTATGGCTATCATGGGTACCCACAATTCTCGATCAGTGATCTGTTCTTATTATAATATAATTATTAAACTAATTAGTTATTAATATTATATAAAAATAGAGATAGCTAATCTTTTTTTATGTTATTCTAATGCTTGTAGCATTTGTTTTTGAAAAAGAAAACCCGAATAAAACCGGGGTTTTAATGGGCTTTTCCAAAATTTTGGGGTTTTGCCAACCCTGTTTGTAGAGCATATAGCATTCCATTATTTCTAAGGGCAGTCTCACAATCGGCTAACCTTCAAGGAAGCGGACGTCGTTAATAGCCTGAGATCTTCTTTGGGAAGTTAATTCCCAATTATCCTCTATTGCAGATCCTCGTTGGAAAGTAAATAACCCAAGATCCTCCTTTGCAGATCTTCAGTGGAAATTAATTCCCAATTATCCTCCAATTTTAGACTTCGTTACGAGGTTAATAGCCCCAAATCCTCCTTTGCAGATCTTCGTTGGGAAGTTAACTCACACTATCCTCCTTTGCAGATCTTCGTTGGGAAGTTAATTCACACTATCCTCCTTTGCAGATCTTCGTTGGGAAGTTGATAGCCCAAGATCCTCCTTTATAGATCTTCGTTAGGAAATTAATTCTCCATTATCCTCCTTTGCAGATCTTTGTTGGAAGTTACGAGTAATTCACAATTATCGTCCTTTGCAGAGCTTCTTTGGGGAGTTAATAGCCCAAGATCCTCCTTTGCAGATCTTCGTTGAGAAGATAATAGCTCAACCTCAGCCTTTCCAGATCTTCGTTGGAAGTTAGTTCCCGATAATCCTCATTTGCAGATCTTTGTTGGGAAGTCAATAGCTAAATATCCTCCTTTGGAGATCTTCGTTGGGAAGCTAATTTCCAATTATCCTCATTCTTAGTCTTCGTTTGGAGTTTAATAGGCCAAGATCCTCATTTGCAGATCTTTGTTGGGAAGTTAATTCCCAATTATCTTCCTTTGCAGATCCTCGTTGGGATGTTAATTCCCTATCCCCATTTGCCTGAAATTTAAATCATTGATTCTCACCCCTTTTTGCCGCATGCATCCATTTCATTACATGCAGGACTGGCATTTCCATCTTGGCTAAACGGGATTAATTTTAAAAAATGAATTGAATATTTTAAAGATGAAAAATGGAAATATTTTTCTTTATTTTAAATTACTTTACAACACTCGATGATGTGCGATGCCTTATGTTAATACAATCTGTCGAGTTGCATCTGTAGACAGAATAACTCCGAAAATTTGAATATGTAATGCTAAGAACCCGATCCCCCTTTCGAAAGCTTTATCCTCTTGGGGGGGGGGGATTTCCAATTAGGTGAGAGCCCTTGCCCTCGAGTCTCCCCCTACCAAGCTTCAGCTTTAAAGATTGATGGGCTAAATTACCCTTTATCTTTGATCCTTTGTCTGTGTTACTCGCTCCTCTATTAATTGGCCATCTCCCTCACCTGACTACCAGATACTAGGTCAGCAGCGCTCGTTTGTTTCCCGTTAATTTTACTTCTAACTTCAACATTCCTTTAACTAATCCCTAGTCACAAATTTCCAATAGTAATAATGATACTACTACTACTACTAAGAAGAAGAAACAGAACTACAGAACTACAGAATCTAGGACCAGCAAAGACCCTAAGGTCCGCTCGAGGCTAGTCCGCTACACTAAATCAAAAACTACGATACACCCTTATCTACGAGTGTATCTCTAACATGCTATTTTTTTTTTTTTTTTTTTTTAATACTATCTACTGTACACACTTATCTACATGTGTACATTATCGTGCAATTTTAAGAAGAAGAAGAAGAAGAAGAAAAAGAAGAAGAAGAAGAAGAAGAAGAAGAAGAAGAAGAAGAAGAAGAAGAAGCAGCAGCAGCAGCTGTTGTTGTTGTTGTTCCCTCGTTAGAGTAAATAAGTCTCATAAACTGAAGAGTCAGTAGTACGATGATCGAAAGTAAAAAAAAAAGAAAAAAAGAAATGCAATTTTGTGAGTGGGAGTAGTGAAATATATTGAGTATGACAAATTGATTCCTAAACTTAATTAATAACTATTTCGAAAACGTAATAAAGATCAGTCACAAATTTGTACCAAACGAGCTCACGTGCGGGGTGGTAGAGCTCTATTTTCCCATGATTTATATCATCTTTATTATCTTTCTATCAACGTTAATAAGTTTATTACACGCGCATCGAGACCATGAAATCAATTTTGAATCACGCCACTAAGTACCTTGGCCAAAACCAACACCGCGGCACAGTTTTAATCTACGAGTGATAAATTAAATCGTAAAAATAATAACCAAATAAATTTTAATAATATAAAGAACTATGTCCATAATTACGTAGGGAAAATAGATAAATATCCAAAATATTTGATGTTTTTCTCCTCGACATCTTTTAAAATTTCTTGGGAGGGCGGAATTGAAGACTGGAGGTACTTTTAAAAAGAGGACAGGTACTCATGTACAAATTTAGACCCCGTTGTGGTATATCATAGTCCTATACATATATCTCCCTCACCCTTTTCGGCCAAAATTATACAAGCCAAGCTATCTTATTAATCGGTTGGAAGGACAGACAGACATCGAATGAATGAAATGAAGAGTAATGTCAAAAAAAAAGAGAACGGAAGATAATTCTGCAACGTGAATGGTTGGATCAGAGAGATTTCCAAACTTCACAAATCGGAAGAACCGTTAATATGGCAATTTTTAACCTTTGAACGTGTTCAATGTAAATTTCTCGGGAAGGTTTTTACCAAGCGATGGAAAAAATATTTTTACTGGGATCAGACCCAGCGATCTTTCATACGAGAAGCGCGGACGTTACTACTGAGCCACGGATCACTTTAAGGAATTAGTTCACCAAGACGACAAAAGCGAAGCCTAGTCGAATATTGTAATTATCTTCACGTGAGTCCATGTTTGAGAGAGGGTTGCTGAGAAGCAGCACCAGACATGCAACTGCTTGTCACAGTGAATCTAGACCTTTATGATCTAGAAGATATAAGGACGAATGTAAACGAACAAAAAACTATTAAATTGGGGGCAAGCATGGACAGACAAGAATTAGCGTGGCCAGGGAGTGGCTGGCCACCAAAGGAAATATGTACACAAGGAAAACTAGGTAAGAGATGAGATAACAAGTTGGAAACAAGTTTGCACGAGAATGCATGGAGTACAGAGTACAAACACACACCCTTTAGTCTAAATTACTAGATTAACCAATGCATAAATGCTAAATACTTAAATTAGTAATTGTAGAGATGCTTTCTAAATATACGTTAGCCATTTGAAAGTCTCAAGCTAATCCTGATGAATATTTCTCCTGAACACTGTTCGGTTGACAAGGTTCCCCTATTCGACCCCTCTGTATGTTCTACTGTTCTTTCGCCGTTCCTCTTGCTTCTCTTAATTCCTTTTTTTTAATCCCTTTCTCCTTTTTATAATATTCTTATTTTTCGTTTTTGCGAAGCCTATGAACATTTTGTGGGCAATTGTATAGATAGATAGAAGTAATAACGTCCTTTAATTAATCTGTAGTGATGTAAAATCAATCTTTCCACTTCATGATTTTCTCTATTCATTCTTGTATTCTTTTTTTTTCCTCAATTTTGGGTCATGCAATCCACATCTCCTTTTCATCGCAGCTTCGTAGTATCGTTTAAATAATTATTTTTCAGTCCTCAGTATTTAGTTAGGTCATTTGGTCAGGAGGGGAGTTGACCAGTTTTTTGAAGGATTATTGAAAATAATTTATCAGGACATTTAGTCAGGTTGGCCCGGCCCCTCTTGATTAGCGAAACGCCTTCAATTAACGAAGCTTAAATTAAAGTCGCACCTGACTACTAAAAAAAATATCATTCACTGTAAAATTATTGCCCCTTTTCTTAACCTCGGTCACTACCCGGTCCTCTTTTCGACACTTTCTGGGCGTCGCCTTTAATAGTCAATTATCTCCCAAAGCCATGTCACTAATGTCTACAAATCCCCCAAACAGCTTTCTCCGCAGTCCCCTCCTACCTGTCTTCCACACTGAACCTATCCCGACCTCTGAGATCCTTACGATCCAGCTCTGTTCCTTTACTGCTTGTTCCTCCTCGTCGTCTACGCTGCATGGATGACTGCTTTCTCAACACTCGCTCCTAGAATGCGTGATGCTCTGCTGGTTGCTCGACGTTATTATTCCGCCTGCCTCTGGGCCTCTTTTTTCCAAGCCTTTCTTCAGTTGATAGACAGGCGCTCAGTGAAGGCCTATGTCCTTAAAGCGCGCCATGCCAAAAATATTTTATTATCGTGAAGATTGCAGATGATTCCTTGCTCTATGCGACAAACATAATCTGAATGAAGAGTGTTTGGGGTGGAATGAATGTATGTAGTGCAATCAGGTGAGGATCAGGGTGGTAAGAGTGATGTAGAGGGTGTGGCATAATGCAATCAATGGGTATGAATGTGTGAGCTCTAGAAGTATGTGACCGAAGCTGTGATTGGAAAGGCAATCTGTGCGTGGTTGTAATGTATGGTCACTGTAATGATCGAGATGAAGCTGAGAAAGCGTTTTGGAATGACTTGGGGTAGTGGTAGATGGAATTGGGCATGACTATCGCGTGATGGTTGTAGGAGATATGAATGAAATAATAGGGGAGAAAACTGGAGCTTTTGGTACACGGAAACATGGTGGTAGGCTTAACCTTGTTCAAAAATAAACTTATTCCCATACTTTCTGACCTGAAAAAGCCGGAAATTACAACTACTTTAACCTTGGATGTTGGGTAGCATTGCTGCATGGAGCTTTAAATTTTTTGCCTTGAAATCGACCAAAATCACCAGTTCTGGGATCCCTTGAATCATCTTTTTCACTATAACTTTTGATCTAAACAAGATAAAGCAACAACTTAGGTATCAAAAGAAAGGTATAAACTTATAATAATAATTATTATTATTTTCATTTTTCACAGGAAATAACAGAAACTCAATCAGAATCTAGAAACCCATCTACATGTCACAACTTCACAACGGCATTAAATAAGAAGCTGAGGGAACTCCGTGGGCCCACAGATGATGTCTCAGAACCTCCACACACTGTCTACAGTGAAACTTTCCTGTTTGGATATCCTTCAGTTTGTATCACTGGTTCCCAGCTTCTCAACAACACACAAGCAGTCCAGTATTTCCATAATCTTCAGAATTTACCGGAAAATGTAGGGAAGCCCAAGGGTCAAGAACTTGCATATGAAATAGTTGAATCTATCATCCCATTCTGGCAGATGGCTAGGATCAAGACAGTGGCTAGGTACAACGCAATGAAACTACAGCCTGTTCGATAGATATAACATAAGAAAAGGAGTCTGCAAATGGCTAATCAATAGGCTATACGAGGCAGTTCCTGAGATTTCCAGGAGCTTCAGATGGAATCCATAAAATACAGAACATTGTATCCAGAGAGAAGAAAGATGAGCATCTCATGTTCTACGAAGGCCAAAAACTGAGAGGAAGGTCTTGTCTGGTCATGACAAGATTTTGGAGACAGGATCCCTGCTTTAAGCAGCGAGGAATGAAAGACTACAGCCTAGAGAAGAACAAAGTAAAACTAATTACTTTGAACGTCACAAAAAATTTTAAGTTTTACTACATTGCGATATTTAGCATGTGCTTAACAATTAGTCTTAATATATTGTATTATTTTACAGCTGCAGCAGAACAAGAGGTAGTTGTTCATGTGGATAACATTATCTATGGTGACTCAAGTGACGACGCTAGCACAGCGAACATGTCTTACCATCGGTCTCATCCTGGATGTTCTCACCATCAAGACAGTGACTAATGTGACTTCAAGACGTTTCCGAGTAAGGTCATGAGATGGGATGTCATCTGCAATACAGCTGATCGTTTTGGTTTATCAGATAATCAAGTTACTGCCATGGTTTCTACCATCTTGAAAGCTCGAGGGACTAATCTGGATAACTTCGTCATCCCAACCTCAACAACACATCGCGACAGAATGCTGTCCAAATATGAAATCAGCCAAAGTCAAATGTCCAAGTTGAAACTCCCCCCACTGTACCATACCGTAGATTGGGCTGGAAAATTGCTCAAAGATGTCTTGGGCAGTGAACCTGGAAGTACCTCAGAGACTTTAGCTGTGCTAGTATCTGGTCCTATTCCATATCGAAGGAAAGTTAATGGGAGTACCTGTCATCGACAATTCTTCTGTCACAGCTCAGGCTGAGGGTTCAATGGATTTACTGAAGACATGGGAAGTTATGATTAATGTTAATGCCCTTGTTTTTGATAGTAAATTCAGTAACAGTCGAGTTAGCAATGTGCTCCCAAAAAGCTGAACAAAAAGGTGTTTTATCTGGCCTGTCGACATCACATCATAGTAGTAGTAGTAGTTTGGGATGGTGAAATGAGCAGATAATACCTGGTTGTAGAATCTGAAGAATGTTGAAGTAAAGAAAACTTACCCAGAGCTTGCTGATGCAGTACTTAATAAGATGGAAAATAACAGATGGCACCTGATGCAGGAAGTCGGTTCATTGTCGCTGCTCATCGGTAGATTAGATGATATATTGAATCAGGACATTGCTGCCCAGTTACTGATTAGTTAGACAACTTCAGAACAGGAAAGCCTCTATGCCAGTCACAGCTAGACCACCCTGATTGATCTAATTGGCCCAGAATCACATTTTCTGCTAAACACACTAAACATTGTATCCGAGTGGTTTCTGGAACATATCGTGGCTTAAGCACTTTGTGGCAAGACGTGACTATGTTAAGAATCTGAAAGCGGTGAATGTCAGTGGTGATCGTAGTGTCAAGATGATGAGCGACTTTGCAAATGACATAAGAACAGATGCCAAGCAAAGGGACTATCTCCTTCAAGCTGTGGAGTTCAGCAGACGCCGCTTTGACAGCTTCATGAAACAAACACTCAAAAATTGACTGTGTAAATGTCATTATGAAATTAATCACCATGTAATGCTTTCACTTCTTGATCGATTCGACTTGTGAGAAAATGTTAATGTCGAATTTGTGTCATGAATAAGGCACATTGTTTGCTTTGAGTGTGAGAAAACGAATTTTGTGATATTTCTGAATTCTTTGATACACCATTGTGTCATTTGGTGACTATTTTGTTGCTTTATCTTTTTAAATAAACATTTATAGGGCTAAACATGATTCAAGGGACTCCGGAACTGGTGATTTTGGCCGATGTCAAGGTAGAACAAGTAAAGCTTCATGCAGCAATGCTTCCCAACATCAGAGGTCAAAATAGTTGTGATTTCCGGCTTTTTCAGGTAAAGAAGAATGGAGAAATATATAGAAACCTACCATACACTAACCTATTTAACTTTGCAAACCACCATCATGTGATCAGATACTCTTATATTCATACCTCTAACAGCTCTCACATCAAATACTGCCCGCAGCATATTCATTCTTAATAGGCAAAACCTACTAGGTAGAGTTCCATTCTGAAAGAAACTTATGTACCGGTATAGGAAGATGTGCATACATATGTATACATGGGTTGCGCAAATGAGAGGGGAAGAACTTAATAGTAAGATTGATCTGTGTTTGCTAAAAAAGAATATGCTGCGCGAAGTATTGGATGTGAAAAATGTAAGAGGTATGAGTATAGGAGCATCTCATAACATGATGGTGATGTGTAAAGTTAAATTGGTCAGTGTATGGACGAGAAGACGTGAGGAAGGGGAAGAGGGAGAATCAAAAGTGAAAGGTTGTTGAATCAGAGAAAATTGCAAATGTATGTGAGAATTCTTGAAGGTAACAGTGGAAATAAGTGTAAACATGGGGATATAACGAATGTGGGACACATTTAAGAAAGTTCTAGCGGGAAGTGCTAGGGCTGTGCTAGAACTGGAAAAAGAACGCAAAAACAGTGAATGATGTAATGAATTGAAGCCAGATGCGGAAATAAAAGAGGAAGTGTACTTGCAAATGCTTAATAACACAAATGAGATTGCCAGGGAGATGCGGATGAATGTATATAAGGACGAAAATATAAAGTGAAGCGAGTGATTGGCCAGAGTTAGAAAGCAGCAAATGAAGCCTTTGGAAAGAAAATGAATGAAGATCCGGATGGAATGAATTGAGAAATCCGAGAGAATAGTTGTGTGGACTTCGAAGATAAGAGCTTTCACTAGTCTAACGGATACAGCGTTAGATTTCTGACGTTGAGGCAGGGGGTTTCAATTCCACCGAGCGCCACAAAATATTTAACGTCATGATCTGGCCGCACAGCACCTTCGCTGCACAACATAGACACTCACTCTACCGTGTTCTGGAACCATGCCGATGGAGTAATAGTTCTCTATGGAAACTCATATCCTGAGAATTGGAATAAAGTTATGAAGGAAACGTGGTATGAGTAAAAGGATTAAAGGTAAATCCAAGAACTAAGGGGGCTGAAGTATGGTGTGTTGTGGGCGAGGCGTATATAAAAATTCTGCGTGGGCGTATAAGAAGGATAACTGAGGGAAAGATAAAGGATGAGCAAGGTGATTCGAGAGAGGGTAGAGGTTGTGTGGATCCAAGTATTATGAGAGACGTAAAAGGTGTATGGGGTGAATGGTATGTGCCAGGATGTTACATAAGAGAATGCTTGTGGCAACGTCTCTCTTCGTACATACAACATGTAACCCTTCCATGTGAAACATGCCGAAAGGGGTCTTCGCAAGGTTTTAAATGGTAAGGAAGTCTTTGGCGGTGATTAGAGCTAAGGGTTTAAGTGTCGAAGGTGGCAGGAAACAGCATGAAAAATGCTGAGTGGCAATGTTAGGGTGTGAGGAAATATCTAGAGTGCAACATGGACAACTTAAGATGCTTGCTTCATGTGCGAAAGGTACATAGAGTGAGGAACGACTGGGTTCCGATGTGAAGAAAGGCGTGAATGAAGCTGTGACTGAGCGTTCTGAAATAGTATGGGCATGCAAGAATGGAGTGAAATAAACTTGTGAAGAGAATAACCGATAATGAGTGTGTGTGAGAAAGGTTGGTAAAACGTGTAAAAGATGGTTTGATTATGCGAATGGGTTAGAAAAGGTTGATTGAGGAGCAATTGAATGCTAGTGTGTTTGATAAGTGTGCATAGGGGGGTGCGATGGGAGGGTGGCGATCAGGGTCTTCTGAGCATGGATGAAAATGATGGGTGGACAAAATAAAGGAGGGTTTTGCGCTAAATAGGACATAAAGTGGATGTGTGAGAGAGAGGGTAGTTTTAATGGCGTTGAAGCGAGCCGACCCCACTGAGGGAAAGAGGGTAAGTCTCGGTCTATTATTATTGGAGGACACAATTAAGCCTGATGCGTTGGCGAAAAATGGCACCAATCACACACGGCCTAATACATACAGCCAACAACAACACCTTCGTTTCTTCTTCCTCCTTCTCTTCGCACACACACAACGCATCACTCCGCCTTGGGGAACGCGCAGAAAGGGGTTTCCATGTCAACACTATCTTGACTCGGAAAGAGAAGCCGCCCGTTGGAGCTCGACGGATTTCTGTTCGTTTGTTTTGGTTTCCAAAACTGTATTAGCGGAATCCCCCCCCCCACACACACACACACACGAAGACCGGTCCCTAGTGCCCACTTGCCAACGCTGTCGTTCACATCTTTATGTAAATTCATTATCCAGTCGGGGACCTCGTCCACGAAATAAAAAGGGGCAGACATCGTAAGTGACAACGGATAGGAAATAAAAGACTGATTAATTCAGGCGAATTGGTTGCAATAACCATTGCACAATTAAAAAGTGCTAGTAATGACTAGTTTAGAAATGGTGTCATATCGTTTTGGGGCGTTCTTTGCCCTAACATATGTACATATTTGACAAACAAATAATATAACTCCCGATAATAATTCTCCAATTATCTTCATTTGGCGACTGGCATATCTGATCGAGTGCGTGGCTGAGAACCAAGTTTTCTGTGATGGCCTCCTTCGGCGACAATTAGTGCAGGCCTATGCTATGAAGATAGCTAGTATGTAATTTACACACGAAAATAAATCATAGTTTAGTACGATAAAGGGGAAAGCATGAAGAAGGGCTTTATGGTTTGACTTACATAGGAGTGCCACTGTTATTAAGAGTGGTAGGCTGTTATCTCCTGTAGGGTGTGACTGTGCTGGGTCGTCTACAGAACGGCAGCGTGGTGAGACGAGGTCGTTCGGGTGTGCGTGCGTCAGCCTTGGTTATCTCACTTAATACTTGAGAGCGACTATCAGGTTCTCCTTTGTAAATAAGTCAAAATCGCATTTAAGGCACACTTATTATGATTTTTTAAAACAGCGAAATCTACAAATCATAAGGATAAGTTTTAAACGCTATAAATAAAATGGATCACATGAGGAGGACGGAGCAGAGAGACATTCAACACACACTCCCGGCACCGCCTCTGCGAGCGAACTGACAGTGGAAGGGCCAGGCCGCCACTCAGCAATGTTGGGGTGTTTTTTGAACGGTGACTGAGGTAATAAACACGTAACCTGGCGTGTAGATCCCCGCATCGTCCCACTATGGATGCTTCCAAGTTTTATGCCAAAGCCATTTCCATACGCCGTAGGCCTAATTGCTTCTTAGGACCAACATGGAAGAACACTTCTTTTTTTTTATGGACGCTCCTCCAAATTAACTTATTACATACACTTCAAAGTCGTCGGTGTTTTATCGAGCAGAAATATTCACTCATTTTTAAACGCTACATTTCTGGGGATTATTCCAGAATGAAAAATCTTCTTAGGTAATTAGTCAATGGTGTTTCGAGGCCTACGATCCAATAACTACCCTACTTTCCCCCACTTTATATTAAACGTTGTTTTAACGTTAATCAACATTTTCTTTTGCTTCACTTCCCGATACGAGTGCCACTATCTTATCAAGATAAAAAAATTACAATCTCATGAATTGACTCCACTACAACTGTAATAATTGTCACATGGGTAGTGCTAAAATATTTAAAATATAATAATAAAAGAAATAACGATAAGTTAGCGCCTATTTAGCAATTACCACCTTCAAAGTTTTCAGATGAAATTTATACAGACGCAAGTTGGAAGTTCTTTGACCTCACCTCGTGTCCTGCGTTGCCCTCGGTTAGTCCTAAGCGTGGCCTCAATTACGCCCTCCTCTTATCGTCCTCGGGGCAGGTCAGGTACCTGTTGGTCAGGTAACCCTTGTGGGCTAAATAACTTTGCTTCTGATCTAGCACAGATGCACAGATTCCGCGTCTCGCCCTCTCTCTTTCTCTTTATCGCTCCTTCTCTCTCTCTCTCTCTCTCTCTCTCTCTCTCTCTCTCTCTCGCTCTCTCTCTCTCTAGCTCTTTTCTCTCTAGCTCCTTTTTTATCTCTCTCGACAATCTTTTTCGCTCTTGGCTTTCTATATAAACTTAAACTTCTTCCTTGATATATATATATATATATATATATATATATATATATATATATATATATATATATATATATATATATATCAGTGAAAGAACTCAATAGCGAGTTATGGTATATCATAGTGAAACCACTGTATAGGAGCATAGAATTTATTTACGAGACTAGTTTCGGTAGGAAGTTTACCATACCCTCTTTCGTTGTATAATGAGAATGGAATGAATAACGCAAGTTACTAAATATTTCAAAATCCTAATAAAGAAAAAAAAGGGAGAAAAGGGGTCATCGATCAGGAAGGGGGGGGGGGGTTCTAAGACCATTAACTAAACTGATTACGATTTTGAGATATTTAGTAACTTGCGTTATTCATTCCATTCTCATTATACGACGGAAGAGGGTATGGTAAACTTCCTACCGAAACTAGTCTCGTAAATAAATTATATGCTCCTATACAGTGGTTTCACTATCATATTATATATATTTATATATATATATATATATATATATATATATATATATATATATATATATATATTGTGTTAGCCATCCTTCGGTCGCTCGAGGACAAGATCCCTCCAACCGAATAATAAAACTACATAAAGATCAGCATTACAATCGCTGGAGAGCCTGAAGCTACATGGGCCCGGTTCCCATTTGGGTAGTGTGTCATGGAGTATTTGTGGTTTTAACACCAACGAGCCTTCAGGGAGGAACCTTCGACACTCCAGGGGAATGGGGTCCCCTTCCGAGTATATAGATACTGGACATATATTTTATTACCGTACCGAGGTGAAGCAGGGGTGAAGTGTATCCAATACACATACCTTAGCCACTTCCAGGGAATAACAATAACCCCGTGCGTACCTTTTGATCAAAACTAAGACGATGATCGCCTGAGTGTGTCCCCACTCAGTAAAAGCCAATCATGGATGGATCGGCGTAATATTGAGATTTAGGCCGAGTATCCGGATTGCTTAATAATTGCCAAAGGATCGTCCAAAATAGTTATACAGACATATACAAAAATAATCTTTAATGTACATGAATTTGAAATAAGCAGCAGCGTATATTGATATAAATAGAATTAATCTTTGCACTGAATAAGTAAGTCTACAAAAATGTCGTGGGGATTACTTGATAATTACTCACTAGGATGCTTGCGTCTTAATGGCACCCGACAGAACGAATATTATTATTGAGTTAAACACTGAATTAAGCACTTGTAATACTCTAGGTTATGGGCTTGGGGGGGGATTCTAGTTCACAAATAAACTGGTGAAGTAAGGGGATGCGATAATTCAATTAACGTTCCTTTTGAGTTCATAAGTATGTTTGAGAATGACGGTGAAGTTCTGATTCTGGTGACAATGATCGCACCTAGTCCGGCCGTCCGAGTTTACCGAATGAGAAGGTAATCCTAGACCGGTGGTATGCTGATCTTATGCCGAATCACTCAGGTGAGCCAAAGGGTGGCTCAAATCGGACTTCTTCCTTGAATTGACTGTCCGATTATTCGGCTACTGTATTGAGTAGCCAAAAACGATTACCTAGCTACGTCTAGGGCAATCCGCAGAGGGAGGTCCTGTGTAACCTCTGACTCTGAAGGAGGAAGGGGGGCTGCGAAAAGTTTGGCACTTACAAGTATCGTGACGGCTATAACCAATTCCCCGAGAAGTTCCTTTTCTTGCAACGGGCGTACTGTTTCTTATGTGGAATGAGCTCCACCTCACAACGTAGGTGCAAGGTCTTCTGCCTGACTCCAGGGAGAAGTTTTCCTTTTATTTCCCTCACGGGCAGAAATCAAGAGAGAGCACCAAATTCTTATAAAATCCGTATCGCCGCACGAAAGACCTTTTTCATCTGTGGGCAGACAGTATAAGTCTTTGAAACCTTCGAGCCACGTCGGAGTTTACGATGACGCGAAAAGGGGCGATATAGAATTCGAGGCTGGTGCATTTGGAAATATGGGAGCGACATGTAGCTTGTGTCGGAGTATTTCTGCGTACACTTATGTATGCGGTATTTAGACTTCTACAGATACAACTTCTCATCGGCAGGATTCTTTGGAACAGAGGAGAAGCGTGCGTGTGCTGTGTGGTGAAGACAGACGAGGGTAGAGAGCGGTGTTGTGATTGAATATGTATGCGATGACCCCCCAAGTGGAGGTAAGCACAGCGCGTTCACCAATCGGTAGCCAGAAACTCTACGTGCGCTGACATTTGTGTCTGCTCTCTTGGCATCGAACCCGGTCTGTATTTTGAAATTGTACCTCGATGTATTAAATCTCTTCCCATTTGGGATCTTTTCAAACCCACGCAATTGAAGATCTCGCACACGAATTCTCTAAACTGAAACAGTTACCCACAATTCCATTTTTTTTCAAAAAGGAGGATATTACCATGTTGCGCCTCCTCTCTTCAAACAACATCATTATGATAAAGAAAAAAGGAGTGGTCTTAATGAACAAGGAAGCCTATTTACAAGTTTGTTTCATTCCGGAAGATCCGTCGAAACTTTGCCTTCGACTAGAGGACAAAGTTATTAAGATCTTATTCCTCAAGAAATTCGCTCTCTTAAAGAAGAAACTTACGGACTCTACATATGGCCAACTCTAAGGTCTCCCTAAAATAATAAAAAGCAAATATTTCACTGCGCCTAATTTTAGCAACTAATAACACCCCTAACTATAATACAGCTACATTCATTGCCCTCCTCCCCCTTATCAGCCCGCTAACTGTAAACCAATATACTATTAAGAAATTCCTTGATCTTAAAAAAGAAACTAGAAGCTCTTAAACCTAACTTGTATATAATCAGTTTTGATGTAACCTCTGTTTACACCAAAGTCCCGCTCTCAGAAACAATCAACAATTTTTTCTCTGATATTCTCCCCACCCCCTCTAAACAAGCTAAAAATTAACAAATATTGAATGCTCTCTCACAGGACAATTACTTTTCCTTTGACCTTAAAATATCTCACCAAATAAACGACTTTATTACTGTGACAAACTTTCAAAATTAATATCATTATAACCCTACTTTCCGGCGCTTAAAACCTTGTATCCTCATACATAACTTTCACAATGAAGTTCGTTTCCAATTATTTCTTACATGACTAGTTTCAGTAACTACTAGCATCTTCAACTACAATGAGAAGATTGGACAGACAAATAGCTTACACATATATAGGAAGGGATGAGAGAAAGATCACAGGGAAGAGAAGCAGGAACAAAGAAAAGCATAGATTAAGGAACAGGTAAATTTTTGACGATTTTCGAAACAGGGTTTGGACCGAGAGAATTTTGAATATTTAGAATGTGTGTCATCAATATTGACTCATTTCTACGTCTTTTTTTAATAATTATTTGACTTATAGACTAGTTTGCCATTATTAAAATCTGTGAACTTTAATAAACTCATATATGCACTTCGGGGGATATTAAAAGAGGAAATTTAACATATAGCTTGTTAAACGATACAAGTAATTGCAATCAAATTGATTTTAATAATGCCAAACTACTCTATAAGTCTGATAATTATTACAATATATATATATATATATATATATATATATATATATATATATATATATATATATATATATATATATATATATATATATATATATATATATATATGAAATGAATAACTCGCAACGACGCACGTGAGGTTCGCAATGAATGCAATGTCCCGCAGGAAAAAT
Organism: Ceratothoa steindachneri; assembly: GCA_963969495.1. Classification (NCBI taxonomy): domain Eukaryota; kingdom Metazoa; phylum Arthropoda; class Malacostraca; order Isopoda; family Cymothoidae; genus Ceratothoa; species Ceratothoa steindachneri. The sequence continues at coordinate 136,629,106 of OZ018326.1, forward strand.
GAAAGTGCTTCCAAGTACTTTCAAACTTTATTCAGTTCATTCTCAAGGTTCTGCAGGACATGGCATTCATATATATATATATATATATATATATATATATATATATATATATATATATATATATATATATATATATGATTAAACAACTTCTAAATTACAATATGGTTGACAGCTCATATAAATTTAACAAAGTTGTTCAAAATTCTCTCGGCCTAAAACTTGCTTTGAAAATTGTCAAAAAATTACCTGTTCCCAAATCTATGATTTCCTTTCTTTCCTCTTCCATTCTCTATGATATTTTCCTCATCCCCTCCAATATATAAAGTATTTGTGTATTCACTTTTCTCTTGTAGTTGAAGATGGTAGTAAATAGCGAAACTACTCCTGAAATGCAATAAACTGATTCTACTAAAGTGTGTTTTTTATATCTTGAAATGTATGTGACGAGAGAAGGTACTTGTGATGATAGAAGGTGGTTCTCTTCGATTGGGGAGGGTCACCAGTTCCGTATAAGAACAAAAAGGAATTTTGTCGTTCGGTCTTTTCTCGCGTATGAATCCAAATTCTGGATTCGAGTTCGTTTATGAGGGTGTTCACCAAATAAAATCGTATTTGGATTTATAAACAATTTAATAAAATAATTTTATTAGAACTTGATGTTTGGCAAGGTGAATGAATCCCCTCGGTGATTCTAAGTCTCTTTGGGTAGAAGAAGTGAATGTGAACGCAGATGGAAAGAAAACATTTTTCTTTATGTGATGTCGAGTTATGAACTGTAAATCCCTTCCACCGAGAACTGCTTGAGCCGGTGAATGGGTGGAGTTTTGTTAAGTTAAAAGTCCTTTCTCAGTGGATGGAGCACAATGTGAACACGGATGTAAGAGACTTGTGCTTCCTGAAGTGATATGACTGACTGCAATGTACTATAATGTCCTAGTATTTATGTGCAAACAAAGTGGGAGTGACCAGTTTCGATCATCAATCGGTTTTCTTAGGGGAGGGGCTTTGTCTGAAAGTGAATGTTTGTTGGTGTGTGTTCACGTGAGAGAGAAAGAGAAGAAATCAACAGTATTTTTAATCAAAGAATTTATATGAGAATAGAGACAACTATTGAGAAAGGATTGATAATGGTCTAGAGGAAGTTCGGGAAAGATGCTTTATAGGATTTAATATCTAGCAGGTTGGCGTTAATAAAAAAAAAAATAGAAAAAATGGCAGCGTCGTGCGACAAAGGCTCTTATGATTTAGGAAGAAGAATTTGACAGAAGGGAAACAAGGAAATCTTTATATGGTCAGTCGGAAGATTTGTACCTGGGAAAATCACGTGTAATAAAGCTTGTGTGTATGATCGTATAAATGAATTATGTAGTCATGCTACAGTATCCAGATTCTCAAAGAACAAATGTATTTACATTTGTAGTGTGGCACATTATTAAATAATGCATATCAAATACAACAAAATTATGAAATAAGATAAAAGCTACAACAATAACATTTGATTCAAAATAATGACAATTCGATCGGAATTATTAAATTGAATAAAAAATACATAATAATCATGGTACATTGGCATGGTAAATACAATAATAAAAGTATGATTGAGTTAAGATATACACTTTTTGTTTCGGGTATCTCAGCCGTATCAAAATTAAATAAATATTGGGTCTAAAAATTTAATGGTTAGAATTATAAATTGAAAATATATACATAATAGAAATATGATATAACTTATGAAAGTTAAATCAATGAATGTAATTAAAATTATTGTAAATTAACTCGATGGATAAAATATTGCATGAGTATAAAAAAAAAATGGCGTATTAGTTCTTGTGAACAAAATGTTAAAATTGCTTTATTTGATACAGCGAATATCAATAATGTAAAATGATGATTAGAAATAGTTATGCAGAATAATGAAATCAACTATGTACATGATAATTAAGATGGTATGGAGAAATTAATTTAATATCGGGAAATGAAAGCACCTATTTACATGATTTTAATTAGAGAAATTTTCACTCCCATGAAATTTAAATGGGAAAATGCTATATTTTGAATTTTTTACGATACATTTTGAAAAATGGAAAATGATTTCCAGATTAACACCGTGGTGAAAAGGTCATTTTTGTTTATGTGTACGTCACCTGGATGTGTGTGAGTCAATTCAGTGTGAATGTTGAAAAGCAAAAATGTATTAGTTGATGGTGCAGTTTCTCTTATAAAGATACAATAAGAGATTGCAGACGCATAGCCAGCGAATTTGAAAAAAAAAATAGTTTAACTAAAAGTGTTGTAAAAGAAAATGTACGAAACTACAGAAAAACGAATTCTCTGGCTGCTTGACGAGTGACTACGTGTGGTCAGTAATTGTGTTTGTGTGTCTGTAAAGGTCGAAGTGGGTGAGTGATTAGACACAAAAATGACTGAATACACACGACCTAAAAAATTATGAGTGGTCGAAGAGCTGACCATTTGTTTTGCGTTGAGTAGAGAATCGCTTCTGCGTATCTTCTAAGTTGATGAAAAATTTGATAACGAACATTGGCCGAGTAAAAAGCAAGCCTTAGTGAATAGTTAAAATCGTACGCGTTGCATGGCATTGCTTGAAAATTATCGCTCCTAGTCGGTTCGTTGGATGAGTGACTTGCGAGGCATGTCACCGTTGCAGTCTGCGAGTGCTGAGTGAGTTGAGGGGCATGTTACCGTTGCACTGTGTGATTGATTGCTGAGTGAATTGCGGAGCATGTTGCCGTTGCACTGTGTGAGTGCTGTCTATCTAAGTTGAGGGGCATGCTGCCATAGCACTGTGTGAGTGCTAGTGAGTGGTGTGCGATAAATAAATTCATGCGAGATTTTGCTTATAAAGCGCGCAGACAATTTATCTATCTAGCAAGGCGCCGAGAGGGGTTTTGCGACAATATCTGTGGATGTAAGTTAAAAATTGTTGACGTTGTGTTACTTACATAAGAGTGATCTGATTGAAAGTGAGAGAGTTGCGTGGCCCAGACGTTGAACGTCCCGTAAAGTTGAGTTCTTGCCTCATTGAGATGAATGCAAGCTCCTCTTTGATGAGGGCTAGTGCTGCTTGCGTCTGATCACTAAGTCGTTGGATGGGATCTGTGGTTATCGTAATGCCATGATCTATTTCTGCCTTGCGTTGAGGGAATTCGAGGGTGACTCCAGAAATTAATGAGATGTCAGTTCGGAAGATGATGAGATGTAAATCCCGAAAATGAGGGGGGGGGGGAATAACTCCTGGGTCACCACTTTTGGCGAGAAAAGGTGGTTCTCTTTGGATTGTGGAGGGTCATCAGTTCCTTATAGGAACTAAAAGGACTTTTCTTATTCGGTAGGAAGAAATAGGTCTTCTCTTGCGTATGAAACAAAATTCAAGAATCGAGTTCGTTTCTGAGGATGTTCACCAAATTTGCATTCACCGATTTGCATTCAACTAAGAGTTTTATTTATCAGTTTGGATCAACTAATTAACGTGGGTTTCCGAACGACAGGTATCTACATCATGTAGAAGCCACCGCCAAGGCGGGTCTGCTGATTGCCGGTCAAATTGCCGGTAGAGCATCTGACCGGCAATCAGCAGACCCGGGTTCGAGTCCCGGCCAGGAATTTCAAACTTTTTTTCCCTGGCGCTATCTCTGTCTTCTCGGTAAAGGATTGCCTTCATTGTGCCGCCCTCTGCTCTCTTTGATTCTAGTCTTCTTCTAATGTCCCTTTCTCTTACCTCTAAAAAACTCATGTTTCTTGTCTCATTGCTCATTCGCGTCCAATTTCTCTTTCCTGTACTGTATTATTATACAGTCTGCAATGCAAGGTTCTGCACCTTTCTTTCTGCCTTCAAAATTGTTTTGAAAGGCAGAAAATAAACATGGCAAAAGCCCTGGGGTGGTTGTTATCACCTGCAGAACTTGCATTTGCTCTTTATATATATATATATATATATATATATATATATATATATATATATATATATATATATATATATATATATATATATATATATATATATATATAATAAACGAAACTAACTTAGAGCGACAGAAAACAGACAAAAACAAGGTACTTAAAAAAACAACCGAGAAGCAAGATCAGGTGTTGGAGGGAGGGCCGCTACATTCAGGCCAAACATGCACCCCCGCAAAACCTAAATCTGTATACAAGGGAGGAGTACCGCCTTATCCAGGAACTGAAAAAAAGGTCCATGATCAGAAGTGCAGGAACTCGGCCCGAGTAAAAGCGGTAGCGACCTGACCCATCCCGGTACGGCGACAGATATCGCACTCGAAAATCCTCCAGACTTGGGATCCCAGCGGAAGACAATCTAGACATCCTTTCGGCTACCGGCCAAAGTTGCCAGATCATGCGAATATTCGCGATTTTTGCTACTTTTTAAAATCGTATGCTATTTTATTATGCCTCTGCTACTCTGCGAATTTTATGCTACTCTATTTGATAATCGTGCGACTTTTTGCGATTTTCAACCATACCTTATTAATTTTTCATTTATCCAAAATATGCGAATCTCGAAGGTGAAATGGATTGTACAAATATTTATTTACTTGCCTATTGAAAAAGTTGCCTTTGGTTAAGTCTTTTTAAATAAACTGACAACTAATAGTAAAATAATTTCATCAAAAGCACGAAATAATATCTATCAAAGGTGTCATAACTTTCGCAAGACTTGCTGTAAAGGACTTCTGAACCGAATCCCCCTCAAATTATGCAAAAAAAGATTAATTACTTTTCACCCAACATTTGCCTTAATCTAGCTCATCCTTCTTATTCTGATCTGCCTTTAGAACTAGCAGAACAGTCTAAATTGGATATTCTTGAAAATCAGTGCAGACATTCAATGGAAAGATGTTTTAAACTCTGGATTTGAGCTTCCAATGGATGAAGCATAATTTTGGTACCATATTTTTTACACTAAAGATGCAATTGGAAACCCTGTATTAAGAGATTAAGTAATATTTTCTCTAAAGATATACAGTTTACCAATAAATAATGTAGATGTAGAAAAGGGATTTTCAAGAGTGACATCAACAAAGACTAAACTTAGGAATAGAATGTGCCTTAAACTTTTAGATTCCATTCTTAGAATTAAAATGATTTTGGAAGAAAAAGGAATTTGTTGCGCTGAATTCAAGAGCAGATTCTATTATCATCAGAGGTCTGGGTTCAGATGCAGCATTGATGCCCCGCAAATTTCAGGATGTGGTAGCTCATTTATTTAATGGTAAAATATCTATCACAATTGATCAAATTGTACTATTAAAAAAGTACCTTGTCCATGCTAAGATTAGGGTCACTGTCCTCAGGAGAGATTTGTTAGCAGCTGCAAGGAACTTAAAAAATTCTCATTTTGATAAGGTTTTCATTTATAAAGATTTAACATTTAAACAGAGAGAGATTCTCAAACGACGGTTATCTCTTTGTAGATCAACAGTGCATCCTCAAGATAGACCCGTTAGTGTTCCTTCTGGTATTCAGGACGTATCTGTAAATGTACCCAATAATACTGCTAGTGGGGCCCGTTCCAGACTACCTGCGGAATCTCCTGAGGTTGTACAGAAATACCCCTCTATATAATCCTGCCATCCAGTCCTCAAAAGACTTCTTCCTCATTAAGCTGCCTTTCCTTCAATGGCTCCCATTGTTTCAGTTTATTAAATCTTGCTTTATCTAATTTGAATTGTTTATCTAATAAAATTTTCTTTGTAAATAAGTTTTGTCATGATGAAGACATTGCTATTTTTTCTATTACAGAATCCTGGTTACATTCTACTATCTCTGATTATACTGTAAATATTATAGGTTATTCTCTGTTCAGGCATGACTTTGACTCTCTATTTCCTAAGTTTTGCGTTTGCACTTATGTTAGGAATAGTATTCTGATTTCTGTTCATTTCACAATACGTTAGCCCTTTATCTTCTTACATTTAATGTATATATTTTCACTCTATATTTTCCTCCTTCCTAAGCATATGAAAATAATATTGGCGTAATTGACTTCATTTACAACTTTAGCTTTAATAAAGAACTTGTAATTATGGGCGATTTTAACTTGCCCTCAATTTCTTGGTGTGATGCAGTCCCTGACTAAAACATCACAACATGCGATGCAATGTTTCTGGATCTCTTTCAAACTCTCGGTCTTCATCAATGGATTATGGAACCTACTTTTATTCGCTCCGGTAACATCTTAGATTTAATCCTTACTACTGATCCAGACCACATTCAGGATATTACTTTATTTACTCTATTTCCTCATTGTGATCACGCCATTGTTAAAGCCTCTTATCTTTTCCAAACTGATCTTGTTGGTAAGAGAACTCATGTGTCACCATTTAATTGGGCTAGGGGCAACTGTGATAGAATACGTAGAGCCCTTAGACTTAGTGATTGGGATTGTGAATTGATGTACCTTAACTTAGATGATGCTACAGATTGCCTGACTTCTACCCTTAATCAGCTTATTAATCAACATGTTCCATCTAAAACTTGCAAAAAAAGTCTCATCCATGGTCAAAGTTTATTCCTAGCTACTTGTTTAAACAGTACTCAAAAACTTGTAATGACTACAAATCTTTCAGACAAATCTATGGTGGACAGTCATATTTTACTCTCCAAAAGTTATATCGCTTTAATGAGATTAATAATACCCTTAGATCAGCTGTCCTTGATGCACAAATTAGATATGAGCAGAATCTTATGCAACTTCGTCCTACTAAGCCTAAATTGTTTCACTCCTATATTAGAAACAGGAAAACTGATAGGCCTAGGGTGGGTCCTCTCATGGTTAATGGCAGCTTAACTGATGACCTCAGAATTATGGCCAATGTATTTGTCGAAGCTTTTGCTTCTGTATTTGTGGTCGAGGCTTCACATGATCCTTTCCCTCACCAAATGTGTTACCGTAGAATATCTTATGTCCATTTTGCATCAACTGATGTTGAATTATATTTGAAATCTCTAGAGGTTGACAGCTCCATGGGTCCTGATAACCTTTAGCCTCAAATGTTGAAAGAATGTATGTTCTCTTTAATATGTCTATGGACTCTGGGGCTGTCCCTCAGTCTTGTAAGATATATCATGTGTCACCTATTTGTAAAAAAGGATCTCGTGGAAACCCCTAAAACTATAGACCCATTAGCCTAAATCAGGTTCATTGCAAAACGATGGAGCATTTCATCTGTAAAACGTTATTCGGTTTTATTGACGATCATCTAGAGTTTGATGAGTCTCAATTTGGTTTTTGACCTAATCGTTCAGTTACTGACCAGCTTTTATTGACCTATGAGTACGTAACTTATTAGTATGATCAGGAGCATGTGGTTGATTTTTTTTAATACTATTTGATTTTTTCAAAGCCTTTGACCGAGTCCATCATCGGGTTCTCATTGACAAACTGTTTGCCATTGGCATATCAAGCAATCTTTTGCAATCTTGCCATGAGGATCTCAGTTGGCGGTCATGTCAGTAATTTAAAACTTTTTCTGAGTGGTGACTCCCAGGGATCGGTTCTTGGCCCTTTGCTGTTCTGAATTTCTTATTAACTATGTTTGTTCCCAGATCCAGTGCGAGTACAAAATGTTCGCTGATGATCTCAAGCTCTATTTGCACTTCTCTACTATATCATACAGCATCACCCACTGGTCATTGTGCTTGCAGAAGAGCATTGATTTATCTTTTACTGCTTCTTCTTGGGGGCTGAGATTCTCCACTGAGAAATGTGACCATCTCCTCTTCGACAGACAAATTCACACTAATGTAGAGAATCAGGTTCCACTTTATTATCTAAATGGTACTCCCATTAGTCGTTGCTCCTCACACAATGACCTAGGTGTCACTGTTGACACTGGGTTGGGGTTTTACCAACATATCAAAGCTACAGTGGCTAAGGCTGGTGATGTGACCACCAACTTACTGAAATCCACAGTTTGTCGATCAGCTAATTTTATATCTTTCTTATATATATATATATATATATATATATATATATATATATATATATATATATATATATATATATATATATATATATATATTAGTATAGTTGAGTAGCAGTCTTTCCTGAATGCAAATTTTGTTGAAGACCATTGTGTATTTTGTCTTAATTAATTTCCTTTGGCAACTTTCTTTTTTATTCCATATTGTAGATGGTGGATCACTTGTCCAGTATTCATCTCTTTTAAATGAATGTGTTTGGTAAAAAACAAACTAGATTGCTAAGCTTACGATCTTATTCGATCATCTTTGGAGCTTTTTGATATATTCTTGCCTCCTTTACCGATGTAATGAGTGGAGTGAGGATCTGACAGATTGAAAGAAAACCCTGATCTGATCTGATTGTTTATAGAAAGGACAGAGAGAGATCACTAGGTAATACAGGCAAACAGGCAATCGTAGAGGAAAAGGGTGCGGAAATAACTTGGACGGGGAGGAAGAGTTGATAGGTCGGTGGCTAGACACCGATGCGTGGTGTGGTTCGGTGGATCTCGAGGTGTTCATGACTGGACGACGGTTGGAGGTTGGTCAGGAAGGAGAAGCTGTCTGCTCAGTCGGAAACGCGTTATTCATGATGCTTTTAGCTTATGCGAAGAACGGTATGGGTTGTGGGTGGTCATCGGCCGCAGGGTGTCGCGGTGCCATCGCATACCGTCTCACATGTAGTGAGGTGTATAAGGGGTCTCTGGTGAGTTTCTCGAGTTGTTTTGTAAGTCTGGTGTGATTGTATGTGTTGAGGGGTGCTAATTTGTTGTTGCGTGTGGTGTGGACATTCTCGTATACAAGGGAGAGCGGCAAGCGCGCTTTAGAGCAGAGTTCTGAATGCGCTGAGCCTTCTGTGCTACGTGTCACTCGCGGCTACGAGTGACAGTATGGCGTACGCGAGAAGAGGTCGCACGAGAGTTTTTTATAGGTGTAATTGAAGTTTTTTGCCCGCAGGGTAGAACCTGTGCAGAGATGTGTTTGTACGTGAGGCTCTTGCTTGTGTTATGTTCTGGTGTATATTGAACCTAAGGGTTTTGTCAAAAGTTACCCCAAGGATTTTTGTATGCTGTGTGTAGTCGAGTCTTGTTGGGTTTATATGGTTCATGTCTGGTGTGTGTGAGAAGATTTGTAGGTTATGCATGAAATGATCTCTTGCGCCGAAAAGTGTCATCTGTGTCTTCTGAGGATTCGTAGTAATCAGCCATTTATCTTCGTTATCTGTCTTAGCGTCTAGTATTATGTGTGCGTGGAGTGCGATCTCGTCTGGTCCACGGCTGCTGACGAGAATGGCCTCGTCATCGGCGTAGGACACTGTGTATGTGTGACAGCAGTTTTCAGGTGGGCGTGGGGTGTCGTTTGTGTACAAGATGTATAGTGTGGGTGCCAGTACGCTTCCTTGGGGAACGCCTGAGCGTGGTGTGAAGGGTTGTGAGAGGTTATTGTTGTATTTTATGTGACATCTCCGTTCAGTGAGGTAGTGTGAGAGGAGCCTTCTGGTGCAGAGAGGTAACTCTGCCTTGTTGGCGAGTTTCTAATGGAGTCTCTCGTGCCACACTTTATCAAAGGCCTTCTCCAAGTCCTTGCTGATGGAGAGTGTCTTTTAATGTACCTGGCGTTTTTTTCTGTATTCTGACATGAACGATGGTCACAGGCGCCTAAGTGAACCGGCCCTTCCGGAACCCATATTGGTGGTGGGAGAACCAGTTCCTCTCTTCCAGGTATTCCCGTAGGCGGCAGTTTATCATGCGTTCGAGTATTTCGCCTAGGTGCTCTAATAAAGCAATAGGCCTGTAATTGTTTGGGTGTTTGTGGTTTTTGTTCGTTTTGTGTATAACTATGTTGTGAGAGACTTTGAATTTTGTGGGGAAGTGGCCTGAGGCTAGTGAGGCGTTGAATAGGTGTGTAAGTGTGGGGTATATGTTTGCGGGGAGGTTGTGTATTAGTGTGGCTGGTAGCCCGGAGGGGGCCGAGGGCACGTGTTGGTGTTGTTTTAATATAGCGTTTTGTTTCCTCGACGGTGATAGGAGTGGTCAGTGTAGATGTCTAGTCAGGAAGCTCCATTCGTATCAGGGGGGCGGGCCTTAGTTCGTGAGCGTGGGCCCGACAACACTCCTGGACTTCCTGGAAGTGCTCTCGCGCGTGCGGTTTAGGTGGGTTGTGTGTATGTACTGTGTCCCAGTGGTACCTAAATTCGTCAATGATGACGTTAGTGTTTGTGAGTGTTTGGTTGTTTACTTGGAGGGTGATGGGTTTGGGTGGATCAGTGCTTAGCAACCTTTTTACGTGCTGCCAGAAGAAAGACGACCTCTCGCCACTGCCGGTTCCTATCTAGCTGCACGCACTGTAGGATGCGGCCACGTTAGTGTGGTTGTGTTGATGGGTTGAGGACGCCGTATAGCCGCTACAGCGTCAGAGCGGTCCTTACTTAAGTAAGGGCATTTTGGGTTGACGGTGACATGCCGCCGCCGCAATTGGAGCAGAGGGATGTGGTAGCTGTGCAGGTGGTCTAGTGGAGGCTCACTACACTGAACTTGGAGCAGACCAGGTCTGCTTGGCAGTCGCGTGTTGAGGGTCTGGGTTTGTAACAACGGGGGCACTGTGTGGGTCTTATGTTAAGTTGTGACTCGATGTTGTGTGGGTATGTTAGGGTGCCGCAGACCTTAATGCCTTGGTCTGGCAGCAGTGTTATATTCTGTTCGTCGGATAGTTTGATCACTGCATATTATTTTGTGAGGCTGTAGTATAGATCTGTGATAACCTCCTCCCCATACTTCTGTCTGAGCTATGTGCGGAGGTCATCACTGCAGAAGGCCAACCATAGGGGGTTGGTTTTTGTGATTCGTATTTGGTGTTTTTTCCATACATCGTCAGCTAATTTTGTCTGTAGGTCTAGTGCGGAGATTGCGTCCGATGCGTGTTGGTGGAACTTGACTGCGTCCTCCTGTGAGCGGAAGACGAATTTGTGGCATGTATGTTCGTGATGGGGGTGTCGTGTATAGCGTCGAAGTTTAGAAGTGTGTGTTCATTGTTAGTGGTGAGTCTTTTGTCTTTTGTGTGTAGGAGTGTAATATAGGAAGTATTGTATGCCATTTTCGCTTTTCATTTTTTTCTTTTTTATAGGGGTCCCCCTGCCCCGCCGATAAGGACCCCATAAAAATGACTTGGATGTGGTAATGAATGACGAGTGAGTATGAATCTGGTTGTGCTCCTCAGAGGGTGTAAAAACATGGCGGACTTAATGATGACTGAAGCCAGAATCAACTGACTCCAGTCGGGGTGCCGCCCCTTGTATTGGGTTTTGGGTATTTTTCAGTTACGTCCGACATCTCACAGAGACGGTAGAGTCTCTTTCTATGGTCTTGGACGGTGCCGCAGGGTAGGGTGTTAATCCTCCCCGCGTTGGTAACTGAGTCCCAATCCCGGTTTGCTCCTTCCTTTGGGTTCCACAGTGGGCTAAGCCTCAGACCTTCTTTCCCCACAGTTTGCAATTATGCTCTTTCTAAGTAGAACGGCATAGTTGCAACGGAGTTCTATATGTAGAGTCACATTCACAAAGCCAAGTCACGGCGGGGCAGGGATGGGGAGGGTTTAGCACATCATACCACTATGAAGTTCCAGGGAAATAAAGGTATTTTAATTCAGGGGGGGGAGGCTTGCTGATTCTTATAGATGGATGGAGAGATTATACTGCCGACGGTATGTCTTGAAGAAAAAAAACACTTCTCAGTGAGAGGCGTCAGTGAAATTTAATTTTGGCTTTGCCTCCTGTATCTGTGAGATAGCAGGGAATTGCAGAGAAATCGTCGGAAGAGCAGAGTCGTGTAAAAGAACGTCTTACATCTTGAAAATGGTAGAATTAAAACTGTATACTCATATTATAGTGGATAGAGTTGTTAGGATAAAGTGGTGAAGAGGAATGAGTAAGAGTTAGAGTTAGTTGCTTCTTATTTTTTATTTTTCTTTATTAGTCTTCTGTATTCTTAATGGGGCTCTCGCGCCTCTGTAGTTCTTCAATATTTTGCATTTTTTGTTTTGCTTTTTGTTGCGGATTTCATTGATATGGTTTCTGCTTTGAGTCTGCAATCTCACCTTTTAGTGTATCTTGGGGACAGTTCTTCTCTCAAACTGGGTCTATCGCTTCTAAAGTTACCGCGGTTGTTTATTCTGTGGTTATGTGGAATATCAATCGCTCTTTTCTCGTCGTCGTTCATTATACGATTCAGTTTGTTCCACACCTTAACTGCTCTTCTGTGTACGGACACGTTCATAGTTAGGAGTTCTATCTCGTTATGAAGATCTCTTGTTCTTTTGCATTCTCTCCTTCTTGTGTTGGTGATTATGTATACCACTGAATTTTGCACTTTGTTTTTGAGAGACGGTTCATTGGAATAGCTGGGTAGAGCAATGTGGCTTTGCAGATGGCGTTGTATATTTTATTTAGGTTTTTCTCTTTAGGTTTATGAGTTGGAACAGTTTTACTAGATGTGTTTTTGCCTGGTTGATTCTATTCGCAATGTGTTTACAATAGCCATTTCGGGTGATCTTTAGCTCGAGTACATTTTCTTTGTTTACATAGCGGTATCTCTTCTCTTCAATCTCTACTCTTGAGGTCAAGCGCCTTCCCACTGGAATAATTGAAAACTTTTCTGGATTGGTGCGAATTTTCCATTTTCGTTCAAACTTGTTAATATTGGCAATTTTGGCCGCTGTGATTCTTGCTATGGTTGGAGGATGTCTATATTTGCTGTTCGCCACTATCGCAATGTCGTCGGCGAATTGGATATATGTTGTTGTATCATGGACCGGCCTTGGTAAATCCATCTTATATATGCTGTAAAGTGTTGGGCTTATACAGCCCCCTTGGGGACACCTTGGAGGACTTCAAAGTCCGAGCTATCGAAGCCTGATGTTGAGATGAACACCGACCTGTCTGTTATATAGTCGCAAAGGCATTTGGTTAGGGCGGAGGGTATCCCTAGTCTCTGGATTTTATATTTCAGGCCAATTCTCCAAACTTTATCAAACGCCTTTTGGACGTCTCTGAGTACGATGTCTGTATAATTTCTATCGTATTTTGGCCTTTGCAAGTAATTCGAGCAGACTGGCCAGGGTCGTCTCAGTATTTCTGTTCTTTCTGAATCCGTGCTGATGGTTTGGAATCAGTGTTCTCTTTTCCAGGTGCTTGACTAGTCTATCGTTTATGGTTCTCTCCATTAATTTTGCCACTGTCTCAAGTAGTGTGATTGGCCTGAAGTTTCATGGGTTATTTGGTGGCTTACCAGGTTTTGGTAGAAAGATAGTCTTCCCCCTTTTTAGCGCATCTGAGAAGTATCCTGCGCTTAGAGAGGCGTTAAATACTGATGCTATTTGTGACAAAAAGGTGACTGGTGCGAGTATTAGGTTTTCTCTTGTTATCCCCGATGCCCTAAATGCCTTTTGTTTAGTAGCCTTGACCGTTCTTTGAATTTCTTGTAGGGTTATCGTCTTGATCCCTTGCTCTATTAGTAGTGTTGGTGAAGCAGCTATGTTGGGAACTATTTCTTGGCGATTTTGCTTCAAGTCTTCTACCACTCTTGCTTCGTGATCGCAGTTTAAATCCTCGTTTTCGTTAAGAGTGATATCAAAAACCCTCCTCCAGTGCTCTCGGAACGCTTCTTTAATTTCTTAGGGATTGCTTTCCTTTCCTTTTCGTTCTGAAGTTTGATTTTTGGCCTCGGCTTTCTCTTTCCCCTGGCGATGTTAATTTTCTGCCATATTTTGGTAGAATTCAATTCATCTATGGCTTCCACGAAAAGGTTCCACCTTCTGTTTCTTTTTAGTGCTATTTCCTATATTAGTTGGTCTTTCACGCGCTGCATTTTTGCACGGTTGCCTCTTTGAATTCCATATCGTTCGATTGAATCTCTTGTAACTTTATATTTCCTTTCGAGATTTTCTATTTGGGCTGACCTGATTTGATGCGGTAAAGTTATGTACGTTGTTGTGGGAACATGTCTTTTATCAGCCCTGACAAGCGCCTCCATGATGTCGTCGATCTCTTTGTCTATTTGTTCTAGTGAGGCCTCAGTTAGGTCTCTCTGACCGTAATTGGCGAGCTCTTCTTCGTAGCTGGTCCAATCGGCCTGTCTATATGATTTTCTCGGTGGGCACTTAACTTGAATGGGATCCATATATAAAGTTATGACCACCATTTCGTGGTCGCTAGTTGATGGAAGGTCTTTCTCTATGATGTAATTGAACTGAAGGTTCGGGGTTGCCAAAACTATATCTGGTTTTGTAGCATTATTCTGGCCCATATAAGTTAGAAATTCCGGTCATTGACGCTCTACTATCCCTCTTTCCAATAGTTGGTCGAGGTTTCTTCCGGCTCTATTGTGGTTCCGAGTGTAGCCGGAGGCTCTACTCCGGGCATTTAAGTCACCCATGAAGACTGTTTGGTCTCTGTGGCCGAATATTTCTGTGAAGTTTTGGAGGGGCAAGAAGTCTCTCCTTGGGGGTTGGTAGCCCGTTGCAACTATTAGATTGCCTGTTGCTGTTTTAATGCTTATCGCTAGATATGCTTCGTCAAGGTCTTTGAGTTTTTTGAAGCTTATATCATTACGGATTGCCATAGCGACGCCGTCGTAGTTGATGTCATTTGTGGTTTTGGTAATTACAATGTAATTGAACATATCTCTCGTTAGGTTAATAATATGAACACTCTCCATATAATTTTTAGGCTCTCCGCTTTGTAGATTCATAGTTAAACGTCTTCTTGAGGGCCTAAATATCATATGGAGAGTGTCCATAATATTAACCTAACGAGAGATATGCTCGTTGATAACACCGTTATTAAAAGAAAAGAGGTCAACAAAGCAAGGCGGAACATCTTAGAAGCCATATTAATAAATGAAGATAAGCCGTCCATCAACAGTCAAGCGACAAGCTGGAATCGCACATTAAAATTATTTTAAAATTCCACTCCCCGGAGTGGCTCATTTCCTCTAACCTTAAGTTCAACCTAGGCAGAATCAATACCCCTTAAAAATCGTTTTCTTTCACTTGACTGCCTTATACGCCTGTGGAATTCTATTATCGCGGATCTCGAATAATCGATAGAGGAGGTTATTAAACAGTTACAATCTGTGCTTTACCTTCCATAACACATAGAAGTGTTAATTATTTTCAAGAATTTATTAACTTC
This sequence comes from Ceratothoa steindachneri, assembly GCA_963969495.1. NCBI lineage: Eukaryota > Metazoa > Arthropoda > Malacostraca > Isopoda > Cymothoidae > Ceratothoa > Ceratothoa steindachneri. The sequence continues at coordinate 136,644,296 of OZ018326.1, forward strand.
AACGAGAACTCGAAGTGAAAAACCGTAGTGACAAAAGTGCATAAACAAAATAAATACGATATTACCTAATACGGTAATAAAATATTCAGCGCATAAGTGAATTAATATTAGATAAGTGCCCAGATACTCGCCAAACTCTGGAAGTAGTATAAACAGTGTACACGTTAAATAAACATTAACAAACATTGTCCGCCTGGTGCCTTTAATACTAAAGGGGGACTGATTGCCCTAAATTTAGTAATAAGTGATCCAATAAGTGAACTCCGTGCTTATTTTCTTCAAGTGATTAAACTCATTCAACCGTTACAATCATTGCTCCCACCGGTACGCTTCAACAAACAAAGTGAAAACAAGAGTTTTTTAATTACTTGAGCTCACCACCGGAGAATTGAGTGTAAATAATTAACAATCTACTTACACCGACCCCTTACCAAACCGTACAAGTGAACAATCAGGAGGAATAACTAAAGGGCTATATCCTAATCAAAGAAGAAAGCTCAGAAGAAAGGTACGTGGACAAGGACATTTAATTATTCTTTATTCTATATCTTTCTCTACCCCCACTCCCTATTCAATTAGGTCTCTAAATATAATTACACACAAAAATAGTTAAATACAAGTAGGCAAGTCATAATGCCCCCCCCCTTCCTTTGTCCTCTATTAATACAATTGTAAGTGTATCATAGTTCACTAAAACCACTACAAACATGCGAGAAACTGCAAGGATCCCTCTCAAAGCCCTAACCAGGGAAAAGCCCGACAGAGGGAAAGTGTTCGCAACAATATATTCCCATCTCAATATTGCTTTGGTTAGATTAATTGATAATCCCCAAAGTTATGTAGCACTGTGCCAAAATGAGAAAGACGTGGAACCCCTGACGGCATAAAAGTCAGTGGACGTTCTGAAAAATATCGGACCAGCTCCCAAAATCCCTCCCCGAATACTGACGCATAGAAGCGTGATATTTAGGCTTCTAGACCCATGGGTCGACTCTCGTGACTCTGAAGAACTAAAAAGAGAAATTGAATCCAACCAGAGCTGGGCTACAGTGATAGGAGTCATCAAATTTAAAGAACATACACATGTCTTTAAAGTCGTATTTAGTGATACAGGTATGGCTCAAAAGGCCACCGAGACAGGACAGTTGGCTTTCAATGTGAGGATCACTCCCGATCAAATAGAGAGGGAGGAGTTCACAGAGATTCAGACTGTTTCAGATGCTACCTCATGAACTGAATGCAGTGCAGATAACCATAATTGGAGGAGCTGCAATAGTGAACGGAAAAGGTGCCTGCATTGCGGCGGAGACCACGGCACCCTCGCAATGGCATGTCCCTTCAAGAAAAGAATTATAAAAAAGGAAAAATAGGAAAAAAGACAGGAAGAAGAAAAGAAGAGGAAAAACACGTACGCTCAGGTGGCGAAAGCATCCAAGGCAGAAACAACCAAGGACAATAATGTGCTACACGTTGAATACGAAAATTCAATGCAGATAATGGACTGTGTTTATTACGCCCACATTGCGAGCCTATCAAGTCCAGATACGTTCAAGACAGAACTAAATATGATGCTGAAAAACAACAAAATGTCTCAAGTGTGGTTCGCCGACAATCCTTCATCAGAAGAAGTTCTGAAAATTAAACTTGTTGAACCCACCCAGCGTCAACTACCAACTCAAGCAGAAAGAAACGCCTCCAACTGCAGGGATCCAAGAATTGCTGTACAGGAAGCGAGAAAGAATGCGGAAACAGGCAAGAAACAAGAAAAAACAAAATCATAATGCAGAGGAGATGGAAACAGAGACAGAGAAGGAACAAATAATAAAAAAAAACTCAGAACGTGCAGCCAGAGAGCAAAAGAGGACCAAAGGCCAACAGAGGAAAGGATCCCAGACGTCTACCCCGAGAAAAAAAACAACAGATAAATGCAAAAAGAATAAATCTTTAAACTTTTCGCTACAAGAAACACTCTCTATCCCAAGGGAACACCACGCTGAAGCCACCACCGAGGGAATTATAAACGAGAAAATCAAATGGCAATACAAATACCAAATGCCAGAGAACCAGGTCGAAGAGGACCTTTATCAAGGAAAAATTAAATACACTCCAGAAATTTTCAACAATATCTCTCAGAGTGAGTTTAATAAAAAGCGAAACGGTAAATGCAGAACACCCCCTCACCAGGCCTCAGGGTCACAGCAAGACCGAAGAGAAGACAAAAAAAGGTAAAACCAAGGTAAAACAAAACAACAAGGAAAACAGAAGACACATTCTACAAAATGGACACTGAAAATAGAAACCTAAAAGTAATTTACATGAACGTAAATGGTTAACAAGAAAAAGTTCTGAGTATGGAAACATAATTCAGAACTTTGACGTAGATATCATTTTAATATCCGAACACGGCATCGATACAAAAAACAAACACATGAAAATATTCAGGTACCAAGTTTATACAACAAGCCATACAGATAAGGCCTTCGACGGTACGGCGATAGCAATCCAAAAAGGCCTCATGCACAAACTTCTACCTCAATTAGATGAGTCTTACGTAGCAATAGAGGTCCAAACTACCATAGGGCCCCCAACTATCGCTACTGGGTACCAACCCCCAAGAAGGGGGTACATTCCTATCCACAACTTCTTAAAGCTGTTTGCCCATAAGAAAACGGTGATGTTCGCCGGTGACTTAACCGCAAGATGTAGAGCCGCTGAGTACACCAGCATTAACGCGGCAGGGCGAAATCTGGAACTTCTACTAGAGCGAAACATAGCAGTGCGTATTGGACCATAGTTCCCGACCTATTACTCAGCGAGAGGTGCAACTAATCTCGACATAGTTTTAACGAGCTCATGGTTTCCTTACAACTATCGCATCGCCTCCGGACCCGAGATACCCAGCGATCACGAAGCATTAACCATCACACTCTCAACAAGCCTAATCCAAATACCAATAAGGGAAAGGAAGTCTTATGCGCGAGCAGTGGGGCGTACGCGAGAAGAGGTCGCACGAGAGTTTTTTATAGGTGTAATTGAAGTTTTTTGCCCGCAGGGTAGAACCTGTGCGGAAGTGTGTTTGTACGTGCAGTTCTTGCTTGTGTTATGTTCTGGTGTATATTGAACCTAAGGGTTTTGTCCAAAGTTACCCCAAGGATTTTTGTATGTTGTGTGTAGTCGAGCCTTGTTGGGTTTAGATGGTTCATGTCTGGTGTGTGTGAGAAGATTTGTAGGTTATGCATGAAATGACGCCTGCGCCGAAAAGTGTCATATGTGTCTTCTGAGGATTCGTATCAATCAGCCATTTATCTTTGAAATCTGTCTTAGCGTCTAGTATTATGTGTGTGTGGAGTGCGATCTCGTCTGGTTCATGGTCGCTGACGAGAATGGCCTCGTCATCGGCGTAGGACACTGTGTATGTGTGACAGCAGTTTTCGGGTGGGCATGGGGTGTCGTTTGTGTACATGATGTATAGTGTGGGTGCCAGTACGCTTTCTTGAGGAACGCCTGAGCGTGGTGTGAAGGGTTGTGAGAGGTTATTGTTGTATTTTATGTGGCATCTCCGTTCAGTGAGGTAGTGCGAGAGGAGCCTTCTGGTGCAAAGAGGTAACTCTGTATTGTTGGCGAGTTTCTAACGGAGTCCCTCGTGCCACACTTTATCAAAGGCCTTCTCCACGTCCTTGCTGATGGAGAGTGTCTTTTAATGTACCTGGCGTTTTTTTTCTGTATTCTGTCATGAACGATGGTCACAGCCGCCTCAGTGAACCGGCCCTTCCGGAACCCATATTGGTGGTGGGAGAACCAGTTCCTCTCTTCCAGGTATTCCCGTAGGCGGCAGTTGATCATGCGTTCGAGTATTTCGCCTAGGTGCTCTAATAAAGCAATAGGCCTGTAATTGTTTGGGTGTTTGGGGTCCTGGTTCATTTTGTGTAGAAGTATGTTTGCGATAACTACGTCCCAGCAAGCCTAGAGGAAGCTACACCAGCAGAAATTAATGAAGAACTAAACCCCCTTACAACGAAAATATTGGAGGCAGATAGAATTACTATCCAAAAGATAAAATATAAAACCTTACCAGCTCCAAAATGGACACCGGAAATGATTGCTATTCAAGAAGAATACATAGGCTTAGTGGACACAATCAACAGATAGGGAACCAAACAGGGACCTCCACCAGATGAGGCGTGAAACAAAAGAACACCTCCACCAACTGATCATACAACAGCAAGCAGAAATTTGGGACCGACTCCTTGAAGAACTTGATAAGGAAATGGACCCCAGAACGTTCTGGCAAACAGTGAGAGGTTCAGAAGAAAGCCAGCAAACAAAAGTACGAACATCAAGAATCTGGAAGGTGAAGTGATTACTGAACCAGAAGAGATTGAAGTAGAATTTAGAGAATACTGGTCAAACTTAAAACAATTTTCCCTGAAAAGGAAGAAAATTTCAACACAGAATTCGGGAACGAGATAATAGACCAGTTGAACGAAGTACTCGTAATAGAACGAACATATCCGTTTAATAATGCTACAACGGAAAGACCCATGGTGGGCCTAGGGAAAAAGATCTCCCTACAGGAGTTAAACGAAGCCCTCAAAACGTTTAAGCAGCGTGCCCCAGGACACTCAGGCTTAACGAAAGCAAACTTTAGTAACGCTCCACCCAACATAAAACAAGGATTAATTAACATCATGAACACAGCCCTCAATACAGGATACTTTCCCGATGTCTAGAAAATATAAAAAATTATATTCATTCCTAAGTCGGGAAAGTCCCCAATCTCCCCCGCAGACTACCGCCCGATCTTTCTCCTCGAATTTGGAGGAAAAATCATCGCCAACAGAGTGCAATCCTACCTGGAAGCCAATAACCTGCACAACCGTCAACAACACGGATTTAGAAGGCAGAGAGGTACGGACACAGCACTGGCGATGATAACAGAGAAATTAGCCCAAATATAAAAAGAGAAGAAGCACGCTGATCTACAGTGTAGTATTGAGGGACGTCAGGAAAGCATTCGATAAAGTGTGGCGCAGAGGACTACAGTTTAAGATCCTCCAACTGGGACTCAATCCCAGATTGTAAAAAATAACCTGTAATTACGTCATGGACAGAAGAACATTCATCAAGATCGGGGAGTACCAAGGACCAGAATTTCAACTGGAAGAGGGCGTTCCCCGAGGTGGGTGTTTGAGTCCACTGCTCTACTCGATATTCACTAGAGACCTCCCTAGTCCTAGGCCGACGACGTAACACAGGTGGTAGTCTCCCCTTATGAAAATGAAAGAACAATGGCAAGGATGACGGTATGCGAAATAGAGAACCTAAATATATACGAACGCCGCTGTAAAATCGCAACTAATTTGAACAAATTTACCATCATTCAAGTCAAAAGAAATAAAATAGCACCAATTTATGTAGGGAATGAGAGATATCCATACAAGAGAGCAGGCACAGTGTTAGGCTTAAAAATAAATGCCAGGGGATATAAGGACCAAATAAACGGCATAATTGCACGTACGAGTCAAGATACAAGAGAATTATATCGATTTAGAAACCTAAGAAGAAACAATAAAAAGAAAAATTACTGTGCCTACATCAGACCAAAAATTCTGAATCCCCCATGCCACTAGCGGCCATTCCAAAGACTTGGATGATGAAATTGCAAAGAGTGCAAAATAAAAGATAGTTAGAAGAAGAGAAAGTTGCCACAGGAAATTAATTAGGTAAAATACACAATGGTCTTCAACAAAATTTCCATATATATATATATATATATATATATATATATATATCTGATGTTCGTCCTCCTTTAGACTTTGCTTATCCAGTTTGGAATCTTCGATTTCTTGGTGTTACAAACTTGTTGGAATCTGTTCAACTTAGATGTACTAAGCAGATACATGGACTTGTTGACATCTCGTATGGCGATAGGCTGGTTAAATTAAATCTATACTCTGTAAAAGGCAGGTTGCTGAGGCAGGATCTCATTTATTGCTACCGGATATTTCACAGTATCAGTATTATTGCTCCCTCAGATTTATTTACCATGTCTCCTCAGTTAGCACTAGGAGACATAGGTTTAAGATCCAAGTTCAACATACTCAATTAGAGGCTTGTAGACGTTATTTTTCTTGCAGGGTGGTTGATAGATGGAATCCCCTGCCTCATTCAGTTGTGAATTCACCCAGTCTTCCTATTTTTATGTCCAGACTTCAACGCTTCCTTGGCGAGGAATTATTCTCATTTTGAATGAATGATTTTTGTTTTGGACTCTTTTTGATAATTAGAAAAATGTTATTCTTGATAGATACAAAAAAAACAGTTACATTGTAATTTTGTAGTTATATTCCTGTACCGTCTGACTGGAGTATCTGTGTGTGAGTCTTGGGCCTCTCCTTCCCTTGTCTGGTCCGGGCTGGACTCCGGTTGGTGGGTCTTGCCAGGTAAGAATACATCGCCGCAAATGCTTAATTATAAATCAGATATTTATCTGGAAACGGAAAAAAAACGGGAAAGATGTTCAAAAAGAAACTGAAGTGATATTAATTTCAGTACTTAATATATATTTTAAGAAATTTTAAAATTTTCAAGTAATCTATTTTTTTCTTGTATGTGGGGGAGGGGGAAAATTGTTATGCTACTTTTTATTTTGTTCCATGCTACTTTGGTACAAAAGTCTCTGCAACTTTGCTACCGGCAGCCATGGCGTCACAGATACTGAAAACATGGAGCGCAGACATTCTAACGTTTCAAGTGTACTTTGTGCGCTCTGAGTCCCTATAAATCACAATCCGCTCTCCGAACCGGGTATAACGCCTAATCTTCCATACCGAGGGTTGTATTGCAATAATCTCTGCCGTGAAAACAGGCACAACACCTCGTAAGCCCCGCCGACTTCAAACAATGGAGAGAAGGTGCTAAAGCAGACTCCCTCTTAGAATTAGAAGCCATTCGTGTACACTGGCACTGCTCCAGCATAACGTGCCGTGTGTTTAAGAAATTCGAATCCAATAGCGTCGCTTCTGTAGAAGCTTTTGGGGCAAAAGCGTGACGACAAAGGTTCAGAGTTGGTATCATTCAGAGTTGTGTCCAAGGTGGAACCAGCGATGCGACCAAGCTTAGAGCTACGTAGAATTCTCGAAAAAAACTGCTTGTCCAAAATCCCAAAGGCGTATGGTATGATTGGCGTCTCGCATCTGTATAGACACCGTCAAGATCAGCCGTGGATAAAATAAGCGTTGGCGAGTTATGGACATGCTTGGCTCACGTGCATAAGCGCATAATGTAGTGTATACGGCGTAAAGAGTTCACAATTTTCCTAGCATAGGACTCTCACAGGCGATGTGCGGAAGGCACCGGCCGCAAGCGGAGACCATTGTGGTAGATCGACTCCAATTTCGGGAAATTCACGCTCGGCAGCATTTTTATATAAATAGTAACATTAGTCTAGCCTAGAAAGAGCCAAATGGAAGTAAAAAAGAAAAGAAGTAGCCTTGACAGAATCATACGTACGAGGAATCAACACTCTCGCAATAACTCAGATATGAAGACTGGAAAGAGCCCTTCTCCCCCATGGTGTGGAGGGTCTTAACGATACCGGATCGCTATGCCCTATTTTAGGCCTTTTTCAGAACAAAGAACACTGTGGCGAAGAGCTTTCCTCGAGGGATGGCCTTACACATAGCATTATGTAGTCGGATTAGAACACCCAACGTGTAGTTGAACTTCCAACCTAACATTAACTAATTTCTCAATAAACTTACACACGCAGAAAGTTGAAAAAACTTGAAAGAAAAAAAACGGGTCAGAATAATCTCTGTCCGGATTGCGAAAAGCAAGCACGGTTGCTATAGGCAATAAATATAAGAGGATAAGCTTTGTCCAGATCCTGTTGAAGAAGGCTAACGAAGAGGCCATGGTTCGTTCACCCAGTTGTCGAAGCAAGGCTTATTGGGACATCGCCTGGATCAAGGGCGTTATCCTCGCACGAAACGAGTTCGGAACGCAGTTCGCTTAGCATAAACACGAGGTTGAGGGCTTCCAAATCTCTGAAGGAAAAGTTCGTTGGCAGCCCTCACCCAGCCCACAACATGTTTTAAATTCTTTTCGATCAGCATCCGTGTTAGCGAATGCGGTGAAGTCACTACCAATGCACTCCAACAGCCACGCAAGTTCAAATACTACGGCTGGTCCTTCTGGAACACTGGAGGGGGTCCTGCGAGAACTTCCCTTCAAATCCTTTTGACTTGCTTCAACATCTATGCAAGATGGGTCCTCCTATTAAGGAAAGACACGTATAACAGCTAAGTAGAGCGGCAAGCGTGCTTTCATATATTAAGGTACTTGGACCCTCGCTCGACGAACTTTACACACGGTGAAATGGTTTGGAGGCGCTTGTAGCCGATATAAGCATAATACTTTTCTCTGGGGTCTATCTCACACTTAGCCGACCACCAAGGAAGGAAACGGCATGCAAAGCAGCCAGAAATTTAAGGAATGGTACTCAAGGTCACGGTGATGAGGATGGTGGAGAAAGCTCAACGTCCTCATCAATCGACCTAAACTCCTCGACTAAGATTGAAAAATGAGTCATTTCCAAAAGGGTGAACACCACCGCCGCTACAACCACTGCTGAGATAATCCTTAGGCAACAACGGCCTGACAAAGGATACTTTGATGTGAAAGTGATCATTAGCAAGAACGGCATCAATCACTTCCGAGAATCGGACTGTGCATCCAGAAAGCACAGAGATATATTGGGTCAAGAAAATTAAGCGGTTATTGGACAATGATAGGTCAGGTCAATTCATCTACATTTAGGACACCGAGCTCCAGCTCTTCGATCAGGTCGTCCAGGACCTGGTCCGCAAGATTGATCGTATAGTCCCCTCAGATTCGGTGCCTACCATTCAAATCCCCATGGACGAGAAAGGGCGTTGACTACGATGCCCCAACGCGGTGGAAATCAGCTAATGCTGGAATGTACACAGAGAAAAGTATACTTCCTATTCGGGCGTATCTGCACTGACACTGCCTGAAAGGAGGAATCCAAAGCCAACATAGAACGGAAACATCAAAATGAGTGTAAGTTTCCCACCTCTCTTCCCGGCTCTAATTCTGTGCTGGTGGTTTTGTAAACCATTATTCCCCGTAAGAGTTTGTACGAGGCATGCCTCCATTAATTTTCCCAAGAAGAGAAAGAGCTATAAAGGAGCGGGAAGAGACAAGCCTCGGGAAGCTGTTCCCAGTTAGCCCGGAATCCATGGCAATTCCATTGACAAAAAATAGTCTCCAGACCGTGGGTGGATTCTTTCGAGTAAAGATACTAACGGGAATGGCACGATAGAACAAATTCCTTGACCTCTCGAGCTAAAATTTGATAAGAAGGCTGAACGGCCAGGACCTCCTTCTTAAAAGTGTACGAGTTACATTGCTTCGAGGAAGTATACTGTGGCTTGCTGAAAGTTACCTGCTTGGCTTTACACTATACATATTTATCATGTAAGGCCTTGGAACAGTTAGCACAGAATTCGGGTTGTCCCAAACTAGCACGTCTGTAAGTTAGATTCGTATGGCCGAAGCGGTGGCAATGGTAAGATTTCTGCGGCAATGGCACGAATGCCTCTAGGCGGTAGAGTTACCAACCGCCTGGCACTGACTCAGAGAGCCTGTCAAGATCAAATAAGACGAAAAGTGTAGTTCTGGTTCTCAAGACACCTCCATATTTCATCATCACACTTTCGACCGTGATGACTGCCTGGTCGACCAGCTCTTCAGCAATATTTTTCAGCTATAATGGCCTCCTTCATTTGGCTATTTCTTTCTAGAGGTGTCGGGGATCTCAATCAAGGATTTAATAGGCTCGTTTTTAATGTTGGTTTACATACCGAGGGAAAAGCGCGCCGGACCCTAATGACAAAAAGTGGAATCCGGTATTCCAGTCCACCCAAAGGTACATTCAAGGTGATCCTCTTTGTCTACCAGCCCCCATAGGAAGCGGGCGAATCGCTTTCGTCCTCTTTTGCTGGGTCCCTGAGAAAGCAAACATGGAATCGCAGGAGGGCAACTCTAAAGATAGGGCTTAAGTGGGAAGGACTTTATCTGGAGATATATGAGGGGGTAAGCCCCCCATCCGGTTTGAGAGGTCGGGATGTGACTGTTTGTGGCTCAGAAAGAAGTAAAGGAAATAAAACCATTGCCGAAGGAAAGTGATGGATGGGGAGCCTCACCACCAGACTTGCCCACAGTAGGTCAGTGAAGGGGCACAGTTGCGTCACTGTGGCCGGCAGGCCGTTTTAATGCATGCTTAACTATGGGCACTTTGGCGGGAGGAGGCACCACTCCTACTGGTACCAGGTGTAACACTTTATACAGGGTACCCCAGTGTAGGACACCTCAGCAGTGTCACAAGTTGATCTGCTTCATTCCACGCCCCAATGATGCAGTAATTCGTAGTAAAAATGCCCCAACCAAGTATTGAGTGTATAAAGGAACATATTTTTCTGAAGCTGGATATTTCTTTATTGGATATCGTCTTCTGATTGATCTTATGAAATATTCTATTAATTTCAGGTAATGGTTTCCTGATTTCCGTGAGCTCTACAGCTAAAGGCTTGAAATATTTCACTTTATGTATAATTAATATAAACTAAATAAAAGCTTATTTTTTTTTAATTAAATTACCAAAATAAATGTAGGAAGGATACGACCATCAGTGACATTCTTATTTATTTCAAGCAACGTTTCGGATTACCCAATCCATCATCAGGCTAAAGGGATAAACACAATTTGTGAGGCGAGGGGTTAAATCCTCGGTGCGAAAGAAATTACCTATTTTTAAATCGGTAATAGCCACACCCAACCAGCTTCAGACCTGTTAATATTCTACCGACAACAAACTACAATGAATCGTGTCCAGTTTTGGTAAATTCGTTAGTCATTCCCCTCACTCGCTAACAGCAGGTATGAATTTGTTCCTTTCCTTTGCTTTGAGCTTATCTGTATATGTACTGGTAATTATTAATACTTTTAATGTTATAGGTTTACTATCTTAATTATTTGCTTTTGATTTGTATTCAGTTTAAGTTAACATTTGTTAGCCTCACAAATTGTGTTTATCCCTTTAGCCTGATGATGGATTGTGTAATCCGAAACGTTGCTTTGAATAAATAAGAATGTTACTGATGGTCGTATCCTTCCTACTGTAATTATATATATATATATATATATATATATATATATATATATATATATATATATATATATATATATATATATATATATATATATATATATATATATATATATATTATATATATACTCGTATATAAAGGACATTCAAATGAAGAGAATTTTTTTTTCAAATCCCCGTTCTAGAAATTTAGAGTTAGAGAAGAAGAAGAATCCTTATTTCAGGTATTTGTCTCCCACTGTTGAGAGAAAACCTCCCTCATCTCTGATTTTTTGAGAGTCTGGTGCAATTTGTTTCCAATTTTTAGCAAATTATTGAAGATCATCTCGATCATTTTTATTTTCTTCTTTTCGGTCGTCTTTTATCAAGTGGAGTCCAATCGGTAATTTTTCTTGTCCAGTTATCGTCTTGGAATCTTTTCACACCGCCTGCCCAGCTCCATTTCAGGTTTTCTATATGTAGCTTCCACTACATCCTGGTTTGCTTTGTTTACCTATTCAAGTGGCTGATTTTCTGTCACGCAAGGTTATCTCCACCACAATGCGTTCATGGACTCTTGTGTTGTTCTAAATTTTAATATAACTTTTTGGTCAAGTTCCAAGTTTATGCTCCATAGGTCATGGTTGGGTGTATGCATTGGTTGTATACTTTTCTTTTCAGGCACATAGGCATTTTGCTCTTGTAAATATATAGTAAAGGAGGATCACATTCACATTGTTTGGTACGACTGCGTACCGAATGGTAGAGGAAATCGGCGAATGGTAGTGATGTAAATGTGTGTAGAATTAAAATTATTGAGCAAGTGTTCAGTTTATGGAAGGTATATGTATTCATAGTAAGAAAGTAGAAAGTTACTGATATTTTTGTGTATAAGTAGATGCAATTAATAGGTTTGAGCAGAAGCTGAATCAGGATGTGAGTGCAAATCGTAACCTGTTATGGAGAGAACTACCACAATTAAAAGTTGGGTGTTTGTTAAAATCTAAATGTATCAAAGATGTAGTGGTATAACAGCGCTTATAATACAAGTGAGAATCAGAAAGAATGTAAAAGACTGCTTGAAAAACTATATATTATGAATAGGGAAGAATAAAGCGAATATAAGAATGACCTGTTGTACTAGTATGGTTGGCCCCGTGGCATGCTAAATAGCTTTGAGGGAGAGGTAAAGGAAGCAGTGCCAAAGTTGAAGAATGAATAAAGGGATGATGTTTATAAAGTGGATGTGAATGTTCTGGTTGTAAGATTATGGAAGTCGGAGAGTACTTGAAGATTGGAGAATAGCTGCGATTGTACCAAAGTGAAAGTGACAATGTAATAAATCATTAGGGGTGGATCAGTCTGCTGCTTGGGAATAAGAAAGTTGACAAAATGGTAGTAATTAAGATTGTTCAGGGGGTTTAATATATCTTTTAGCCTTAATGGTCTTATGGTCTTAATGATCTTAAGTTCTTAGGGTCTTAATGGTCTTATGGTCTTAATGGTCTTATGGTTTATAGTCTTAATGGTTTAGGATTTTGGAAATGTGTGGATTCTGACATTCACCAGGAAAGAGAATCTGTTGGGTTGAAAATAGGGGTATTTTGGTCTTTCTACGCACCTGATTCAATTCAATGTTTCTAAGTGAATGTGGCTGTGGGTAGGGATAAAATATGTGTGCGGTAGATAGGAAGAAAAATAGTGGTGAAAAGAGAAAAATAACAGGGAAAAGAGAAAAATAGGGGTGAAAAGAGAAAAATAGTGGTGAAAAGACAAAAATAGCGATGGAAAGAGAAAAATAGCGGTGAAAAGAGAAAAATAGCGATGAAAAGAGAAAAATAGTGGTGAAAAGCGAAAAATAGCGGTGAAAAGAGAAAAATAGTGGAGAAAAGAGAAAAATAGTGGCGAACAGAGAAAAAAATAGTGGTGAAAAGAGGAAAATAGCGGTGAAAAGAGAAAAATAGCGGTGAAAAAGAGAAAAATAGCGGTGAAAAGGTAAAAAATAGCGATGGAAAGAGAAAAATAGCGATGAAAAGAGAAAAATAGTGGTGAAAAGAGAAAAATAGCGTTGAAAAGAGAAAAATAGCGGTGAAAAGAGAAAAATAGCGGTGAAAAGAGAAAAATAGTGGAGAAAAGAAAAATAGTGGTGAACAGAGAAAAAAATAGTGGTGAAAAGAGAAAAATAGCGGTGAAAAGAGAAAAATAGCGGTGAAAAGAGAAAAATAGCGGTGAAAAGGTAAAAAATAGCGATGGAAAGAGAAAAATAGCGATGAAAAGAGAAAAATAGTGGTGAAAAGAGAAAAATAGCGTTGAAAAGAGAAAAATAGCAGTGAAAAGAGAAAAATAGCGGTGAAAAGAGAAAAATAGTGGAAAAATTGCAAACGGATGTAAGGCAAACGGGTGATCAGGCCGTTGTTGTTTTTTTTCTGTTTGTTGTTATTGGTCAGTTGTTTTGAGGTTAAGATGGCGTTCAAGGATTTATGTTATTCTTAAATTTGTTTGTATGCTATGTTTGCATTTGTTATTGTTTGTGATATTTTCTCTTTATTTAGTGATACACTTCTGATGACTCTGAGTCTCCGAGCCACTATTTATAGTTTCGAGAAAATTGGTACATTTTTTTAAAAAATGCACCAAATCAAGATTTATTTTAAAATAATTTAATATTTTAATTCATTCGTGTTATTTGTAATTCAAGATAAAATATTTGATCATACCATATCATTATTTTTTAAAAGGGAAGTTTTAAAGTTTTTAAAAAGTATACCATTTTTCCGCCGTTTCACTTTTAAAGTAAAGATAATTTAGTTCCTAAACGGTTAATTATGGTCAAAAAAAGGTTCTTCATAATCTTTTTAAGAGACTAAATGAATAAAAAAGAAATTTTAAATAATAGGATTGGAAAAAATGGCATACCTTGTAACCTCATTTTAACGAAGGATTATTTTCATAATTTTGGTTGTATTTCTAGCATTTCTTTCGCTATTGTGCGTCCAGAGATGAAGAAATAAATGAATAAACAAATAAATCAGAATTAAAGATAAAGACTGCAGCCAACAAAACCCACCTTTAGTAAAGATAAATAATGAAAGCACAGTTTGGCAATGGAATTAAAAATTTCAAATAAAATATCAGCGATGGTGATGAAGTCAGGGCAAATATCCCGGTGTTCAATGCGGTAGAGGCTAGAAATGAAATAGAAACTAGCAAGGGTTTGACAACGTCAGAACACAAATGACCTAAGAATATCGAGGTAAAACTTAATCGTGGAATGGCCATTAGGCGAGTGAAAGAGTTGCAAGTGCAAGCAAAAGCGATGGCTGCTCGTCGACGACCAAGACTCTTGCTAAGAGACGGGGGAAATGGTGATCTAACCCAAGTCGCTATGGTCCTTTCCTTTGTGTTTTTTTTGCTTTCTGTAATTTTATTATTTTATATTTTGTGCCATTTAGTGAAGAGGGGTTAACGCGAAAGAAGACGCAAAATCCAGGAAAAAGGCAATGTTGCTAAACAAGGTTTCTTTGGTTGCTGTCTCTAATCTGAGAGTATTTGCCGTTAACTCCAAGACAACCCTGAAATGGGCTCCAACAAGCGATGTAAAACTCTTTCAGTGTTTTTTAAATTCAGGTTATTTGATCAGCTTTCTAGACTGGACACCGTCAAGAAAAAATGCGTTTTTGGTGTAGCTAGTTTTATGTCGGGAATCTTCCCAATAAAGATATAGAAATGTGCTGTTGAATGTTTCAAGGATATAAGTGTGGAAGAATGAGAGAGAGAAGGGATTCCCCCACCCCCCTCCCCTGACTTCCCCAGTTCGCCGTTGACCGTTCTAAATTCGACTGCCCTATATACTGCGAAAATTATAACAATGAAAAGACCATTAAGTGGGCATCGCGACTTCGCGCTATGCAACCTCATCACGACCAAAGGCAATTAAGGAAGTCTGTTGGCGATGAATCTCTCTACCCGTCTAGATAATTTCGGGGTATATATTCGACACCTCAAAGTTTACATGCAGATTGTGCCTGAAGCCGTTGTCCAGTACGTTAGGTGTAACGTCTTCGTTAGTCGACAGGATATCGACTACATTCTCGCCAGAGTAGAATTGAGTAATTATTGAAGAGCCAAGGAAGGGCTAGTCGTCGCTCAGTGTTGTTCGTGGAGATAGTTAGGCGCGCTTCAACCCTTCTCACCACGTCTTCGGATTTTAAGGATCGGAAAAGCCATCCCTGAAGCACCCTCCGTTTGACTTTTAAGGATAAGAGGCTCCGCAACTTCAGTTTCCCGAAGTTGAATTGAGCGTCCCGTGAGACTCCCACAAGTTCAAGGTCGAACTTACCTAACTGGTCCTACTCGCCACACATCAAGGTAAAAGCGATTTTACCTTTGCTTCGTCACGCTCCTCCCACCTTTACCGCGTCGAACCTCAAGGATCTCCTTTGCTCTAGAACTTGGATAATTGTTAAATCATTTCTTAATAATTATTCCTCGGTTCAAACTTAACTGATAGTGTTAATCATCTTAGCAGTGAACCGACAATATTTAATTGCATTGCTATTTAACTTGCCCTATATGTATATGTAATCTTTAGTCCTATTAAAGTATATTTTTGTAGCCGCGTTTGAATATTCCTTGGCCTAGCAACTGTGTATTTAAAGCATTCTTAAAGCCATCCCCAGGTGGAGCCTTAATTTCGGTCGGCCAGTAGGCCAGTGTGTGTATAACGGCGTACAGCTGGTCATACCACGGCGGTGTTGGTTGTTGCTGAGAGTAGTGAAGAGTTTATATCAAGATAGTAAGGCGAGTTTAAAAGTTAAATGCATTGCGTTGTTGGTCAAGTGAGTGATTTAGTAAAGGGCTTGTTACACACCAATAGTGTGTAAATGCCCCCCTGACTTTTCCATTGGGTTCATTTAATGGTGTGCTAATGAATAGTAAACTTATAATTAAAGCCTTGTTTCTGATTTTATGTTGGTATCTGAATTTGGGAATGAAGCGAAAATGTTTGGAAATATATGGGAGAGGAAAGGTCTGAAAATAAATGCGGAAAAAAATGAAATATTTAGTTATCGGTGGCGCAGGTAGTGAAGCTTGCAATCTTACTTTAAATAGTATCTAATTGAAGTACCTAAATAAATTCGGTATTTTGTAACCATGGTTGCATGGAGACCTATAAAGTAGAATCCAGACTATGGGAGGGTAAGAAGTAAAGAGAAACTGCTGAAAATGGAACTAGAAATGCTTGGAACATATATGGACACAGATCCACCTGCGGGAGTTTGTGACTGGCGGATACTCAATCATCTAAATGTTAAGCGTAGCATGGTAACCAGCGCTACATCTGCCACCCTCTTAAGTGTAAGAGAGACAACTAGGTGCTTTGGAGCACTAATGAATGGTAAGGTTCGGAGCATTCAGTGCGGTGGAATTTTTCATAGGAATATTTTGATAGGAATTTTCTTGTGCGCGAGCGTGACTGTAGTCTGGAAGAAGAGATAAAGAGTAAAATGGTGGATTGGTTCATAGGAATAACTTGAGGATTTGGGGTGGAGGTGGGGGTGGGAAGAGTTAATAGAATGAGGAACAAATATGTCAAGGAAAATATGTGGGTTAGAATGAAGCCGGGGGACGCAACTGATGTGAATGTAAATTAGTTATTTAGGAACTTAGTCAGTTAGTAAATTTTAACCGCCTGTCTCTTTTCATTCGTGGGCGAGATCCCCCTACAAGATAAGGAAATTCATATTATAAAGATTAGAATGACTGGATCGCTGACAAGACTGTGGGCACGCGGGTACATTCGATGTTAGGGAGTCATTATGGAGCGATAGTACTGTATTTTGCCACCATCCAATGAGTAGGAAATCCTTCGTGGCCCAAGGAAAATCCACTCGTTTTGTCGCCATGGAAAATCTTCGGCAGGTTCAGAAAGGGAAAGGTTATATGCTGTGTGTGGGAAGAGAGCATGAGGTAACAACCAAACTATGCTTACCTGTGTGTGATGATGTGCTTGGATTGAGCTCCCTCCGTCCACACGGAAATTCAGTCCACCTCCGTTAGGCGACTAGCTCCCTACGACCGACCCCTACAAAAAAAAGTACCATAACATGCGTTAAATCGAAATAAATGTTGTGCACCCAAGAAAAAGGTGCATTGAGTGTGTTTGTATGTGTATACGAGAGATGTCATCTGGGCAACAGGGGGGGGGGGGAATTGTGTATGCTAGGCGTGTTTGGAGACGACTTGAAGGGGGGCGTGACTGACGCCCTTTTCCTAAAAAAAGGAATCCTCGACAAGGCAAGATGCCTAAACCCGTGTTGCCAGAATCCTTAGCAAGGCAAGTTACGAGGGGCAGTCAATAAGTTTTGCAATTCGGATATAAGGAAACGAGATATGAGGAAAAGGGTTTTATTATTTTTCAATATAACTACCCTCGACTTCAATGCACTTGCGCCACTTGTCCCTGAGGCTTCGAATTCCCGACAACCAGAAATCTCCCGACTGCTGTTCAATCCACTTCTGGACATCTTCATCGTCCCCAAACCGGCGTCCACGCAGTGCAGCCTTGGAGCTGGCGGAATAAAAAATAGTCGCTAGGGGCTAGATCTGGACTGTAGGGAGGATGGTTGAGCTCCTCGAATCCGCACTCGCGCAGGATAGCTTGTGCAACTCTGGCCTTGTGGACTTTGATGACGTTGAAGTCGATCATGTGAGGTTTCTAGGGACCCAACGGGCAGAGACCTTGGTCATGGCCAAATTGTTGTGGATGATGTTTATAACACTACCATGTGATATTCCAAGTTCTCGCTCGATTTCTTCGACCTTCACCCGTCGATTTTCGAGGATCCTCCTCTCCACACGGCCACATTGTCCTCGTTGGTCACGTCTGACGGGCGTCCTGGACGGGGGTCATCTTCAAGGGACTCACGACCATGGCGGAACTCCCTATTCCAGCGAACAATGGTTGCATAGGAAGGGAAGGTGTCGGTGTACACTGCAACTATGCGTCAATGGATCTCTTTTTCATTTTTGCCTTCCTTGGTCAAAAATTTGATCACTGCACAGTGCTCAACCTTCTCCATTGTTGAAAAATTTGTGACTGACGATCTGCGATCAGCTACTGCTTCTTAAATAGACGAGGCAGGAGCGTGCGGCTGCAGGTCCTGACTTGACATAACTTGTCCTAACACCCCCACAAACAGCCATCCCCTTTCCTCTGTTTTGCCCTACCGATTCGCAAAACTTATTGACCGCCCCTCGGCCTGGACCCGTGTTGCCCTAATCCTTGTCGAGGCAAGATATCTAGACCCAAGATGCCATAATCCTTGACAAGGCAAGATACTGGACCCGTGTTGCCATAATTAAATGACCTTCCGAGTGGAAATTGCCATAGCCGCACCGCTATCTGCACTAAGTGCACTGGGAAACTAATGATACTTTTCAGATTCTACCCTTTACACTTTCTTTTCCATGTGGATTTGGCGCATATCTAAACACATGATGGCTTATACGCGCTTATACGTACAATCTCTTTGCAGGAGCAAACATTTACATTATGAAGTACTGTTTCCTTAAGTACCATAGAAGAAAATAGGACCTCACAGAGCTAAAAAAATAAGAAAAAATCTACCAAAACTTTTCAAAAAGATCCTCACATTTGGGACACATCAGTTATGAACCTTTTCAACGCAGGTGACGATCACAAATGGCTCAGGATTAAAATAAAAAATTGATCTAAAACAAGAGACACTTGATGATGATAACGTAACAGAAACATACAGAAACCTGGGACTGAAAACAACATGAATGGTTTCCAAATTACATTACCAACAAAGTTTAAAGAAATAAATAACCAAGAGGCCGAGCTCTTATTTATAAATTACCACCCAAAAATGATAGAAAAAGTGATCTTACAAAGTTGCTTTACATAATAAGTTAAATATTAGACATGCTTCAACGATTTTGTTGAAATTCGCCTTTTTTGAAAAAGAACAGAAAATAAATTGAAAACTACAGGCCAAGAAAATTGTTTAAAAACAACATAAAAAAAATGATGAGAAAGCCGTCCCTACCAAACTAACACCTCACCAACTAACCACCAGAACAGAAAGATTTCAGAATAATTACAAAATATATGACCATTTGTAAACTTCAGCAATTATTAGACCGTACTAATAAATACAAATTTCTTCTGAATGTAACATTTTTAGACTATTCAAAAAGCATTCGATTTAGCATTCAGAGCTATACAGAAGCGGGGTGTCAGTGAAACTTGCAATGCCATACTCTCTTTATATATACGACCTTGTCTTATGGGCTCAGCGGATAGAAAAATACTAATAAAAAGCTAGTTGGAGAAGTAGAGGGTTTATACAAAAACTGTTTACAGTAGATGGAAGAAATTGAGGTTCTGCTGACGATATCGTATGCTTTAAAATAAGCTGAGAAAATATTACAGCCAATGATAAACAAAATAGCACAAGCAGGTCTCATTATTGGATTGAAAATTAAATTTCCAAGTCTAAAATAATGAAATTATTTGCTTACGATATAGCAATTAAAATTGATGATTAGATTTTAGAGTGAGCAGAATATACGTGTACCCAGTACAGATTTTAACAGCTAATAACTGAAAAGATTAATCAAGGAAAAGAAGAAATGAAGAAGTAGAAGGGAGGTAGTTAAGTTATAGTTACATTTACTACGCAACATGCTTCTCTACTTAAAGCGTAAGCATTTTACCAGATCTATCATATACTAATCGTAAACTAAGAGAAACAACTTTCCATATCATAGAAATAACATAGACCATCAAAGAAACGCTTGAAGAAGAGCTCAAACCAGAGAGATTAAAAGAATAACATTTCCGAATAGAAGATAAATGGGACACATTGGCAGAAGAAAAGATAGAAGGCGTAAAAAGTTCTAAGCTGGGCATCTTTGTACACAATGAGACCTAGACGATGACTTTGCAGGAGGGATAAGATTCGTTCAATGGCGAGACTAACATAGTACCGAACCTGGAAACCTCTTGGCTGGGGACAAAGCCCCCATAGACGCGACTTCACTACCTTTCAATAGAAAGATGTTGAAATTCTTCGGGATTCAAACAAAGGAACTTTGAAGGTAACCTTTCCCTTCTCCCTCCAAAGCTTGAACTGATTAACTGTGCGTGGTTGCATGGTTACGTGATCACGACCACGAATATTTACTCAGGAGAAAACTCGAAAACTGAAGCGAGATAAGGAGAAGATAGAGCTGAAAAATGAACACAAATAACAATGATTTCAAATACATCTCTCTTTGACCCTAAACTGGGAGGACATACGTCTGACAGCGCAAACATATACATAAATGCACACAAAGATTTAAAATTTTACCGGATCAAATGTACACAAAATTGCCCAAGACTCTAACTGCACGAACTTTGTCCTCCTTTCTATTTTGCAGGAGCGAATGTTTACCATTGAGGATGTCTCGGGAGGGGGTGACAGGAGCTAAAAATAAAGCGTTCCTTCCGCCCACGCGCGTCCCAGTTCTCCCGCAGAGAGGCGGCCGCGGTGACACATGCAATCCCCCACCCCCTACCCACCTGACTCCCTACGGCAGTCTTTGTATCTGTTGATGCGGACTTGGCTCCAGCTTGTTTAATGTGCTAGTCCCCTACAAGGGGGCGCTTGTCTGTAGTATCGGATTTGTTCATGAACGTTTTCTTCTAATCTCTTAATTTGAATCTCGACCACGCGTGGAAGCAACTACGGATCTAAAATGCGCTCGTGAGGTGAGCGATCCTCACTTAATAATTGGTTAGCGGCATGAAGTGCGATCCAAGATCAAAGTTATTATAAAATTATTACTAGTATTCTTTGAAGGCTGAATGCAGTAACCTCCGTTGGATTACGTTTTCTCACCCTTTTTCAAGACTCTATCATTCCGTGTTTAAAGTCAACTATACACTCGCAAGTGAGAGTGCAGC